>JAPFRF010000009.1:31800000-33000000 GCA_029282475.1 Phrynocephalus forsythii | reverse complement strand
TGCCATGAAGCTGCATAACTGCAGAAGCTTCTTTCTCTCTTTATTTTTTTTAAAAGAAACTTAGGCTGAATTAAAGGCAATTCTGTTATTCATGTGTTGTGAACGGTCAAGTTGAAAATGACCTATAGCAACCCTAATCAGGCTTTCAAGGTGAGGTATTTAAGAAGTGGTTTTATCAGTTCCACCCCTTGCCAGTGAATTTCCGTTGGGATCTGAACCCAAGTTTACTGAGTCCTAGTCCACCATTCTATCCACCACACTACACTACACTGGGTACTAGTGCACACATACTTTACTTTAATATGCTAGAAAAGCACACTTCATTGGGCTTAAGCAAGAAGTCGCTGTTTCACTAGATGGCAACATATGATGGGCCAGCAAAAAATCAGATTTGTGCTAAGATAATCATGATTGCCTAATGTAACATCACGCAAACACTGTACATTTAAAAACTTTGTACAGTGGTACCTCAACTTACAAATTTGTATTTTAGCAGATTATCTAAAATTTGTAAGGTGGCATTTAAAACACCAACAGTTTTCCATTCTTAAGTCGAATTGCTCTTAAGTCGATCTGCTTTTAAGTCGGGGTACCACTGTAGTTGGCTACCAAGGTTTCTGCGGTACCTTATATTTGTTCTGTGTGTGTTGTGTCGTTGCAGTCGTGACCGACTCTTCGTGTCCCCATGACCATGGAGTTTTCTTGGAAGGAATACTGGAGTGGCTTGCCAGTTCCTATTCCAGGTGCCCACAGCACCTGGAATTCCCTGGTGGTCGCCCATCCAAGTACTAACCAGGGCGGACGCTGCTTAGCTTCCGAAATCAGGCAAGATCGGATGTGCTTGTGTTTAAAACCCTCAAGGGCCAGTCTATAGTGTCTCTTCACTCTGTTCTCATTTTGCTTCCTCTCATCTTGGTATGTTGTTCATTTTATATAAGCAATGACTTGTAAAATAAAAGCAAAACTATTGTTGTCCTGCTGCGCTGCTCAGAAACAACCCAGTCCCCTTATTGAGATAAAGTATGAGGGTTTAAGCTGAGCTTGTCTAGTGGGGAGCCAGATTACTGCCTCATAAAGCATGGCAACAGTACCATTATCACATAATCATTATCATTATTTCTCTTCCAGCCATCCAGATACTTCTAATCCTAAATAGTCTGTTCTTTTATATCTTGCTGAATCTCCCATCCCATGCTGTGAAATTAGCATCTTCCATTTTCACAAGTGCTTAATGTAATCACAAGTTAAAAGCACAGACCTCTGAAAATTGTTTATTCCTATACTTGCCTGTGTACCTCTTTATTTTAAACTTAAATGGAAACACTATAAAAAAGACAAAACGACAGTAAGCAAAGTATAAGGCTTTGGGAGAACTTTATTTTTGTGCTACTCTAGATAGGAAAAAACATATATAAGCTGCAGGATCAATGACAGTATATAGCCAAGTAAGATCTAGGCTTAGCTATGATGCTACTTATCACTTTCCTCTACTCTGGGTCTCCTTTTCTATAGTCACTCAGCCACACTACTGTCTGGTCTTGAGATGGGTGAGTCCAAGGAGAGTCCGTTGTGATGATGGCTCTACCTGCCATCAAATTCCTCCCAACATCCCAGATTTGGAAAGGCTCCAGTGAATCCGAAACCAAAAAATTAACAAGGTTAGGCACACACGAGCTAGCATATCCAACTGGTCAATGTAGGCACTAGCAGATCCAGCAGATCCATACAAACATCCAAGAAACTGGATAGCTGGATGAAGTAATATCACCCACTATCTCAGCCAAAAATTCAGACTTCTGTAATTTATCAAAAAGAAAGGAAGCAAGGTGAGGATCATCTTAAAAGAAAGGATTTCTCAAAACACAGGATCACATGTGGTTACACATTTGTAACATTCAAGGAAAACATAATAGAAAATCAGAAAGCAAAACTCTTAATCTCATGCAGTCAGGGGCATATCTGGGGGGACAGAAGGGTACATCTGCCCCGGGTGCAGCAATCTGAGGGAGCCTGATGGGGGAGCAGGAGGAGGAAGCCGTGCACCCTCCCGCCACCCAGCAGTCCTCCTTTCCCCTAAGGCTTGGTGACAGCACCCCCTCTGCCTTCTCCTCCACCATGCGACAGGCAAGTGGTGAAGCAGGCAGGCAGGCAGGAGTGTGGTGGCCATGGCGCCCTTCTCCTCTTCCTTGCCTTGTTGGGAGATGTGTAAGGCACGTGCATGCTACCATGCATGCACGCGCACCCATGCACCCACCCCACACCCATAGGGTTTGGCCCCCATTGCTAGATGGGTGCAATGTGAAGGGGGCAGCAGGAAGGGTACAAATATGAACTCCCAGGTGCTCCAAATCCTGGCTACTGCGTGCAGTACTCACATTTACATGAAGAGAGACTGCAGGTCCCTTCTGAGAGGCTAAACCTGTCAGAGCTTCCTCAAGGGCACAGAAGCACAATCTCTCCCTGCCAGAGAGACTCAGTCAACAAGCAAATTTATAAAAGTCCCTTTTCATACTTGATGGCCACACTTACTTACTAACTCTTAACCCTTTGATCATTCTACAAACAAATTTTCCCAAGGAAAACATCTTAGCAAATAATACCTGGCATGAACCAGGAAACAGAAGAGAGAAGTGGTATGCACTAATGGAGAAGAGACCTTAGCATCTGTCCAATCATAATATTATATGTTGGTCATGATGGATACAATGTCTGAGAGACACATTGGGCAAAAATCCTGTTAGTGTAATTTTGTTCCAGAGTAACCCAGATTGGGCACTGGAAACAATTTAAACTAATTAAAAGTTCCCTATACCCCTCTTTATAGGTTGTGAGACTCCCTAGGACTCCCCTTTTACATGGGGAAGCCTTTGGGAGCCACAAGACAAGGGGTGGCTTTGAAAGACAGCAATTACTACCAGATTGCAAGTAGCTGTCCTGATCCCAGTGGAAGGAATCTAGTGGTGATTTCTGATTTTTAAAGGTTCCACCTCCCATCCGGAAGCTCCCAAAGGCTTTCTCAGGGCAAAAGAAACCCCTAGGGTGCCTCAGAACTAAAAAGAATAGGAAGCAAAGTTGTGTGCAACGGTATTCGATGGACTACACAAACACAGAGAGATTTTTATTCCAAAATCCCCAATGTTCTTCGGCACAATGGAAATCTTTTTTTTATATCCCTATTTCAATGTGAAAGGCCAGTGGTACGATACAGTGTGAAACCCCTGTTTCCAGAGATACCATGACAAAAGAACAGGATATATTTATAGCAGAGCACTTGTCTCATGAAAACTGAAGCTATATGTGTTTTCAGAGGACTTGATGTCCTAATATTATTCCCTGGGGTCAGAATGTAGTACTGGGGAACAGCTGTACCTGATTCTACATCTGTGAACTCTACCTACATCTCTTACTCATGGTATCTCATTGTCCAAAATTGTGTAGATCCTGAAATGTGAAAAATGAAACACAATTCTCTATAGTCTATTCAGTCCTGACAGTGAACCAAGCTCTTAGTACACTCGAATGAGGTCTGAACAACTCATAAGCTTCTTAATGGTCAGCAACTACGGGGATTGAAGTAGCTGATTTCCATTCACTCCAAATACCCAAAGCAAATTCTGAGGCCTGAAATGGCATAGTTCATGTTCCATATTTACTCACACGGAAGGAAGATAGTAATGATAGTACATGCTGTTACCAGATTCGTGATAACTCTTTTCCAGCTTGTCTAGATACAGAGTACTTAGAAATGGTTTACTATTCACTTCTTTGTGTGTCATTGGGCTATACAGCTTGCCCAAGGCTACTCAGGCTGTCTCTTCCACAAGACACAATGGGGAACTGAATTCCTATCTCTGGTTCTACAGCCAGATATCTTGCTAACTGAGCTATGTATCTACGGTGTACTAAGTCGGGCATGTTTCAATGCTTTCTTAAATGCTATACTGAAAAGCATTCCTCTATTTCAGGTACATTACATTGGTGACTTTTTTTTCATCTGGGCCCATAAAAAGGAATCCCTAGTGAAATTCCACCAGGATTTAAATAATTCATCCAAACACCAACCTCATATTGGAACAATCTACACTACAGGTGCGTTATCTATACCAAACTGCAAAAAAAAACAACTCCATTAACATCTTAATACCACATTGTACTGAAACTGATATGCCTACGTACATGCTCCCATGCAACTTCCTTCCTGAATACATAACAAAATCCATTGTTTACAGATAACATTTCCATCTGCTAAAACTCACAGAAGAAAAGGCTTCAAACTCAAAGACCTACAAAATGCATTCCTCAAACTACTGTAAGCTGATAAAGGAACAAATTAACAAAGGGAGATACATATCCAAAAGTAACTTACTGCAGAAAGAGAACATGACCTAACACCAGGAGTTGTCATTTACAGTTTAGAACTGAGACTACTTACACATATCTTAAGTGATCTCTAGCCCATCCTGGGCAATAAAATACTGTACTCCAGTCTCCCCAGCAGGTCTACACTTTATTATTTGCCCCTTTATGAAACAGCTTTGTCACATATCATCTGAAGAGCAATAATACATTACATGGTTTCACATATTTCTTTAACCAAAGCATACTCTATTTCGAATCACTAATCCAGCTCACCTTCTTAGAGAGATTAGAGGAAAGTAGGGGGGAAATAAAACATTTGCAGCACTGAACTGCTGATTACTTACAGGGATATTTCTGAGCTCGAAAAAGAAAAGGAATAAGTTATCTCAGGAAAATATTCCATACCTCTCTCACAATTCTAGAGGGTAAAACAATTAGTTAGCAGATTATTTCATTCTGGTTGCTTCCAATTATAATGGACACCATTTCAGTGCAAGAACATCCCCATTGATCTAAGACTAGATTTTTCAGCCTACTCATCCAAATCTATACCTCTAATCCAGGTTTCCTGGTGGTGTTTTTAAATTAGTTCTCTCATATATCCTTCTTTGTCATTTAATTGCACATTAAAGGCAAATTAATGGAAAGTCAGGAATTAGTCACATTCTGATTTTTCCTCTTTGTTCTGCCCCTTTAGAATTGAAATTCTCAAAGACACCCCATGTGATAATGAAATCCCTAAATATTCCTTAAATGTTGCTTTTTGGATGGAATTAGGCAGTAGCCTGCTGGAAGATCATAAGCAATGTAGGGTGCCAAATATGAAAATCGGAGATGCTATAGCATAACATAAAACACAGTTTATTTTTTAAAAAAAAAAATCAGTTTAGCCCATGTTAAAGGCTTCTAACTTTCACTCAAGCTTCAAAAAGCTGAGAAACATGCTTCCATTAGGGCCCATGTCTTTGTCCATGAGATGTGTTGTATAGGCAATATTCATGGGCTCTGATATTTTGTTCAGTTCGGTTCAAGCTCCACCTCTGGCTTATGGAGCCCCCTAGATTTCATAATATCCCCAAGTAGTTAAGAGCAGACTAGCATACCACAGAACCAGATTTGTCTGTTCACTGGACAATGGACTGTCCTCAAACCTACCATTTCTACACAAAAATTTCAGATAAATCTACTGAGTATAAGCCAGAGAATCTGTTTCTCTCCCACATTATTTCAGATAGTAATGGTGAAACATGAATCATCCTTTTATACTTCGCATAGGTCTGTGACTACATCATATTACCTCTACCAAACAGCAATATTCAAGATACATGAGAAGATAAGAAAATATTCTCCAGGGAACTCCATAACATCTCAAAATAGTTAAAGGGCCATCAAATTTTAGAGGGAGAGAAGAGGGTGACAGAGATCAAGGGTTTACCTGCTTTGTCCTATACTATCAACGTTTTGTTCCCTAAAGCTCTCTGTTAATTTCTAAACTTTTCCAAACAGAAATCCATTATGATGGGTGAGAGAAAGAGTCTTACACTTTCCTCACCTCACCTCCACTGCCCTCAAGGTTTTTTCTCTTCTCTTTTTCCTTCCCTTACACTGTTATCATTGACATATTGCCGGTAGTCATACTACACATTCAATGCAAGTTCTGGTTCGAGTTCTCGGGTCATGTCAATCATATGGCACCCATTTTGTACCAGTGGCATTGGCTGTCTGTGGTTTTCTGGATTCAGTTCAAGGTGTTGGCCATTATCCTTGAAGTCCTACATGGTTCGGGATTTATATTCCTTTTGGATCATACCTGCTCATATAAGCCAACTAAGATCATCTGAAAAGGTGCCAATCATTAGAATGGCCCAGTTTAAATGTGTTAAAAAGCAATTTTCCACGTTACTGGCCCCTTCCTGAACGTTTGTGAACTATGACATCCCTGCAGGATTCAAGAGGGGATTAGGTGGAATTGTTTCAGCAAGTCCTTAGGGGCTAAAAACTGCTTTCCCACTACTTATACAGCATACATTTTGGTATGTCAATGTATGTAAAATAAAAGAGTTAATGTTGTTGCTGGGGTTTATTGCATTTTATCATGTATATGGAATATTTTATTATTCTACATGCTGTTTGTTATTTTGTGTTGAGGGCTATTTTCCCTTTGTAGAGAGGAATGCTATATAAATGGGACAGACAGACAGACTTATTAACTGGCTCATTTTATTACATGTGCTTGATTTTTAAAAATTGTTTTATAAATGCACTTTGATATTTTACTACTTTTTAGAAAAGCTAATGTGAGAACCTCTCTGCTGTGTATATGGCATCAATCCTCAATGTAGTGCTCTCCAGGTGTATTAGATCGCAACTCCTGTAATCAGTGGCTGTGCTAGCAGGAATTGTGGCACCAAGCTGAGAAAAGTTAAGGTAGTGTATTAGTAAGACTTTAAAAATAAGGAACTGCATTTCACAATAATTGACCAGGGAGTGCTGTGGTCACAATAACTAGCAAAGAATGCCATAATACAATGCATAGTGACATAGTAAGTTCATAGTATGCAATTACACAGGGAATTCTAAGGAATTAACTATGATTTTGTGATTTAAAATATTTTTAGGATTGTGGTAATCACAGTGTATTAGAACCATTTTTGTTTGCTTGCTTGCTTGCTTTTAATTTTTGCAAAAATTAAATACATATACAGTTATATCTCAATGAAGTTTAAAAGTAACATTCAGAAGCTCTCTGCAAGACATTTAATAAATGAAATGAAGTATTTAGTTCTGATTGACTAGTGTAGCAGATACTTATTCTAATTTCAAATAAATCAAAACACTTCAGTATGTGTGTTTTTCTAAATCATTATACAGGATATAATCATCAGGAGTGTAACTTACTATGACAGGAATATCCATTGCCACTTTAAAATGTTCTCTATTGCTGATTAAGGATAAGAGAAAGAAACAATTCAAAAGTTGCATCTATGATTAGGAACATTCTAAAATTCTCAGAAATTTAATTATTAATCTTATCTCTCTGAGCACCCAGGCAACTTGGTGAATGCATCTATCAAAGGTATTTGCATTTCTTTTGCCTTTGAATTGTTAACATTTCTACTAGATTAGAAAACCTGAACAGGAATTTAAAGATATGTAAAGTCAATTCCTATGAAGCTGTTTCTGACAGCATTATTTTAATTTATTCAGGATGGAGATGCAAATAAGATCTTTTAAGCGCATTCTGAGCACAGACGAGTGCCATGAGACTTTAAATATAATTATTGTGATACAAGGAAAAAAATTGAGAAAAGTATTAGCATGAAGGCTTAAAAGAAATATTGAAAGCCTGCAGTTCATCAGATAAGCGCTTACACAGAGGTCATGCTGCCTCTAAATCAAAGATTACTAGCAACAGCTTTAGTGAATATCAAAAATGTTGAAGCAATAAATAGAAACTTTTCATAAGAAATTCTGAGAGAAATTATGTTTTTTAAAAACAAACAGAAAGATGACAATGTGTCAAAGTCCTTATTGGTATTTGAAGCTGAGATTATTTCCAGCGGGACAAGATGCATACAGTGGACCCTTGTATAACAAACAGTTTGTATAACATAAAAGCTGTACAGCATAAAAAAAATTCCGGAGAGAGGGGAAATTTGCTTAACAGAATCGCCTATGGGGCAAATCTGTACAACATAAAAACGGTTGCAATTAGAGATTGCTATATTTTCAATGCATTCCTATGGGAAATTTGTATAAAGGAAAATTTGCTTAATAGAATTTCATTTGGAACAAATTAATTCCTTTATACAAGGTACCATTTGTACTTTCATGATGTTTTGGCAGAAACACATTTGACATAAAGGGCAACATTTAGCTGTAACATTAATCTACATAAATCCCTTTTGTCCACCCTATCACACGTCCTTTAAAATCCTGATCTACTTTTTTGGATAAACCGTTTCCAAAAATCTTGTCCCCACGGCCACCAGGCTTTAAAAAAAAAAGGTAAGCTCCTTCTAGCAAGCTTTCCAAGACCTACTGTTGTGTTGGGTATTTTTGCTCTGGTTAAAAATGCACATTTTTCCAGAGCCAGAAGTCCGTGGGAGTGCATATGATCCTGTATTCTGCTTTTTTCTTCCTAGCGCCCACCAGCTGGCCCTGGGGCTGGTCGGCACTTTTATTTTATGTTATTAAATTTTTATTAATATTTTATTAGAATTTATTTTATTAATAATCGGAGCTAATATTAGGATACCTTGATGATATCACTCTTGGAGATGATGCCAGCATAGTTTCCAGCGAATTTTTAGCTCTAGAAGCATCTGCGAACAAAATCGGGCTAACTATGAATAGATCAAAATGTGAAGTCATCGGCCACACGGATGAAACCCGAAACCAGTTTACTTCTCAGGGCCTCATAATCCCAGAAATAGATCCAGTTGCATCAACCCTGCTGGGAGCACCATTATTTAATGGACCCCATCTGGATGAAGTATTAAGGACAAAGAAACAAGAGCTTGAAGTGCTGTTGAAGCACTTAGCCTTATTGCCAGCCCATGATGGTTTTTTCCTCCTTTGCAACACTCTAGCAATCCCTCAGCTACTCTATCTTTTACGCACGGCGCCTTGTTTTGACAGCATGGTCCTGATAGAAATTGCTTCACAGATTAGGGACACCTTGTCGACTATTCTAAACACAGACCTGAATGAAGATAGATGGCTTCAGGCATCACTCCCAGTCAGGTGGAGAGGCTTGGGTATCCGCAATGTACTTTTGTTGACACCTTCAATCTGTTTGGCTTCTGCTGCGAGTACTGCGGACCTCATTTTCACTCTCCTCCCTGAGCACCTCCGCCTCCAGAAAGATAGTTTCATCCATCTAGCACTTTCAAGGTGGTCAGCTTTAGCCTCCTTATCTTCATTGGACCCTCCAACAGCTCCTCCTCTTCCACCTACAGAAGCTACCCAAAGCTCCTGGGATGACCCATGCTGCAAAGCCCTAGCGGAAAAACTTAAGGCCTCAGCCAACAACCCAATAGATCGTGCACGCGTGCTGGCAGCTCAGTCGAAAGGCTCAAGAAATTGGCTTCACGCTCTCCCACTCTCCAATATAGGATTGAATCTTGATGACAACTCTCTTCGAATAGCAGTCGGTCTCCGTTTGGGAGCACCAATTGTTTGCCATCACGTGTGTCCCTGTGGTACAACTGTCACCCCGCAGGGCCACCATGGCCTCTCCTGCCGACTTGGTTCGGGCAAACATGTCAGACACAACATGATCAATGACATCTTACATCATGCCCTTAACAGAGCCAGTTTTCCAGCTATCCGAGAGCCTTTACATTTGTGTGCTGGAAGTAACAAAAGACCAGATGGGACTACCGTGACCCCTGGAGCAAAGGCCGATGCTTAACGTGGGATGCCACATGTCCAAATACATTTGCCATGTCCCACTTACAAAACACCAGCATCAAAGCCGGATCTGCAGCAGCAACGGCTGAACAATTAAAAAGACAAAAATACAAAGATATGGCAACAGGAATTGACTTTGTCCCTGTAGCCATCGAAACATCTGGGGTCTGGGGAAAATCAGCCTTGAGCCTAGTCCAGGAAATAGGTCGCAGGATAGCCATTACATCTCAAGATGTCCAAGCACCTGTGTTCCTGAGGCAACAACTCTCAATTGCTGTCCAAAGAGGAAATGCCTGCTGTGTGCTTGGCAATCTAGGCCAGCTTACTAAATAATGGGGTTTTTTATATTTTTAAAATAAAAAGAATAGTACGTTAAAAAAATAAAATAAAAATAAAAAAAGATTTTAAAAGCGCCAACCAGCCCCACGGCCAGCTGGTTGGCAGTAAAAAAAAATTTAAACATTTTAATTTTCTTTTTAAAAAAGCACCAAAGGCCAGCTGATGAGCACTGGGGGAGGGGGGAATAAATTTTTAAGTGCCCACCAGCCCCAGAACCAGCCAGTCGGCACTAGGAAAAAAAATTTTTTTAAAAAAAAGCCAGGTGATGGGCGCTAGGAGGAATAAAAATAATTTTAAAATTATTTTATCCCCCCCCCAGTGCTGACCAGCTGGCCTTCGGGCTGTCAGCGCTTTTATATTTTTTTTAAAAAAATCCTTATACGTGGGAACAGAGAACCAAAATCTTCAGTCACCTGGCCAGGAAAGGAGAAAAGCTGAACTATCACAATCACTGGATCTTCCCCATCATGAGATAACGGCCAAGGAGGTTCAGGACAGAGTGATAACCAGAAATAAACCTTGTTTATTAATATTACTATTATAAATTATTGAATTTACCTTCTAAGTTACTTTCTTAGTTTTATAATAATGGTGAAACTCTTCTTGAGCAATTACCCTGGGGGAAGGTAAATTATGTAATAAGCAGCTGGGAATCCATGCAAAGAGTTATTAAATAGTGGCAATTTGCCACCATGTATTAAGCAGTTTTCTTTCTCCTGATGTTGCTGTACAACAGGATTTTAACCACCATCTTATTATAATTTTTTATCATTAATATTACTATCTATCTATCTATCTATCTATCTATCTATCTATCTATCTATCTATCTATCTATCTATCTATCTATCTATCTATTTTTAAAACTCAAAGCTGTTCACAGCATTCAAATATACATTAAAGTCAAGTTCATGCATACAAATACCCAAAATAATAACATCTTATCAAAGCACAGAACTGTAGAAACATTTGTAAAGAGAAGAGAATACCTGCAGATAGAGGTGTGTTTTTAATAATTCAGGAAAGCAGATTATTGCTAATGCCTCCTAAATTTAAGAGAGAAAGTCATTCCAGTATCCAACGCTGTAGAAGAGGCCTGCTAGGAAGCTGGCTTTTAAACATAATATGGTCAGAACATTGGACCGTGACTTCAGAAATCTACCTTCCAATCCATATTGTGCCACAAAACTCACTTGACTACCTCATGCTAGTAAATGTTTCTTAATGTTGTTGTGAGTATGACAAGTGGGTATGAGAACTATTTACACCACCTTGAGCCCAGAGTCAAGGCAGGATAGAAATGCAACTGAAACATTGCTTCCAGGTGATATTTTAGAGGATCTTGCATAATCAACAATGGTCCCTCTGAAGAACTCATAGTATATGCACAGGCAAAGACAATTTTTCAGATAACCTGTAGAGTCAAAGTTGTCTGGGCTTTATACATTAATGGAAATACTCTGAACCTGGCTTTAGGCCTACTGCACAACTAGTGCAATTATTTCAGCACACATTTAATGCCTGTTACTAATGGAGCTAGCTATTTAGCACCCTGGCAAGTGTATTTGACACTAGATGGAGCCTCTGAGGGTAGTTAAGTGAGCCTTGTCAAGGGTAGACCCAAACAGAATGCATTGCAGTAATCCATTGTGATCTCATTGTAGTTCACTAGCTCCAAGAACATTATCTGAAACAAGACATGACAGAGTTTAGACTTTATTTTGTCCAGGTTGGAAGCTGAATAGAAATTATTAACATAGCCTTAGTCAATAAATGGCAAACATTCACAGGAACATAAGAAGATGTCTAAAGAGGAAGAGAGATGTTACACAGGAACACTGGAAGCAAATCTGGTTGGTTTGTTTATTTTTGCTTGGAAAAGCAGGCGACAGATTCTAAAGGCAGTATTTCACCCTTTCTCTGTGTTATTTCTTATTAAATCAGATATTAACCACTATAAACAGAAGCTAGTTTCTCTGTGGAAGAAATAAACATAGGTAGCTCATTCCCATCCCACTCATTGTGGGTGCCAATGAAGTTTTTGTGTGGGGAGTATTTTGACTTGGAAAAGAGTGCAATGGGAATGGTTAAACCTCCCTAAGAACTTTACATGTTTCTTGCCCCTGCTTTATGACCAAACATCAGAACAAATGTGTCATAGATGATCATTTGCAAACACATTTTGCCTGTGAACAGATCTAGAGTCATTTTCTTACCAGTGTGTGTACTCACAGCCCTATTGAAAATCAACTGAACTACATGTTTATGAGTTGGATTTGGAATTAATGTCTTTAATGAATTCCATGCCATGCTAAAAAAAAACACCCACTTTTGACTCAGCCCTGAAGAGAACGATTAAAATAAATTAACATTTTACTAGCTTCCTAATTAAAAGTGTCTGCTCTAAAACAAACATGTTTATTAAAACAGTTTGACTGGTAAAATACATGATTGAAGCTGCAGTACCCCAAATTACACGCTGTCTAAAGCTTTTTTTAAAAAAGGGCAAAAGCCATCTGGCTCATATAACTTGCATTTTCTAGACAGCTTGCAGCTGGTTCTGATTAAGCAGCATCTCAAAAACTCCCAGAAATCTATTTTTATCTTTGCTAGTTTATTTTTAGAGCTTGAACATCCAAGGCACATGGTGTTTACATTAATAAAAGAACAACCACCACAGTTAAGAAAAGGTTTGTGCAATTCTTATGGCAGACTTGCCATTGGGCAAAACGGATTGTATCTAGAATGCACTAGATTTCATCTTATCAAAAGCTCTCTACTCCCCCTGGAAAAGCAGTGTTTATATAGCATTCTAAAAGAGTTCAGTGGTGCCTTCTGATGTTCCACAGGATGCCACAGGGCCAAGCTAACACACACTGTGTAATTCAGAATGACTGGCAGGATGTCTCTGCTCATTTTTAACTGTGTGTTAGTTTATAGAGCCATGAATCTAAGCATTTCTTTTTTCATACACATCCTTTTTGAATGTCCGTGAAGATTATTTATTATTATTTATTTATTTATTGGATTTATATCCCGCTTATCTACAAGTACCCTAAGCGGCTTACACGAGGCTACAATAGCCAGACAAAGTTACAAAAAAAATAATACTAAAAATAAGACAGGACAAGACAGATAAATCACGCTGTACAGAATTAAAACCTAAGCAGCACTTCTCTAATGAAGGAAACTGAAGATTAAGTAAATTAAACATCGCCAAAGGCCTCCCGAAAAAGATAGGTTTTCAAAGCGTGGCTCTATAAACTGTGGGGGCCGCCACAGAGAAAGCCCGGGTCCGGGTCTAGATTCTCAGTCATCTAGGTGAGTTTACCTGGAAGTTGAGTCATGGCAACTGGACTCCTTTTCTTGAGAGATTGAAACATTTCACTGCTCATCTAAACAGCTTCGTCAGTCTGAGGAAAGCTAGTTGCGAGTCCTCCTTTTTATAATTCACTTTGACCCCATGTCACCCTGGTCTGAAATAGGCTCATAAGATGAACAATGGCCTGAATAGGTTCATTAGAGAGACAATAGTCTCAATAGGCCTTTAGGTGAACAATGGCCTAAGGTGCTGAAACCCATAAAGTTTGGCTCCTGAGCTATGGTCCTGGTGGTGGAGTCATGAAGTATTTTTATTTGTCTTGGTATTGTTGAAATCACTGCCTGGTAAGTAGACTCTGCCTGAGCCCCCCACCACTGTTCAGAGAGGGGTTTCAATGTTCACATGAATGGCTTCCCTGACCCCTCTCTCAAACCACCTATCGTCTCTGTTTAATAATTGTACATCTTCATCTTTGAATGAGTGCCCTTTATCCTTTTGAGTGGGGGTGTACTGCTGATTCTCATCCGGAACTGCTGCCCCTCCTATGATGGTCCATCCTCCTGTAGAATTGCTTAGTTTCTCCATTGTAGAGGTCTGTACACTCCTCACTGCATTGGACTGCATATACTATATTGCTCCTTTTGTGTTTTGGTCTCGGGTCCTTTGGGCACACAAGGCTCTGCCTTAGTGTGTTTGGGTTTGAAATAAACAGGGATGTGATGTTTGACAAAAATCCTTTTAAGTTTTTTCATATGACTGAAGCCGTAATAGCACAATTTTTTTACACTATACATATACTACACTGTATAATAATGACATAGCAACTATTGGACAGCTTGGTGGTTTAGGTATGTGGTTGTGGAACTAGAGGCTGGAAGTTTCCCCATTGTGTCTCCTTGACAGAAACTGGACTCCATGATCCATGGGGTCCCTTCCACCTCTTCAGATCTACCCCCATATCCTATTGACATACGTCTTGACTACCCTTGGATAAAGCCAAATTTAACACAAAGAAAATGCAATAGAATTATACTGCGCCACATCCAAATGAGGATTATTCTAAAATGAGAGCTTCCCCTTCTGCCCATCAACACTCTGTTCTATAGTTTATGGGAACAGAATTATTTCAAGCTCTAAAATCAAAGTGAATGAAAGATTCTTTCAGCTTCACTTGTTTTTAATCTATTATACGAAACTGCAAATGCTAACTGTGCCATTCTGTTTTGAGAAACAGAAGCATGCAAAATATAATTAATAAACAATATAGAACTAAATCAAAATACCAGGCAAAGAAACAACTTGACACAGAGGCTAATATATTATGATATTTGAGCCACGCAAGTGGGTATTTTCACAGAAGAAAATTAGTTGGTAGCACTGGAGGATAAAATATGTGATGGAAGAGCAAGCAAAGCAAATTGGCATGTATAATTATGATTTATTTCTTTCCAGTCTGTGATAAGCACTAAAATGGAACTTAACCATTTAGCACTTCAGGTTGCACTGGTGTGTAAATTCCAATCTGTTTTCAGTTTGAAAAGAATGTTTAATGGAGGTGGCTTGAGATGCTATGAGATATAACTCCTCTGGAAAATAAGCAGACAAGCAAGCAAGAATTCAAATCACTAGCACATCTCAGCTGTGAGAAGTAATAGGCCCCATTTTCAGATTCTCTTGTATTAAGGCATCTTAGTTTAAATATTAGAAGAAACGGAGGCAGCTGGGAAGCCCATAAATCAAACTCCAAAATCTACAGAGGGATGATATCTTTATTAGGCCAACTAGAAGGTCTCAAAATAGCATATACGTTTTAAAGACCACATATTTTTTCTTGAGATAAAATATTACAAAAGTGGATGGAATTGGAAGCCTGGTATTAAAGAAATGTAGTTTCCATGGTGCCTTAGGGTACAATGGAAGAGGAGGACTATTCAGACAATCAAATTGAGCTTCAAAAGGTGATGTGATGGCATTAAATTTCATCAAGTGGAAAAAATATCCTGCAATATAGAACAATAGAAACCCTCACACTAAACTCAAAGTTCTGGAAGTTGATTCATGGCTACTGGACTTCTTTTTTTGAGAGATAGAAACGTTTCTATCTCTCAAGAAAAAGAAGTCCAGTAGCCATGACTCAACTTCCAGATAAACTCACCTGGATGACTGAGAATCTTCACAGACATAAACTCAAAGCTGTTGCCATCTTTTCTGGGCTCACAAGCTCCTTCTTGTTCCTATTATTTTGCTTCTAGAAGACATTAAACATCATCATTGTGGTTGCTTTGACTCTGGACACAATCCAGTTTCCAAGGACCTTCAGCAGGGTGGATGGATTTGATTTAAATCACTTTGAATTAAATTTTGATTTATGTCACAATTTAAATCACTAGTCAGTAAGGCTTAATTTAAATCATGATTTTCTACATAAAGACTCATTTTTGCTGGAGTCGTTTTAATCTTAATACAGTATTTACAACTAGATGAAGGTTTCATTTTTTAAAATAATAACTTTTCAGATTAGTTTTACAGTTATATCAGAAAATTACTGATTTGGTGGTTATATATCATTAGAAATACATAGATAGGTCATTGTGAAATTATTGCAAGATGAACTATCTCCAGTTTAATAGGTTAATCATTCATATATGGATAACTGTTTTGTTGTACTTTACTGGAAGGAAAAAATAATCATTTCCTTAATAATAAAAATTTAAATAGTTTTATTTAACCAAAACAATAACATTATATAGCATTATGTATACTTGTATTTGCTTAAACACCCATATTTGTTTACTGATGTGGTTAAACTATCTTTTAAAAAAACTTAAGACTGACAGCTAGATATTCCCAAACTGGGTATCTTTTGTGGCCTGCTGCCATTACAGGATTTTGTTTTACAGGAAGAGAGTGAGAATGATAACCCTCAGGCTGCTATCCACAAAAAGATCTCAAGAGGTGGAGTACTGTTGCTCAAAAAGTTTCACTTTCATTTTATTGCTTGCCCCTCTCTCCTCGATACAGTGGACCTTCATATAACAAGCTGTTTAACAGAAAATCTGCTTAAAGGAAAAAAATTCCAGAATTAGGGGGAAATTGCTTAACAGAATCACCTATGGGGCGAATCCATAAAACAAAAAAATTGTCGCGATTAGGGATTAATACGTTTTCATTGCATTCCTATGGGAAATTGTACAAAGGAAAATATGCTTAACAGAATTTCATCTGGAAAGAATTAATTTCTTTATACAAGGTACTATTTACTCCTTGTGCACACCTATTCCATTCCAAACAACCTATTCATTGAACTTCTTGAAACGTAGTACTTAAGAGGTAAGGGGGTTGATTCTGTGTACATATATTTGCAGAGGAACAATGGGACTGAGGTCTTTTTCTCAATTCTGTTTATCTTATAACATTTTTGCTATGAAGGAGGCATGTTACCATTGCAGGACCAAATGCACAGTTTTAAAAATAGTTCCATGCAGGTGCAGACCAAGGTATGAGATTGGCTGCTTGTGTGTCAGAGGCTTCCAAACACCACCTGGGCTTGCCCATCCCTAGTTAGCGCCCTATAGTACAAACCAGCAAATGCAAAACAAGTGGATACAGCCATTAATGAATCAAGCAGGATTGTTACTGACTGCTTGAAACCTAGACCATTGAAAAAGTGCATTATCTTACTGGCATTCCCTGTCTAGAAGGATACCAAATTAGGTGGTAAAGGTCTTCTGCAAGTGAAGCAGACAGTTGAAGAAGAGAAACATGCATTGGCAGATTATGTAAAAAACAGTACAGAGCCAGCATTATTGGAGGCTAAGAACAGGGAGGTGTTTAAAGTAAAGTAAACAAAGGGTCAATACAGGAAAACAACAATGCAAATACGAGCTGATAGCTGGCATAATAAAGCACTGCATGAGCAGTTCCTCAAAAAAAAATCAAAGGAAAAGTTGATGAGGAAAATACTTGGTTATGGTTCACCAATGGAACACTGAAAAAAGAGACAGAAGCCCTGATTTTTGCAGCTCAAGAAGAAGTTATCAGAACATATGCATTTAAGGCTAGAATAGACAAATCAGCTAAGTCCCCCACATGTAGACTCTGTAAAGAGGCAGATGAAACTATCGACCATATATTGAGCTGTAGCAAGAAAATTGTGCAGACTGATTACAAACAGCATCATAATGTAGTGACTCAAACGGTCCACTGGAATTTGTCCGTATCATCTGCCCGTAGCAAAGAACTGGTGGGATCATAAGCCTGAAAAAGTGACTGAAAATGAGGATGCAAAATTACTTTGGGACTTCCGAATACAGACAGGGCAGAAGGCTTATAGCCTCTGTGTCTAATGGAAACAAATCATGGTGAGACAGGGAGATATAGCTAGAATGACAATATTCTCTTTCATTTCTTTGTCAGTTTTTATGGCCCCAAAGGGATCCTCAATGCTTAACTCGTGCAACAACCAAAGCCTGAAAATAAACTCAAACAATATTTAAAGCTGAAAATTTCACACCCCAGTTAAGCACATTTGTTAAGCAACACAAACACATGGTGCCTCCCCAAAAAGGGGGGAATCAGTCACATCACAACAGCCAACAAAGGTGTCTGTTCAACACAGCCGCTCAAAAGCTTTATGTTGTGATACATTGGTTTCCATTATAGCTCATCTAAATTGGCACTAACAAGCATTATGTTTTAATCAGAGTTATGACAATAAAGAATATTATTTTCATACACAGAATGCTACCATAAATAGCATAGGACACTGCATAGGTGTTGCAAATCATGTTTCTACAACCAGATAGTTAACAACTGGTTGCTTTATATTTTAATTTTTTAAAAGAAACATCTTCCATACACAGAAAGCATGGTATTATACTTGTATGGAACATGGATTTTAAAATTCTGCTTTGTACATAAGAGTGAAATGCACAGACAAAGCATGCTGTGTGATCATAAATGTCCTCTGCTTTGGCCCCTGAATGTAATACATATAGGTATTGAGATGCCAATGCACAAAGATATGACAACACACAAGGCCTTAACTAACCAAATCATATAAAAGGGCTGAACACTGTTAATAGCTAAATATTTATGTTGAATCCTGTGTCCATATGCATTCATGACACCATTTGTTCTAATACTTCAAGGTGGAAGCAGCCAAGGAGTGTCTTGAAACAGAGTCTGCATTGGCCAGATTTAGTTTTCAAAAAAAAAATGCACACCATGAGTAACATTTAACATCATACTACCATGAACACATTGAACTTATTTCAGAATTTAAGCAGGGTCGGAAGCTGTTCATTCACAAATGGCAGGCCACTAGATGATAAGAGGTATCTCTATATTAAGGCTAAGAAACCATTCTGCCCAAAATTCTGGAGAAACATTGCCGGGTCAAGTTGACAATATTAGGCTAGATGAAGCAGTGGTCAGACTCAGTATAAGACAGCTTCATATGTCTGTGAGTATGGAAATACAGAACAAAAGCAAGTATTTGTAATACTTAGTGTTCAGGCATTACACATATCCAACTAATATATCAACTTTGACAGGTTTCCCTGAATGTCTCAGAAAATTTATCTTCATGTAGACTTTTTGTTGTCTTCTCTTTCCATTAAAAATATATAATTTTATTCTTGTATTATTGTATTTCCCACTTTCATCCTCCTTATTGCTAGCTTGTGCTCCTTCCCAGAAATATCTTGTTCAATTTCACTATGATTAAAGTTAGATTTGCAATATTTCTACCAAAGTTCCATATTTATGTAATCAAAAACAATAACGAATGCAGATCCAGAAACTGCTACATAAAGAAAGGAAAGCCATTTTGCTTCTTAGATGGTCTTTGAAAGATGACAGCACATTTCTCCAACATGCACATACCAACTCATTGACAATACATGGTGTGTCCATGCATGTGTGTGTGTTATGTGCCTTCCAAACGGAAATGTCACATAACAATCTTAATAGGTTGTTCAAGATAAGTGAAATATTTAAAGATTGGTTTTAGCAGTTTTACTTCTTTCCTCACCCCATGCCGATCTGTGGCATAGCAATGATCTGAATCCAGGTCTCTGCCTGGTCTATCACTTTTTTCAGTACTCCACACTGAGTCAAGTGTCCATTCATGGGGTAACTCGGTTTGTTTCTGTTTCTAAAAAGGACCAAGAATACTTTCTGAATGACCCAATTTCCTTTACCCATTCCTTTAAGATTTGGAAAGAAATTGCTAAGGGTGGCAACTTACACAGTATACATCTGCTGTTAAGAAACAATCAAGCCACAAGCCATTAATTAACAATTAATTAATGGCTTGTGGGTCCTATTTGATGGATTAGCATAATGAAAACACACCTCCATGCATTCCTTCTCCCTATACTTTTCCACATATGCTAACTCACCTATGGACCTGAGCCTATTTGTTATTATTTTTAAAGGGTCCTTACAAAGTGTTTTCCTAAACTATTATAAGCAATACCCAATGATCCACACCCCCCTTGGAAAGCAAAAAATGAGCTTTTGAACAAAACAGAACAAAACAAAACTTTTTTTGCTCCTAACATGTATAGATTGGTTAAGACAGGATGTAAACATTTCCTTAATGATTACATAGTTTGGAACAAGCAAACAGCAAAATAAAAGCATTTACCTCCTTCCAGTGGGATTTAGCATTTGCTTTATAGCTGCAAGAATTAGCCTTTCATTTAGACAAGGCCTTCTCCCTAATGGTTCATAAAGGTGTGTTCAATTAAATTGGTTCTGGTGTTGTTGTAAGTAAATGTCACTGCACAGGAGGCCAGCTTGTTGCATCATGCAATCTAAGGAAACACTCAGTGTGTATTTTAATGGTGAAAACAGAAAACACTTGAGCATGTTCTTTGAAAACCCAGGTACAGCACTAGACATACTTTTGGCTTCGTTTATTTCTTCAAAATGACAAACATAGTGACTTGGATTACAAACCAATCTAGTATATCAGCGTCATCGTATTTCCTCCCCATCACTTTGAAAAAACTGGCCAAAGAAATAATCTTGTTCAAATGTAACTCTTTTAAGCATATTTCTTCATTTTAGTAGCAAAAAAGGGATAGTAAAGTAACCTGCACAATAAATAAGACATGTACAGCCAGCACATCTGATTGTGGTAGAAAAAAATAAATAAAAGCACTACTGAAAATCTTCTGTGTGCCATTTATTCCAGAAATGAAATACATTTCAAAAATGAAGTGCAACGAAATACTGCCTATACTTCCCAGATCTTTTAAACAGTGCCACTAAAGCAAGAACAAATAGCCAGTATTTATTTACTTGCATTAGCTCTCAAGAAATACAACTGAGGAATATACAGCATTGCATTATGTAAGAAATGTAAGAAAAAATTCATAGGCCTATTTGTTAATCTTTCTTTGGTACCAGACAACATTAAGCAAATATCACTTCTATTCCAGTTGGTAGCCATAAGTGTTGCAACTTTTCAGAGCAGGCCTCCTCTAGTAGAGGGAAAGGGAGCCCAGGACTCCTGCCTGAAGTGGACAACCACCCCACGGAGATGACCTGTCTAGGGTATGTTAAGGGGGCTGCCAGGCTTGGTTTGGCGGGGGGGATGGACGGCATTTTGGTGTCACATATATGAATTGGCTGAAATGCAATGAAGCACTTCGTGCCCATGTTCATCCACTAGCTATTTAAACTATTCCCTCCTCATTCCTCTTCTTGTGTTTCATGTCTTCTATCCAGACTGGCCATTTCGGATTGGGCTACAAAGGGTCGGTTGATGTTGATGGGAGCAGCAATGTGCCATAAGCCATGCTCCTCCTATCTGAACACCAAACAACCCCTTTTAGCCTGATCAGGCATCTGCTAAGCACTTTCCCTCATCAAAAGAGTCAATGGAAGTTATTTTTTTAAAAAAATTACATTGCTCCTCTTCCCCTCTTTCAGTGCCATTCCATTTTCTCTGTGCCTGCTTCCCTTTTCCCCACTTTCTCTCTCAAACTCTGTTTCAAAATTTGCATCTGCTGGAGGTTGCTATCTCACAGCCAAACTGAGTGTGCCAAAAAGAATGCATGCCCTACTGCTGCGCCAGAAAGGTGTGTGAAAGCTCTTAAAGGGGAACAGTGGGCAATTCTAAGTAGAAACATGTGTGGACAATGCCTTTATTTTTACCCATCCAAACTATGCTCTCATATTCAGTGTAGAATATACCTGTACCATGTATTTCAGATTAGAAGCCTGAAAGACTGCCCTATTGAGATGTATGAGCTGCTCTTTGAGACTTTAGTTTGCTGAATGAATAAATGAGTATATATTCTCTAGTGGTACTGAATCAAAGCATCCCATCGTTACGGGGTACAAGATGAGGAGCTAGAGAAGAAGCACTGTTCTTTAATGTTGGATTTTATATATCATCCTCTAAACCCTACACTTCTGTGATCTCAAAGCACAGAGAAGAACAGAAAGAAGGAGGATGTTGGAAAATATGAGGAGGGTTGACAGAGCATATATAAAAAGGCAAGGTGCTTATGAATATCACAAGAGGCCTGATACAAGATGAAGCACTAGTAAACCAAGTCAAGCAATCTGAAATGTGTAACAGCAAAAGCAAGAGAATAAGGCTGAAAAGGCACCGATACACTGATATTTACTAGTTTGCTAATGTATAGCTTCTCCTTACTAGCAGCATCCTCTTTCTTACAGCAATTTAACCCACAAGCATCAGAGACTTGCACATGGAAGCAGAAAGCATCCCTACTTCAAGACTGGGCTATGATGACATGAAGATCAGCCCAGCATGTGTAGATTCAGTGCAGCAAATAAGTGGGTCTTGTTGTGAAGTTACAATGCATGCTCCAAGTTTCTCTTGATCCTCTTTTGGAAGATCATAAGAAACGATTGTAACTGCAAACTTGTTTTGGAGATTCACACACAGTACTTGCTACCATAGATTCTCAAGTGGATCCTACTGTACCAAACCTTTTACCTGTAATCCTTTAATCCTTAAATGAAAAAATGTCAAATAATATGTAAACAGTGATAGCTAGATACACATCATTGAGATTTGTCTAATTAGATTACATCAACAGAACATGGGCAGACTCTACCACTTTCTCACCCACCCTGGTTTCTCTCCTACAGCCTCATCATCCTTACTTCTTTGTTCCCTCTGTCCATGGGGCAGTCTTATGAAATCTGAACCCAACTGATAATCCAAGCCACTGGGATTTATTATGTTAACCTACCATTCAACAAGTGATTCTAGTTGGGGCTAGCAATTAGATGTAGACCTTTTTTATAACGTAAAAAAGGAGGGGGCATCTTAATCTAGCTAATGGACAGGTACCCTATTTAACAGCTTGAGACAGAGAGGCAAACCACCAATATTTCAAAAACATATGTTGAAAAGTAACACTCTTCAGATGAAAACATTTCGTTTAGGGAAATCATCACCATCATCATCAAGTCCAAGAAAATAGTACTGAGAGAAAATGCAAATTAATATAAGATGTTAATTATATTCATTATTAAATGCACTCTCTGTTAAACATCTGCTAAATATGTTCAATATGTTCAATATTCTGGGTATCCACATGCATACAAATGTTATGTTTTCTTCCTATGTTTCTTTATCATTCATGGTACCTCTTTCTCCATCTGAATGAAATCCAATTAGGGATGGGTTCCCAATCCTTTCAGCACAAATATTGATCCTGCTCAATAGTATCAATTATTGAACAACAGACTGACCTGGTTGTGTTGCAGAACTCATCTTTGCTGAGGAAGAGATGAATAATTGACACAGAGAGATGAGAAATTAGCAATTGTAGCTTTGATTTCAGTGATGTCGCCAACCTGATACAAATCTGCGATGCCAATCTATTAATGAAGAAAAAATAAAAGATATTAAAATATTTATACCATACAATGCTTCGGTCCACCAACTCCAGTGCATACACTTTGCATAAGAAATGTGTATTTCAGAGCTAGAAATATCATAAAATCTGTAATCCAGTCCTAGAAAGATGTTAAGAAAACAGAGATTTGAAACTGAAAAATAACAGTAGCAACAAAAATCTCATATATTGATGGAGATGGAAAAGAGGGCTTGTATGTACTTATTTCTCACCTCATTTGACATATGCAGTTAACATTTGACACATAAAAACAATGCAATAATGCAGTGCTGCTACAGTAAAATAAATAAGGTAAAAACACTTTTTCATTTATTTGTTTCATTTCACCTTTCTCCCAGTGAGGGGATCCAACTCTTCCAAACTATGGCCATTTCTAAATTCCTGAAACATATTATGATCAAGACTGCCTGTTACAGATTTTGAAATCTGATCCTCTCAGATTTTAACACAGAGCTTACAGTTGCATGAATAAATCTTACAAAACCATGAATTCAAGTGTGATAAACAAATCATTACATTTTAATTTAGATTTATACTCCACTCTTTATGACAAAGGGGCTTGGACTTGATTTTTAACACAGTAATACATTGGTTTAAGAGGAACTTGGTTTAAGAGTTATTTGCAAGACAAGCAAACATTTCTTCTAAATTTTGCCTTGATCAACAAGCAATGTCTTTACAAGCACTGGAGCAGGTCACATGCTCACAAGTGAGCCAATGGGTGATTGTCTGGAACAGAGGAATAGAGGTCTCCCTTGCACTAGCCAGAAATGTGCAGGTTAGGGTTTTATTTTTCTTTATATTTATGTTTTTATTTAAAAACATAACACCTAGTCAAGTGTGTCTAGGGCTAAAAATTGCACTTTACTATTGCCACATTAAAAATACAGAGTAAAATCCAGTTGTTAGTCCCAAGCAGAGCAGATTCCACTGCCAGGTACGTAAACTCTGACGCGGCCGTGGACTTCTAGCCAACTTCTTTTGTGACTTTTAGCATTTTCTGTGTACAGTATGTGGTCTATGGGACCCCAGAGTGAATCCATTCTTTTTATGGGGATATTTGCTTTGAATTAAGTTTTGTTTTGCAAGCATGTTTCTGGAATGGATTATGCTCTTAAATCAAGGTATTACTGTACATTAATCCTTTAATTTATTGATACAGTATATACTCGAATATAAGCCTAGTTTTTCAGCCCTAATTTTTGGGCTGAAAAGGGGGGTCCTCGGCTTATATTCGGGTCAATACTTTTAGCCACTGAGGCAAGTTTGGGTCGGTGGCTAAAAGTCATTTTAAACATTGTGCGCCACTTCTCCTGACCCCCCCATGTTTAATATGACTTTTTAAAAAGACATTTTAAAACAATGCTTAAAATGACCTTTAGCCACCAACTCAAGCACTTGCCTCGGTGGCTAAAAGTCATTTTAAACATCACACACACACCCAGCTCACAAAGGAGGAGTTGCCAGGCCCTGCTGCATTTCCCACCCTAGGCTTATACTTGAGTCAATAAATTTTCCCAGTTTTTTGGGGTTTAAATTAGGGCCCCCGACTTATACTCGGGTCGACTTATACTTGAGTATATACGGTATTTAGTTTCCTAAGAAGATACCAAGAGAGATGCCACCCCTCTAGTTATTCATTATATGCAATATAGAACTTATCTAGAAATCAAGCAATAAGACGTAATTCAAATTGCACTGGAATTTTTTAAAAATTGTAAGTACTAAACTGTTCAGAAGGCCCATTATGTTAAATTCGGCAGTTTTAAAGGAACACCAATAATATTTTTCTGTTAAAAGAGTTTTGTTTTTGAAAGCTTCTATGAGTTTGTATGGTATAACAAAATAGAGCTAAAATTAAATTTGCTACAATCTTGATCAAGAACAAATTACTATATTGTACTGCTGAAGCTTCTTGATTGCTTTGTCTTACGGTGTCCAAAGCTTACTAAACCATTCAGATTAAACACAGGTCCCTCAGAAAACCAGTAACAAAACAGCAACATATGGGGAAATTGAAGATGGCTTATAAACACTTGAGTTTCAGACATACCTAATTTTCACAAACCTAACAAAGTAAATTCCTTTCATTCAGCTATTCACAATTAAAAATGAACTCAGAAACACGTTTAAATGATTTCTAATTATAATTTAAGCTCCATTGTTACAATTATTTTGTAATAGTAAAGCAAGCTTCCCACGCTTTGGAATAGGCTTCAATTTGCCACATCAAAGACTTCAAACAAAGTAAAGAAGCTTTCAGAATTTGGAGCATTGTGCTTATCCCATCTGGGCAAAGCTGAACTCCTAAGGACACCTACAGTATTTATTGTACTTTTATGCCACTTTTCTTCTAGCAATGGAACTCAAGGGCAGCTCACAGACAACTGAAGGAGAAAAAAACTAAAGCTATATACAGAAAGAAATTTAAAACTTATCAAACATGTAAATATTAAAATCAACAAATAAAACATATTAAGCAACATATAATCATTTAAAATACATTAAAGGGACTTATTGCCAACTAGCATAGGGCAACTAGATATGCCTTTTCATTGGGATCAGCCTTGTGTTAGGGGAGGGGATCATTTCAAACGGCAAGAGAGTCCTTTCTCCAGTTCCTGTCAAACACAAGCTTAATAAATGAAGAGGGTTAAATGGAGAGATACAATCCATTAGGCAGCCCATACCCAAGCCATATGGGGCTTTATGTGTCATAACCTGCACCTTGGATTCATCTTGGAAACAGACCAGTAGACAATAAGTCTGCTATAACAGGGAAATTATGCTTTCTACAAGCAGCCTCACTCAATAGTCTGGCTACAGTGTTTTGTAGCAGTTGATTACTAATTGAGGAAGAGGAGTTGAAGGAGAAAGTTTCTGAGGGCGAATATCTTAGAGAATGCCAAGGAAGACTTCCATGCTGAAGAAATTTCCCCAGAAGAAGAGGCTCCATCCAGGGACTGGGGATATACATGTAAAGAAGAATCTGGGATGGTGGTTTGACTCCAGCTCCGGGTGCTTAGGACCTAGGTTGAAAAACACCTCAAACTTGCTGGGAAGAGTGTCAGAAGAAGGAGTAACTATGCCATACCAGCCAACTTTTTTCTTGGGAGCCTATCATGACCCATTTGAGATGCTAGTGGAGACAGCATCAGTGGGCACACTGGACCCAGCACCCCACAAACTGGAAAGAGACCAGTGCAAGATTGGCATTGCTGACCTCAGTGTGGCCATATTGATCCTACCTGTTGCCTGCCTTATACCTAGGTCAGTGGGGGAGACCCTGCTGGAAGAAAGTGGATATAACACAGAGACCCCACAAAGTCAGCTCCAGGGACAGAAGACTCAGATTCATTAGACTTGAGAACAGGTGCCCAGGAAATTATCCTCTGCCCAAAATAAAAAACACTGTTGTAGTAAACCCCAACTCAATTATAATAAAGACTATTTTGGTTAAATCTCCTGTGTCTTTCATTGGTGGATCCAGGAATGGAGGAAGGAGCCCCTGCCAACCCAGCTAGGATCAGACGGGCTAACATAGAGTTATTTAAAAAATTGTATTAATGCCTCAAAAAAAATCCCTGAGAAAATAATCCTAGGCTCCCCAAAAGGTTCTTACAAAGTATTAGGTGTTAGTTTCATGGTCACAGAGCTATGACTTTCACGGATCAACATCCTATTTTATTATTTAAAATGTCCATGCTTTCAGGCTCATGATTACACAGTTTCCTTTATAAATTCTAGTTTAAATATGACTTAAATTGCTTTGAAAGAAATGAAACATTTTCTAGGAAACCGTTTTCATAGTTTTGGCAAAAACTATGGCATATCTTCATGAACTTACTGAGTTTCAGAAATTGTGCCAAACCCCCCCCCACACACACAAAAACCCCTAACTTGGGAACTGTCCCTATCCATCTTTAGCATTCCCCCTTCCCAATTTTATTTTATTTTTAAAAATCCTACTTCTTTCATCAAAAGGAAGCTAGCAGGCAGCACTGGGCAAATATACAAAACACAAGGTAAGTTTCGCATGACTTACCCTTAGCCAGAAATAAGAGCAACATTTTCTGTTAGTGTGTGTGTTTGTGGGTTTTAATACACACTCTGCTTAAATCTCCATGTATCCTATGTCCCCTTTGCGGAAAAACTATTTCCTGATAGCAGAGTCCTTGGACTGGTCTAGCTCACCAAGTGAGGTTGTCATGGTTAGTAACTGAATCCCCACTGTACCTCCCAAGAGATGTTCCCCCTGAGTTCACCAAGTGTACATGTGGCTGATGTGGTTATGTGCTCTGCCTGTGTAAGTCAGAGGGAAGCTGAATACTCCAACAAAAAGAGGGAGTGGCAAACTATTTCTGAGCATTTTCTACCTAGGAAAGCCATACATCAGGAAGATATGGGAGGATAGTTACATATGAGAGTGATTCGTAATTAATATTACCGCTAATTGCTTTTAAGTGCCTAGCAAGGCGGAGTAAGCTGTGCAAGCATCACCATAGCTGGTCTGTACAAAGCAACTGGGCAGCAAATGTAACAAACAGGGAATTCCCTCCTGAGGCTGAACTTCAAAGTGGAAAGTATTGTTTGGTTTGGAATGACATTTTGTAAAGCAAGCTTCCACCTTCAGTTAGACATTATACAGCCTTGACACAGTTCTGTCACAAGTAGGTGTCATAGCTCTCTCAGTACTTAGTTTGCTACCCATGATGCTGTCAAAGAGGAGCAAATCATAAACATAAAACTAATCATTCCTTTGGTCAATAGCATCCACTACTCAGCCAAAGAAAACAGCAGTGTCTTAACTGTAACTGTAACATACAACACAAACTGCCAGGACTGCCAAATTAGCCTCTAGTCTAAACAAATGTTAACAAAATAAAATCAATAGTTGTTAAGAGAGGACAAAGAAAGAACCCCTGATAAAGTAGGTTTTAAGTCTTCGCTCTAATAAATTTGCTAGTTTTAAGGTGACATGATAGTGTGTTATTTTTTGTTGCAGCAAACCAAAACTAGAAATAAATACCAATTTGATTAAAAAATACAGAATAGGTAAAGGAGCCTATATAGTCAGACACAGTAATATGTACATATTCAAAGTACATATTCATATGTGAATGCATGGGAGAGAAAATTTTCTTTGATCATCAGTATGCATGCACATGTGTACATAGCAACAAATAGAGGTAAGAGCACTAGTGCTCTGAAAGTTTTGAAACAAACTGAAAAATAAATGAAACAAAATAAATAAAAATCATCAGTCAGAGCGGTGGTAATCTCTAATGAAGTGGATGACAAGACTGTGAAAAATGCAAATCAAAAGGAATTTAAAAAGAGGGGGGGACAACTGAAAAAAACACAATGACATTTTTAGGAGAATTGAATGTAAATGTACTGTTTAGGTCTTGCATCACAAAGACAGGCCTCAGAAGATGACAGTTTCAACATTAATTAAAACTAATAAACACAAAGCAACTTTTAAACATTTTTTCATATACTGCTACTATTCCTTTCGCAAATTGGAAATGCCTCATTAATTACAAGCAGGACACCCTTTTTAAAGAGAAAAGATGAACGAGAGATAAATGAAGCAACTTTTAAAAATTATTCTGCCTGTTTTTCACTTTACATTTCAAATAAACTATCACTGAACACATAAAGGACAAATAAAGATGGCAATCTAAAAGAAAAACTTTGTGCTCAAGGATATTTGGATCTGTAACCTTGAAGGTAATTAAAATCTTTGACACCTTCACTTGGATTCCCACACCCTGCCACCTTGACTAACTGCATATTTTTTTCCTTTTTACAAAATTTCATCATTGGATAGTTGTTTAATATTTAAGGACATTATTTCAGGTGCATGACAAAAACAGAGCATTATGAGACCACTCCCCTAATCATTCTGGTTGCCCTCCTCTTCACTTTTTCCATTTCCATAATATCCTTCTGGAGGTATGGTGATCAGAACTGTACACAGTACTCCAGATGGGGCCTCACCATGGATTTATAAAGTGGCAAAATGACACTTGCTGACTTATTTTCTGTACTCTTCCTAATGATCCCTAGCATTGACTTTGCTTTTTTTCACTTCTACAGCACAGTGGGTTGACACCTTCATTGAGCTGTCCACCAGGACACCAAGGTCCCTTTCCTGGTTTGTTGCAGTGAGTTCAGACCCCATCAGCTTATAAATGTAATTGGGTCCCCCCCCATGTGCATCACTCTGCACTTACTAATGTTGAAGGTCATTTGCCACTGGTTTGCCCACTTCCCCAGTGTCAAGAGATCCCACTGGAGCTCCTCACAATCTCTCCCAGTTTTTATTACCCTGTATAATTTAGTATTGTCAGCAAATTTGGCTACCTTGCTATTTACTTCTACTTCCAGATTATTTATGAAGAGGTTGAAAAGCAGGGGTCCCAGTACTGAACCTTTAGGGACCCCACTCTTTACCTCCCTCCACTTGGAGAAGTGTCCATTTAGTGCTACCCTCTGTTTCCTGTCCCTCAGCCAGTTGCTGATCCAGGAAAAGACCTGTCCCTTGATTCCATGACTGGGAAGTTTATTCAAGAGCCTTCAGAAGCACCTTCTCTTCTATGTGCCTATTTATTTTACCTTTTAGGATGGTTTCCATCACTTTACATGGGGCACATGTCAAACTGACTGGTCAGTAGTTTCCTGGATAACATCTAGATCCTTTTTTTGAAGATTGGTGTTACGTTTGCTACCTTCCAGTCATCAGGCACAATACCTGATTTGAGGGAAATTTTATATATTTTGGCTAGGACATCAGCAATTTCATCTTTATGTTCCTTGAGAGCTCATGGATGGATGCCATCTGATCCTGGTGATTTGTTAGCATTTGGTTTAACAAGATATGCAAGAAACCCCTCCTTGGTTATTTCTATCTGGCTTAATTCTTTGGTTTCGCTCCCCATGAAGATAGGCTGTGTTTTGGGCATGTACGTAGTCTCTGTCTTCTTCAGTGAATACTGAAGCAAATAATTCATTGAGTCTCTCTGCAATCTGTTTCATCTTTAATAATCCCTTGCCTTCCATTATCATCTAATGGTATTACTCAGGATCAATTCAAGGATTCTTGTGCCTCAAGTTCAGGGCTGTCCAACTTTGAACAGGCTGAGATCTACTTTTTCTGGCCCAAAGTGCCTGAGGTCTACTACATAAAAACTAATGTTAAAAATATTTCTAAATTAAATTCAAAGGAGCCGATTCTGCTTCTTTACCCAAGCTAGCCGGTTCGCCTTGGCTCCCAGGTCATCCTCCCCCCCAACACACCATAGCCAAATTTGACAGGTGGCCTGGCTCACTATTGCTAGCCCAGTTCCCTCCTCTCCTTCCCTCCTCTCCTTCCTTCCACCCTTCTTTTCTTTCTTCCTCCCTCCTCTTCTCCCATTTTATTCTTTCTTTCTTTTTCTCCCTCCCTCCATTTCTTTCATTCTTCCTACCTCCCTTCTCCTTTCCTTCCTTCCTTCCATTCTTTTTTCTTTCTTCCCTCCCACTCTTTGGGTGCCGCCGAAAAACCCAAACAGGCCAGCCTGGGCCCACTGCCGCCACTGGAGCCGCCGCTGATGCTGGAGAGGGCAAGCGAGCCCAGCGCCAGCCAGGCCCCCAGGCGCTTTGCCTGTGTGTGAGTGGGGGGGGGAATTCCCCCCCCAACACAGGGACCTGGAGGGTGACCTCTGACGGCACTACGGGCAACTGGTCGGCCGCAGTCAACGCATTGGGCAGGCCCACTCTAGTTCGTTCTTCAACCATCTGTTCCAGGGAACAATCATTTAACATATCACAAAATTAAAGCAAGCTAATTTTGAACATACAAAGGAAGTTCTTGTTAACAATGTAAAACAGTTTTACCTCTGAAGAAAACTCCACTTCTGATGGCATGCTAACTGTATTGGTCACTTGGAGCCTGAGAGTTCCTAAATCTCAGTTTGCGTGGGATTTTAATATAGAGTTTGTTACCATATAACAGAATTTTCAGACTGAGTCCAGTAGTAACTGATCCTCCAAACCATATTTTCCCTGTCACATGGGCAACATATCACAGTCCAAGTTTCGTTGTGGCAAAAAACTACTTTTATGTATAAGTATTTGGGGGGGAAATAGAAGCATTTATTTTTAATGTGCACAGTTATGACAAGGTAGTGTAACCTTTAACTAATCATAGTTTAGCTGACAAATTCTGAAAGCTTGTGTTTTTTCAACTAAATAGTCTTGTCTGCATGTGTAATTTATAGATAATTCAACCTGTCAAGAATTACAGATGAAGAAGGGGAAAGGGCAGACTGGAGGTTTTTTTCCTAATCCCTCCAACCTTTTATCCAGGCATGCAAAAAGCTGGTATTGCTCCAGCAGACATCAAAGATTTATGTTCCATTTCATTTTCAAGCAGTGTTTTATTTTTCTAAAAAAAACGGGAATGATTATCACCTTCAAATAGTCTGTTCTCCCATGTGCAACTGGGAAGACCTTTATCTCAGGAGGAGGAAATGAGATACAAATTCATTATCTGATACTTCACAAGAACAGGCTGCTAGCTTGAGCTACGCTGTATGGAATCTTTAAGCAACAATACAGTGGAAACAATAATGGCAATACTCAGGAACTTGAGGCTCAACAAAGTTTCACAACTAATTCACTTTTTAATGATGCTGAAGATGGACAACTGTGTCTCAAATGGTTTCAGAGGACTAAAGGCAAGAAGAAAAGCAGATAGCACACACAACTTCTCTCATGTGACTCTGCTCGCAGCTTTTTCTAGGCCCTCTCCCAATACTTAAAAATGTGCTTGAGATCAGAGATGACAGAGGGGTGAAAGAAGTATGTTTGCAGACCAGATGAAGCCACACCAACCTAAAAAAAAAAACACTTAAATCATCTTAAAAATTAATGCCCATCCTCTACATGACATGACCAACAAATTGTTCTTCAACCAGCAGAATTTCACAATGTTGCCATGTAACATCTAAAATGCAGGCTCTCTCAATAGTGGCACTCACCATCTGGAACATTCTCCCATACAAACTGTGAGAGACAGAATGTGAGGTGTTTCAAATGCCTCATGGAAACATATTTGTTTACATGGGCTTTTCCTGGCTTGTCACTGTACTGACATAACTTGTTTTACGGCTGCAAAGCAAATTGTTGCATGTGTGTGTGTGTGTGTGTGTGTGTGTGTGTGTGTGTGTGTGTGTGTGTGTGTGTGTGTGAGAGAGAGAGAGAGAGAGAGAGAGAGAGAGAGAGAGAGAGAGATTTTGCATGTGGATGGATGATAGATAGATAGATAGATAGATAGATAGATAGATAGATATACTACTGTGTGTAAACATCTGATGAATACCATGTACTAATCTAAAATGTTCTGTTTCTTGCTCAAATTGTATTTAATCTGTTGGATCAGAACAAACATTTACCCATCAAGTTCTGCATTTGCTTCAAGGGGATCTTTCCATTAGAGTATTCTATGGGCAGGTATAGACAAGAGTGACAGGAGGTGACAGCACCACTACAGTCTCTTCTCCTCTTCTCTCCGGCACCTTTTCCTTCTCTCTTTGCCTCTCTCACTCTTTTTCCTCACCACTTCACTGCTGAGAGAGACAGATGGCTCTTGCGAGAAGTCTGAACCAATTGTTTGCTGAAAGCTAGTGAAATTAGAATGTGTCTTGAGGATTACAGGATGCTCCCAGGTTATCTATAGCAATAAATGTACTGTTATAGAGACACATTTATGCTACTAATAACTGGCCAATATTCAGTGTCTCCTGAATGCTAATATAGAGCTGAGGGGGTAAAGTTCAGGAATTACAAATCCAGTAGTTATGACACTTGGCCTTGGTGCACCTTGTATTCTTTGGATGTGGATTTTTCCATGTAGATCTATCACTACCTACATGGTGGAATGAGGATGGATTGATTTAAATGGTTCAAATCTGCTTAGTCCCCCAAACAAAAAAATAGTATGGTATGCTAACCCAAATCCTGATATGCATATAATTTTCTCTTATCCTCATTTAATTTTAACACATAACCAGCAACATTTTTAAAAAAATATTTAGCACCTTCTAAAATATCTTGGCAGGCTGTTCAGACACTTAGCACACCATCATGAAAACTGTTCCCTTGAACTGAGTTGCATTTTTCTCTGTAAAGTTAAGGAGTGGAAGCTGCTTCTATGGCTCCATATCATGCTTAAAGGTATATCTGGGAGGTTTACAATTTTATTATGCAAGCAATTTATTCCCCACCCCACCCTCCAACAAGCTGGGTATTCAGGTTTACCAAACTGAGAAGGTTGGGAGGCTGAGTCAGTCTTCGGCCAGTTACCTGAGGCTGGACTCAAACTCTGGTTGTGTGCAGAGTCTTCACTGCAGTATTGAAATTTATCCACTGCACTGTGAGGATCCCTGTAGGCATCAGTTAATAACTATAGGCAACAGTTAAAATTATTATGCTTTTGATGAACTCTCTGTAGAGGTCCTCACTTAGGCACTAAATAAACAACAGATGTCTACAAGAGGCAATTGAATAATATCTGGGAGACACTAGAACCACAATACTGAGGAGATTTAAGACCTTGGGGAGAGAAAGTAAGACGTCCCAGAATGAAAAACAAAGAACAGGGGAAAGAGAAGAAAGAAGTAACAGGCTGTCCTTTGCTCCTCCTTTCTTTGAAACATTCTTTTCAAAAACATGTTCAACACAAGTTACAGTATCATGGGATTTTTTTCCCAAAGTATAAATACACTTTGAGATTGGGAAATAGTGTTTCTCTTTCTTCTTCTTCTTTTTTTCTTCTTTTCCTTCCTTCGCATTCCCATTCACCTAGTCCCGATCATTCATTCTAATGTCTTCCAAGTGTTAAAAGGAAAACAAGACATAACAGTATAGAGAAAACTCCTGTTTGTTCACTCTGCATATACAACATTCCATTGATTGAGTGATACAACATTTATAGTGCTTGCGCAAGAAGGTATCTAGTGCCTTGGTTTGCAAGCAAAAGACTTGGTGACTCCAATAGATGATTTTCATGATCTACACATCAGACTGGGCAATGTCTATAGACTCTATACCAGGGATGGCGAACCTTTTAGAGACTGAATGCCCAAACTGTGATTCAAAACCCACTAATTTTTCACAAAGTGCCAGTATGGCCATTTAACCTGAATACAGGTGGCTGTGAAGGGGTGATGTCGGGTGCCCACCGAAAGGGCTCTGAGTACCACCTTTGGCACCCGTGCCATAGGTTCGCCATCACTGCTCTATACTATATGGACCATTACTTCAACTGTTGGTGAACTGGATTCTGATTCTTCCCATTAAATCCATCCATACAGGATTTTCCTTCTCTTCAGCCCCTTAAAACTGTCATCTATTTCCAGCACTAGTTTAAGCATCCCCCTCATTTTGTTTCTTTTTCCATCCATGTTATAAGCCATTTTTGCTTGTGCTGCAATGTACTGTACTTTGATTCCTTCTTGCTGCGTTAGCAGCAGGCTTCCTTTCCCATATGTTGGCCGGGCATTTATCTTACCGTGTACAGGTTTTGTCCATTCAGCCTGTTATTTGCAGATGAACGGAAGAGTACAAATCAACAGAACTGACGCTGCTGACACTGCAGGTGTCGATTAGCTTTATTTACTATATTATGGTACATACTGAAAGTTACCAGGAATATTTTTTGACTTTTTAATAATACATTGCCTCTCCACAATAGGTTTCGTACTACAACTACCTAGGAAATCCCAATAGTTTCATGTTGCCATTTAAAGTCTTGCCAAATGCTTTTAAAAGGGTGTGATTTTCATGCTTTCCCCCAGAAAAAGAAAAATATTCTCTTTGGCTGTTTCATTTCACCACACCACTTTTGACAATAACAGTGCTATCACGGGTTATATGGACAGTGCCATTTTTTTGTCATTTGCAACTCTGACAATATTGATACAACCTGGCAGCAAACTTTCAAAGGGCCAAAGATAATGCCACCAGTATTATCTATGGCTTTGTATCTGGCGACTCACAACTGCAAGAGGTGGTGAGGAACTGTGCTGCTTTTATCCAGCTTTTAACCTACCAAGCTAAACACAGTATATCAGTCATGTTTGGCAATTCACGAAGGGTTCAATAAATTTTATTGATTTTCTGCCTAGAAATCCAGATGCAGAGGGTGGCAACAATGCTTTGGAGGCAAGACACACAGAGAGAAATATATATAGTATAATCAATATAGCGAGGGTACCAGCCTTTCTTTCTTTCTCTCCTTTCTATCATATATCATGAAAGCATGATGTGCTTAAGGCATCTAGGCAGCTAAGGAACCTATTAGGTTGCCACAAATTGTATATAACGTGGAAGCACATAATGTGGTTGCCCTAGGGCTGCAGGCCAAGAAGAAGTAAAGAAAAGAAAATATGCTAGTTTTCATAGTGCCACAAGACTCTCTGTTCTAACATGCTAACAAAGGAACCTCCTGCCCACTGCATTTATGGATTGGAGGGTATTAAAGAGTCATTTGTTTTGGAATAAATGGCTAAGTTGTGGAGAGGTGAGGAACTATGCAAAACCTTCTGAGTTACAGAGTGTGACAGAAGGAAGTGACTATTGTGCATAATAAATGGGGCTGAATATCTAGAATTCTTACAATTGAAATGAAATGTCTTACTTTGAATATTGTAAAAAACAAAACCCTGTGTCTGTTATTCAAATGCAGTTGCCTATGAACAAGGCAAATCATTTGGATGAGCAGCAAAACTTTTCAATCTCTCAAGAAAAGAAGTCCAGTTGCCATGACTCAACTTCCATATAAACTCACCTGAATGACTGAGAATCTTCACAGATATTGTACACTCTGTCTAAATTTCCTACCATTCCTCTCTGAAAAAGTAATTGGAAACAAGAATTTTTTTAAAAAATTATTTATTTATTTCATTTTTTCCTGAAACCTTTTTGTTTCCCCCCCCCAAAAAAAAAGAAAAAGAAAAAGAAAAAGAAAAAGAAAAGAAAAAGATTATGGAACATTTTATTTTAGCACGATGAATAAAATATTTTAAGTCATGGTGTTGAAATATTTTCCAAATAATTTCCAAAAAAATCATTGAAACTTAAAAACTTAGTTAAACTTCTATACAGTTCACCCCTCTTCAATTCTTTTTATTAGAACAAAATGAAACTAAACCCAGAAAAGACAGAGGTGTTCCTGGTCAGTCGAAAGGAAGAACAAGGGATAGGGATGCAACCTGTACTGGATGGGGTCACCCTCCAGTTGAAAAATCAGGTACGCAGCTTGGGGGTGCTCTTGGATTCACCCTTGAGCTTAGATGCCCAGGTCACAGCTGTGGCCAGGAGCACATTTGTACAATTAAGGCTAGTCCGCAAGTTATTCCCCCTTCTTGAGAAACCAGCTCTGGCCACGGTGACACATGCCCTAGTGACATCCTGGCTGGACTACTGTAATGCGCTCTATGTGGGGCTACCAATGAAAAGTCTCAGGAAACTTCAACGGGTTCAAAATGCAGCAGCCAGACAGCTGACTTGGGCAGGTACAGAGATCACATTACAACCCTATTAAAACAGCTCCACTGGCTGCCAATCAGCTATCAAGCACAATTCAAGGTGCTGACCTTGGCCTACAAAGCACTTTGTGTTCTGGGTCCTATCTACCTCAATGATTGAATCTCACAGTATGAACCAACTTGGGTATTAAAGTCATTAGGAGAGGCCCTTCTCTCCATCCCGCCACCCTCACAGGTACGTCTCGTGGGAAACCATGAAAGGGTCTTCTCAACTGCTGTGCCCAGACTCTGGAACTCCCTCCCAATAGAGGCCAGGACTGCCTCATATAAGAAAATAAGAACATAAGAAGAGCCATGCTGGATCAGGCCAAAGGCCCATCTAGTCCAGCTTCCTGTATCTCACAGCGGACCCACCAGATGCGTTTGGGAGCGCATGAGACTAGATATCTGTCTTCTGATACCAGTCCCCTGCATCTGGCCCTTGAAGTACCCTGGTTTTAAGCCTGGAGATTACACATCTCCATCATGGTTTGTAACCTGTGATGGAGTTTTCCACCAGGAATCTGTCCAGTTGGGGTATCCTATCTGGTGGATGATAGAATACTCCAACTATCACATCACTCCTTGGACCTGGTAGTTTAACCCACAGTGATTCTATGGTGGTCAGACCCTCTGTCAATCTCCATTCTGCTGGATTTTACCCCTTCTTTGACATAGATGACCACTCCTCCTCCAACCCGCCCCTCTCTATCCCTTCTATAGAGTTTATAGCCTGGGATTGCTGTATCCCACTGGTTCTCCACATTCCATCAGATTTCTGTTATGGCTATTATATCTATGTTATCCCTAGCTGCCAAATGTTCAAGTTCTCCCATCTTTGCTCGGAGGCTTTGAGCATTGGCGTAGAAGCACCTGTACAGTGGGTCCCGCAACAACAGCTGCTGCCTTGTTCTCCCCCCCCCCCAGCTTTTATTTTCAGTAGACAAACTATCACATTCCATTATTCTCCCAGTGCTAATACCTGCTATGTCATCTCTATGTGATTCTCTACCCTCTCCAACCTCATTCCCCAAGGATGAGGTGTCCCGAACCGGATGCCACTCAGCTCCTGTCGTCTTTCCCCCAGTTATCAGTTTAAAAGCTGCTCTGAAGCCTTTTTGAGGTTGAGTGCCAGCAATCTGGTCCCATCATGATTCAAGTGCAACCCATCCCTCCTGAACAGGTTTGGCTTGTCCCAAAATGTTCTCCAGTTGTCCTTCCGGAAACAGGCAAAGACCTTTCCCTTCAGGCAAGCTTTCCCTGAATGATGAACCACCATGTGTATTTTATATGAATCTATGGGTTCACACAGACTTTGTGTTTATGACTACTTATAACCATGTTGCTTTAATATAATGTTTGTCTATTAATGCTATAAGATGTCCCTCAGTTCCTTGTTCTCAAACACTTGACCATGTCTTAATTGTACTGGACTATATATTATCCCTCATTACTGTAAGCTACCTTGGGTCCTTTTCCAAGGAGAAAGGTGGGGTAAAAATACTCTAAAATAAATAAATAAATAAATGAGGTTTTTATTTTATTTTTAATTAATACTGTGGAGAGGAAATTCTGGATTTTTAAACATTGTACTGTAGAGGAGTTTTTGTTCCACATAAACTTGTAAACAGTTCAGGAGACTGTTACTCCATTTGTTACTTACAATTACATATAAATATTATTTATAAAGTAAATTATCTTTGTAATAATTTTTTGGATACACTATGTTTTATTTTGCTAGTTGTGATAATTTTATGCCAAGTCAAATTGTTCATAGTCACAGTTTATGTCCCTAAAATAACAGAATGACTTTCAAGCTGTAAAAATGGGGGTTGCTAATGTAGCATTTTCTTCAATTTTTCCAAAAATTTCTGTTGGGTCCCATAGACCACATACAGTACTATACACACAAAATGACAAAATTCACAAAATATGTTGGCTAGAAATCTGTGTCCATGCCATGGTTTAGGTACCTGGCTGCGGAATGTGCTCTGCTGGGGACCATCAACTGGATTTTACTCTGTATTTTAATGTGACAATAAAGTGCAATTTTGTAGCCATAGACTAGTTACCACATGGCTAGAAATGGTTTGAAAAAATAAGAAAGAATGTTGAAAACAAATTAAATAAAAACATAAATATAAAGAAAAATAAAACCCTAACATGCACTCCCCTGTGAAAACATTCCTGGCTGGTATTCATCTCTCCTCCCTCTGCTTTGGAGGCTGCCTGAGACAGAATGTTCCAATCACCAGCAATCCAACAGGGGAAGAGAAGGCGGGAGAGCCACTGTTGTCTCACTTGTGATCATGTGACCTGCCACAGTGCTTGTATATCAAGACATTGCTTGTTGATCAAGGCAAAATTTAGAGGAAATGTTTACTTGTCTTGCAAAATGCTCTTAAACCAAGTTACTCTTAAACTAATGTATTACTGTATGTGATTGACAGAAACACAGAATTCAGTCAAATAGTCCTAGGCCTCTGTGTACATTCTCACTGCTCCGAGAAAAGTTTCAGTGCTGACACTGTACCCTAATGTTTTCCTTTGACAATGTAGCCAGTTAAAACAGTATATACTCTTAAGTGACTTTTCCAGCTACAATATTTAGAGCCAATTCCACTTTTGAAAATGGCAGGGTTTTGGCTGGTGGTAAATGAAGTCTGTTGAATGGTCGTTTTTTTCTCCCTGGCAATGTCAAATTCTATATTTGGTTTTTACACACATGGAACTGTAAGGGAAATGATGTGTATTTCTATTTTCCAGATGGTAAACATAGGTTGTAAAATTTAATTAATGGGCTGATCACATCAGCAACTCAGAGGCAGCAGTGTTTGGATATTACAAACACAGTGAGGTAGCCATCTTAGTCTGTTTCAGAAAACAAAAAATCATTATGGTACCTTTTAGATTCACAAATGTATCCAGTGAGAGCTTTTGTGGAGCGCAATCTACTTCTTCATAGAAAGTGCAACTACAATACCTAGCAGGTTACTGAATCCAATTCCAATCAGCTCAGTTTGACTATATTCTACAAATTTTAGAGCACCATCAAATCAATCTGGGCAGCAAGTCTTGCAGTAACTTCATTAGCCAAGAACTGTCCTACAAGTTGGGTTAGCACAAAAACCCACTACAGTTGGTTCAAATATTAACTTGAAAATGAAAACAAACAAACAAACAAACAAACAAATAACAAAGTTGTCCAGGCAACACTGGCGTCCTGGGCAACAATATATTCATGTTTTGGCCTACACCTCTCATAATTCTTTGCCATGCTCTGTGGTGACTAACATTGTAAAGTATTACAAGCCAAAAACTTTTGGAGAGCCATAGTTGCCCACCCATTCACTGGCATAACTAGGAAGGGGCAGAAGAGTGCATTTGCCCTGGGGCGTGCAGCAATCTGGGGGTGCCTGGAGGGGGAGCAGGAGAAGGAAGCCATACAAAATCCTGCCAGCAGTCCTCCTTTCGCCCCGCTAAGGCTTGGTGATCCTTAGTCAGGGGAAAGGAGGAGAGGGAATCAGGTGATTTTTTCCCCAAGCAGTACCTCCGTCAATTGCTTCCCCCTCCTCCTCCCTCCCGCTAAGGCTTGGCAAGGATGCAAAGGAGGTGATGCTTGAAAAAAAAACATTGACTGCTTGGCGCTATCCACACGCTGTGCGGTTTGCACAGGAGAGCCTTAACTGGAAAGGAGACCCAGAAAGAGGGCATGAGAAGGAGAGACCATTCTTCCCCTCCCCCACTATTCACCCAGGATCTGCCCCCTTGCTGGGTGGGCGAGACATGGTTAGGGGAGGAGAGGGTAAAAAAACTGATTTTGTCCCCGGGCGCTCCAAACTCTAACTACACCACTGCACCCATTTTAAACTTTCTGTTCCAGGTTAGCATTCCCACAGCCTCCAGTGATGTTGTGTCTAAAATAAGCAACTAAAGTTTGTTCAAGTAACAGCTTATTTAGATTTTGGAAATCAACCCAAAGTAGTTCATAGATAAGTGGAGCCTAGTCAGATGAAGGCCCTTGTGAGCCAAAAGCTAGCTTTTTTGTTTGTTTTTTTGTTTTTTGGTAGTGGTTTCATCTAGAAGTTACCACCCTTTCCTTGCCTTAGGAACAGAAATATTAACCATGTGTTTCTGGAAAAACAGTACAATTTGAAGACTTCAGTTTATATATCGGTACCCTATCAGAACTACAGCCTTTGCTTAGTTTCAACAGCATTCCTGACTGCATGCATACAAATAAAAAGTGATTTCTCTACTTCTGTCACTATAGCCCCTGCCCTGAAGATGGGACAGCCTATACCTCGCATCACTGGGCCTATTATGTATGCCAGATGGAATTTTTCACCTACAAATTTTGATGCCTCTTATCATTATACAGTTTGAATGCCACAGGAACTGGACTGGAAAATGAGGAAAACATTCAACTGTGACTATTTTATACAAAATAATAATAACAAAAAGAAACAAGCAAAAAAAATGATGGCTCATGAAAAATAAAACATGAACTGCAATCTGTACTTCACTACCGATTGTGCGGTCAAAGATTTATGAGAAGAAGAGTTAGGTGTACCTTCAAAGGTAAATAGATAATAAGAACTGTTTACATTAATGAACAGCCACAACCTTTCAAGGTATCATTTGTAATGGCAATCTGGCAGTAATTTTTGACTGTTAAGTGCTCCCTTGTCCCACAGGTCCTAAAGATTTCCCAGGACAAACAGGAGCCCTAGAGAACCTTGGAACAATTTTTTGTTTAACAAATGGACAAGTGAGGAGAAAGCTTTTAATTAGTCTGGATTAAATGTTATCAATGCCCAGTTTATGACATCCATCAGCTTCCACCTTGTTTACACGAATAGGATTGTGGCTACTAAGATATAAGTTACCACCATATACATACAGTCGTGTAAAAAAAGAAAATATACCCTTTGAATACTATAGTTTCATTGTAGGGTTAGGAACAAGGCCAGAACTGATCCAAGGAACCAGGTTCCTTGAAATGAGTGGTGAGCCAAAGTTTCCATAAGGGTCCATTGATTCTAGTGAGGTGATTGGGATTGCAAATTGCTTTGGCCTGATAAGGCCAGAACTGCCCCATGACTGTCCCATCTCTGCTGTCTTTCTAGAAAGAGGAAAAGACCTTTCTCTTCAGGCAAGCTTCCCTGAATGATGGACTACCTACTGTGTCTTTATATGAATCTACCACACATGGCTATCAGCTAGCCTAGCACATCCGATCTTGCCTGATTTTTGGAAGCTAAGCAGGGTCGGCCCTGGTTAGTACTTGGATGGAGTAGGAACTGGCAAGCCACTCCAGTATTCCTGCCAAGAAAACTCCATGGGCATGGGGCCACGGAGATTTGGTCACAACTGTAATAACACAACACAACACAACACAACACACACACACACACACACACACACACACACACACACACACACACACACACACACACACACACACACACACACACACACCACATGGCTACACAGACTTTGTTTTTATAACCACCTATAACTGGTTAGTACTTGGATGGGAGACCACCAGGGAATACCAGGTGCTGCAGGCGCCTGGAGTAGGAACTGGCAAGCCACTCCAGTGTTCCTGCCAAGAAAACTCCATGGACATGGGGTCACAAAGAGTCGGTCATGACTGTAATGACACAACACACACACACACATAACTTTGTGTTCATATCTCTCCTTGTGTGATTGCGTTGGCACTGTTATCAATCATTAGTTTTAATGTTGCTTTCTAATGCTGTAAGATGCCCCTCAATTCCCTGTTTCTCAAGAAACAGAGAATGTGTCTTAATTGTAATGGACTGTATATTGTCTCTTCTTACTGTAAGCCACCTTGAGTCCTTTTCCAAGGAGAAAGCTGGGATAAAAATAATAAATAAATAAATAAATAAATAAATAAATAAATAAATAAATATGACCACTTTTGAACTGAAGCAGTTATTGAAGGGTTGGTGGCATCACTTTAGAACACCTATAGGATGATGGTCATCATCTCCTCTACATTGCTGTCTTTGCTATTTCCTGCTTTATAAATGAATTAATTCAGAATCAGAATCCAGTATTGTCTGATCTGAATCCTGATTAGAAATGAGCAAGAATGCTTCTTTGGTACATAGTTTTCCATAAATGGTTTCTCCATTTTGGCTTTATTTTTGTAAAATAAATAACGACACTATGTAATATATCATGTGTTGTTGTTCATCTGAGGTTGTATCTACCTAATTTTAAGAATTGCTAAAGACCAAATCATTTTATTATGACCTGATAAATTTCTTCCAAAGACCGTTTCTCATACATAAGCATACTGTACACACTGATTTTAATATTCCATTCCAAAAGGTCAAGGAAGAAATTATTTAACATGGGTTAGAACACATATTCAAAGTGTGGTGATGTGGATAGAGTGGCAGACGAGGACTTTGGAGAATATGTCTGTGAAGATTCTCAGTCATCCAGGTGAGTTTATCTGGAAGTTGAGTCATGGCTACTGGACTTCTTTTTGAGAGATAGAAATGTTTCACTGCTCATCCAAACAGCTTCATTAGTCTGAATACAGCTAGTGCAAGTCCTCCATCTTATAGTCAGTTTGACCTCTTGTCACCCTGTTCTGAATTAGGCTCATGAGATGAGCAATGGCCTGAATAGGCCCGTTAGTGAGACAATAGTATCCATAGCCTAAGGTGAACAATGGCCTAAAGTGCTGAAACCTATCAAGAATAAGTCGTTAGCTATGGCCTTGGTGATGAAGGCTTTTTGATTTGTCTGGGTACTTTGGAAAGCACAGCCTGATGAGTAGCAGATAGACTATACCTGAGGCCACCACCTCTGTTGAGGGAGGGGTTTTCAATGCTCACATGAATGGCTTCCCTTACTCCTCTCTTAAACCACCTCTCTTCTTTGTCTAATATGTGTACATCCTCATCTTTGAAATCAAATCAAAAAGCCTTCACCACCAGCACTTTAGGCCATTGTTCACCTTAGGCTATGGATACTATTGTCTCACTAACGAGCCTATTCAGGCCATTGCTCATTTCATGAGCCTAATTCAGACCACGGTGACAAGAGGTCAAAGCTGACTATGAGATGGAGGACTCGCAACTAGCTTTCTTAAGCACTAGCTGTATTCAGACTGATGAAGCTGTTTGGATGAGCAGCGAAACGTTTCTATCTCTCAAAAAGAAGTCCAGTAGCCAAGACTCAACTTCCAGACTCGGGAGAATAGGATTTGAATCTCCACTCAGCCATGGAAACTTGCCAGGGGAACAGAACTGGTAAAACCTGAATTATCTCACTTACCTTGAAACCCCTATAGGGGTCACAGTAAATTTCCCTAGAAAATGCTTTGTCACCCCCTTTTGTGAACCCCAGCATGGGAAACAGTGACTTAGAAGATGAATCTAAATTCAATCTATAAGGAGAAGCCAGGCTGTTACCATGGGTTAGAACACAGGGAAGGACAGGGAAGATGCTTTGGAAGTTTGTAGATCAATGCTGTATAACATATTACCACTAATATCTGGAACTTTATGTCTTAGTCTATTTGTAAAGCACTTGCTCATCCACGGTAAATATGAAAGATAAATACAAAGATGTTTAAGACTTCAGCCCCTTGTTCCAAAAAAGAAACTCGTCCTGACCTTAAGTTCCCTCTGCTCAGCGAACAGAAGCACAAAATAGTACAGCATGAAGCTTTCTTTAACACAGAATGTTAAGAAGCCATCTAAAAGAATTTGATGCATAAGGGTAAAGAGCACTCCTACCTCCAAGCACATTTCAGCATGCAACTTTGATGAATCTAGACCTCTCTCTTAGCAGAAATCTTCTGAAGTGAATTTGGACTGTTATTGCCATTTAAAACCCGGAGTACTAGCCAAGGTAAAACAGAGACAGTGCTGCAGAACAGATCGACAAAGGTACCACCTGTGACATAAGGTTGCACACAGAAACCCAATTTGGTAACATAATACTCCAGATGTTTAAAACCAGCAGCGTGCTGATCATTTAACAGAACGGAAAGGAGACAAGGTCTTTTGCTACTATCTGAAGAATACTAGTAGATTAAACAGTCAATGTTGCAGTTGTGTCTGATAAGTGCCATGGAGTTGTGTGTGATGACCTTATGAATGAGTAATCACCAAAATTTCCTGCCCTCAACAGCCTTGTTCAGACCTTGTAATCTCAAGCATGTGGCTTCCTTTAGAAAATCAGTCCATCTCATGAAATAGTAACTAGTGAAGAACAAAAAGATCCAGCCAGGAGAAGTTTGTTTTGGTCACAAAATAAGATTTTGCATTAAAAATAGCTGCTAGATTATGTGTATGTACATGAATCCTTCCACTCAGTTTTCCTTCACCAGGGCAATACTCTCCGATTAATACTCACTCTACTATGGTATCTGAGGAAGTAGAAAGTAATCCCCAAAGCTCACACTGAAATAAATCTGCTAGACTTTGACATGTCGCAACATTGTTGGTTTTGGTATATTTTTGTTTTGCTTTTCTCACACACCACCTGATGAGGAAAATCAGTGTGTTTATATTGCACAGTTAAAACAGTTTGATGCCACTTTATCTGCCATGACTCCATCATGTGTACTCCTGGGATTTGTTATTTCAGGCACTGAACATTCTTCTCTGCAGTGTAGATAACACTTCATGTGCATCTTCACATCATTTCCTTTTGCACAGCTAGTTATAGGACTGTACCTGTAAGTCAATGGTTCTCAGTCAGAATAGAATGACCTTCAGGAGACAGCCCCGACACCACTGACATTATTTTTCTGCTGTTTTATTTTACTCAGTGCATTTATATTCTGTCTACAAACATGCAGCCCTATTAATTAAATAAATGCATGTTTTCCCCCCAATGGAGATATTTTATTTAATTATTTTTAATTGTGGGACTTATATTAACCCCATTTCATGGATTCTTCCTAAAGTGAAGAATAAGCAGTTAAAACAACACACATAAACACACCCTGTACAGGCATGTTTTCATTGAAACTCATTTCATATATGCCAGTGGAAAACAGAAGGATGCCAAGATAAATTATGTTGTCCAAAGTTTGGTTTTTTTTTTTTGTTTTGTTTTTAGTTACACAGCAGAATTCATGCACACACATAATGGTACTACCATAAATCTCCTAATATACATGCTAGATTTTCACTATAAATATTTGTACTCCATTAAAAATACATCATGCTAAATTCAGTAGCTAGAAATCTCACAGTTGTCCTTTCATTACAACAGCAGTAAAGCAACACCATCAACATTATTGTTGCTAGACAATGAAATTGTAATTTGTCCTACTGAATTCCTTCCCCAGACTTTATACACATGAACTGGGATTTAACAGTAAAAGATAATTTTTTCCTTACTACAAATAATTTAATCTAAAGACTTCACCTGAAGTAAATAGCTCTTGCTTGCTTGCTTTACAGTCATTATATTAGGCACTGTGCACAAAATTGAATTTGTGAAAAGTGAAAAGACACACATTAAATAAAGAAAAAGTTAGGCAACCAGTGCTTATTAGGTGGTGTGAATGTTTTAATAGAAAATAAGAGTAGGAGAAACAGTTAAAAATAATTCTAGTGTAATGTTTTGCTAGGATATGTTACAAGATTTAGCTTTAGAACAAAGGTGAGGAAAAGGTGAGTACTTATGTGAAACTTACACTAATTGCACTAGGATTCTGGCCATTATAATTGAAAAAATGCTTGAGATAATGCCAATTAACTTTGTAGTCTAAATTATTCTGACCATGTTTATGGTAAAATAATGTATTCCTTGCTTCCAGGTAATATTGTGGCCTTTCTTCCACCATTGTTCATTATCTTTGCACACGTGAAGCCAGTTGTGAGATTTTGTGCACAATGCCATCATGAGATTCACAAGATCAAATCTCTTTGCCTGATGAATTCAGGCTGGGCCATGCTGTACAAGGCTTCAGATACTGAGAACTCCAAAGCTGGAAGGGACTCTGTGGATTGTGTAGTCGTGTCAAGGAGGCAGAATGGAAAACGAACTCCTGATTAAAAAACACCTTTGGTACCACAGCCAAATGCCTAAATTACTGAGCTGTTCAGCCCACACATTCTGCTCAGTGGCAGCCTGTGTGGTTCATAGTCTTCTGGCAAATGGATTCCCCTCCTCCCCTTCTGGAACATTCCATATCTGTACGGAATACTTTTATGCAATAAAGTTATGGCCTGTGTCACTCACCATGCCTGGGTCATCCCTTCTGGTTCTTACCAAAGTAAATGATGCTTTCAAGTTCATGTAAATGTTTACCCAACAGGTTGAGCAATATCATTATTAGATCAAATTAAGATTTTCATGAACTTGATTTCCATATAGCCAGCATCTCTTTCTTGGCAAACTGTATGGCTGAAACTTGAGAATGATTATTATGTCAGATCTCTCTGACATAAATATAAGAAGCATTTGCAGATAAAATATTTTCAAAAGCAGAGATCAAACTTTTCTTCTTGCTTTGCTCCCAGTACTACTTCATTTGAATTATAATATCACAATTCACCTGACTATCAGGTGGGCACCTGAAGCAGCTCCAAAACAATGATGGGGGGGGGAGTTCTACTTGAATATCTGTGTTCAGACAAGCCTGTTGTACCTACAACTCCCCCTTCTGGTAAAGAACATCAGGCGATGACTCTCGTAAAACATGTAATGGTTTATTTATTTCAACTTCAAAGAACTGGTCCTACCATTTAATAAAATAATTCTTAGTGTTAAGATGCTTAGTGTCCTTTTGTTCCTTACTGTCCATGTCCATAAAAGCCCAAGTACTGGATAACAACGGTTCAACGTTTATCAACAAATCCCCCAGGCATAGGTGTAGAAGAAACCTTAACATCCAAAGATGAGCTCACTCCTAGAAGATCCATCCTACATTTGGCTCCCAGACTCAATGGCCCAAGTCCCTGCAGAGTCTTGGTAGAAATTGGAACTTCCCACAGCTCATCCCAGGAGTGCTGATACATGGTCTCATCCCTCAGTAATTTGTGTTTCTCACAAACTTCTCTCTTTCCTTCTCTATTTCCTTTCCTCAGTCTCACCCCAGTAAGGTGGCTTTCTTACAGGTTTTTCATTCCACTCCCTCTTAGCAACAGCTTTAGGAACCTTCAGAGTGACCCACTCACCAGTCCGTGGGTCCTCTTTTACTATTTCCATCCAGTTCTCCCCACTTTCTTTTCTTACTTCCCTTGTTCAAAACTCCTCTATCTCCTTCTCCTCTTCCCTCACTGTTTCTCTCCCCATTCGGTTCACCAGTTCTTTCATTTTAGCCTGGGCGATATCTTGGGACTTCTTAGGAGAGGACAATACACTCCTTGTTTCTTGTCCACTCTCATAGTCTGCAGACCCTTGCTCTTCATATCTCAAAATGAAGTTGGGAGGGGGATTCTCCTCCCTCCTCCCCTCCCCTAGCTATCTGTTTTTGTTACTTTTTCCTGAGGATGTGCACTGGATAATTTAGAAACTTGCGCTGTTTTGTGCGACTTCTCTTGCCCAATTAGCTAGTGGTGCCTCTTAAAATATATATTTGAAACAAATTACTTATAGAAATGTCATTGTTCATAGGTGGGGCAAATTCTTCATATGCAGAAAGTTCCATGTTTAAACCTGGGTACCTCCATGTAGGAAAGGAAACTCTTTCTGAAACTTTCCAGTCAGATAGTATTCTGCTAACTGGACTGAATTACTGATGTGGTACAAAAGAAACTTCCTATGTTCTTATCAGAAGAGTTACTTGAAGATTTACTGAATTTGCAATGGTTTTATATCTGTACAAGGCTGCAAAACATATCATAATCAGTACCACAAGTTGGCCACCAACAAGGACAACTTTAAAAGCCACTTGGACATATTCATGGAGACTATCAGAGCCTGCTGGTCACAATGCTTTCGGTCGGATCTGCTGCAATTTGTCTTATGTTCTTATGCTGTCTGTGCAACCTAGAAAGACTTAAAACAATAGTATGTTTAAATCACAAAATATGAAGAGCGCCTTGTAACCAGGTAGACACTGCTAGAAGAATGTCTAGATAAAAAAGATTTATAATTCTATGAATGTGCCTCCACCTGGATTCAGCATTTAAAAAAAAAACCATGCCATTTCTGATACGCTTTCTACCCAATTAATGTATGCTACACAAGCCACATTCACTTAGCTTCAAACTTCATTTTTCATCTACAATCTATGCCTTCTCTCTTTCTTAAATACCTTACACTTTTGCCTTGAGCTAATCCAACTCTTTTGAAAGCAAAGGTTGAATTTAAGGGCTTTGCCTCCTAGAGACCTAATGATAGATGGCAAAAATGTATAATTAAGATTTTTCATCCAATTTTAAAAAGAAACCCTAAGAATTTGGACATTATACAACTTTCCCATGTTGAACTAGGCCTAACTTTGGAACAATATTCCTATTATATAACACTTCATAGCAAAATTAGGAAAAAAGTTTATTATTTCCCCCCATTGTGAAAATGGGTGTTTTTGAATGCATTTTTATATAAACTTGGGTTTATAAAAGTAGCGGTCTTGGTGTTGAGTTCTCTATGTACAGCAGTTAGAGGCTTATTTACATTTACATTTATAATTTGTATTTAGATTTATTTAGATGTGTTTGTGTGTGTGTGTGTGTGTGTGTGTGTGTGTGTGTGTGTGTGTGTGTGTGTGTGTGTGTGTGTGTGTGTGTGTGTGTGTGTGTGTGTGTGTGTGTGTGTGTGTGTGTGTGTGTGTAAAGAAAGGCCCTCGGAGGCCTCAGAAATGATTTTTGACAACCCAGAAGTCACTTCCGGTTCACAGGGAGGCCCTTTTGGAGCCTCCAGAAGGCCCGGGAAGGCCCTCGCAGTCCGGTTTGGGGCAGCGCCAGTCCTGGGGCAAGTAAGGGAGGCCTGAAACATTCCTTCCCCCCCTTACCCCAGGGGCCCTTTTTTCATATACTGCAGCCCCGTGTTATAGCAGGAACCACGAATGGATGGGGGACCCCTGTATATAAGCAGAACGCTTCAGTTTCCTCTGATGCTCATTAACATTTATCTGAAGCAGACTTTTGATAGTAACCTAGACATAAAAGAAAGCAAAAAGGTACTAGTTCTAAAGCATATGATCAGCATCTGAACTGATAATATTCATAGAAGCTAGACATGAAAAAACTGCTCTTTTAGAGAATTGCCTATTTTTACATATGGAATTTAATCCCAAATATAATCATTCACTTAAATGCAAAGATACAGTAATTAATTCTTATATGGAAAATATTTTAATTTGTAAATATAGGTCACTTTTTCACTGACATGAATAAAAGCAAAGTGTATTTTGCTTTTTGAATATTAAATTCCTATAAACTGCTCTTTATGTCCCCAATTTGCTGGCATAATTATGTTAGTATACAGGAAAGTCAACTGCAGATGGCAATGTAAATACCTTCAAAAGTTAGCTTATCATAGTTTACAATTATATAAAAATAACAAAATACAAAAGGGGAACAGGTGATACCTTTAGGCTACTAGAAAAATGACAAAAATGTTGCTAATATTTCAGAGGAAAAACCCCCTTCCTCAGACCAGTACCAATAGTTATAACATGGCAAAAGATGGATTTGCTAGGAGTTATTTCTTAGATGTAAGGTCCTTGGCAAGATGGGGAAAAAAGCCAGGCAGTTTCTTAGTAGAGGCTCGGAGCTTGGATGTTATTAGGCTGCATCCAGGGTGAAGGGAGGAGGTGTTTTTATTGTCCCAGTCCTTCCAAAGACATGTCGGCTCATGTACACACATTCACACCTCTCTTCAATGTCACTCATCGAGGCCAATGGCCCCTGTCTTGCCAGCGAAGGGGGAGGGGGCTGGTGCAGAAGGCCATGAATTTCATTTGAGGATTGGGATAAAATTTGGAAAAGTCCACTGAGTGTACCCAATTGGATCAAATAAAAAGGAAAGAGATTACCCAGTGTTGCAGTCTTGTCATGTCTCTGTTGATAATCCATCAACAGAGTTTAATCAACTGTACAATCAGTTTTCTGTACTGATTGTACATTAAGAATGCAAAAGAGGTAAACTGTACATATTTATAAAATTATTGATCACCACCACATCCACAGCACCTTAAAGATGAACAAATTTATGAAGGCATTATTTTTCATGCATTAAAGTTTGCTTAATCAGATGTAAATATTTAAGCAGGTCTATTTCTTCCAAGACAAATACCACCTGAAATTAATTTTAAAGTGGAAATTTTTTTGAATTATGCTCTAAACCTGTCACTAAGATTATGATGACAAAATTATACACTACTGCTTAATAATTTTTATACTGTACATATTTAATTGTTGAAATTTTTAGAAATTGTAACAGAAATAAAGATGTCTTCATAAATATTTATTGAATATTTATAACTTACAAAATTAGTCTTTTTAGAAATATGTTTCATTTATTTAAGTGGAATTCACCTAGAAGGAATATGCTTATATTGTAAGGTAATATTGTATTATATTGCAAAACTTATAATGCAAGGTAAGTGTTTTTGACAGTCTTATTAATTTTTTGTACTTGTTATTATTACAGTGGAGCCTCGTATAACAAACGGTTTGTATAACATAAAATCTGTACAACATAAAAAATTCCAGAGATAGAGGAAATTTGCTTAACAAAATTGCCTATGGGGCGAATCCATACAACATAAAAATGGTTGTGATTAGAGATTATTCCATTTTCAATGCATTCCTATGGGAAATTTATATAAAGGAAATTTTGCTTAAAAGAATTTCATTTGAAACAAATTAATTCCTTTATACAAGGTACCACTGCGTTTTGTTAGTATTATTTTCCCTGGCTGTTCACCGCCCAGAGTTCCTCTGGGAAAATCAGGTGGTATATAAATGGAAAGAATAAATAAATATAATAAATAAATTCTATGTATGTTCTAGCTGGAAACATCCTACTGAGATCTATGTTAAAGAGTTCATATGATTTCAAACCTCATAGTCATAGGTCTGGATTTCCTATGAGTGCTGGACTGCAACCCTGTGGTGTCCAGGACAGATCGCTCCACCTTTGATACATCCAGTCAGTCTGGGAGTAACCTTAGCATCTGTTTGTTGATTAAACCAAAAAGAGAGCATATAGGGGTGTTCTGTGGATGTATTCTCATACAGTCTTCCTCTCACATACAAACAATGTGGAATCAGCAGCCCTGAAACTCATATCTTTTGCTCCTCTCCCACTGATACCAAGAGACAGGAAAAAAATCCATAAAAAAGAACCTATCCAAATATCAAGGGAATTTAAATCATACCTGCCAAAAGGGCACAAGCCTGATTCAATTTAAGATTCTGCAAGGTTGTTCTGCCTAAACAATAGGGAGAATTTAATCCAGTATTTCTTTGTATAACTGAATCAGTCTCACTGCCATGTCATCATTGACAGATCTGTGCTATGGATATATCCCTGAAAAGAAATCTGTCAAATAAACTATGGTAACTCAGTCAATAGTCTGCTGCAGCAATTTCTTAAGGCACGCATTGAAATGAACAACCCATAAAGAATGTTGCCATTCTGCCATTCTGCTGCAGCTATGTACACAAAGCTGTTTATGGTACAACATCAGATGTTTATGAAATTACATCAGTGGGTTTAGAATAAGTGACCAAGTGTTATAATGAAATTAGGAATGCACTTTCTCACACATTATCCAAGGTGGTGGAGAGCAAGGTGTAACCATCCAGATGTTGGCAAAAACGCTAGAGCTGGAGTCTAACAACATTTAGAAGGCCACGCTTTGCCCATTGTGGTCTAAGATAAAATCTGGCTATGAAAGTCCACTGAAAGTGAAGCATTTCTAAACAGACTGGTGAAGCCACAAAATTTCATTACTATAACATCTCTGCATCCAGTGATGGGAGTGCTCCAGGAGATATATAAAAAAAAGATTATACTTAATGTGACCCACAGACTGCAAGCTGTCCACCCATCTTTCCAGCCATATACATATCTCCAACCCAATTGCAGTTAGCCAAAATTATTATTTAGCACTGGCCAGACAGTAAAGGCCATGTATACATCACAGATTACCACCATACAGCCTGTGCAGAAAGGTAAAATAAACTAAGGTCATTTATTATGACAGAATCCTCATAAAAGAATGCAGTAACAAGTAAAAGTCCTGGAAACACTTATTTCAGGACACTGCTGGAGTTTTTCTGCATTCATCACAAGTTCATCTAAACTAGGAGCTTATTAACAGCTAGCTAGTTGATATCTGGAAGTTGAGTCATGGCAACTGGACTTCTTTTTCTTTGGAGATTTTGAAATGTTTTGCTGCTCATCCAAACAGCTTCATCAGTCTGAAGAAAGCTAGTCCTCCATTTTATAGTTCACTTTGACCTCTTGTCACCTTGGTCTGAAATAGACTCATAAAATGAACAATGGCCTGAATAGGCTCATTAAGTAGACAACAGTCTCAATAGCCTTAAAGTGAACAAGTGCTGAAAGTATGGATCGTATGGCTATGGCTTGGTGATGAAGGTGTGAAGTATTTTTGATTTGTTTAGGTATTGTTGAAATCACAGCCTGATAGACTATGGCAGATAAACTATGCCTGAGCCCCCCACCTCTGTTGAGAGACAGGTTTTCAATGCTCACATGAATGGCTTTCCTGACCTTTCTCTCAAGCCAACTATCTTCTCTGTCTAATATGTGTACACCCTCATCTTTGAATGAGTGCCACTTGTCCTTCAAGTGGAGGTGTACTGTGGATTCTGGTCCTGACTCCTGAACTGTTGCCCCTCCTGTGTTGGGCCATCTTTCGGTTTAATGGTTGTTTAATTTCTCCAATGTAGAGGTCTGCACACTCTTCACTGCATTGGACCGCATATACTATATTGCTCCTTTTGTGTTTTGGTATCGGGTCCTTTGGGTGGAAGTCCACAAAAGGAGCAATATAGCATATGCGGTCCATTGCAGTGAGGAGTGTGCAGACCTCTACACTGGAGAAACTAAACAGCCATTAAACAGAAGGATGGCCCCAAATCCTTCTGTTTACAGTGCAACCTCTGAGGGATGATTGCCCTGTAAAGACTGGAGTTCACCTGGGTCAGCCATTCTCTCTCCGTCTAATGAACTACAAACAGTTGCCATAAGAATAAAGAAGGGCCCCCACCTTGATAGAACAGAAGGGTGACATGAACATAAAAGACACATGAAGAAGACAATATAGGGTGGAAGAGGAGAAGGAGTAAATAATATCTTAAGGTTGTGACCCTAAGCACATGTGCAAGAGAATATGCCTCCCATGTTCACCATTCACACTTAGCATCCATAAGTAGCCGACAAGGCCTGCATTGACCATCAAGGAGCCTGTCTGAAATCCTCTTCATTATTCAGAACCAATGTATGAAAACTATATTCTGGGGATTTAGTGGTATTGTTAAGTATAATCATAATACAGTAAAACCCACATAGCATTTCAAAAGTAGAAATGTAGCATTAGTAATAACTCCTTCAAATCACACTACTGTACAGAACCATTCATGTATTGAAAATAAACAATCATTCATCTGATAAAATGTATTGTTATTTTTGTTTTGTCTTCTGCCCATGATGCTGATGAACTGGCCTTTTCAAAATATATCATTATACATCTCCTGAGCTCATCTTCTATTTCAGATCTATATAAAGATGTCTTCTATAAATATGATTTGATTTTCTTTACTTATTATCCCTGTGTATTTTTCTGACTGAGACTACCTTTTAAGGTGCTTTTAAAACATTTCAGGATTTCAGAGGCAGGTACTTTGCTTTTATATACATTTACTTACAGATTTATTAATAGAATTATGCATATGAGTTTCAAAAATATTTATTGTTGAATATTGAAGTACCTGTTCTAGTGGATGATTTCTAACCATTCTAAATCCCTTTTCTCCTTCCCCCTTAAATAAACAAAAACAAAATCCAGAGAGAGAGAGAGAGAGAGAGAGAGAGAGAGAGAGAGAGAGAGAGAGAGAGAGAGAGAGAGAGTACTTATTTCCATAGTTACAGCACCAAGTTTTTCACCCTATAAGTTTGTGGAAATTTCTCTTTCAAGCACAACATTCAGAAAATCCATATTTTCCTAGAAGGAAGTACTGAAAGAGTCTCAATCAGCTGCATTAAGAAGCAAACAGGATTATTCTCCCAGCTTTCCACCCTGGATACACCTGATGATGAGCCCTTACAGCCTATGCATGCTAATTTGGACGGAAGTCCAACTTTATTCAGTAGAACTTACATCCAAGTAGGCATACTCAAGAACTGTCACTTCAGGTCTCCAAAGGCAAAGCTAACCCGCGCCCATCAACGAAGGCTGCCCATGGACGCATTCTCAGCGCTTACACAAAACTGAATCCCGTCCTCCGTCCCCCCCACAGGTGCTGCTCCAGGACACCGTGACTGTCCTCTCTCTCACCAAACGTTTACAGGCGCGGACACCTGTTTGCTAGTCACAATTGCATCCGCTACCGAAACACCTCACGAGCAGCGTTTTAAATTACCCGATTCGTCGGAACAAGTGTATATAATTGGGAGCGCTGGTGCCAGTGGCTCAGAAATGGGGATGTCAGCTGGGAGGGGGGAGGTGTTGTTCCAATAATAAACTCCAACGCTGGGTTCAAATCCTATGGCGGGAGGAAGAGGAAGAGGAAGGGCAGGGGCGGCGGCGTGGGCGGCGGCGACTGCCCGTTTTCCAGGTCTTTCCTGGGAGGCTGATACCGTAAGTGCCTGATCAGCCTCTCCAGGCAGCGCAGGATCCCTCGAGGGGCTTCTTTTCACCTGCCCCCCCCTTTCTCCAAACCCGCGTAGCAGCCTCTTCCGCGCTGCTGAGGAGGCGCACCCGGGGAGCAAGGATGCTGAGGCGGCGGCCGCTCCTCCCCGCGCGGAGGTCCCACAGAAATGCCACGGAGAAAGAAAGGAAAGGCGGGCGGAGCGCTCCCTTTTCCCCCTCCTGAGGCGAGAAGGGACACACACACACACACACACACACACACACACACACACACACACACACACACACACACACACACACAAATATGCCGGTTGCCTTTCCTGTCCTTACATGCCCCTCAGCAGAGCTCGCCAACGTTCCTTTAGGGGCGAGGGGAACGACCCAAAAGTAACGAGCTTTAAAAAGTAACGTTTCGCACACCCACACGCACACCCACTCACTCACCTCGGCCAAGCCCCCCGGCAGCTTTTATCTCTTCCCTCGGCGGTGGCAGCGGGCAGCCCTCCCGGGAACTGCCATCTTCTGAAGGAGGGAGCACCAAAAAAAAAAAAAAAAAAAGATGCCGGGAAGGAGAGCTTTTTAAAAATAAAAATAAAAGTTGCCGCCGCAGCAGCAGGAGGCGCGGTGGCGCTCGCTGCTGCTGCCGCTGTGGCTGTGCAGGGGGCTCGCCAAACGCATCGCCCAGGCGGGCAGAGCCGGAGCCGGGCAAGGAAGAGCACGAACCAGGCAGGCGAAGGAGGAGAGGCAAGGACCGAGGAGGGATCCGAGCAAGGAGGTGCCGCTGCCGCCGCCGCCGCCGCCGCCACGAGGGGCTCTGTGCGCTTTGCTCGCGCAGCCCGTCCTGGCGACTTGAGGAGGATTTACTAAAAATAGCACGCGGGCGCGTGGGGGCGGGTGAGGGCGGTGGTGGAGCGGAGAGGTCTCCCGCTCAGCCAACACGCGCCGCCGCCGCCGCCGCCATCCCCGCCCAGGAGCGCGAGTGCGGAGCAGCGGGGCGCGCTGAGGCTGGAGAAAGGAAACCCCAGAAGGGGCCTTCGGGGTTGCGGCTGGGCGGGAAGCGGGTTTTTTTGGGGGGGGGATGGGGGTGAACAAGCAAGCAAAAGAGAAAGGCGGCTTCTGGGCATGGAGAAACCTCTTAAAGAGTGGAGGGTCGGGTGCCTCTTCTGGGGGACAGCGTTCGAGGCGCGAGTTCAGGCTCAAAAGTGTTCTGCTGGTATACCGCCCCATACCACTTCAAGTAGTCTCTGGGCGGTTTACAGTTTATTACAGTATGCAGGCTACACATTGCCCCACCCAGCCACCCCAGCAAGCTGGGTACTCAACTTTACGGAGCTGGAAAGGATGGAAGGCTGAGTGAACCTTGAGCCTGCTACCTGGGATTGAACCCCAGGTCCTGAGCACAGTTTTAGCTGCCCTACAAGTGTGTGTTTGGTAACATCTTGGTTCAGAGGATGGTCCTTCCCCAGGGAGGATGGCCCACACTAGCAGTGAACCCCGTCGTGCAAGCAGGCAGCTTGGCTACTATTACTGTATATACCTTGCTACCCATCGGGTTAGACTCCTGCACTGCGCTGCCGCTGGGCCAACCTTGAAAGCGAAGGGGTGGGCGCTCCCGAAGGAAACAGCTCTCTCCAATTCCTCTTCACTTTGGTTCAGCTGTCCTTGCTCCCCCCCCCCATTTAAATACAGTCATAGTCACTCACCCAATAATGTGGTGCTTGTCGGTGAAAGGATCGACCAACAGGTCCTTTCCTAGCTCAGTGGATGCCTGGATGTGTTGGCATTCCTCTGGAGGCTCCTTTTGCATCCATGCCACCCTAGGAAATTAAACTTGAAAGAAAGAAGGAACTGAAGACCAGTGAACTCACAAGACCATTCACCTTAAGTGAATTGGGGCTGGGGATCCTATTTGTAGCTGCAAAAATGACCAAGAAGCAGGCCTGGATTATATCAGCTTCCCAGCTGGACTACTGTAATGTGCTCTATGTGGGGCTACAGATGGAAAGTCTCAGAAAACGTCAAGGGGTCCAAAATGCAGCAGCCAGATTGCTGACTGGGGCTGGTTACAGAGATCACATTACATCCCTATTAGAGATGGGCACGACTTGAAAAAAAATTTTTTCGAGTTGTCGTTAGTCGGGCCGGTTCCGTTTCGGGTCGTTTCCATTTTTCACAAAAATTCGCAAAAATTAGTTCGTTTTTTCATTTTTTCGTTGTTGTTAGTACTGGTTTTTTGGGGGGGAGAGGGCTCCTGGAGGCACCTCTGTGGGGTGGGTGCCTCCTCTGGCCCGCTATAAAGGGAAAGCGGGCTCCTGGAGGCACCCGTGGGTGCCTCCTATCCTCACCCACTAGGAAGGGGAAGCAGGCTCCAAGAGACCCCTCAACATGGGGTCTCCCCTCCTCACCTGCTGCTGCAAAATGCATGCATAGCCATATGGATATGCATACCAGTTGCAGACAGTGAGACTAGTGATGGCAGTGAACCCAGAGCCATAGGTTGATGCCTAAGGCTCTCGCACCACCATATCTCACAAAGAAGGGAATTGTACTTGCGTGTAGTGCAATGCAAGTAGATCTGGCTTAGGGTTAAGGTGGGTTAGTGCAAGGGCTAGGGTTAGGCTAGTGACGGGTAAGGTTACGGTGGGCTAGTGGGTTGCACCTCTGGGTGCCTCTGTGACCCACTAAGAAGACAGTCTGTGACGTATGGGTAAGTAAGGAGTCAAGGATTAGGGTTAGGGTTAGGGGGCTAGGGCAGGTTTTAGGGGCTTTTGGCACATCCCAGAAGTCTCCATGGCCAAGTGGCCATGCGATTGGGCTCCAAAATTTGCATGGTCGTCCACTCCCACATGGCTGGCCACTCGGCCAGCCCATCATTGCGCAGGTGTAAAAAAAATAAAAAAAAAATAAAATCAATGGAGGACAGAGGAGGAGAGGAGAGACATTTTGTTGCAAGAAAAAACCCACTGCTACTGTGAAAAATCTGGCAGTTTATAAATTTTCGCGTGTTTCTGTTGTGCTTGTGTGTTTTTGGACCACGATTTCAAAAACAATATTGCGTTCGCTGCCCCATTTTGGATCCCCCACCCGCACCGCATGGCATGGCGAGTCCGGCTGCCCAGGACGGGGGGGAGGCTGGACCCCCCTCCAGAAACCACCCCTCCGGTAGGTGCCCTGCGCCCTTAGTCAAGCAGGCATTTTTCCGCCTGCTTTTTTGGCCTGGAAATGGGTGGGGGAGAGTTTAAAAGTTTTTCCTGTGCCGTCCGTGCCGCTTGCTTGACTAATTGGGTGGCCGGCGGCGAGACTGGGCTTTTGCTGGCTGCGAGCCTGCGGTGAGTCCCACCAGAGCAGCCCAGGACGGGGGATGGGGGGGAGGCCGGGGACCTCCAGAAACAACCCCTCTGGTAGGTGCCCTGAGGCACGGCAGGCATTTTTCCGCCTGCTTTTTGGCCGGAACCGGGTTTTTTAACTTTTAAAAACTTTTTTCTGTGCTTCACTTTGCGATGCAAGGAACAAGCTCAGACCAAAATTGTTCGCTCGTCGGTTCGAGCTCAAGTCTGGCGGAGTAATTCCCGTCCTTTCCGTGGAGTAACGGATACTAAGGAAACGGGAATACCGCTAACGTGCCCATCTCTAATCCCTATTAAAGCAGCTCCACTGACTGCCAATCATCTACCGGGCACAATTCAAGGTGCTGACTAGAGATGGGCACGACTAGGGAAAATGACGTTTTCGAGTTTTCGTTTGTCGGAGGCAGTCCGTTTCGGCTTGTTTCCGTTTTTGAAATTTCGGTTCGTTTTTTTATTTTTTCGTTGTTGTTAGTACTGGTTTGGGGGGGTAGCGGGCTCCTGGAGGGAGCTGCAGGAGTCAGCCAGAGCCACAAGTGACGGACTGGCAGACTCTTTGCACCCGCTGTGTCTCACGTACTTGCATGTAGTGCAATGCAAGTAGATCTGGCTTAGGGTTAAGACGGGTTAGCGCAAGGGCTAGGGTTAGGCTAGTTACGGGTGAGGTTAGGGTGAGTATTGGGGTGCACCTCTGGGTGCCTCTCTGACCCACTTAGAAGGACAGTGTACTGGCGTATGGGTTAGGCTTAGGCTTAGGGTTCGGGTTTGGGCTACGATTAGTGGGCTGTTTATGCCCGATTGGCACATCCCAGAAGTCTCTGTGGTCAACCTGGCCAAGTGGCCATGCAATTGGTGGAAAATTTGCATGGTCCACTCCCACATTGCAAAAGTGCAGGTGTAAAAAAATAAAATAAAATAAAATAAAATAAAATAAAATCAACGGAGAGTTTTTTTTTTTTGCAAGAAAAACCCACTGCTGCTACTGTAAAAATTCAAGCATTTAAAATAGCTAATTTTTGCATGTTTCTGTGGTGCTTTGGTGGGGTTTTGGGCAACGATTTAAAAAAAAAATTGTGGTCGCCATTTTGGATCCCCTGCACTGCATGGCAAATGGATGCGCCCTCCCAGCCTGGTACAGTCAGCAAAACCTGGCCATGCGATTGGTGGAATGGCTCCAAAACTTTGCATGGTCCACTCCCATGGGCGAGCCCATCATTGCGAATGCGCAGGTGTAAAAAAATAAAATAAAATAAAATAAAATAAAATAAAATAAAATAAAATAAACGGAGACTTTTTTTTTTTGCAAGAAAAACCCACTGCTGCTACTGTAAAAATTCAAGCATTTAAAATAGCTAATTTTCGCATGTTTCTGTGGTGCTTTGGTGGGGTTTTGGGCAACGATTTCAAAAAAAATATTGCGGTCGCCATTTTGGATCCCCCGCACTGCATGGCAAATGGATGCGCCCTCCTAGCCTGGTACCAGCAGCGCAGCAGTAGCAATAGCCAAGGAGAGGGGGGCGGGGGAACCCCCCCAATAAAACACCCTTCTGGCCTGGTTGGTGCCCTCAGACAGTTTTCGCCTACTTTTAGGGCTGGGAATCAGTTTTTTTTTTAACTTTTAAAAACTTTTTTTTCTGTGCACATTACATCCCTATGCAAGTAAAGACAAATTGCTCCACTGTCAAATTCTGGCAATCATCTACCGGGCACAATTCAAGGTGCTGACCTTAACCTATAAATCACAAAATGACCTGGGTCCAAGCTATCCCAAAGATCGAATCTCACAGTATGGATGAGCTCGGGTGCTAAGGTCATCAGGAGAGCCCTCTCTCCATCCCATCATATTCACAGGTGCGCCTCAGAAGAACACATGAAAGGGCCTTCTCGGTTGCTGCTCTCAGACTTTGGAACTCCCTCCCGCTGGAGGCCAGGACTACCCATCTCTGCTGCCTTTCTGGAAGCAGGCGAACATCTTCCTTTTCAAGCAAGCTTTCCCTGAAAGAGACTTCCTACTATGTGACTTTATATGGATTATTTACCATACATGATTGGTTTGACTGATTTCATAAGAATACCAGTGTTTTCCATGTTATTTTCCACTCCTCATAATGGATTTTTTTTTTTTTGCATACTCTTTGTAGCTCTACTGTTACCTTTTAATGTTGTAAGATGCCTCTTCTCCCTGATCTTAACTTGAATATGTCTTAAATCAGTGGTGCCCAAACTTTTTGGAAGGAGGGCCAGATTTGGTGGCTGAGAATGTGTCAGGGGCCGGTTGCTCCCCGACCCTGCCACCCCACTGCAAGCCCCATCCACTGACCCATAAGCCCCACCCACTGACCCCTTGCAACGCCACCCGCAGGAAGGAAGGCGGGGACCAAGGGAGGGAGGGAGGGAGGTGGAAACCAAGAGAGGAAGGAAGGAAAATGGGGAACAAGGGAGGGAGGGAGGGGGGAGGGAGGGGGGACCAAGGGAGGGAGGAAAGAAGGAAGGTGGGGACCAAAGGAAGCACAGGGAGCCGTAGCCACAGGTCACCCCTTGAAAGAGGTGATCTGTGTGACCTTGCACGATCCCAAGCTCCCCAGCAGTGGTGACAGCTCATCCGCCAGCCCATCCCAAAGCTCCTTGGTGATGGCAGAGGCCCGCTGGCCTGCCCACCCCCACACATTCCCCTGTGGCACCGGTGGTGGCAGACCACCCATCCACCCAAGCTTCCCAGTGGTGCCAGTGTTCCCCAGCTTCACAAGGTTCCCAGCAGTGCCGGTGGCAGCGGCCCGCCTGCGCACCGAGCTTCACAAGGTTCCCAGTGTTGCCGGTGGCGGTGGCATGCCTGCGCGCCACCCCCACATGCGCTCCCAGCCTCACATGGTTGCCAGCAGTGCTGGTGGCAGCAGCCTGCACAATGGCTGCCCTGCCCGTCCGCCCAGCCCCACAAGCTTCCCGGTGGTGTCAGTGTTGGCGGAAGATTTAAAAAAAAACATGGGGTGAATCAGGGGGAGGGAGGGGCAGGCCAGCCAGCCACGGGCCAATCAGAATGGCCTGGTGGGCCAGATTTGGCCCCTGGGCCGGACTTTGGGCAGGCCTGTCTTAAATGTTCTGAACTGTATATTGTCTTCTCATTATTGTAAGCCACCTTAGGTCCTTTTCCAAGGTGAAAGGTGGAGTAAAAATATTCAAAATTAAAAAAATAAAATAAAATAATCTGGATAGATCAAAAAAAGATTTGTTATAGTAATAAAAATGGCTCCTTAAATGCTTTAATGATGGTGTCTCAGGATTCTGAAAATTTGAAGAAAGTCATGAATGATTGCTTTTGTTGTTTTGAACTTTGGTTAAAAACAAAACAAACAAAAAAGCTCACCTACCCTAAACTATTTCAGACCATTCTCACTACTTTGTCATATTAATTAATTTCTGGAAAGTATTCTTCTTAGCCATCTAATGAAGTCAGTCCCAGTGCTACTATTCTTTGTCATACAACTGGTTGAAATTAGACCTGCAAAGAAATTTGCCACGCAAATACCACATTTAATGCAACATATTGAGGAAAGCTTTGAAACTAGGAAGATCTTATGGGTAGCTTTAGTTGATCCTTTTGGCCAAATATTATACTATTGTGAAGTACTACTGCAAAAATCCACGATAATACATAACCACACACTTTGACATACCTTCTCCTAAGTGATAGCTATCCTCTTATTGGTTCTTCTATTTGGGTGAAAAAACTAAAATAACTGGGATTAAACATAGAACAAATTGGATCTCTGCACCAGGAACAAGCCTTTGGGGCAATCAAAAGACGGTTTTTGGATATAGAGCAACAAACACTGTGGAGCTTGGCCCACAGTGTCTGCTCACCATGCCATTTTCATATTGGTTTTAGACCAGGACACCAGGCAAGATACTTATCACTTCTAAAAGCCCCTCAGAACTGCAGAGCATTTTCATTGGCAAGATGCAATGTTATGCCCTCAGCAATGTTGGCTGGTAGATTTAATGGTATCCCAAATGACAAGAGGCTCTGCCCCTGTAAATTGGACAGGGTGGAAACTCTGGACCACATGATTCTGTATTGCCCCTTGCATAAGGAGATACGGAAAAAAAATTCTTGAGCCAGTTTTATTAATAGTAAATGGACGATCTGACTCGGATAAAGTTTGGTTAATGCTCTCTTCTACATCACTTGACACGACTGAAAGAGTAGCTGCCAAATGTAATTGTCAAGAAGCGAACTGCTGTTTTATCTCATACAAATGGCAAACCAAGGGGATCTCAATGTATGTTGTGAAACCTCTATGTTTTATTTAAAAATGCCAATAAAGGTTAAAGTTACAAGTTGTCCACCTTAGAGCAACATACTGGTTTCTACTTTGTTTAATATCTGCACTGATTAACCACATTGTCAAGGGACCTAAAGTTTTATTTACGTTGACAATCTTGCACTTGTTGCTCAGTTAGACAGCTTTCAGATGGCAGAACAGTTTCTGACATGCATCAGAAGAACTTGGCTCATGTTATGATAGAAACCAAGTTAAATCAGCCCTGCTAAGCCTCAGATATGTGCCTTTGATATGAGAAACAAGAAGAAACTCTCAAAAACTTGAGGTGATCTGGAAGGGCCTACAACTAGATCATTATTTTACCCTTGAGTATCTACATAAGGTGCGTTTTGGCCCAGTGGACAAAGGCTTCCGAAAACTGTCAGCTGCAAAGTCGGCAGCTCAGCAGTTCGAATCCCGGGTGCCACACAGCGGAGCGAGCTCCCGCTGATAACCGCAGCTCCTGCCAACCTAGCAATTCAAAAACATGTCAATGCAAGTAGATAAATAGGTACCACTGTAAAAAGCGGGAAGGTAAAACAGTGTTTCCTTGCAGCCACGCCAGCCACGTGGCCATGGACTTGCACAGCACTGGCTCTTTGGCTTGAAAACGGAGATGAGCACCGCCACTCGAGTCGGACACGACTAGCACACATGTGCAGGGGGATACCTTTACCTTTACCTTATCTACATAGTTGTTACTTTGGTTCATATGCTGACTTGTAAGAAGAAACTGTGAAAAAAATAAAAAGCAAAATATCTTCACACAGAAGAATATTCCTCAAAAGTGACTGGGAACCAGTTGGGTCACACAACCACCTATATTAAGAAATACAATCTTGGGCTTTTTCTGAAACAGAAGTGGACAATGGTAGCCCTCTGTTTTACTGGAACTCCCATCAACCTAAGCAATGTATAACCCACAGTTCCCACTTCATTTTGTTTTACAGTAATGGTTCCCAGCTTTGTATCCCCAGATGTTCTTGAACTACACCTCTCAGAAATTCTGATCAGCACAGCTAATGATGAAAGCCATGTTTGAGTCCAAGAACATCTTTTTTTTGGGGGGGGGGCAAGGTTGGGAACTAGTGATCTAGATATTTCATGCTTTTGCTCACACTTCAAAATAAAAAATGCAAAGCTGCAACCGTTTCTGTTGCTGCACCACTCTATATATGGCAACTTAATACACATGCTGACAAAAGAGGAAAGTTAATGACGGAGCCAAAAACCATGCTACTCAGGGAATTCTCAGGATTCCAATCTGAAATGACACCTTCCAGGTTCTGGAGCTGACCTATCATTATCAGTGCTGAAGTGTACTGTAGACATGCAAAATGTTACTGAATCAAACCATTGAACCATATAGTTCCACTCGAAGGAACAACCAAGGTCTCCAGAGTTCTCAGTGCATTGTCCACCACCTAACCATTTAACAGGAGATGCCATGGATGTAAAATGTGTGCTCTAACACTCACATTTTACATCCATGAAATAATATATGAGCAATAGGTTAATACTTGAATTTCTGCACTGCATCTCATTTTAGAAGGATGTTACGGTATTCCTCTTATTAACGAAGATGCTGCAATAAATATCCATTTGTTTTATAAACACTAGCACTTTGCCTGTGGCAAAAATAATTCTTCTGAAACAGATCAACACCAGTGCTGACATTTCAATAAGGACATGTAAATATTAGGCTGAGAAGAAAAGGGTTTAAAACAATTAATTGGTGTGACCTTTTTAGAAGGGATATGGTGAAATGGAAAAGCTTTGTACAAGATTATGTAGAATGAACATGACATGTATGTTGACCTTACCTCCTGAACACTTCCACACTTCTTTTTCCTTATCTGCAACAGCCATAGTCTGTTGCAGATGGTGAAAATCAACATTTTTGTTCATCTCATTTATAAACATTTATAAACAGCATCGACCATCAATAGCACACCAATAGAATCTACTACTGATAGAGAACCACTTCTACTGCAGATTTCTGATGTGCAACGCGCTTTCCAGAATATTAATGCTAGGAAGGCAGCTGGACCGGATGGAATCATGGGACGAGTTGTTAGGGACTGTGCTGCAGAATTAGCTGGAGTATTTACAGACATTTTTAATCTATCTTTGTTGCAGTGCTCTGTCCCTACTTGCCTGAAGACATCTATTATAGTGCCAGTCCCTAAGCAGTCAGTAGTGGCATCTCTCAATGACTACAGACCAATAGCTTTAACATCTGTTATTATGAAGTGTTTTGAGAGATTGGTGCTAGATTATATTAAGGCTAGACTTCCATCTACTCTAGACCCGTTTCAGTTTGCATACAGGAGAGTAACAGATCCACTGATGATGCTATATCCATTGTTGTCCATACTGTATTGAGCCATTTAGAACAACAGGGAACATATGCAAGGCTGTTATTTGTGGATTATAGCTCTGCTTTTAATACAAACCTAATAGGTTGTTTTTCAAAATGGCCAATTTGGGTATACATCAGAAGATTTGTTTGTGGGTAAGGAATTTTCTGACTGATAGGCCAAGTCAGTAAGGATGGGATCCCACCATTCTTCTAGTATTAAGTTCTCAGGGTTGTGTGCTAAGCCCCTTCCTCTACTCCTTGTACACACATGATTGCACCCCACTGTATAATTCCAACACAATCATCAAATTTGCAGATGATACAGCAGTGGTGGGGCTCATTAGTAAGAACGATGAGTCTGCTTATAGGAAAGAAGTACAAGGGTTGACTCAGTGGTGTAAAGAAAGCAATCTTGTACTTAACACCAAAAAAACTAAAGAACTTATAATTGATTTCAGGAGGAAGAAAGATGTACATTTACCATTGTACATAAATGGTGAGGAGGTGGAGAGGGTTGGTAGCTTTAAATATCTGGGCACTTACATCTCAGAGGACCTCTCATGGACTGCAAACACCAATATGGTTGTGAAGAAGGCACAGAAGAGGCTGTATTTCCTGAGAATGCTCAGGAAGATGAATTTATCTCAGCATCTACTTCTGTCTTACTATCACAGCACCATTGAGAGTGTCCTATCTTATGGCATGCTATCATGGTATGGGAGCAGCTCTGTAACAAAAATTCTTAATTAAAATTGCCCAGAATGTTACCGGGCTCCAGCTACCAACCCTGGATGACATCTTCACATCTCGCTGTTTGAGGAAGTCACACAACATTCTGAGGGACTCTATCCTGCTCACAATTTCTTTGAACTGTTGCCTTCTGGCAGAAGATACAGAACAATTAAAACTCGAACCACACGTCTTCTGAACAGTTTATATCCCAGAGCTATAATTGCACTTAATAATGAACTCAAGAACCACCAGTAGTGAGCACTTGGACAGAATTACCTAGCCTGTTGTGTAGATGCTTGTGTTTTTAAGGGGGTGGGGTTGGTGTTTTTAGGGGGTTGGTGGGTTGTTCAGGGATTTTTATGTGTGTGTGTTGAAGGGTTTTTTGTTTTTTTGTTTTTAATGTGTCTGAGAGTGTTTGGAGATTTGTGTGTGTGCTGTTGAATCTGGTCTCTGGGTGTCTGAGATGTGTATACTGTGTATATACACACAATTTTAAATTATTATTATTAAATTATTATTATTATTATTAAACACTGAACTGAATCCAGCTATTTAGAGATGATTCACTGAAATCAATAGAAATGGGGTTAGTTATGGCTAACAAGTCTGATTTTATTTTCATGATTCTGGTCTAGATATTGAATCGATTTTTGGGAACAATTATAAGTGATAAGTTTAAAAAATTTAAACAATTTACATGTGGACAAGATTAAAAATTTCTTGTTCCTTTATTAGTAACAAGGCTGCAGAATTGTTTCTGAATATGCATAGAAATGTGCTATAAAGCCGCAATTCTGTACAAGCCTACTTCAGAATAAACTGTTTGGAATCTAATGAAGTACAATAATTGGTTTGGTTTAATGGCTCCCATACAGATCTGTTCAGATATAAACCATGCTTAATGATATTCTCAATAATGAACCTTCATGTACTACTTACACAAAAGGAATCAGATCTTAACAAAAAACAGGACCACTCTGCTGGTCTCACCACATGGCTTTTTCTAATCCAGCCTCTGGTGTCCATATGGCAGGGATAGATATCTGAGCACTGCAGCATAAGCTTGGGAAATCAGCATTTTAAATTTTGGAGGAGTCTATGTACACATGCTTCCCCAATGCACATACTATCACTGATTGTGGGAAACTTCATTTCTCTGAGAGGCAGCATAAGATATAGATGTACATTAAATACCTGGTTGGTGGGGAGAATTGCAAGGCATTAAGAATGGAATCACTGGCATATTCCATTTTCCTCTTTTAAATGTGTGCACCCCTTTCCCGAGAGGTAAACGAAGCTCTCCATGCAAGTAGGATTACAGCCTGAGGCAGGCATAGATGGGATTTCTATGGCCCAAATGGGCGTCAAGACCCAGTGTCCCGCATTTTAAAACATCCCCCTTCCACCAAAAAAAAAAAAGAAAGAAAAGGAAAGGAAAGGAAAGGAAAGGAAAGGAAAGGAAAAAATCGGAAAAATATCTGTGTGCCCACTGGTGGCAAATTATATTAAGGGCTCACCTCGGATGCCACACAATCCCCCATCATTAAAACAATTAGGCCACAGAAGGGCACAAGGGGGCTTTGTGGTGCCCTCCCTCTGTTTTTCCAAAAAAGAAGAATTTGGGTGGATGGGAGTCACAGATGTTTCACTTTGAAGGTCCAATTATGGGTGTATATGGCACCTGGAACTCTGGAGGTTGCAGTGACCTAGACTAACCTTAGGGAAACCCCTTTTGCAAGTCTGTCTTTAGGATTCACCCGAGATATTTGCCACTTATGGGAAGAAAAGCCAAGGTGGTAACCTTCCACCCGCCATCCACCCCTCTTCGATGCAAAGAGCATGACTTCATTCTTATCTGAACCTTATGTCAGCACTGACCCTGAACAGGATCTTCCACTGTACTCCACAGCAACAGAGCCACCCAAACAGTTCAAAGCAGGTCTGTTCTCCAAAAGAAACAAGAGCCCAAAGGACTGTAAGAACAACTGGTGGCTACCATTGCTGATGCCCAGAATCTGCAGCCTGAGGCAGTTATCCCACTGTGCCTTAGCAGATTTGCTCCTGTTCTTCTCCACATTTGTGGACTCTTTTGGTCACATCCCAAACATCTCTTCCTGTCACTTTGGTGCATTTATTCTGTAAAAGGTCCAAACCAGAATTATACATGTGTGTGTGTGTGTGTGTGTGTGTGTGTGTGTGTGTGTGTGTGTGTGTGTGTGTGTGTGTGTGTGTGTGTGTGTGTGTGTGTGCACCTACGTCATTTTCCCCAAGGAACTGTTAACTAAACTCAAAAAAATTGAGCTGTCATTTTTCTTTGGCAATTATTGTTCACAGATGTTATCACTTTCTGTTTGGCAAAAATATGTACCCCAGCAAAAACATTTAGAGCTAATATTACAGCATCCATATGTTCCCCCAATGTACGTTATCATGGCTCAGTTTTCAAATGAAAAGGATAAAAATTCATGTTACTCAGCATTCCTCAAAAGTTTTGATGTGTCTGTAGTTTTGCAAAACGAGGTAAGAAAGAACTCGAATTCTCTGCACCCACGAGAACCAAATCAAATGGGAATTGAGGAGCTGCTACATATTGCCCTCCAGTTTTAAAATGACAGTTTGCTCGCAGCAAACTCATACATTTTCTTCCAGTTTAGAAAATTGCTCTCAGAGCATCTCCTTTTCCTTGCCGGTGCTCTTTTTGCTGCATTAATTTTTAATGGACAAAAATTGATCAGCTGAGAAAAACCCCATCCACCTGTAAATGGAGAAAGAAAGAAAACTAGTTACCCATACAGCATGTGCTGAATTCCAATAGGTGCTCTGAATGCAGTTGACATACAAGCTTGGACAGCACCCTGAACCAAAATCCTACAGTATTTGGAAATATAGTTAGATGAATATAGTGATAATGTAACTTTAGAGTGAACACGCATAAGGTGAAATTGCATGTGTGAGAGAATCAGAGCTACTGTTAAAACCAAGAATCTGACAGTTACTACTGTTTCTAAGAAAGGGACAATCCTCTTTGGAGCATTCTGTGATCAGCAGTGCTTATCTGTAGACCCAAATGTGGATCCCTGGGTCTAGAAATGGCAGAATTGGCCATGTTTTTAAAATGGCTACGCATTTCTGGTTTCTATTTTTGAAAAATAGGGTTCCTAAGGTATCCCATCCAGACCCAAAGCTGAAAATTGCTGCTTGTGAAGGCCCCAAGGAAGACTTTTGGACCAAATGGTTAGGGTTGGTTGGTTGGTTGGTTGGTTGGTTGGTTGGTTGGTTGGTTGGTTGGTTGGTTGGTTGGTTGGTTGGTTGGTTGGTTTGCTGAGAATAATCTGGGGTGGTCATGGAAACTGGGAAAAGGCACCTGATGACTCCATCTTGCCCATCCTTGCTTTAACTCCTCTGTCCTGGAATTCTTGCCCTGGTCAAGGTTTCATAGTCCAAACCACATAACTTTGTACCCTTGTCTGTGCTAACTGGGGCTGCTGGAAATGGAAGTCCAAATTTTCTGGAGAGTGTTACATCAGGCATAATCCTTAACTGATACTAAAATCAAACAATGGCATTTGGTTTCCTTTTCCTTCATTTCCTTTGCTTCTGTTGGGATTTCTTAAATACCAGATCAATAATTTGGTCTCCAGGGGAGTCCTATGGAGCCCATGATCTGAAACTGTGCCACCTCTAGTTTGAGAAGAATCTGACCCAGGTTTAAAAAATTATTGGGAGGAGGGCTTGCAAATGCCAATTTAATATGCATGGATAATATTCATGGATGATCTGAAAAAAGTCATTGGAATAAGTTCCCCAAGTTGGGTCAGTTGGTTCTTGAGCATGACTCATATATATTTTGTGGCCTACTAACACCTCCAGATCTCTTTCACATACACTGCCAAGCTAGCGGTTATCCATCCTATATTTGTGCATCTGATTTTTCTGGTTCAAATGCAGAACTTTAGCCTTTTCTCTGTTGCAACTCATTTTGTTTGTTGGCCCACTTCTTCCAAAAATTAATAATGCCATCTTGAATCCTTATTGTTTCTTCTGAAGTATAAACTGCTTCATCCAGTTTGGTGAGATCTGCAGATCTGATAAGCATCCTTTCCACATCACCATCATTTATAATCATTTATAGGGGTATTCTGAGCTTGCAGCACTGAACTAAGTCATGATTTCTCTGGTCCAGCCTTGATAGCTCTGGGCAATTACCATGAAGAATAGCAAGTCAGGAAATGCATAATGACAAAATATTCCCAGTTGTGATCTTCATTGTGCTGGGTGAGCAGTTAACTTAAATCTCCTTCCTTCATTTGTCTTCAAGAATTACAAGTGTGGTAGCTTTTATAGCTTACCCAGAATAGATTACATCCTATACTTGAGGCCATTTCCAAGTAATTGAATGTTCCAGGTCACAGAGCTCTTATTCAGCTTTTGTTAATAGGTAGCATATTCTTGTTCGTCTCCAATAGCATGAACATTGATGGGCATGTGGCAATATACAGTGACTTGGATGGATGCCAAAGTTTCTAAATACTTTCATAAAATATTTTCTGTTATGCAGTCGAAATGTGTACTTTTAAAATCTGGATCAAAAGTGCTTGTTGGGATTGCTTATTTTATACACAGTACAAATTCTTTCCTTACTTGCATTAACCATGGAGTAAATGTTACACTGCACCTCTGAAGGTTAAGAAAATATCATCATGTTGTTTCATACAACAGTGCATTGCATCACTTGGCTACAAGACAACCTCACCTATTACCAGACCTAGGGATGGAAAAAAAAGAGAGAAAGATTTTTTTATGTGGAAAGGGGGAAAGGTACGCTCTAGTGCTTTCTGAACCTATCAGACTATAAATGTCCATCATAAAATATAAGAAATCATAAAAATGTAAGAAAACATACAATCATTACTAGATAAACATTTTTTTCTGCTATTTCTCTTGCCGCCCTTCCAAGTTGACCAACAGGTCCAGCCAGTACTGGAGTAAATGGGATGTGAAATATAGTCCCTTTCATAAGCTTTTTGGAACAGAATTTCAGGAAGAATGGTACAACCAATTTAGAATCCCTAGGCTGAAAGCAGAATTTGTTTCTGGTATTCCTACAGTCATATTTTTCCATTATTTAGGTCTATGAAGCAGAACTCTTTTTTCATAACACAATCCTCTAAGCCAATGCATACAAAATTCCAGTTATATCTCCCTACTGTTTTATATGTGCTTAATCAGCTCAGCTTATGTATTGCTTGGATATCCTTTGCAAGGATGAGGTAGGGTGGTCTAGGATGGGAACACTCATTTATTTGAAAGCACCTCACCAAATAACCTAGACAGACTTCACCTGGCCTTTCAAGTGACTGACACAGAAACTGGATGTTATGCTAATGCTATATCTATAAAGCAGTGCTCCCTTAAATCCCAGAATATGTGATTCCTAGGGATGGTTAGGAAATGAAAAATGAGATGCTGTTTCATTTTGTTATGTAACGAAACAAAATGAAATGAAACAAAAAAGGAACCAGCATTTAGTTATAGATTAAACAAAACAGTCATTTTTCCACTGAAACAAACCGTTTCATTCCATCATTTTAGGCTCTTGCCAAGCTGTCAGTGGCTGGACCCCTTCAAACCTGGCCCAGTCGGTACCAGGGGGTCCCTCTGGTACCAACTGGATCAGGTTTAAAGGGGCCCAGCCATTGACAGCTCGGCAGGAACCCTCAGAAAACAGTCAGGTAGGGAGTGTGATCCTGCCGAACTGCCTACCCGACCATTTTCAGGGGCTCCTGCCTAGCTGTCAATGGCTGGAGCCCTTTAAACCTGGTCCAGTCAGTACCGAAATTATTTTTCCATTTCGTGCCCATCCCTAGTTATTACAGTAGGAACCCTGTATCTGTGGAGCTGGTATCTGTGGTTTCAGTTGTCCATGGTTGCCACCACTGCAACCTGCCTGTAGTACACACCATAGAGTGCAGGTGCACTTACCACCTCCTCTTACCCTTCCCTACCCTTGTAAATGGATTTGCAACTATCTGCAGTCTCAGACATCCATAGGGGAGAAGGCTTGGAACCTATTCCCCATAGATACAGTAGTATTGCTATATAAACACACTTTACAGTTCCCCACTGCATGGGTTTCATCTTTGCTTCAGTCATTCTCACATCTCAGGTCCCTACAAACAGAGAAAATGACAGTGTCAGGACATAACTAGATGGGTCTTTTGTCCCACTATATGTGCACCTTGTTTTTCATTGTTCCTTTTGATATTCATTTCCCTTGACTATGCTATATCAGAGCTAATTGTGAGTAGATCTGATTGTTTGCTATGAGTATGTGCTGTACTTAGTTCAGCCATCAGGGCCTGTCGTCTTTTCGTAGGCTTTCCACTCACATTATTTTGTCTTGATTTTGGCTTGCTTGTGTGATCACCCACATTAGTCCTTTTGAGCCAACAGATGGCATCCCTGGTGCCACACAGAGTGAGGCATGGCTTGGGAGTGAACTGTAATCCTTTAGTCTGCCTTCTATTTGCACTGGTAAGGACCCTAACTTACAAATCACTGTATATATTAAAATGTTTTTCTTCCTAATAGAGTGGTATAGTGCTAAACTGATATAGCACTTAATCAAATGCTTGCCAGGTCTTGTCAGTTCAGTGTTATTTCACTTGCTAAATGCTGAAAGAAAGAAGGGACTTGGAATGCCAGCAAAAGTGATAGGCCAGAGAGAAAGGTAAGGAAGGTTTTATGATGTATGGACCTTTGAAATACAGCTCCTGGGGATAATTAAACATTTATGTGTGAAGAGCAGCAGTGATTTATTGCTAGAGTATGATATAGAAAACTTCACATCACTCCCTGCATTTACTGTTATTTTCCAAAATAACGATTTTTCCTCATTGGTGCCTGGAGATATTAAGTATATTTTACAACAAGTTTTGGAAAGAAACATAAGTAAATTCCAGTTTCATCCTCTGCCTGTACACATATTCTTAAACAGACCATTCCAATGTGATGTAATGCATCTTCTGGCAGAGAGATGATTGCAAGACAGGCTTTCCTATAACAGTAACAGAGAAAGATTCAGACAGAGGAACAGGAAGAATTGAATGATGGGATACTGGGGGATACACCAGCACCCAGAGAGTGCTTGAAGCACTATGGGGCGGTATATAAGCAGAACGTTATTGATGAGTAAAATATAAACACGGGGTTCCCTTGCTTGAAGCACTATGGGGCAGTATATAAGCAGAACGTTATTGATGAGTAAAATATAAACACGGGGTTCCCTTGCTTGTCACTATGGCTGATTGCAGAACGTTATTGATGAGTAAAATATAAACACGGGGTTCCCTTGTCAGGCTGATTGCACATTTATGCATCACAAAAAAAGATAACGCCACTGGAATGAAAACATTGTAAAAGCAGGAAGCATTATTTTCTGTTTCCAAACTCAGTGTATATTAGAAATAGATCTGGCAGGGCAAGAAGGGAAAATGAGGTTATTTCTCTGAAGGCTACTTAAGTCCATGGCACAGAAGAACGTCATAGGAGAGGAGGAAATGCTTATTAGTTATGGGTCAAATGGCTGCTACTACCAAACAGTATAGCCTGGGAAGTTTACACATTGGCCCCAGTCTCACTACCATTATCTGTTCATTTTAAATTGATGCATACTGGTTTTTCGGGTGATCACATGACATTTGATGCGCAGTTAGTGCCCCAACGACAGGGAGTATTTCACTTCTCTGTGTCTGTCCCGACTTGCTTACTGCACACCTTTTCCCTGTTTTCCCCTTGTGGCGAATATCTGTGTTGCAGCCAGGTAGCAGTTTTTCTTCTAAAAATCATTTGTAATTGCAGGTGGAAAGCCAGTAAAAATTGTGCCAGCATGCCGGTATGCCACCAATTCAGTAGCATAAACGATTACCAAGGTAGAACTACAGGAAGTGGCAGGAAAAGGGGCATGAATCTAATTGGTGTGAATTTTCTGGGGTTGCACCTCATTTGAGGCGTTAAAAAGTGTGCATCAATAACAGAAGTATTTTAACACAACCCCTAGCGATGGTACAAAATGCTGCGGTTAAAGTGCGCTTCCGGGGGCATGGTCAGCCGGAGTACCAAAATACTGCTTTTCGGAGTAGAGGCATGATCTTTTGCTGCACAGTCTTTCGCAGCAAAAAGAGCAGCAAAATCATCGTGAGACCGGGGTCATTGAAATGTATTGAAAGGTATTGAAAACCAGAGCAGTGCATGTCACATAGGCTGCAAGGAGTCCCCCAATATTAAGCTGGTCATCTGAAATGCAGAAGGAAAATGCAATCCCCATTAGTGTGGTTGAAAAAAGATTCAGCTGCCTTTTCAGTTGTCTCCTGCAGATGGAACTAGAACAGGTCCCATCTTGTCCACAGCAAAATGTCTTGGGTCAGCCCTGTATCTGTAAAAGTATAATCAATAACAATAAAACATTTCAGCACATCCATAGCAGATGCTTTTTTCCCCTTTGTGAACTGGTGAACAATGCTTTTCATACTTGTAGGAAAACAGAACCCAAAATCTTAAACTTAGACAACAAGAAATCAACAAAAGTGAGCAGAAGATCAACATATTTTGAATATTTCATGACCATAGGAGCTCCAGGGGAATGCATCCCTTAGCCTGTTATATAACTATTCTGACATCAGGAAATTAAAAAGGAACCAAAAAGAGCATCCTTTGTGCCTGTACTAACTGGATCAGACAGAACACCAGTGAGCAAACATTCTTCGCCTCCTGCTGATGATGGAATGCCACTAGTAGTGCCTTAGGAATGTATTGTATAGATCACTATCAGGGACACATCCTTATAAAGTACAGCAAAAGGAAACATAAAGATGATTATTATATGCTGGGAAGCTCTCTTGCATACAGCTGGTCATGGTCCTTTGAGGCCTGGCAACATGTAGGAAGTTGGTCTTCCTTCCCCAAGGCCAAGGGGCTCCTGAGACCTGATTGACCAAAGGGGCTTTATAACATAGTGTACCTGCATTGAAAAAAGGAAAGAAGGAATGGGAGACAATGACAACCTATCCCTCATGGGGATGGGTTGGGGTGGGATTGTTACTGGCCCTGAGTGTCACAAGTTTCTTCCCTGGTCTAGTCAGCAAGCTATCAAGTTGATAAAATAGTTTTAGAACTTCAGAGGTGGACAGGAACCTATGGATCATCTCATCCTGCCCTTGTCAAGGAGTCATAAGAACATAAGAACATAAGAACATAAGAACATAAGAAAAGCCATGCTGGATCAGGCCAAAGGCCCATCTAGTCCAGTTTCCTGTACCTCACAGTGGCCCCACCAAGTGTCTGGGAGTGCATGAGACCAGATATCTGTCTCTTCCTACCACTCCCCTGCATCTGGCCCTTGAAGTACCCCAGTTTTAAGCCTGGAGATTACACATCACCATCATGGTTTGTAACCTGTGATGGACTTTTCCTCCAGGAATCTGTCCAATCCCCTTTTGAAGGCATCCAGGCTTGATGCCATCACCACATCCTGTAGCAGGGAGTTCCACAGACTAACAACAGTCCCAGTGGAGAATTGAACTCCCGGCCTAAACCATGAGGCCATTAAATAAGCTACTCCCGCAACAGTAGATTTGTTAGTACGGGATGTGGCATGTGGTTTCTTTCTCAGCTCATCACTCCTACTGAACAGGTGCCACCACACCCACAAAATAGCATATAAAATGTGTTTTATAAAGCAAATTTCTAGTCCAATTACAGTGCAACAGAATTCTAAAGTATGCATTTGATTTCCCCAAATGATACGTATTTTGCTATGTCAAAGTAGAAAAGAATTCACTCTGCTTTTGAATCGAGGGTGGGGGTGGGGTAGAGGGTCAGAATGCAGGAAAAATCACATGTGCACATTCAAAAATCCATAGGAATAATAATATGTTTAAGGCTGAAGAATAGTCTAAATCAGGCCTGCCCAAAGTCCAGCCCGGGGGGGAGCAAATCTGGCCCATCAGGCCATTCTGAGTGGCCCACAGCTGGTTGGCCCGCCCCTCCCTCCCCCTCCTTCACCCACACATTCCCCTGCGGTAGCCACAGCTCCCTGTGCTTCCTTTGGTCCCCACCTTCCTTCTTTCCTCCCTCCCTTGGTCCCTTCCTTCCTTCCTGCAGGTGGGGTTGGAAGGGGTCAGTGGGTGGGACTTATGGGTTAGTGGGCATGGCTTGCAGTGGGGTGGCAGGGTCAGGGAGCAACCGGCCCCTGACACATTCTCAGCCACTAAATCTGGCCCTCCTTACAAAAAGTTTTGGGCACCCCTGGTCTAAATGTATACATATCTAATGAGCAACTGAAAACAATTATTTTTTTAAGACTGCAGTTCCCAAAACATCTTAGTTGGGGGAATCCTAGGAATTCCAGTCTAGAGAGGAGCATGAATCGCTTTGTGTCAAGTTGTCACACTTTGTTGGTGTGGCACAACATGTGCTATATGTTCCCTCCTCCCACCCCCACCCTGCCGGCTCTTTCATTCACCAGCTGACATGCGCCATTCTTCCCCTCCTACTTGGGGGTTTGTCCAATCCCAGTAGTAGAGATGGGCACGGAATGAACATTTTTTCGTTTCCGTTACCGTTTGTCATTTCCGTTATGTAACGAAACGACAAACGAAAATTGTGATGAAAATGCAACGAAACGAACTGAACCATGAAAATTGTGGTCGTTATGTTTCCTTTCCATTACTGGTGACGCGCAATGAAATGAGCTGTTTTAAATGTTAAAAAACGCCCTGGACATCCGTAAAAATGCAGCGATAATTATTAGAGATGGGCACGAAACGAGCGATTTTTCATTTTTGTTTTCGTTTTTTGTTTCGTTATGCAATGAAAATGAAACAAATTTTTAAACAAAACGAAAACAAAACGACCAAATTTGCCGTGATTTTCGTTTTCGTTGCAGCAGATGCATTAAACTAAAAAGAATGCTAACGGAACAGCAATTTTTCATTTTTGTTTTCATTTTTTCGAAACAAAAACGAAACAAAAACGAAATGTTTTGCAAAAAAACGTCACGAAAACGAACCAACACGGACCCCTAAATGACCAAACAACAAACGAAACACCATTTTTTTGAGTCGTGCCCATCTCTAATAATTATTTATATTGTCTGATAATACCTACCAGGGGGTTGGAGTTCTTAAAACGTTTGTTTTTGTCTTCTCCCATTGCGATGTATTTTTATTTTCCCTTTAAAATGGATGTCGCCACCAGCCACAAAATGAAGGCAAGCCATGTGATGTGGGATCATGTTCAACCAATAGCATGCCCAGGTTGCAGACTGGGCGGGCAGGTCTGGCCGCCCCCATCCTCCTTGCAGTCTCTGGTGGAAGTTAGGGTGGGATTGCTGTCTCTGCGACTCTAGCTTCAGTCCTGCAGCCTCCCTGTGTGCCTGCGTGCTGCTTACCTCTCGGTGAGTACCCTCCCCTGCCCCGCAGTGCAGTCACTCTGCGGCTGCCTTGCACCGTGGGCAACGCCCGCCGCTGCCTTTGCAGCCTCCCTGCATACCTAGTCTATACTGTGTCTCTGTCAGCATCCATTTTTTTAGCGTTTTCCCTCTGGTCTAGGGTGTTGGGGGATGCCTGCGCACGGAAATGCTTTAAAAATCGCGCAAAAAGCGGGTAGAAATGACAAACGAAAAAATGAAAAACGGTAACGAAATTTTTCAAAAATTTCCTGACAAATGGAAACGAACCGAAACAGACCTCTCAACGACAAATGAAAAACCGAAACGCCATTTTTCTGTTTCGTGCCCATCTCTACCCAGTAGGAGTGTCTGCCCACACAGACAAGGAGGAGAGGCAAGATTTCTGAAATGCAGCCTTAAAGTAAACAAAGGAGATAAGACAGAAGTTTTACATTTAAAAGCAGAAGTACCTTTAAGTGTGAAAAGGGAGCAGCTTGAAACTGCACAAGCTTTTCTCATTGGTCATTCAGGGGTAAACACAGGCTTCATTTGCAAGCCTGCTTGTCCAGGCACACAGTTTTGACATAGCAACATAACTAAGGCTGACTCTTCTGTATTTGATGCAGCTCTTTTTAGTTTTTTTGACCCTGTTGAGCCATTTATCCTAATGTTTAACTGAAATTTACCCCAATTACACTTTATCCCATTAGAGCTAATCTCATCCTCTGAGAAGAAGAGGCCAAATCTTTGCCCTCTTGTATGTGAAGGAAGACGTTGGACTGCTCTATGGTTGCTTCTCTTTCGGGCCAAGCTGAGGGTGATTTTTTCCTAGGAATGTACTGGAAGAGAAATGTAAAACTCTGCAGCCTTGGTGTTAATTTCCCACCACATCTGGCAATGACTGTTAACCCTTTTCCAATATAAATAAGCTTAATAAATTCCGCTAGTCAATATATCTCCTAGTCTGTTCAGTTAGACTCCTTGATAGTTATAATATGTCACACTGTCTTTTCTGCCATATAGTTTCAAATTCCTAGACAGCCCCAATTACTAAACACCCACCTAACCCCAGGCACCATTTATCTACTTTTTGTGTGTGCAAACCATCCTCTATACAGGTCAGTAACTTTGTGTATATGCTATATTTAGCCGTGTTCTTCTTAGCTCAACAAACATCTGGGTAGTTTGTTCCTGGGTTTATGAGCTTTGAATGTCCTTCATTCTCCTTGAAGAAAACATTGTCCACCTTTTCTCTCTTGGTTAGAAAGTCTAAGATGAACCTTCCACTACTATTGTTTTTCTTGTCATCATCGATTCATCATTTATATTAGCATTACATTCCCCCACCTATTTTGAGCACTCTGTGGCAGGGCTTTATTTATCTATTATTAAATCATTATTAAATACATCATTCTCCTGCCAATCAATCAATCAATCAATCAATCAATCAATCAATCAATCAATCAATCAATCAATCTCAATAATATTAGGAAATAAACATACCATACTACAAAATGTTGAATAAAATAGCTATAACAAGAATTATTAAATAATGTGTTCTATTTATTTCCTAGCTGGATGCCTGCAATCTTTATGATACTCTAAATATACATGTCCTTCTGGTCATGATAAATGTCCATCCACCACGTGGGATACAATGTATATACTGTATCCTATATTTCAGTAGTAGGTTTTTCTCCTAATAGCAAGGATATGTAAATTAGATCAAGCAGTGAAAATAATTATCAGATGCCAAAATTGCTCATTATAGCTCCGCATGGATGATAAACCAAGTCATCTCTGTCCAGGTGGGACTGCAGCTGGGGTACTATCCTTAGGGACTCCATGGCATTGTGGATGCTTGGCCGTCCAGCAACAAAAAGTTAACGAGCTCCTCCAAACTCTAACTTTGATCCTTTGTGGAGTACCATTTGTTTCAGATGGATAGAATGGATATCATCTCCCTCAGCATACAAGCTACTGACTAGTAATGTGCTTATTTTACTCAGCCTCACTTTCTTTGTTCAAAGAATTTAGCCCACACCCTACAAACCCCAGGATATATAGCATTTAATAGACAAAATTCTGTTGCTTGGTGTAGCAAATTGCACTATCTCAGGGCGTTTATACACGACCCCTAAGCTCCGCCGCAAATGGCTGCAAGGTCCGGACCTTAAAAATGTTTACCCACCAGCTCCGGACTTTGCAGACAATTAAGTGCGACCCCGCCCACTTAGCATGACCAAACAGCAGTTTTCTTGTACCTGGTCTTTGATGGTGACAAATATTTGATCCGGTGTAAGGATAGTGAGTGCGGGGCTCTCCTGGCTTCTGTTTGTTCCTTTTTGTGCCCTGCCCCTTTAAGAGATCTGAATGCTGTCCGGAACAAAACTGAGGTAAACCGGCAGTCTTTGCTTTCTTTTTTCTCCGTCCCTCAGGCAGCCAGCAACCAGGAAGTGCCGAGGGGGGTGGGGACAGAGGAAGACAGAGGAAGAGCGATGAACTCCTAAGATCTCTGGTCCGAATTTAAGTGGCCAGCGGATCTTAGGGGTCGTGTAAAAAGGCCCTTAGCCCTATTAGATCAATGAGGATTAAATAAGTCACCTCTTCCATAACTTCATTCCATAACTTTATTTAAATGGGCCTACTCTAATTGTGATTTACTGTGCTAAAATAAGTCACAAATAAATTAGACCCATTTCATTGGATGGGATTTCAATCCATAGGAGTTGATTTACTAAATCTCCAAAGGGTAAATGGGCCAATTACTGCAACAAGCACCAGACTTTTGTCTGTTATGAGTAGAGATGGGCACGAAATGAGCAATTTTTCATTTTCGTTTTCATTTTCATTTTTTTGTTTTGTTATGTAACGAAATGAAAAAGGAATTTTGTCTCCAAAATGAACCGAACCGAACCGAAACAACAGAAATTTTGTCATGCGTTTCGTTTTCATTGTGGCAAATACATTGAACTGTAATGAATGCTAATGAAACAGCAATTTTTCATTTTTGTTTTTGTTTCGTTACGTAATGAAACGAAAATGATTTTTTTTGCAAAAAATCACGAAAAATGAAAATGAACTGAAACGGACCCCCTAAATGACAAACGACAAACGAAACACCATTTTTTTGAGTCGTGCCCATCTCTAGTTATGAGTATTACATGCTGCTTCCAGGTCACATCCAACTTATAGCAACCTTCATATAGTTTTCAAAGTAAATTGCATATTTAATGAGAGCTGTTACCAGGCTGCCTTCTTCCCCAAGGAGTTTCCATGATCAAGCAGTGTCTGGTTTCCTTCTCTCCCTCTTCCTCAGCCTGGCATGCATATTAGACTAGAAGAAGTCTTTATTTACGGTCTTCAACCAAAGTAGACTAGATGTCACCCTTTGGTGTTCCTCATGTCTTTCTCTCAAACCCTTGTCCCACATCACATTACAAGAGCTTGGCTTTCATATTTTTCATTTCTAAATCCATAAGAAACATTATCTGAGTCTAGTGAAAAGTACAGTTGGTTCATTAGCTATTGTTTTAATGATAATGATTAAGTCCAGACTGGGGTCTTAAACCATCTACCAGGCCTCATCTCATTCTGCTTTTTCGGTTCATGGGATGGTTTCCGCCCTCTTTTAATTGCCCTGTCAAACACATTCATTTGCTTTCTTCTGATGTAGTCAACTGTATGCAATTAATGTGAGCACATTTACAAATAAACACATTGAATATTCAAAAAACAAAAAGGGGAAGGCAAGAAAACACCCTGAACTGTTTTTCTTCTCACTGTTTTTTTAGCTTTCACTCACTAATAGCTCTTTTTTCTTCTGTCTACACTTCTGTGACTGTCATGAGAGAAGTTAAATAGGAATGTTGAATGCTGAATATGTGACCCAGGAAATCATTGAATGTGCCTAAAGAAAACACCCTCCTAATAAACAACCAGAGATCTTGTTTGAAGGGAAGTTGTTCCAAGCACTTGAAATTTAACAGCCAAGTGTCTACATCCTACACATTGCTGTCATGAAGAACCTCTAAATCTGTCCTTGTTTATGGCATGTGTTGTGACAGGAGTTGACAGTTTCTGAAAGAGCTATAATTGCCACCTAAACATCCAGCATTTTGTCAACTGCAATCGTGTTTTAGGAAATGCATTATTATTTTTTCTCCTCCCCCAAAAGCTAAAATAACTTTTTTTGCTCATTAGGGTCTGGAATGTATTTTCTCCCTCTGCCCGACCTTAGTAGTATTTTTCCAGCCAGGGACCCAGAAACCATTCAGGAAAGTCAAATGAAAGCCAGTATTAATGCCGTTGTGGCCATACCAGTGAAGATTAATTATTGTAGATGGTTCTCGTTACCTAAGCTGTAACAAATGACTTCTGGAAAGGTTTGCTTGTCTGCTTGTTTTTATCTCGGCTGTCACAGGAGGACATGTGACAGTACAGTACATGAAAAAAATCCAGATATGGCTGCTTCAGTAACAATGAAGTGTGTATGTGTCCAGTATTTGTGCTGCAATAATCATCCGTGCTCTGCGGCCATCCAAATCTAAAACATTAAATGGATCACTCAGATGTGTTCTTCACAGGATGTCCTTCAATGTGCTCCAGGATCCCTAGCCGGTCCACAGTCATAGGTGGCACTGGCCACTCTGATCACTCCATGCCAACATTTTCCAGGACGGGTAACACTGATTACCCATCCAGATCTGTGCCACTTCTTAGTGCTTTTTTTCATCTTTAAAAATGTGGCACCAGGTTGCCTATGGAATTGTTTCCAACACTAAATTAGTGGATACAGTGATAGACTGGACTTGGGAGACCTGAGTTCAAATCCCCTCTCAGCCATACACTGCTAAAATATCTTACATACTTCGAAAGAACTACCCTGTATAAAGGTCACTGCACATCAGATGCAACTTGATGGCACATGACATACAAACAAGATTTTCTTTAGAGAAGAAGTTAACCCCCAGAGAGAGAGAGAGAGAGAGAGAGAGAGAGAGAGAGAGAGAGAGAGAGAGAGAGAGAGAGAGAGAGAGAGAGAGAGGTATGGAGGGTGTATATTGGAGGAAAGGGCTTTTTTAAAATGCCACCTTTCTCTTTTAGTGGTGGCACCCTAGTTAATGGAATACTGTATCTTCAGATCAGCTTTCCTTGTACCATGGTATGGATTTATAGTCACTAGAAGAAGACCCATTTTCCTATGCATTTTAATGTTTTCTCAAACTAAATCCAATAATTAATTCCAACTACAGTAGATCTGTTGAATCAATGGGAGTTACTTAGGTGTTGGCTTAAGAAATCCATTTAGTTGGTTTACTCGAGTTGGGACTAACAATTTAAATTAGCCTCAAGTGTTCCTTTTAATTGTGCCATTTTGCTGCTGCTATTTTCAATCTGGTTGGAGCTAGCCTGGTTTTATTTAGATTTCTACTGCAATTAGCTTTTATGCTGCTTCATTTTTAGCCCCTGTGTTTATTATTTTTAGGTTTGCAACTTAGTTCAGCAACCACCCAGAAGACATTCTGATCTGCAATGGCTATAAGTAAATAAATGAAATAAACATTGTCATATTGATTTAAGAATGTAACAGAAAGCAAGCCGTGCTGGATTAAGTTAATGGCATGTTTGAATCTCATGATGGAGATTCTCCATGTGTGTGTGTGTGTTTTTACACCCTCCACTGAAAAGCTGTGGGGGTCCAAACTGGATTGGGACTATAGTAGGATACACACACGTTATCCTCTGGCTTTGTACTTTTGTATGTGTTTGTGTACTGACGCTGAAAATCAGTCCTCCCATGGCTATTGACTGCAAATCAAAACGTAGCTGCAGATTTCATCAGTGTGTATTTAAATATTTGAATTTAAGACCATATCCTCTGAGTAATCAAATCTCACTGATCTAAACATAGAAGGCTGAATACTATAAATACATCATACATTCTTGAAGAGACAGTAGTTTCCTCTTCTGGTCATAGCGGCAAGAAAAAAATCCCTATTCAACAGTTCTAATTATAGTACAATCATCTATCAGGGTTAGGATACAAACCTCATGAAATAAATTAGATGGAGAAGTAAACAGACAGACAACATGGGCCAGATGAGTTTCTAGGTGTCTCCTCCTAAGAGTCAAACCAGACAATATGAGCCTTATTCTAACTCTGACATCCATAAGCCCTCACCTTATAGTTGGAGGTTTGTCTTATACCTGCCTCCTCCAGGTCATGTCCTTCTCCATTAGAATTTCCACCTGAAGAGCAAACATGAACATGCCAGCCTCCATTTTGGTTCTTCACATGAATTGTCACTTCAGTCTTCTAGGGTCCCAATTTGTATGGAGAGCTCCCTTGGATATTGAAACTGCCTTGTTCACATTCATTGCCTTCCATATGTTGTGGGCATGAAAAACTACGGAGGAGAAAGGTGGGTCTAGGGCAGTGGTGGTGAACCTTCAGCATTCTGAGCCTAGAGTGCCAGTGACAAAGGACTGTGGGAGTTGTGGTCCAAAAGATCTGGAGTGCTGAAGGCTCACCACCACTGTCCTAGACCCACCTTTTGTCCCTCATAATTAGAGATGGGCACGACTCAAAAAAATGGTGTTTCGTTTGTCGTTTAGGGGGTCCGTTTCGGTTCGTTTTCATTTTTTGTGAATTTTTTGCAAAAAAAATCGCTTTTGGTTCGTTACGTAACAAAACGAAAAAACAAAAACGAAAACGAAAAAATGCTGTTTCGTTAGCATTCATTAAAGTTCAATGTATTTGCCACAACGAAAACAAAACGCATGACAAAATTTCTGTTGTTTCGTTTCGTTTCGTTTTGGAGACAAAATTCGTTTTTCATTTTGTTACGAAACGAAATGAAAAAATGAAAACAAAAACGAAAAATTGCTCGTTTCGTGCCCATCTCTACTCATAATTCATTTAAAGAAACAACGTGGTGGTTCACCACCACTGGTCTAGGGCACTCGCTCTAAACGCATGGTGAGCTTTCTCTAATATTAATGCCTCCATTAGGGCCACAGTAACCATAGCTTCCTTATACATTGACGCAGCTCACAGAATCACGAAACTGTGGAGCTGAAAGGGTCCCCAGGGAGCATTAAGTCTATCCTTCTGCCCAAGCAGGAAACCACGCTTTTAAGCATGCCTGACAGGTGGGCACCCGACCTCTGCTGAAAAGTCTTCTGTGAAGGAGTGTCCATCACCTTCCAAAGCAGTCAAATCCATGGTCGAATGGTCTGTATTCTGTGTTCAGTCTGCTATTTATCATGTGCTGGAGTGAGCATTGTATTGCAGAAGGTCAAAGGAAGGCAAATATCTGCAAGTCTGATTACTCAGTCAGGATTGTTCCACCTAAGAAATAATGTTGTGGTGGCAGAGGGGAGCTACTAGTAGGTAACAGGTATTTTTCCAAAGAACAACAGCAATTGTCATCTAAAATGCCAAGTCCTCAAGGACTTTACAAAGAAATTGCTTTCCCCTCTTTCTCTTTCTCTTCCATTTTTTTTACTACTCCTTAGTCTAACATTAACTATTTGTCCTTTCAGCTCATCTCTGTGTAATTAAGTTGAGTGATACTTTATCTGAAAATTTGGTGTTTATGCAAATAGATGTGTACCTGCATACACATTCATGCATATTGGTGGCTTTTTCTTGATATTTGAACCAGGAAGCCACAATTTTTTTTGTGTTGTGTGGAAAGATGATATAAACAGACACACATAGAGACAAATATAGACACAGACATGAAGGGAAACCAGCCCTCAAAGGGTGCGGTCAGAAAAAAATGAGTCTGCAGACGTGATATCTGGTGCACGAAGATAGAATTGTCACGTTGTGCGCACCCCCAAGGCAATCATTTTATTAAGTACAAAGTAGGTCAGTCCATACGTGTGTATGAAGCTACATTTAATTGCTATCATTGGCTTAGCCAGAGATAAGTAAAACAATAGAACTGTTTATGCCTAGAGCATGCGCAGAGTAAACCATGACATAAGCTTCTTGGCATGGCAAGCCTTGCTGATAATGGTAGCTGCAAGCTAGCTTATGAAACCGTTAACCCGTTAACTCCTGTTCACCCACATTCCCACTTTCCTTACTTTAAAGAAGCAGTGAGCTTGTCCCAGTTATAAACAGAATCATCAAATTATCTCCCATATATGGCAGTACACTTGTCTTTGTGTGAAACCAGAAGTAGCAATTAGCAAAAATCTGAGATATAGTGGAATACATTAAATGCAACAACAGATAATAATAAGGCATACCACAATAATAAGCAGAGCAATCAAAGCTTGTCTCACCCATCCCCAATTTGGAAGCATAGCCTTTAAGATGGACCACCATTAGGGATCTACATTCTCAGTAACGTGAGAGGTGAGATTGTAAAGTTCCTTGATCTGGTGGTGTATAGCATTACTATGATCAGAGATATTAAAACAATACATGCGGAGCACTGCTTCACAGCCCAAATACAATTTCAGCAGTATAAAATCAATGGCAGCTCTGTTGTCTAAAGTAGCCTGTCTAATTTCAGTTTGTTCATTAGCCAACAATGCCAATGCCTTGAAAGTGTGATTAATAGATTTAGCCAGGGAGCAGGCAAGAGCTTTGATATTTTTATAATTTGTAAAGGCCTGCACTGCAGGGATAATAACCCCTCCCAATGCTTGAGCTTCAGATTGAATTAGGACATCCCCAGAGCAAGACTCTCCCAAAGGACGCCCTGAGGTGTCCCGGCGTCATCAAGACAGGCCCTCCTGTCTTTGAGGCAAGACTACGGTCAGTCAGGACAGGCAGCAAACAGCATCTGATAGGTTAGCTGGAATGTAGTTGAAAGTGCGAGTACCACATGACCAGAACCATCCAGAGGGTAGCAAAGCATGCGCAAAAAGAAATGATGAATTAACAGTAACAGAACAGTTCAGTTGTGGGGTTCCAGTATTGTGACAATGCGGCTTCTGTGAGTTGGAGGAACAGTTCACCATGCGGGTGCAGGTGAAACCCTTCCCTACTACAACATTTGGGGTGTAAAGAGTAAAAGCAGATTTAGGGAGTCGCTTGGTGGCTGGACCCCAGCTGGCAACATTGGTATAATCCGCCATCAAGGCCTCCTCACTGTTCATATGGTCACGAAGACCAGTATAGTCTGTGATATTATGAGGCTGGTAACAAACCAGAATAAGGCATGATGAAAGCAAATCCCCAACAGCATAGCTGGTAGGGAGGCAAAACTTGGTGACATTACTGATGTTGGCCAGTTGAAGCCAGACGTTAGTCTGTAGACCATTAGAAAGGAGCTCAGAAGGCTCATCAGCCTGACATAGAGTTCCATCGTCAAACACATGGAAAATGAATGCCAAAAGTATCACTGTGATGGAAGATCCTTGGAGGAGTGCCATGACCAAACGCAGCATGCTGGAATCCACACGGCACCTTTGTCCAGGGCGATGGCGGCGTATCCTCGTCCCAGGATATCCAGGGGTACAATACCAAGGGCTGGGGGAGCTGTTCTTCAGTCCTGAAATGCAACTCAATGGGAAAACATGACTTTGGACTGGTGATATCAAAGCAAAGTTGTGTGAGAAAAAGTGACTCTACCATGTCTTCCTTGACAGCAAAACACCTGACAATTGGCAGAAGTACTGATATGCCCATGGTGAAGCAAAGAAAGCTGTAGCATCTGCAAAAGCTGCACACTACAACCAAAGGCATAGGTAGCTTGGTATGCCTAAGGGTGAATGCAACATCTACCAGCTTGCCACGTCAAGGCACCACCAAACTGAGGACACGGAGAGAGGGCAACTGCTCAGTAACTGGAGAAAAGCAATTTAATGCTGGCACACACAGAATTCTCACACCCACCAATATCGCAAATGAACTCATACAGATAATTGCTCCAGAAAAAGTTGTAGAAGCATTGAAAAGGACAAAGCCAGGCTCTGGTTCTGATGACATTGCAGTAGAGGTCTGGAAATCACAATATTGGAACCTGGTAAATTGGATCATGTGCTTTTTCTACCAGATTATTGCTGAGCAAAAGACACTTGTGGACTGGAAACATAGCATGACTATTCCAATCTGGAAGAAGAAAGGCAGCCCAGTGCAAATTACCAGCCAATTCACCGACTCTCCCACACAATGAAACCCTTTGAAAGGACCATCAACTGCTGTATCCGCGACGTTGTTCAACTCACAACAAACCAAACAGCCTTTTTAATGGCTGTGGCATGACTGACATAGTGCACTCTGCCTGTCTCGTGCTAGAAAAGCACCAAGAAATGCAAAAAACCGCTGCACATCTCCTTCATTGATCTTGAAAAAGCATTTGAGCGAGTGCCACATGATGTCATCTGGTACACACTGTGCAAATGAGAAGTGCCAGAAGATCTTGTCTGATGGATGAAGCTCTTCTATCAGGATCTGAAGAGTCAAGTCCAGACTATAGTGAGAATGTCTAAAGACTTCTGCATTACTGTCAGTGTCCACTAGGTGCTCTCATTACTGCTGTTCATCACAGGGATGGACATCGTCACCCACAAAGACTTCATCTACTTCTGGGTGCTACTACACAGGCAGTTTCTTCTACTCTGGGGACTGGCTGGTTTGATCCTTTTCCCAGTGATCACACAATGTAAATATAAGTGTCTAGCTTGTTGTGAAAAAGGAAGCTGCCTCAGTGCTTTCTGTGTTTTCCTCCAGGTGACACATATTTCGTTATCTATAGGTGTTGGTGAGTCATACAGAACTCCTGGAATGGAAAATTCTGGAGCTGCTGTACAAACAAACAAACAAAAACAGGTGAAATATCTATTCCCAGACATTCCAAGGCCTTGTCTAACAATCCAAGCACTACCACCACATAAATAGGCTGTAGAATATTAGAGAGTGAAAGGTGTGTCATGACTCTGAAAGGGTTAAATACTAAAAGGCAGCCAGTTTCTAGTCCTGTTGTCCAAAGTAATTAACTGAGGGCCCAGTCACACAGCCAAAAAAAAACCCTGTGATTTGTCCTGTTAAAAACTGAGCTGAGTTTCACATTCACACAATGAGTTTCCAAGTATGTATTTGATTTCGTTTGACTCGTATTATTGTTGAGGGAAACAAGTTAAAATAAATGGACAGCAGAGGTCTATTTGTTTTAGCACTCTGTCTTCTTGACTGACTTTAGCCCATTGTGAACCTTACAACTGGTTTGAAAAGGGAGCCTCTCTGTGTGTATCCTATTTAAGAACACACATTGAAAATACGTAGCATCCAATATTGGTACCTTAACAGAAGGAGATCTACATTTTAGTTGCTTAGGAGGAACCCAAGAAATGACTCAAAAACCATGTGACTTGAGTCGGCTAAATTTTAAATCCTACACATTGCGGGTTGTTTTGAGAAATGTAGGCACGCCCCAAGAGCTCAGAGGATGTCTGTATATCCTTCCTATGAGTACCTGTTTGTGCTTGTCTCTTCAAGTGTTGGTGAACCATGTTCAAGGTAGTGGTGTCTTTATCTGCCATATGAAATATGGATGGAAGTGACCTCATGCAAAAATCACCTGGGCCAGTGGGCAACTAACAGCCCACCTGGGGAATTTAGTAAGTTTTTGCTCAAGTGCATGGGCAATGCTTTTCAAAGTGCACCAATACACAATTTAAGAGGCCAATTAGTCATGCAATGCAGCACTGCCCTTCAACAATTTATTTCCACCAGCATTATTAATCACAGCAGACCAGATGTTTTAGGGAATGAGACATGCCAAGGTGAAAACCAATGATAGAATATACAGTAACTAGCTAGAGCACAGGATGATGTTCTGGAGAGGTTTTTTTTTTTTGTGGTACTGTAGACTTCATATCACATTTGACTTTAATTGTCTTCCACTTTTCTGACTACTTATCACAACAATCTGTTCTTGGCAGTGTCATTGCTGTCTGTACAGGCATTTAACTACTGCGCCACGAGGCTCATTGCTGTCTTTACTACTGTGGTATTGTAACTTTCAGAAGAGAAAAATATGAAAACAAAGATAAATGGTTTAGTTTGCCAGGTTTTCACTTGAACAGGAATGGAGAATACAGTGGACCCTCGTATAATGAGATTTTATGTTATTGTATAACATAAAATCTGTACAACATAAAAAATTCTGGAGATAGGGGAAATTTGCTTAACAGAATTGCCTATGGCGCGAATCCGTACAACATAAAAATGGTCGCAATTAGGGATTACTCCATTTTCAATGCATTCCTATGGGAAATGTGTATAAAGGAACATTTGCTTAACATAAATTCATTTGGAATGAATTAATTCCTTTATACAAGATACCACTTGTATGTACATTTGCTTAGAAAAGGCATAGCAAATATATAGCCTTTCAGATGTTTTTGGACAGCAAACCTCACAATCTCTCAAGTTGGCTATGTTAGCTAGGACCTGGATAGCTAATATATTAAAGATTTTAGGTGGCATTATGACACCATCACCACCACCACCCCCTCAAAAAATAACAGGAATTGATATGCTTATTTAAAAATTGACAAGGTATAATTTTAAAACTTGATCTCTTTTAGCAACTATAGTAATTATCATTTATGAATAATCTTCAAAGAGTGTATACGATGCTTGCTTTGTTTTTATTACTGTCATGTACAAGTCAACAGAGCATTGGGAATACATATGCACATACATATAATATATATGTATGCATACACTTTCTTGGTCCTGAAGGCTCACAGCTAAAACAGCAGTTTCACCTGGTAACAAGTCATCTGTCTTGTGCAAGGTAGTTGTGCCTCTACAGATTTGGGGAGTCCTCACAAACCTGGACATGCTCTTCACAATCCTAAGAAGAGGCAGTACACCCACTATGGCATACCCAGACATACCATCTTGGGAAGACAAATAAAACTTCTGTTATTGATTCCAGACACCACTTAGGCACTTCCAGGTTTTCGGATGAATCACAAGTGAGTGAGATGAAGTACTATAGTGGCGTATCGACTCTCTTTTACATACTTTAGTTATTACAAGCCTTTTGTCTTACATTGCTCCATGAAATGCTTTGCTTTTCAGTAAAAACACAGTAGTTACTAGGAGAGAGTATGAGAGCATACTTTAGATATGATTGAGTTGTGGAAGCAATTTCCTCACTGTGTTCTTCAGTCTGGAAGTGTCCGTCTTTGCTCCTGTTTTTCTTCTTCTTTTAACTGCCTCTGCTTTCTATTGCTCATCCTTCAACACTCTGCCATAAATAGCTGTCTTATTCGAGAGGTGTGTGCAGAAGGATCGCGCTTCAGTCTCTCTGCCTTTTGAAAGCATGAAACTTTCAGAGGAACAGTTTTGTCCCTCTTTGACACAGCATCCTGAAAAGTCACTGAAGGGGATTGACTTGTCTCACTTGGAACATCTTATTGATATACGAAAAATGCAGGTTGTATCTCAGTCAAAATTGGGGGTTCGGAAAGTATTTAAAAACAAAAAAGCAAAACCAGGAAACAATTCAGAGCAAGACAAAGTCAAATATTAAACTCAAAGCTTGGAAAAGTTCCTTTTTTCGACTACAAACTCTCAAAATTTTTCAACCAGCATTGCCAGCAATAATAGCAGTGGGGAAATTCTGGGAAGTATGGTCCAAAAAACTAACTTTTTCCAAGCTCTGACAAAAGCTCTGACAAATGGCTGATAAGAGCAGAAATTTTTCCCACCAGCTCCGGAATTTGGAGACAATTAAGTGCGAAGATCACCCTGCTCTCTGCAGGTGAAAAAAATTTGATGATAAGAGTGCCGGGCTCTCCTGGCTTGTCTGTTTTTGCCTCCCACCCCTTTAGGAGCTCCTTGAGCCGGAACCAGGAAGTAACGGGCTCCCACACGAACAGAAGGAGCAAAGTGCTGAGGGGTGGGGACAGAAATGATCTCTGGTCCGAAAACCTCTAAAGATTATACAAGATCACCTAAAATCGCATCTTCAACAGAAAGAGAAATCAGAAATAAAACAAAAATACAAAAATAAATAAATAAACACATAGTAAAAAGAAGGAGCTATATTGGCATCAGTTAAGCATCCTTAGGGAGCCAGTTCTGGAACCAGGGAGTCGCTACTACAAAGGCTTTGCCATTGGTCAGCTCCAATATTACATCCTTCTGTAAGTGATGGCATGTGGAGTTGGATACTTGATACGGATTCATATTGGAATATGTGATCCATCAGATAACTTTGTCCTGAGCAGAGGTGCACACTACTGTGGTATTATAAGTTTCATGAGAGAAAAATATGAAAAACAAAGATAAATGGTTTAGCTTGCCAGGCTTTCACTTGAACAGGAACTGAGAATATGCACGTTTAACTGAGAAAAGGCATAGTAAACTTTTTGTTTGGACTGCAATCCCCAGAATGTTTTTCAGACAGCAAAGTAGGACTTTGGAAGCTGCGGTCCAGCAAACAATTATTTCTCATATGTTGTCATCATCCCTGTAAGGTTGTGAGGGTCAAGCCAGCATATTCAACTATAGGCAGCAAAGCAGTCATGGAGGCTATCAAATACCAGACCAATCCACAGTAAGTTAAGGTGAAGCATTCTGACTCTGGCCTCTGATTTCCACTGAAGATATCCAGGTGACTTTTTTTTCCATTTTGTTTTCTGCAGTCAGCTCTACGGAACCCTCTCAGCTCAGGCCAAATACAATGGAAACAAGAATCAGCCTTCCATTAGTGAAGGCATAATCCTTTGTTTTTGACATTCCTGCTGGTTGCAATGGAAAAAGATTAAGATATTTGGAAAGCAAGGATTATGACCTCAGTTCAGGAATAAGCAATAGCAACTAATGCTATGATCGTCATCATTAATAAAGGCCACAGAGGACCAAGAAACGAGAAAAGTTTGTTTTTGCAAAACACTCTGCAAAGCATTTCAACACCATAGCTACTACCCCACCCCCACCCCCCAAATATTATAGAAACTAAATGCATGTACAGAATCTGTTGCTCTCAGCCTGGACACAAAATAAATAAATACAAGTAAGGATCTACAAACACACATAGGTTTTTGGAACATGATGCAACTCCTTACTGTCCTTATCTTTTCCTTCCTACCAAAGCGTGCAATAAGTAAGTTTGCTTAAAACAACAATAACAACAAAGGGCCTGCCTGGTAGATCCACTAGAGGTGATGAAGAAGAAGAAAACTATGATCTCAGATGTAAACAAGAACACTTTATTTCATAGGAGGTCTTTTATTTAAAACAAACAAAACAAAAGCAAACAAGTCCAATGAATTTCATCCAACCGTTATTTAGTCTTCTTCAGGGGATATAGAATTTCAATAAAAATAAGGACAACTTGTCATGTATTCTATATATATATATATATATACATTTATACAGTAAGTTTACATATATCCAAACTTTTAAAATTGCAATAAAATGATACAGTGGTACCTTGTATAAAGGAATTAATTCGTTCTAAATGAAATTATATTAAGCAAATTTTCCTTTATACAAATTTCCCATAGGAATGTATTGAAAACAGAGTAATCCCATTTTTATGTTGTACGGATTTGCCCCATAGGCAATTATTTTAAGCAAATTTCCCCTATCTCCGAAATTTTTTATGTTGTACAGATTTTGTTATACAAAGTGTTTGTTGTACAAGGGTTCACTGTATTAGCATTCACATAGAAATGATGCAGCAAACCCCTATGTTTGCTCAACATTTTCAGCTGTTGAAATCTCTGTACACCATAAATCTCAGTTGTTGGTCCTTTTTTCTTTTTCACACAGGTCTGCACACAACTCCAATCAGTTGTTTGAAATATGGTGTGTGTGGGGGCTGCATTTACTTATGCTGTTCCACTCATCTGTGTGGAAAAACAACCAAGGCTCTAAAATAGTGAATATGAAAATACATAAATAATATTAGGAACATTTTTTTTTTCATTTTAAAAATATTGCATATTTCTCTTTCAAAAAACCCAAGGTGAGAAAAGGAATCTCTTTGGTTAATCATTATATACAAAATAATCATATTTTAAGTAATTTGCAGTTCTGGACTCTAGATAACATTTATCCACACATCGGAAGGGCCTTATCGAGAAGAGAAATGGATGCGATATTAAGATGTAATGTTGCCTCAGCTTCACTGCTTTAAATGCAGCATGTGTGAGAATGAAAAAGCAAGGCTGGATATTGTGAAGAAAAATAAAGAAGGAGAAAGTTAAGGTAAACTTAGGTAGCAATTTTAAAAAGATCTATCATGGTCTTGCTTTGGTTATTTGCTTTTTCTAGACTAGGAGAATACGACCGTAGCCACCCAGAGCATCAACCACTAGATCAGGGGTCCTCAACCTAAGGCCCTGGGGCCGGATGCACCCCCCAAGGTCCTGAATCCAGCCCCCGGGTCTAATTGCAACCCCCCACCTACCCCCGCTTTGCCAGCAAGCCAGCCGCCACAGCTGCTTCTATTGCTGAAGCAGTTCAAAGCAGTGGGCTATGTCGCTTCTCCCACTCCCCCCAACTACCACCCAGATAATCAGCATGCTGGCTAGTGGGGCAGTTCAAAGTGGGAGGGCTACGGGAAGTTCCCCCACTCACCCCCACCACCTCCCAGATGGTCGGGGCGCCCGGTGCAGCCCCCCTTTTTTCCATGTCGGCCTTTTTTTTGGGACTGTGATCCGGCCCCCAGTGGTGTCTGGGGGTGGTGGACCGGCCCGCTGTTTGAAAACTTTGAGGACCCCTGCACTAGATAATACAATTATTTTCTTTGATACATTTCTATGTAACCCTTTTTCTGGGCAAAATAGGAAACTTGGGTTTCAAAAGAAGGATATAGAGGTGGAGAAAATGCTGAATATTTGGCCACTGTTTGGTTGATGAGTTGAGAAAGAAAATCTAACCAATGGCCACCATGGCTGGAATTTGAAATCTACATTCCTGATGTGTATTTGAGGCCTACATTTTGGAACTGTCTTATAATACATAAATAAGCATGGATATCTGCCATGACTTTTGGGACTTTCATGGTCGTCGTCCGCCCCCCCCCCAAACTATATAAAATATATTGTTGCACCAGCTGATGAAGACTGGTGTAGGTTGAAATTATGTGTGTGTGTAACCTATTAAAGGCATCACCTGAACATGTTTTAAGAGCATAGGCCAAAACTACTGTCCATGAAGAATGGTTGTTGCTTTCCTTTTGTAAAAAGAAATTTATGATCCAAGAGATATTGAATTTTATTTATTTTATTTATTTATTATTGGATTTATACCCCGCCCATCTTCCCAAGGGAACTCTGGGCGGCTTACAAAGGCTGATCAAATCAGCAAAATATCATAAACAAACAGACAAATGAACAAATAATAACAATAAGATAAAAACATTGGCACCCTTGTAAAAACACATATGGCTCAAATAAGGAACACCTTATTAATTGAACTAACAAACAGCAGATGGTGGGTAAAAAAAAATTGCATTAAAAAGCAACCTAAATCATTGTTAAAAGTGCACCTTGTAAAGATAAATTAAGGCAAAAAACAGACCAAAACTGTAAAAAGTAAAATGAATTGAAAATAGAAGAGAAATTGGACTGAAATGTTCTCCTGTACCAAGACAAGATGTACACTGATTTCTGTTCTAATGTTACTCCCAACTCTGCTGTCATTTGACTGATTACTTTTCCCTTATTGCAAAAACCTAGTTCTATATTGATAAATGACAAGTTGGGGAAGGCAAAATCCTAATAATTCAGGCATACCATAAGCACTTTCAAACTTAAGTGATCTCTGCATATAAAGAAACCACGAAGTCTCACAAGTTACAACCATTTACCACTCTAAGCAGGAGATGGAAGTTTAGGAAGATGATCACTGCTGTGGAAACAGAAAAAAAATCTTACGATCTCTCCTGCCCAAAGCCATTGCAGAATTCATGTAAATATTGGATGACTGAGGCACAGCAGCAGAGTGGATGTGTATGTATGAGAAAGAAGTGTTTGGATCAGGCTTTAGTCATGTACTTGCAGTCCTCTTTCCTAGATAACAACAGGAACAGCCAACATGTGGCCTTCTGGGTGTTATGGGATCTCAGTACATGTTATTCCCACTACTGATTCTGTCAAGTGGGGATGAGGGAAGCTGCAGTTGCACACTCTCTGGAAGGCTATAAATTCTCCACTCCGATCTAAAAGTCCTAACCTAGATTCCCAGAAAATAACTGGGAATAAGCAGATATATGCATGTGTGTGCACAGATAAAGCAATACTTGATGTAATATATTTTTCCCATAATATCCACAAGTGAAACTGATGTGTGTACATTTTCTCAGAAGACAGTGTAACCATTTACTGGGTTTTTAAAAAATAAATATACTATATTATGTTAGAAAAAGCATCAACTAGTAGGAACAAGCTGCCACCTAGAGTTGAGAACAAGGCTGATACTATGACTATGATCTGTCTATTGCTTTGTATGTGTGTGTTTTGCTCCTTCTGATGTAATGAGTAGAGCATGAATACCAGTTGCACATCAATTTGAGGTCATAGCATGCTGATCAATTTCGATCTAACTTTGCAGTAACAATTTAGAATTTCATATTTTGCAACATTGCATCACATGCAGTAACAATTATTTCTTTCGGTAGCTTTGAGACTTGTTAGGACCTGTGGATAAATGCATCCAAGTGGAGCACATCACTTTGTACATTAGTTGCATCAAATTCTGTACTTGAAATTTCCTCTCTGAACGAAATATTTCCCTACATGTTAGCATATCTCTAAAAAGAGATGCTTCACCTTCTTGTTGATGTCCTTTCCTACATATTCTCCCTCTACGTATCAAAACTGGTCCTACGTTTAAGCAAAGTAAGGTGGCTGCCTCAGTCAGCAGGTCTTAAGTGAGCCAGAGTTGACCAAGTTGTGCCTTTAAAGCTTGGATGACACTTTCAGATGCAGCAGACAATGGTATCCCACCGCCCATGTTGACGCAAGAGTCAGGTGCTAGTCAGGGACATTTTGTATATGGAAGGGAAGAGGAGGTACCTGCTTGTACGTTGTCTCAGGCAGCAATATGTCTCAGACTGCCTCTACCCTCACCCTTCAGAAGTTCACACAGAGGTGGCACAATCCAGCAAAAAGTTATTGTTTGAGACAAGTGATGAAGGCTCCACAAGGATGGGAAACCTGGGACCATCAGTTGGGATGGTTACATAGAATGATAAAATCATGAAGATGGAAAAGTTCTATAGGACCATTGAGTTTACTAACCCCCTCCTCAAAGCACGAATCCAAATCAAAGCAGAGCTGACACATGGTTGTCCAATCTTTTCTTGGATTCCTTTAGTGTTGGAGTGCTCACCACCTCCTGTGGTAACTGGTTCCATTGTCATTACATTATGCAGCCAAACCAGATTGGCTCAGATTTTGGAAACAGCAGTTCAAGAAAAGCCAAGTTTTAATGCTCTGTGTGTGGCCTTCCAGAAATGTTGGACTGCAACTGCCATAAGCCACAGGCAGCAGAGCCAATTCCAACAACATCTGGAAGAGAATGGGCTACATACGCTGAAAAGTAACCTGTAGTGTGAATGTGAATGTTTTGTTTTTATATTTTGTGTTGCAGACACAATAGACTAAATTAGATCAGATGAGTTGCAGATGATGTTTTAGGTCATTGCTAGCTTTTCACATAGCTTGCAACAAGACCTAAGAACAAGAACATCATCTGGGGTGACCCAGTTAAGGGGAGAATTACTGATGAGACACAGCAGAAGGAACCAGATCTTGTGAGAGAAATTAGGACAGGCAAGGATGCAAGTTTTAGGAGCAAGACAATAGTCAGGAACAGGGACAATGAGGAGTATACTAGTGCTCAAGAAGGATTGGAAGAGGAAAATCATTTATAATCCCTCCCAAAGACAGCCCAAGACTTTCTGGTTCCTGTGGCAGAAATGTATGTCCCCCACCCATGTCAAGCTATTTAAGTGTTCAAAGGCCTCTGTTTTGGCACCTGAGGCAGACAACCCCCAAATCACCTTTCTCAATATGTGGCAATAAAAATACTGTAACAACAATGTTGATTATCAACCATGAGCCGTCTTCTTATAACAACCCAAATCTCCTTCTTGAGTGGCTAGTTGTCTCAGCCAGCCTAAGAGTAGGGTTGCCCCTGTTCATTCACGTCAATGCAATGGAGCCAATCCAGTGTTGAAGGTACTTTCCTGCGGTTGGGGGGCACAGTGTTCTCTCACACACATTCTGTTGCTGCTTAGCAACTGGTGTTCGCAGACACAGTGATTCAGAACCTGGACATTCTGTTTGGTGATGACGCTGGTTTATCCACTCTCCTTTTAAAGCCTTATAAGCTACCAGTCATCAACACACCTCGTAGCTCGCATCTTGTACTCAAAATTTCCTAGCAACAGAAGTATATGGATGAGATAACTGCTTTCCCATGGGGAAGAAATTGCAGAAATACAACATCTGTTTGAATTTGTCAGCATTGCAAATGGAAATAGTATCTTTACTGTTGTTCATTCCCCAGATCCAGGGAATTTCACAGGCAAATTTCCATTTCTTCTTCATCTAGGAGCAGAGAGGTTTCTTGTCTCCATTCACAGATGCTGAATTTCTGACTATCTGTGGTTAAAAACCTCAGGTTTAAGGTACTAATTTATAAACTCTGTTAAGGCAGAAGAGTCTATTATTTTGTAATGGCAAATTCGATAGGTTCTTTTATACTGGACTTCTTTCAATTGCCGGCTTGGATTGTAATAGCATAAACTGAACAGCAGGGGGTTTTACAGACTGTTAGAATGACACCTGATAATAACCTTTAAGACCTCAACAGGAGAGTTTAATTTCAACCAGCCTATTTTGTTCAAAAAGAGTTACATCCTGGGTCAGATTACTTAGATGCTTCTATGCAGTATTTATTTCATTTACTTGCCTTCCCACTAGAAATAGTAATCAATGTGGTCATAATCATAATCATGTGCCATCAAGACAATTCTGACTTCTGGTGACCCTTTTCAGGGTTTTCCAGGTAGAGAATACTCTGAAACAGTTCACCATTCCCTTCTTCTGGGGGTATCCTGGGACTCCACAGCAAGACACAGAAACCATTGAGCTATCTAGCCAGTTTATGTGGGTGGATATACGTAGCCCTTAGTAATATCTATTTAAAGTTAGGATCATGATTTAGGAATCTGGGGTTGGGATGGAGGGACACACACAGTCTAGACATGTCATTTTATCATGTGTTTATATTTATGTATTTATAATGTTTTTTAAAATGCACGCATTTGCTGAAATGCTGTATTGGACGAAATGCAAGTTTGAATAGAAAATTTTAATGATGTTATAGCATGTCATCATATGCCCAGCTTTAATTCCTAATGCCTTTTCTATTTCATATTTCATATTCATGTGACAAAAGGCTCATGGGCCTGTCCTACTTTTTAATTCTTAAAACAGTCTTGCAAGGTAGTTCATGTTGAGATATCATGATTAGCTCGAAGACACCTAATGAACTTCTGGGATTTGCACCTGTGTCTTAGCCAAATATATTAACCAAAACACCACACTGGTCTTCAGTATTTTTCCTGCATAATTGCCAATATTACACTTGGCTTCAGATTGTATATTTTGTGGATCCTTCCCTTTAAGAGGGTTGGTTCAGGCTTTCATTCAGTATTAGAACATACTAGTAGGTATCTAGATATGGAGACAGAAACCAGGAACTGAATTCCTCACTGTGCCACATTCTTTAGCTGTGTGAAACAGCCAGCCTCTGTAGCTGTGTGAAAGCTGTACTGGATCTGTGAAGATTCTCAGTCATCCAGGTGAGTTTATCTGGAATTTGAGTCCTGGCAACTGGACTTCTTTTCCTTAAGAGATAGAAATGATTCACTGCTCATCCAAACAGCTTCTCAGATTCAAGGAAAAGAAGTCCAGTTGCCATGACTCAACTTCCAGATAAGTTGTACTGGAGTTTTTACAATCTCACATGCTGCCTATGGTTAGCGTGACCGGGGTGTGTGTGTCTTTTCTGGGCTGTGGTGACTGCCAATCTAATCAGAACTAACCAATTATTCCTTCCTGCCTCTGAATTCAAAGAGAGCCCCACCTCTCTGCTGAGAGTTCTTTCCCTCTCTTTAGTCTGTCAAAGCCACTCTTTGTTAGTTTGTTGTTGATTTTTTTTGCAAATCCAAGTAATGAAATGTTTTTGTTCCTTCTCCTACAAATGTCTGAGAGCAACACATTGAGACATTAAGTGCTAGTTAATGAGAAAAAGGTGAGCTATCTGTAGTCATTTTCCTTGGTGAATCTCTTTACTTCTACTGTGCAGTTAAAATAAATTTAACCAAAAATTTAAAACTGCAACACTCTGTGCAGTCTGAGAACACTGTCAAGAGAAGGGACTAGTAAAACAACTTTGAGTGCTCTACACACTAGACTCAACTGGACAGGAAGTACAGTAATAATATAATGATATGGGGTAGTGCTGCATGTTGTCTGGAGTTTTAAATTGGGACAGTAGATCCAGTTTCATATTCCTACTGGGGCAAAAAAAAATCACTGGTTACTTTCTATCTCTGCTTGCTCAACTGTCCAGAGGTGATCAGGCAGACATAATTGGTGTGAGATGGAGAGTCATGGATGCCTCCTTGAGTCCACTTGAAGAACAGAAGAATATAAAGCAGGTTAGATCAACAACAGATTATCCTGTTCTTTGTAAGGTGAAACCCAGTGGAGTAGTTCATCCAGTCCATGTTCAAAAATATTTGACACAAAAAAATCTACCACTCACCACATCAATTCCAATCAGGGAGCTCCACGGCCAAGGTCAAAAAAGTCCAGAGTTAGCAAGCCAGCACAACAGAGCAATAAAATTACAATATTAATCTCCAGGCAAACAATACTATACAATCTAAGGTCATAGATCACAACAAGAGTCAGAAACTAAAGGTTTGCTTGTCAAATTCCTGGTAGACAATGTTTTCACTAGCTCCTTTGGGTGCAACTGAGGACTTTATCACTAATTTCACCTGAACCCTTACCAAGGTCAGATATAGAACATTCAGCTTAAAGACCTATTCAAGAGTATATCTCTTTTCAGGCAAACCCTCTATTCAAGAGGAAGCCACTCTTTCTGAGTCTAGTGAATACTTCTCTCTTCTCTCTCTCTCTCTCTCTCTCTCTCTCTCTCTCTCTGTGTGTGTGTGTGTGTGTGTGTGTGTGAGAGAGAGAGAGAGAGAGAGAGAGAGATATCAAAGGCCAAATATGCATTTCAGGAATAGGAGTTCTCAGGTATGCAAGATTATGAGAATGAGTCCCAAAGTTGAGGTTTGCCAGGTCAGCACCTCCAGTGTAAGAACTGGAGAACAGACGCTTGACCCTCAGACTCAGGATTACAACAATGCACACATACAACCAACAAATAACGGCTCACCCCTTATCTCTTATGTCTGATGTGTGTGCCGTGTTGCCATGTGTTGCACAATAAAGGACCAAATTAATTATTATTCACTCTGCACATTTCTAATTGATGAGTGGTATAAAAATATTTTAAACTAAACAATATGTTAGTACCATCCCTGGACTGAAATTGTCTGTTTATTAAAGAAACACACTCACAGGATCTTCTGATCCAGATCAAAACTACAGCACTTGCTGGAGGTATTTTCCTTTCCATTCATTCTTTTTCTCCAGCGAAAGCATTCTTGACACTTCTATGTACCCCTCATTGTGCTATTTGGGAAAAGTTACCTGAATCATTTCTCGCTTGTGACTGCTGTCACTGAGGAAGGTGATATTCTAACTCACTTCTGTGGTTTCATGTTTCTTCTTGCCATAGTTTTATTTTATATGAGCTTGCTGCTTGGAAAATGCACATGGCTATTGCATTACACCATCAATGTGAGATACAGTTATCCCTCACTATATTGCAGTAGATATACTGCGGTCCCGGTATATCACGGGACCACAGTGTATGAAGGCAACTAGGCAAGGGCTCCAAGTCAAGTTGTGTGGGCCTGTTTGGGGCCTCCTGCACTTACTTCAGGCCTGGCGCTGCCCCAAGCAGGCCTCCAACAAGCTTCCCGGCCAGCACCAGGCCTAAGGTAATTTTGTGTGTGTGTGTGTGTGTGTGTGTGTGTGTGTGTGTGTGTGTGTGTGTGTGTGTGTGTGTGTGTGTGTGTGTGTGTGTTGCATCGTGGCATTCGTGACTGACCCTTCGTGACTCCATGTCCATGGAGCTTGCTTGGCAGGAATACTGGAGTGGTTTACTAATTCTTACTCCAGGCGCCTACAGCACCTGAGATTCCCTGGTGGTCACCCATCCAAGTACTAACCAGGCCCACCATGCTTAGCTTCCGCAGTCAGGAGAGATCAGATGTGCTTAGGGCAACTAGGCAGCTAAGTTAAGTGTAGGAGGCCCCAAACAGGGCCCCCAGTCCCACCTGATCCAGCATCCTCATAATGCAGATTTCCTTTTATAGCAAGTGGGGTTGGGTCCTAATCCCCAAAATAAACAAGGAATTACTGTATTTTAGATCTTGCTTCTGACAACCTATGTGTCTGTTTCTTTAATCTCTGTTGGTTCAGAATGAAGTGTCAACATAGTTTAGTGATGACAACTTTGATGTAGCTTTAATTCCTGCAACCATGTGAGCACACTAAATGACAGTGAATAATAGTTAAGGACAATTGGGGATATGACAATACACAATGGAAATCCTTTATTTTGTAAATCCTTTATTTTGTAAATCCTTTATTTTGACTAGGTTTGGGATATAATTGTTTAGTAAGATGCAGCTTCACAACATCTCAACTCCGGGCCTCAACTAAGTAACTACATGGCATTTTTTTATCTTGCCAAGAAACTTTACATCTAAGAACTAACTCCTGACATTTCCATCTTTGTCATGTTTGAACTTTTGTTCCAGCTCTGAGGAAGAGAGTGTTGACCTCATATTTTATCAACTATTTTGTTATTTTACTAGTAACCTAAAAGGCATCACCTGGTCTATTTTTGTAATTGTTTGGTAGTATGGTAAAAAAAAAGTAAAGGTTCTCCCCACACATGTGCGCTAGTTGTGCCCAACTCTAAGGGTGATGATCATCTCCATATTCAAGCCGAAGAGCCAGTGTTATGCAAGTCCATGGCACTGCAAGGGAAAACCTTCCCGCTTTTTACAGTGGTACCTATGTATCTACTTGCATTTACATGCTTTCAAACTGCTAGGTTGGCAGGAATTCTGGTTAACAGCAGGAGCTCATTCTGCTGTGTGGCACCTGGGATTCAAACCACTGAGCTGCTGACTTTGTAGCTGTCAGTTTTCAGTGCTCTAGCCCACTGAGCCACCATGCCCCTTGGTAGTATGAGTAAGCAACAAAGCTTATTTTTGAAAGAAATGGAAGAGCAATCCCTATTTATCAATATGAAATTAAATATTGAGAATACCACATTTTAAACTACTTCTTTTATAGTCATGAGTTTGGCAGTTCTTCAGTACTTATGCTGATCGCATGCCACTTTAATTGGCATTCTTTGCAGTCTATTGAATAGCATTTTTGAAAGGTGTTGTTCTTAGATGGTTATTCTCAATGTAGCATGATTTTTCCAAACTCTCAGCAGTCCATACTTCAAAAAGTGAAACCTAACATCTAATGTTTGAGTAATAGGACCAAAATCTTGAAATTACTGAGACTTAAACTAGATGAGACATTTGGTTTATTGTTTAAAAATATGTCAGTTTTTGAGTAGGGTGACCAGATGAAAAATAACACAGGAGCCTCTATCTTTTAATACAGTAATACCTTGGTTTACAAGTGTTTTGCAAGACAAGCAAACATTTCTGATCAATTTTGCCTCAATCAATGAGCAATTGCTTGCAATACAAGCACTAGAGCAGGTCACATAATCACAAGTGAGCCAATTGTGGCTCTCTCTCCCCCGGCCCCTTCTGGAGTGTAGGTTTGTCTGGAAGGTTCCATCTCAGGCAAGCCTCAAAATCAGAGGGGGGAGGAGAGGAATAGAGGTCTCCCTTGCACTAGCCATAAATGTTTTCAAAAATGAGTGCAGGTTAGGGTTTTATTTTTCTTTGTATTTCTATTTTTATTTGTTTTTTTTAAAAAATGTTTTCTTATTTTTCAAACCATTTCTATTTATGGGGCAGCTAGTAAAGTGTGTATAGGGCTACAAATTGCACTTTATTATTGTCACATTAAAAGCACAGAGTAAAATCCAGTTGTTAGTCCCAAGCAGAGCAGATTCCGCAGCCAGGTACCTTAAACCATGGTGTGGACGCAGATTTCTAGCCAACTTCTTTTGTGAGTTTTGACATTTTGTGTATGGGGCCTCAGAATGAATTGTCTGAGGTTTCATTATTTCTTATGAGGAAATTTGCTTTGACATTCGAGTAGTTTCATTTACAAGCATGTTTCAGGAACAAATTACAGTGGTACCTCGGTTTATGAGTACCTTGATTTTATGAGTACAGTATTTCACAAAATGAGCAATGTCTTGCTCATACCCTCCTTTGCTGTAGCTGCAGCTGCAGCTGCAGCTGTCACAACCAGCCCATTGCTGCTGTCACCCCAGCAAGTGGTTGACGGCAGCAAGGGCCAGGGGTGTTCCTCCCTCCCTCACAGCCTGACTTGCCTATTCCTCCTCTTTTTCATCTCCCTCCTCACTGTCACTGCCACCATTTTGAGATGTCACCTCAATGTTTCCTCACAGGCTCTCAAAATGGTGGCAGTGGATAAGCAGGAAGAGGTGAGTCAGGCTGTGAGGGAGGGAGAGAGGAGAGGGACCTCTGGCCCTCTGCTGCTGCCACCACCAGGGCTGAGGCCCTGGGCAGATGCCCCTGCCCTGTATGGTAGGCAGCCCTTCCCTGTTGCAGACCTGCTGGTGGCATCCAGCCTTAGCTGTGGGTCCTGGCCGCTGCAAAGCTGGGATCCCAGAATGAATCGGATAAGTTTCCATTATTTCCTATGGGGAAATTTGCTTTGATATATATATATATATATTGGTTTACGAGCATGATTCCGGAATGGATTGTGCTTGTAAACATAGGTATTATAGTAGTTGCTTGGAAAAGGGAGTTTAAGCATATGCAGCATTTTTAAAATAGAAGCTACACCTACTGAAATGTCCTCCTCCACAGTTATGAAATCTACAGGAACCATATACTGTACTCATTTTCACCTGACCATCCTATTTAGATACCACAATCTTCTCTTCACCTACATAACTTGCATTCCAGTAAGTCTTGCTTTGTTACTTATCATTATGGTTTTAATTTGCAAGTCTGGTTGCTGAGGCATGCACCTCTGATGAAATTCCCCATGAAGGAAAAACAGATTAATCCAATGAGATACACATTCTCCCTAAAATTGGGACTGTAAGGCACAACTATGGCTTCAAGGAGGTGAATGGGGTTGAAAAATACACATTGTTTCTGGGCTTTTTTGGAAAGAGGTCCCAGAAGATGGTCGTGGTAGACTGCTATATTGTAGCCATTTAGTGTTTAAGTTTCTACTAACTCATCACACTCCTAATTCCTACATCAATTCTATGAATGAATTTCTCTTACAGATTACGTAGTGTGCTTTTCAACTAATTCCCTGTTAAAATGATTTTTAAATGGGGTATAACATCTTTTAAGGAAAATTCTGTAATGTAAGAGGTTATCATAGCAGTAACGTCGGGATCACTCATATGCAGAGGGAAAGAGGACTGGGGAGTAAATTCAATAGTTTGGGAATGGTTCACACTATGAAAATGTGAGACCTAGGATTAGCATTTTAAAATACATGAATCCATATATACAAGCATTTGCCATTTAGAGCGAACTTACATTCTACCATTTTGTTGATAAAAAGCAGAAATAACCATCAATTTTGTAAGAAAAATTCCAAAAACCATATTTCAGAAGTTACAATAATACAATAAATCAATCAATAGTGACAAAGGTCTCCAGAACTCTTTATCAGGCAGAATAACAAAAAGTTACAAAAAGCAGAAGGAGGGAGATTTTTAAAATGACTTTATCTGCACTTCAGGTTAGTATTTATGTAAAGAAGAGATCACTCTTGTTTAAATGGGACAGCATAGCACACCATGTTTGTAAGATCTCACATACCATTTCCAGTATCTCTTTGCTACATCACATGTCCACCACATATGATAAAAAAGACTCTCCTTTGTTGTTGCATTTCCAACATTTATCTGATATATATATATATTCAATGCATTCCTATGGGAAATTTGTACAAAGGAAAATTTGGTTAACATAATTTAATTTGGAACGAATTCCTTTATACAAGGCGCCACTGTATATAGAAAAATACCAGGATGGGTGTCACTGACAGGCGCATTATGCAACTGACACTGATGAATGAAAATAAACTATTAAAATATTATGAGATATTGAAAAATGAAAAGGAACTAAAGTCAGAGGAAGAACCTAAAAACCAAAAAGTTACATTAGATTGGTGGGCAAAATCACAATTGACCTCAAGGTTTGTTAAATATAAGAAGGAGTGTTTTTATATGCAGAGAACTGAGTTGGACAAAATACTCCTGCGAACTGAGGAAAAGTTGATCCAGAAAATATATAAATACATGTTAGAGCTGAAAATGCAGTATGAAATTGTGAAAGACTGCATGATATTATGGGAACAAAACTTAGGACACAATATTGGACATTAAACAGAGTGCTAAAAATCCCTTTTTTTCTGGATGTTTGAATAGTGGCTGCATCTCACTGTTTTTACCAGCTATCCTCGTTCCTGAATCTGCTTTAGATAAGTAATTATGAGACTAGACTAGTTTAATGCACTTTACTGGAAGCTGCACTGTTTGGAAACTTCATCTGGCTAGAAATGTTATTGACTCTATTTTAAGCAGAGGCAATTAATATTTATTGACTGGAAGCTTTGAGGTCTTCTACATGTTGCTGGAGAAGCTGGCTGAGTGGGTCTGTGGAAATTCAATCCCTCATTGTACCTCCTACGATTAGCACCAACCTGTGTGGCTTTAGACAAGCTGCACAGTCCCAGGGTACCCCCAAAAGAAGGGAATGGCAGACCACTTCACTGTATTCTCTAACCAGAAAACTCGGGAAAGGGTTACCATAAGTCAAACTTGACATCATCATCATCATTTGGACTGCAACTTCTAGTAGGCACAGTAGTGGTGAGGGATGTTGGAGACTGGGTAGGTATACTGGATGAGGTCCCACAAAATAACTTCTTATACAGGTCCAATGACCTTTGGATGGTTACATATATCTAAGATTCAAGTTATGGTTTGGCTTTTTCCCACATGCTTGCACAGTCATGTAAATATCACAAGCATCTGAGTGCCTTATTGGGGTTACACAAAATATGGCCTCTTTACACTTCTTTATATAATCTCTTCTCAAGGCTGGTCTGTATTGCTCCATACATGTTTCTGTGCAGTTACTGTAGTCCAGGAAACACCAGAGATGGAACAGCACACATGACAATTATTCTGTACTGCTACAAGCCTTAAAAGCAGAACAACACAAGTCCCTAATATTTTTAGCTTCATGGTTTTTAATATGAGAAATACCACATCCAGAGATGTCTGAACTCTGAAGCTAAGAGTTATTTACTAAAATCTCCTAGGGAAAGAAGGAGCATGTGACATTAATGATACATAATAACTTAATTTACCAAGTTCCCCTTTTTTCCAATTACAGAGGTACAGGCCTAAGACTGTTCTAGCCTCTGAGGAAACTGGAAGTGATAAAGGGCTTGGCTGCTTCTGCCTCAGTCAAAGCATTCCCTTCAAAATTGAAAATTAACGTGCTAACACTGAAACCTTCTTCTTGGCTTTACTGTTAAAGTGGTAATCCACAACATTGATGGCTCTTATAACAGATTACTATGAAAAGAAGGAAATCACATAAAACGGAGAAGCATAGTCTTTCATAAACACTAATATTATGTCTGTCACAAGGTCAACAAGAACTTACTCAACCTCACCCTGGAACAATCCACACAACAGGTGAACTTTCTGGACACCACTTTACTACCTCACTGTATTATGGAGGTGGCCCTGGGATCATGAAGCCAATGCCAGCGGCAGAATATAAACTAGCAATGCTTTGAGTACAGCCCAGTATTGGGCACCAGGTCTTCTGGCATAATCAGCTTAGATAATAATGCTTGGCATGAAAAAAATGTTTACATGCCAATAAATTAGTCACATACAACAACAGTGTTCAGGTGTTCAACCAGTCCCAATCAGGAGCGTAGGCTTTCCTGCCCTGTCTGATCACCCACTCAGACAAGGAGGCAGAGCAGGCAAACCCATGCTCCTGCCAGGGATTGGTCAATTAGCCAAAGAGGAAGAGGAAAGTAGCACACTTCAACTGCCGAATGGGCCATTGGCCAGGGCAGTGGGGGTGGGGACATGTGTCACTTGTAGTGCCATGTGTACAAACTGGCACAAAATCTGAATCAAGGTTTGTGCCCATCTCTAATCTGCATCAGTAGTGAGATGACACATGCCAATGAATTTAATAAACTGAGTGCCAATTTCCACAGACAAATGGGATAACAATTACTTAAACCAATGGTTCCTAACCTTGGGTAACCCAGGTGTTCTTAGACTGCAGTTCCCAGAAGCCAACTGTGTACCAGCTATGTTGACTAGGGTTTCTGGAAGTTGCAATTCAAGAATACCAGAGTAATGCAAGATTGGCAACCACTGATTTAAGCAAACAACCACATATATGAACAGTCAGCTGGTAGTAACTACAGATGGGCACAAATTCCAGCTTCCCTGACCCTCCTCCTCTGTGCACTATGTACAAGTGCACAGAGTTTGTGCCCATCTCTAGCAATAACCATCTTATTGCCATAAGACAATAAACACCTCTTGAATGGTCAGTTTGACAACAGTGGCTGATCTCCAGAGACTACCTGTGAATTTGAATGCATAGATTTATGTCCAGTGTGGTTGTAAGAGGACTATATAAAGCAAAAGTTATTTGAGTCAGTTTGTCATTTGTATCCTGTCTGGCCTTCCATTATCTCAAATATTTCTAACAACATGAGTTTGTTTCTTAAGAGATGGTATCGATTTAACAACTTTTATCAAGTTAACTGACAGGACCACTGCAACAAAATTGTCTTCACTGTCATATCATCATGAGGTACTGTAAAGTCAACTCTGACTCATGGTGATACTTTCCAGACGGTTCTAGACAGAGAATGCTCAGAGGTGTTTTACCATTCCCTTCTTCTGGGGGCTCCCTGGTACTCTGTCACTAGCTCAAGGCCACACAACCTGGCTCTACTTGCAGGAGGCAGAATAGGGAATAGAAATCCCAATCCCATTTCTAAACCACTGAGCTATCCAGCCAGCATAGCAAAACCACGAGGCAAAACTGGTAGTCCTGAAAAAAGCTCCTACGGCACTGAAGGAGGAATTCAACATAAACAATGCAGAGGCAATAAAGATATAATTCCTTCTTTCAAATATGGGAGCAACCAGAAAAGAATGCACATAGCAGACAATCAAATAGCAAGAACTGTGGTTTGCGCAAATACTGGTTGACCAGCAAGTGCTATCAAAGAAACAATATGCTACATGATTTATTCATGCAGATGTATTGTTACCCTGAACAATGTTAAAGGAATGCAGTTTCAATGGCTGATGCCTAACAGATTAGTGGACCGGCAAAGGCATTCTAGAGTTGGAGGGTAAGGCTATAACAGTGACTACTGCATGGCCATGTATGAAATCCTGCATACAGTGGCAGTGTGCATTTCTTACTATCAGTTGCTAGGAAACATGAAATGAGATATAGTATTATGCTTATGTTCTGCTTCTGGGTTTCCCATAGTATCTGCTTCTGGGTTTCCCATAGTATCTTGTTAACTATCTAGAACAGAATTCCTGACAAGTAAGCTTTATATCTGATGTAACATGGATCTTATACTGTACTCTTATTGCATTACAAACCAAGAGCTCAAAACAGCTACAGTACCACAAAGTAGACAAATAATATAGATTCATGCCCCCTTTTCATTGTTCACTGAACATGTTGTCTTATCAGCATATCTAAATGCCTTATTCAAGGATTTTATTATCAAAAAAGAGCACAATTGAAGTTCTCATTTATATGTTTTCCTTTAATTTAGAACTGTTGTTGACCAAGCAAAATGAAACCTTTGAGTGATCTATATTCAACATTCTGTTTGTTAATGATATAATAGTTTCCATAGAACTGTTGAGGCAAATTTTACATCTCAGATTCAAATATCACCTACATTTTTGTCAGATTTTCAAAGGAATGCAGTAACAAACAAAAGCCCTGAAGGCTCAAATGTGATAATTTGCTGAAATTCTGTTGTTTAATATAGCATGTTGTACTAGAGCAGGGGTCTTCAAAGTTTTCAAACAGTGGGCTGGTCCACCACCACCCAGACACCACTGGGGGCCGGATCATAGTCCAAAAGCAGCTGCAGAGGTTGGCTTGCTCACAAAACAGGGGGTAGGTGGGGGGGTGCAATTGGTCCCAGGGGCCGGATTCAGGACCTTGGGGGGGCGCATCCGGCCCCGGGGCCTTAGGTTGAGGACCCCTGTACTAGAGAAAGTCCACTGAATAAATCAGGACTCGACAAGACAAATGATTCAAATGGGCCTACTCTAGTGCAACATTCAATGCTAAGCTACAGGTTTCCAGCCAATGAAGACCTAGTTTATCATTTTCAAGGGTTCTCCAATTTCAATAGTTTATATTAATTAAAATCACTGCTTATTTCTGTCCACGCATAAAATCAGAGAATAATTCTGAGAGGGGGCATACAAGGCCATGAAATCCACCCCACCCCCACCCCCGGTTCAATGCAGTATCCCAAATCAATAAAGATCTGAGAGATGATTGTCCAATTTTCTCTTGAATACTGTGAGGATATGTGGTCCAAGGTAAGAACATAAGAACAGCCTTACTGGAACAGGCCACAGCCCATCCAGTCCAGCATCCTATCACACACAGCCGCTCACCATTTGCTTCAGGGTATTCCCAAGCAGATGTCTTCAACTGCTTACAATTCCCTGCAAATGGCATTGAGAGAGAGAGACCTTGCCTATCACTCCACCCGGAGGTTGTCCTTAGGCATCTATAATGATAGCCATCGATAACCCTTTTTCTCCATGAACTTATCAAATCCTTTCTTAAAGCTGTTAAGGCTGACAGCTGTCACCACTTCTTCTGGCAGGAAATTCCATAGACCAGTGATCCTCTGGGTGAAAAGGTACTTTCTCTTATTTGAGATCTAGCACCCAAAAGTTTCATGGAGTGCCCCCTAGTTCTAGTGTTGTGTGATGGGAAAAATAGTTTTTCCTTATCTACTTTGTCCACACTGCATATGATTTTATAAACTTCAATAAGGTCACCTCTTAGGCGCTGTCGTTCAAGAGTGAAGAGGCCCAGCCTTTGCAGCCTCAGATGGTAAGGAAGGTGTTCCAGTCCCCTAATCATTCTGGTTGCCCTCCTCTGCACTTTTTCCATTTCCATAATATCCTTCTGGAGGTATGGTGACCAGAACTACACAATACTCCAGATGAGGCCTCACCATAGATTTATAAAATGCAAAATGACACTTGCTGACATTTTCCTAATGATCCCTAGCACTGAGTTTGCTTTTTTCACTGCTGCGGCCCATTGGGTTGACACCTTCATTGAACTGTCCACCAGGACACCAAGGTCCCTTTCCTGGTTTGTTGCAGAGTTCTGACCCCATCAGTTTATAGATGTAATTTTTTTTGCCCCAACATGCATCACTCTGCACTTACTAATTTTGAAATTCATTTGCCACTAATTTGCCCACTCACCCAGTGTCAAGGGATCCCACTGGAGCTCCTCACAATCTCTCTCAGTTTTTACTACCCTGTATAATTTAATGTCGTTTGGCAAAGGATTTGTTCTTGAGAAATCCATGTTGGCTCATTGTTTTCAAGGTACTTGAAATACTTATACTTATTGAATTCTCAATAAATATTAGTCAAAGGTTCGCCATTACTAAATGTGAAACACTGCAGTTATTATATTGTTATCTGCTGTCTGTTTCCTCCCCAACTAGCCACAGAGCAAGCTTCAAAGGTCTAGGTACTGGAAGTCATTCTTAACTCATTTACACAGGTTGTTTCTGTGGGTTTCCTTTAGCCACTAATCACTGTTGCCATTTACAGAACAAAGCTTCAAAAGAAAAAAACTGGAAACCAAACAGCAGCCCTTAATCACTGCTAGATGTGAAATGCAACCTGACTCTACCAAATACCAGGTCCCTTTAACTTGGAGCCCTGAATGAATGTTTTGCAATGTAGTCTCTTGACAGGTTCCCAAAGCTCTAATTAAATTACTGTATAGCATTTAGTCTGTCAGGTGCCTTTGTCTTTTTTATGTTTCCGCTTTTGTTTTGTGTTGATGCCCAGCACTGGAAGCAGAAGCAGGTGAACAGGTCATACTCTGGTTACAAAACAGGAGGAATTTTCACAAGCAGTGCTTGTGAATTTTCACTAAGCAAACGAACACCCCCGGATATTTAGGCGGTCTTACTCTGGAGTCAAGACCTTCACAACTGCAGCCTAACTGAGGGAAAGTCGTGTCTCTAGACCAGGGGTCCTCAAAGTTTTCAAGCAGCGGGCCGGTCCACCACCACTCAGACACCACTGGGGGCCGGATCACAGTCCAAAAGCAGCTGCGGAGGCTGGCTTGCTCACAAAACAGGGGGTAGGTGGGGGTTGCAATTGGTCCCAGGGGCCAGATTCAGGACCTCTCTTGGGGCTGTTTCTCTCCTCCCAAAAGCTCAAACCTCTCTTCTGTTTCTCCTTAAAACAAGCTAACGAGGTCAGTTAGGGCAGGGAACTAACCGTTCCTCTCTCTTTCTCCTCAAGAAGTAGGCGAGCTAAGTCTCTTCTCGGATGTCGGCAGAATCCGAGGAAGAAAAAGGAGAACGGAAAGAGAGAGGAAAAAATAAAATAAAGCGAAGCAATATTTTACTTCTCTCTGTCCAGACCTCCGCCGCCTTTTAAATTCTACTAAAATGTGTGAGCTTAAGCGGTATCTGGAACTAGGGACTCCAACGCCTTGCCAGGCTCAGCAAGGGCTTCCCCGGGCTTCCCTCTTTCCCTTGATCTCGCTCAAATCCTGCCGCTCTTTAAAAAAAAAAAAAGGCCTCCAGAGAAGGCCCTGCCTGTGACGGCAGGAGAGCCCCGGGGCGGGGGGAAGCGAGCGCAGGGAACTCCCCGGCCAGCCAGCCCCGGCGTCTGTGAGCCAAGCAGGGCGTGTGGGCGGGCCCCAGCCGAGAGGCGGCGACCGGGCGGGGAGACTCAGGCGAGCGGCCGGCTTCGGGGGAGGCGGGGGAGAAGGCCTCACCCCGCGTCTTCCCCGCCCCGACGGATGGGCGGCCGCGCCGGCCACGGCGTCTCACGTAGCCTTCTCAAGATGGCCGCCTCCCTTGAGCGACCTGCCGAGGCGGTGGCAGCGGCGGCTACGGGAGCAGCGGCGGCGGCGGCGGGGCCGAGGGACCGCTGAGGAGGAGGAGGAGGAGGAGGTTGACAGCCCGGCGGGCTGCGGTTTCCTTGGCGGCCAGAGGAAGCGAAAAGAGAGCGAGCCGACGTTGCGGGCTGCGGCTGGGGAAAGAAGGGAAGGGCACCATCATGCGGCGGGGCTAGAGCCGGAGGCGTCCACTTTTGCGAGGAATAATGTTAGCTGAGGTAAGAGGGGGCCGCCGCCGCCGCCGCCGAAAAGGGGTCGGTGGGTATCTGTGTCGGGATGGCTGAGCCGCCCGCGGAGAGGCTTTGGCCCCACCGTGCTTGTCGTCTGAAGAGTTTCCCGTGACGGGGTCGAGTTTGGCCGCTTCAGAAGCTCTCTGGGCCCCCTTTCGCCCTGGTCGGAGCCGAGGCGCCGGCGCGGAGCCGCTCCAGCTGGGAAGGTGCTTGGCCTCCTCCGGCTAGGGTTTTATTATTATTACCTTGGAGGTGCGTTTGTGTTTGTGTGCCCGTGGGGCCAGGGTCGTTTCAGGGGCGGCGGGTGGCTTGCGGGCAGAGACCCCGAGTGGCTGGCCCCGGGGAGGGGAAGGGAGGGGAAGCGCTGGTGGTGGTGGTGGTGGTGGTGGTGGGGAAAGTCCCGCAGCTGGCGTGGAGGCGGTTGGTACGAGGAGGAGGCAAATGCCCGCTCCAAAATGACGGCTCTCCGCGCCAGGCCTTCTTTGGCAGCCAGTCCGTTCGGAAATGCAGGTCCTGCCTTGTTTTCCTCCGGGAGACTCCTTCCTCTCTTGCAAGGCGTCGCTTCTCTTCCACACACCCCCTTTAATTGCGTGTCGAAGCAGCTTTGTGTCATGAGTTGAGCAGGGAACAGGCACTGCTGGTTCCAGCAGGCAGTGCTTCATTGTGTGCCATTCGGCACTTTCACTATCCTGTCTCGAAACAAGTTCCATCACAAACATATCTATCTATCTATCTATCTATCTATCTATCTATCTATCTATCTATCTATCTATCTATGAGAACATTAAACACAGATCTATCTAGCTATCTAATCTAATCTATCTATCTAAACATTAAACACATATTTATCTATCTAATCTATCTATCTAAACATTAAACACAGATCTATCTATCTATCTATCTATCTATCTATCTATCTATCTATCTATCTATCTATCTATCTATCTATCTATCTATCTATCTATCTATAAATTAGCAACATTTTTGTTGTTTTACTGGTAGCCTAAAGATACCACCTGGTCTATTTTTGTATTTAATTATCCTGCCTCAGTTTCTGTCATAGGGTTGTGTAGCTTCTCTTGGAAAAGCAGGGCTAGCTGGGTTGGCATTCTGTTTTACAGCTTTGCCAGCCCCAAAGGATGCTCAGAAACAACTCCAAAGTACTTCTGCCTTGGGATCTATGACCTGACAGTTGAGAGCCGCCCTGGCATTTTGTTTTCTCAGGCGTCTGGTACTTTCTTGGCCAGTCTGAATTACTTTGATTTCATACTGCTTGTGTGCTGCATTTTTGGTTGAATGCCCACAATATGCCCTTAGAGTAAGGATTGATTGCTCTGTCCTTGTTCCAGAGAAAGGCATGAACACCCTGGTTGTTCGCAAAAGTGTTTGTAAGCTTTTATGTTGCACATACAGTGGACCCTTGTATAACAAACAGTTTGTATAACATAAATCTGTACAACATAAAAAAATCCAGAGATAGGGGAAATTTGCTTAACAGAATCACCTATGGGGCGAATCCGTACAACATAAAAATGGTCGCGATTAGGGATTACTCTGTTTTCAATGCATTCCTATGGTAAATTTGTATAAAGGAAAATTTGCTTAACAGAATTTCATTTGGAACAAATTAATTCCTTTATACAAGGTACCACTGTACTATAATTGGTAATGAGGCAGTTAACTCCATCTGCATGCTTCAGGTTGTTGAAATGGACCAAATGTTTGATCTTTAATGGGTTCTGGGTATTGTTGTTTACAATATTTAATGCCTTGTGATTAGGCATTTGGTTTCCACAGTCTTTCACTAGTGCCCTGGTTCTAAATCATAGATTTGGATAGTGACGGTACAAAAATGTATGCCATTGGATTGTTGTACTACCTACTGTGAACAACAGCAGCTCTGTCTGATCTCAGGCAGTGGTCTCTCAGTATTGTTCCCTGAAATTCTTCTTACTTAGGATGCTGGTGAGTTCATCATTCTTTTTATAAAAGTAGGTGATATATGTTATTAAAGTTGTAGGCCCTTCCCTTGAGTAAATAAAAACTGCTTTGTAAGTTACCTTCTTGAAATGTTCATGTTGCACTACTAATGTATGAGTCTGGGAACAACATCAAACAAATTATGTTTTTAGTTCCTGGTAGCAAAGCAAAGTGTTCTGCTTATATACCGCCCCATACCACTACAAGTCGTCTCTGGGCAGTTTACAATTTTAATTACAGTGTGCAGGCTACACATTGGACAGGGAGTTCTATGTAATTTGGAGGCAGAACTAATACAAAAGAATTATTCTTTGAAGCAGTGAAAAAAGGCTTTTAAAATTATTATTAATAATTATTTTATATAGCATATTTGGGTGCTCACAGTGCTTCATGCATGGCATCTTGTTAATCCCTTACAACAGTTTCTGTGGGGGAATTTGTTATTTCCGCATTGCACATGGATTCAGATTGGTAGCCAATGGCTTCTTTAATGCCATACCTCGTAGCACAAGCTTGGTTGTAAGTTCTTGTTTGTTATACTTAGTGCATTTCTTTCACTAAGGTCAAGGTATGTGTGACTTCTTTCCCTCCTGCCTTTTAGCTTCAACTTTCTGAGGTACATCAAACAGAGAAGCTAATGTGTGAGTTTCACTACGAATGTGTTGATAGTACACAGCCTGTTCTGTGCCTGAATAAAGGGCACAGAGATTGAGGCAGAACCACTCTGTGTCCTTTTGATGATACTCCAGCCTGGGACCTTGTCAAGTTGCATAAGAGTGTGAGGGCTCATTGTTTACCTCTGCCTTAACTTGTCTAATACTTTCTGATAGTAAAGTCTCAAGAGATTTCATATCATACTTCAAACAATCAACATTTATTTCTGGTAACTCCAAGGTACTAGAAGTGTCTAACATCCAACATCTTTCCCCTGCCCAATGGGGTCCAGAACAGGATCAAATCTTGGTCAACCAATGGGTTTCCTAAAGTGTCATTACGGAGTCCCCCATAGTCTTTGGAATCAATGTCCATCAATATTTTATCCAATGAAAGAGGCAGGAAGTGCACCCCTTCCCCATAGGAATCCTCAACTTTCTGTTTCTTGGGTGTCCCAGGCTCCCAACTCATGTGCATTCTACAACATTCCAGGATACATCTCATCCTCTCTCTCTTTTCTAGTTGTACATTCGCCTTCTGCTCACATAATTTTCTCCTACACTCAAGGGCTTCTTTCTCCTCACAGTACAAGGATTTCTGGACTACAGACCCCCATCTCCATCATTTGGCCACCTTACCATGTACCATCAGCCTCTCCCAATGTCCAGTCCAGGGATTATTCACCCAAATCCACTCCCACTCTGGCGGGAGTGTCATCCCCTTTTTCCTTCTCTGTCTCCCCCACTTCTACTCATGCTACTTTCCCACCTTTTTTCTACATCTCTTTTTTCCTACTCTTTATGACCTTTGGAAGTTTCAGTCCCAGACACCCCTTCTCTTTTCTCTTTTTCTGGGTGTTGTCAACCTCCCAAGATGTTTACCTTCTGGTCTACCCTCTCCTCTCTGATTCCCTCCCCTCTCTTCCAGCTCCAATCTCCTTTTTCTCATTTCCTTGGGATCTTTTGCCCTTTCTTCTATGGGGACAGGTGATGTCCTATGGCAGGTGAAGATGTCCTCAGCTTTTCCCCAGGACTCACAAACAATAACATTGCAGCAAGGAAGGCAAAGAAGGTTCTTTCCCAAGATAGAGAATATACTCAATCTTTACCACTACCATTTTAGAACTGCAGAGCTGAAAGGGATTCTACCAATCACTGAGCCCAGCTCCTGTTGAAAAGGCCCAGTGGGAAATTGAATTCCAAACTATTGGCTCCACAGCCAGATACCTAAAACACTGAGCTATCTAGTAGCTTTATTTTCTTTTGTCATTTCTAATTGCATTTGACAAATGCTGAGTTTAATCAGAGGGGTCTGTGTGGATATGGCTTCACCCATGAGTGATGTTAATGCAGTGTTTTCTGATGAGCAGTGAAATGTCTCTAGCGTACCATGAAGGTTTACAGGGTATTGTTTTTAGAAGGTTTTTCTGCTTGAAGAATGATATATTCCTTTCAGAGATATAAAATATCTGCTCTTATTGGATATGATGAAATCAAAATGTTCTAATTTGATTTCTTTGGACATGTTCAGATATGCTCATTTCAGAATGAAAGGTGTAGAGTAGTACTGGTGGATTTCACCAGTGTTCAGCTTGGAGACAGAGATGCCTTGCACAGTAAACATTAAGCTAATGTTTGTATGCTGCTGGCTGTATGAAATAAAAGGAGTTCATAAGCAGCAGTGACATATAGATTTTGCATTAGCCTTGTATGTTTGGGCCATCCTTGTATGGAATTTTGTTTTAAAAGATGTATGGGTAGTTTTTCCTTAGTAGTAGATTATTGGATTCAACCTGTAGTCTCTCGCAGTGCCATTAAAGGTTAACTGGGAGTAAGTTATGAGGTGTTTACTTGGATTGCTACATTATCATTTTGGTTTTATTTATAGTTTTTTTTTCAAAAATAGGCCATGGCCAAGTGGATCAAAATAAACATTAAAATATATAATAAACAAATCAGTAGATTATGCAGTTTCAAGCAGGACTGAATCAACAGGTCATAAAAAGGTAAAGGTTTCCCCTGCACATTCGTGCTAGTCATGTCCAACTCAAGGGGTGGTGCTCATCTCCGTATTCAAGCCAAAGAGCCAGTGTTGTGCAAGTCCATGGCCATGTGGCCGACATGGCTGCAAGGAAACACTGTTTTACCTTCCCGCTTTTTATGGTGGTACCTATTTATCTACTTGCATTTACATGTTTTCAAGCTGCTAGTTTGACAGGAGCTGAGGTTGTCAGTGGGAGCTCGCTCTGCTGTGTGGCACCCAGGATTCGAACCGCCGAGCCTTAATCCGCTGAGCCACCACACCCCATATCAACAGGTCATAGTGAATATTAAAATGAAGTAAGATGTTCAAGTATAAAAACAAAAATTAAAATCAGCACAGTAGATTCAGTAAACAATAAGCAGAATCCCCATTACATATGCTGGCCTAGCCACATCAACATAGTTTTAGTACAGTTGAACTTTTGTAGGTAGCTCACATGGCCTAGATGGCTTTTATTTCACTCAATCTTAGCTACCCTACAAGATACAGTAGCATTAGAAAAGGAGTAGTGCATAAGAATGATAGCAGTGGTAAGCTCATTTATTAAAGCCCCCACTTTTTTTTTGCTAGTGTAGCTTTAGTTTTAAGCAGACCCAAATATTTTGTGGGAATCAAATAGGTGGTCTGGTTTAACCCTTGTACCATGTTGAATTGTATATCTTATCTTTAAAACATATCTAAGAGAAGCCCATGCAATGTAAAAATTAAACTTGTAAGATTCTGTACTTCTGCTGATCCTGCTGCCTTCTTGAGAATCAGGAATGCCCCATCCTTTCTGCAGTTTTTATGTCTCCTAAAACACTATTAAAGAGGGCTTGGAAACTTTGTTTTCTGGTACCATACAAGGTAGTGTTAACATCTGGGCTGTCCCTGACCTCCCATGGTGGGAAAATTACAGGCCTTTCTCATCAGGGTACTAGCACTTGGCATCACTGGTCATAAGGAGAAGCTGGATCAGCCTGAGTCTGACTGGAATAAGAGAAAATCATTCACTGATGTCTCCTGTTCTACCCACAACAAGTGCTGCATAAGGAAGACTGCCCACCACTGAGGAGGAGTAAGATAATGTGAGTGAGGAGCAAAGGGGTGGTCAGCTGGACTTAAGTAGCACCTGGGCAGGAGCAAGGAGCACAGACCAGAGGATTTAAAAGTACTGTAGAGAGTCATAGAATGGTGGGACTGGCCAAGGGCTTGGGAGGTGGATTATGGGCTATGTACTGTGATATTCTTTTCCCCCTAATTTCTCTAGTTCTACAAGCAAGGGAGAGTATTAATCCCAGAGTTCAGAATAAGAGTGGAGAATTGCAGGCTGTGAGGTGGAGATTAATTCTCCTGGGGTCTCACTCTGGTCCTCTAGGTTTCTCTGTATGGCCCTGTGTCCTTGATTCCATTTTCGTTTCCCATAAGACAATTGTTTGAGGTAGGGGTTGCCAATTTTTGTTTTAGACTCAGTTAATAATACTAAGAGATAAAAAATAATATTTACTGGTATTTTTGTCCCTCTCCTTTATTTTGGATCCTTTCCATTACTGGAGTGATTCTCTCCCAAACTTTTCTGAAAGTAATAGTCAGTGGTGCCAAGAGATACACCAACCCTTGCTTTCTCTTTGCTTTTTGAACTATCAACATGAACTTTGAGTTGAAATTTAACAGCCTAAGGCAGTAAACTTCAGCCCTCTAGATGTTTTGGACCACAACTCCCAGAATTCCATGCCTGTATTGCCAATGACAAAGGCATGTGGGAGTTGTGGTCCAAAACTTCTGGAGGGCCGAAGTTTGGCCACCACTGTCCTAAGTGAGTCATTTTTGGTACAGAACTACAGACATGACTGATAATAAGCACATTTGCAGTCTGATCTCTTGTTCTTTGCATATAAATCCATTACCATGGCCCTTCTGAGGATGGCCCAATCATAAATAAACATGTGTGAGGCACTGAAGCACTCAGAAATAGGTGTCTGTTGATTTTTCGGCCACCCCACTGAAATGTACATTTTTGGTTGATTGTGGAGGCATGATAAAAAGCAAGGTGCACAGAATTCCCTCCCTGCTGCTATGTCTTCCAGCAGAGCTACTCATGGTAGAGTTGGCTCATCAGCCATAAAAATAATGCAGGCCTGCCCAACAGGTAGACTGGGGGATATCAGTAGTCCGTGAAGGGTTCAAAAGTAGCCCGGCAGCCATCAATAAAAAATGTGAGGGGATAAGTTCTCCTCCTCTACCTCCCCCAACCCAAGGACCACCACTGCCCCAGCAAAGCTCTGGATCTGCCAGCCCACTGTCTCAGCCGAGTGGGGCAGTTCAAGGGCCATGGCACAGTCCCCTGCTCTCCCTACCGGCCAGATGATCAGCGCACCACTGTCTCGTGACCAATTGAGTTGTTGGTGCAGAGTGGAGGAAGGGGAGTGGAGGGGACAACGAGGGGCGGGGTCATGCTTGTACCCACCTACTTTGCATGATGACGTCCCCCTCTTCTCCCCCGGAGAATTCCTTCCTCCTACCCTTCCATCCTCCCCCTCCTCCTCCTCCTCCTACCCCCACAGCTGCCTCACAGAGACTGTGACCTGCCATTCCTTCTGCTCCCCTTCTGAGCTATTCCCTCCTCCTTGTGCCGCCGTGGCAATGTGATTGCCCCACTGCTGGCTTGGCCCATCCCAGCTGCACAGAGAACATGGCAGAAGTGAGTGAGAGCTATGGGCAGCAGCAGCAGTGGCAGCGAGGGGGCTCAAAGGGAGACGGGGGGAAACAGGAGAAGAGGTAGAGTCAAGTCAGGCCCCAGGCAGGTTGGGAGGGAAAGTGCACCTTTTTTAAAAAACAAAAGTCTTCTAGCAGCCTGGGCAAGCGGAAGGGGTGATTTGTGCAAGCATGCACACGTCTCCCTTGCACCAGTCCACACCAGCTCGAGAGGGTGTAAGAGAAGCATGTGCATGGTCAGCCTTACCATAGGAATGCAATGAAATATGTTCCCTCCAAAAAGGATTAATTGATTTTCAATGCGTTCCTATGGGAAACCGCTGCTCTACTTAAAGTTTTTTTACTTATGAGCATATGCTCGGAACAGATAAAATTCATGAGTAGAGGTTTTAGTGCAGTAGCCGCCAGGCACTTTCGTCAGGAAAAAGTAGACCTTGGCCTATTCAAAGTTGGACAGCTCTGAAATAATGGATGTGATATCCAGGATGATAAAGAGAAGCTCTGTATTTGCATTTCTATTGGCCCATATGCAGAGGTCAGTAATGTAGCTAAAGAATTATTGTGTAAGTAGTTTGTTCTTACATATGTGGCCTGATCCGGAGGCATACATTGTAGGAAATTTGTATTGCTGGAATTCTGCACAGAGTCTGCTATGTGCAAGGCACATCATCACAAAATATCATGCACTTCCAGTATTGAAGATAAAATTACAAATTCTTGGAATTAGGGCGTAATTGGTACAAGCCTGTTGATAGTAATCTCAGTTGTTAGTTTTAAGCCATTCATAATCCTACTATTCTTGTTTAAGCTGCCATTGGATTTAAAATAGCTCCTGATGTATGCAAGAGCTTTGAAATGCCTTTAGTGGTCTTTCAAAGGTACTGTAACATTAATGTATATATTTGAGGTGTTACATAGAATCATTAGAGGACAAGTGTATCCTCTATAAAATTTATGCTAGAAATAGTGATACGTTCCTCAGTGGTAATTGTAACTGTTATCATTTCAAGAGAGTGGAGTGGTGTCTTATTTCATGAAAGTACAATGAACAGCAAGGGTAGTAAACTATTTTTTATTTTTTTTTCTTTATTTTGAATATTTTACCCCACCTTTCTCCTTGGAAAAGGACCAAAGGTGGCTTGCAATAATGAGATACAATATACAGTCCAGAACATTTATGACATATTCAGGTTAAGAACAGGGAGTTAGAAGAGGGATCTTAGAACGTTAAAAGGTAACAGTAGAACTACAAAGAGCACGCAAAAAGAGAAGAAAAATCCATTATGAGGGGTGGAAAGTAACATGGAAAACACTGGTGTTCTTATGAAATCAGTCAAACCAATCATGTATGGTAATCCATATAAAGTCACATAGTAGGAAGTCTCTCATTCAGGGAAAGCTTGCTCAAAGAAGAAGGTCTTTGCCTGCTTCCGGAAAGACAGCAGAGGCAGGTCGTAAGATAGACTAGGGTCTTAAGATAGCATGAAGGATATACCAGTGGTGGCAAACCTTCAGCACTCCATATGTTTCGGACCACAACTCCCACAGTCCTTTGTCATTGGCCATACAGGCTTGGAATTCTGGGAGTTGTGGTCTAAAACATCTGGAGCGTTGAAGCCTTGCTACCACTGATAGAGACAAAATGATACAGTTAAAGATACATATTTCCTATTACTTTAAGAAATACAAATATGAGTTTTATTGGCTGCTTTTTTCATAATGTACATCCTTGATCATATCAGCCTCTCTTCTGTACACTAAAATCAGTGTAGTTGTTAATAGTAATAATACATTGGAGTATTATTCTTTTTTAATATAATTATAGAATACTTTGTATGATGTGCTTCTATTTCTGTAGATTAAAATATTCCAGCAACTTTAAATAATTAATCGTGAGTCTAATCTTGGCAACTTTTTTTTATTCAACAGAAGTGTGAATAAGTGTTAGGCTTGTGAGATCTACTCAGCTTTTAAATATATCATTCCATTGCATTAATGCTGCCCATGAAAATGAATTATGAGAGAAATGTGTTTTAATAACTGAGGTGTTTAGGATTCAATAAAACTTCTATGGGTCAAGGAAAGATTGTGTAATAATTTGAGTTTAATAGTTTCAGTTTGAGGGAATTTATGCTAGTATTGCATTATAGTTTTACTCAGATTTTCCTGACAGTCTTGGTAAATCCTGTTAAATTCAGTGGGGCTTATATCTAAGTGGGTATATAGGTGTGACTCTGGGAGCAAAGCTGAGGACTCACTTGCCCAAGTGCTGCCATAGCAGAAAGGAGTAAGGGTCCTGAAGAAGTGATGAGTGAAAAGAAGGATGGAACTAGAGAGGGATCCATGAGAGAGGAGGAGCCCACAGAGGAGAGGGTAGACAAGAAAATAGACATTTTGGAAGGCAGGGAACATCCCAGAGAGAGAAAACAAAGCGGAAAACAGAGTTACATGAAGAAGGCAAGAAAGGAAAGATAGTAGAAGCAGGGAATGCAGATAGAAAGGAGAAGGCATTCTAAAGATGGGGTGGTGGTTTTACATTGGTTGATCAAGATTGTAACTCATTTCACAACCCATTGGGAAGGGATGAGATGCTGGACATTGAAGTAGACACTTCTTGTTTAGTATAAATCAGTATAATTCAGTATAATTACATAATACTTTGTATGGTTTGCTTCTACTTGAAGTCTCCTGAGGCTTTATTATTAGAAGACATTAGACACATTAAGATTGAGGTGAAGAATGAACCCTCAAATAGGCTTTTTTTTTTTTTGTTCAGATTTAATAGCTAGTGGTCAAATTTCTGGTGGGAAAAATTGCATGGATCAAAACAAATTTCCCTTGTTCCTTTCTGACTATCACGAGACAACTTTCTTTTATTGAGAGGGCTCAAGAGTGAAATGGTTGAATGGTAGCACAGGTATGTTCACTATTTTGATTAAGCCTTAGAACAAACTACCTTGGTTGCTTTAACAGAATTCTAGCATTTTTGTTTCTTTCTGAAAAGAAAACATACACTTGACATATGAACATTCTAAAGATCATAATTTATGTTCTGCATGATTGGTTGTGGATATTCTTAAATTCTCAAATATTCTCTGCTCAGAAAACAGAAATGAAACCTGTTCTAAGTACAGTGGACCCTCATATAACAGTTTGTATAACATAAAATCTATACAACATAAAATTACAGAGATAGGGGAAAATTGCTTAACAGAAATATCTATGGGGCAAATCCGTACAACATAAAAATGGACGCAATTAGGGATTACTCTGTTTTCAATGCATTCCTATGGGAAATTTGTATAAAGGAAAATTTGCTTAACATAATTTCATTTGGAACTAATTAATTCCGTTATACAAGGTACCACTGTAGTCTTTCTTTTGTCTAATAGTGAGAGTATAATTGTTTTGGAACACTGGATTTGATTTAAATCAAATTTAAAAATTTGATTTGTTTTGTGATTTAAATTGAGATTTGGTTTAAATAATTGTGAGGAAGGAGGTGCACCCCCCCTCCTCAAAGGGGTCATCCAGTGAGGAAGAGGCAAGGAAGAATGGGGAAGCTGAAGAGCCCTTAGAACAGGAGAAAGAAAAAGGGGAGTTAAAGGAGACAGGAAAGGGTAACCAGGTAGCGTTAGGTAGCTGGCAAGCCAAAGGGGGTGAAATTCAATGGGAGGAGCTAGTGGAGGTGGGGAAGGAAGACCCATGGACAGGGGACTGGGTTACCTTCAAGTTCCTACGAGAGGCTGCGGAGTGAGAATGGAAAGAGGAAAAGGCAGTAAAGCTGCCATATTGAGTTCAGACTGCGGAGCACAAGAGACGAAAGGCAGCCCGGGTGTAATTTGAGAGGGAGGCTCAGCGAAGAGAGACGCAGGCTGCCCTCAAAAAGAAGTGGGAGGAATGTTGCTCTATCTTGGGGGATAGAGGACAAAGGTGCTCAACCTGAGGATTTGGAACCTCCCGGGACTACTTTCAAGGGAATGATGAGCTGCAGCGCTCTGCCAAAGGGAGGTAGGACCAGATGAGTTTGTGCCCTGGGCCCAGAAGCTAAAGGAGACTTTTGTGTTAAATGGTGGACTGTGGAACCAAACTTGTCTCTCAGGCAGATAGAGGACTTTTGGTCTGAGGCAGAGCCTTTGCTTAAAGAAGCAGAGGCCATCGCTATTGAAGACTGTAGTCACGTTAATGTTGAAAATAAGTTCTAAGTTTTCCAGCACATCCAATTTTTATTGACTTCTACAACTACACCGAAACTTGAGGGAAGGAAAGAGGGCGACCCTCACAATCATGATTTAGATCAGTTAGTTTTTTAAAAATATATATTTATCCACCCTGCTATGTAAATGTTTCTCTTTCTTTATGTACTGTTCCACAGACAAACTTAGATTGATTCTTTGACTCTTATGATGTGCAGTACTTTACTTTTATCACTATTTCAGACCCATGCCATGGCATGACATTAGTAAGTAATTTGAAGTTTTGTTATCTTAATTGGCTTAGCAGGCGTTCTTTCAACATTATGATAGCATAAAAGAAAAGACGTATCAGACAGTATGAATTGTGAATGTGATATTTAGATGAAGGTTAAAATATTTTTGAACAGTGCAAGTCTTTGTAATGCAGAGCACCATTCTTTTAAAGTGGCACTCATTTTTTAAGTTTTCAAGTTTTATTTGTTTGTACCTGGTAGCTTTGTTTTGAAGATAGCAAGTTAAAAGTTATGGCTGTATTAATTCAACTTTATTGATGGAAGGGTAATTAGATCATCTTTGGCAAGCAGCCACGTGGAAATTGTATATAGTTTTGTAATTGTGATCTCACCTTTATCCAGACATCTTGTTAGTTTTCCTTGCATGACAGAGTTGAGTCACTAAAAGTTTAATATGTGTACTCAGAAGTAGGTCTTACGATACTTGCCATAGTAGAACAAATGCCCAAAGGTTTGTAGCCCAAGGCTGAAGTCTTTAAGAATATGTTTACATTAGAAACTTAAATGTATTGACTTGGTGTGTTTTTGGATCAGACCACTAACTTTCTGATTCAGAATAATGGTAGAATCATGTTATTATCTCCATTATAAAATCTGGGATGTCACATATGCTTGGCCCCCAATTTATTGGAAATTAGAATAAATTTACTGAGCCTTTTTATATTGTATAACTTACTAAGTTTAGTATGTATGATCTGAAAAGCTTTCTTTCTAACTGTTTGCAGAAATACTGAGCATCCTATAAGTGAAACAGCCATCTTGACACATTTTAATTCATTAATTATAGCATGGTATGGATTGTTCACTGCATCCTGTTGAGGTTATAATTTTCTGAAGAGAAAATGTGGAGCTGATGTGATAGTGTCATAGTTAGGTTAATCAATGTTTATTTTTTCATGCCTCATTTTGAAGAATGTAGAGTACAGTATATGCTTTTAAATCATTTCAGTATTTACAGTATTAGCATATGCTGTGTTTTATAAGACAGCCAGTATGGTGAAATGGCAGGAAGAGAGTACAGTATTGGAACTGAACTTGGGAGAACAGGGTTCAAATTCCCACTTTGCCATGCAGTTTCACTGAGTGACCTCTGGCCAGTGACAATCTCTGAGTCTGACTGCCACACAAGTTGTCATGAGTACAATGTGTGTATAATGAAAACCTGCTATTTGAGCTGGTATAATGAGAACCAGCTATTTTGAGCTCTTTGGACAAAGGGCAGGATGTAAATTTAGCAAATAATAAGACTGATATACTGGTTTGTTTAAATGCACCTTTTCTTCATAATTGGTAAATATTGAGGTCAACATACTGCTAGAGATTAAGGTCAAAATACTATTGGGAAATGCCACACTTGTAAGTACAATCACAAAAGCATTTTTCACATTTTGCCACCTATCAGTTGTGTGTGTTTGGTTGTGTGACAGGCTGTGGTGTTGATTACATTACCATAGAGAATACAGTGCTCAGGGATTGTTAATTTAATGGTCAGCCTATGTGATAGGTGCTGTTGCTGTCAAGAGTATAAGCTATTTAATCAGCCAGCAGAAGCAATACTTGATGAATAAATTGTTAGAGCCAGAGACAGAGTTTTTTTAAAACTAAACAGCTATATTACAAATGTATAAAGTTATATATCGTAGCATTACAAAACTTCAACAAAGTTCATCAAAGCACGGGGGTGGGGAATCCACCTTAGTACATTGATACAACATTCAACAGCATAACAGCATACAGTGCATAGGTAAAATATATAACAGAGAAACAAAATGGATGCCTTTATTCACAGAAGGCCCAGTGAACAGTGATTTACAGAGCATCTTTATACACATGTCTGTCCAATCACAAATTACATTACATCATAGCTATTGCACCTTCTTGCCCTCAGCCAAAATTCATTATGTTAATTCTTTACACCAGTATTCTATTAGAAAAAACTATACACTGAGTCACTGTGATTTTGCACTTTTTACAGAATACTTCTTTAAATCAATTAAATACATATTAAGTCAAACAACCTGACTTAAGTCAATCTAATACCTTTCCCCCCTCCTAAATTAATTTCTAGACCTAGCTTAATCTCAGATTTAGATGATGAAACAGACCGTAAACAAATCAATGTAATTACAAATTTGAAAATAATAGGAGATTGCCTTCCGGGTGCTGTAAATGAAATGTCTCTTCAAAGAGAGGAGGAAGCAGTGGAATTATAGTTCATTACAAATTATAGACCCAAACTCCACTTTTTAATGTTCATGATATGAAACAATGTTTTCTTGACTAACATTTAAAGTTTTACTGATTTTTAACCTGACATTGATTTTCAAGTTCTGAACAACTTTAATCTGCATCTCCTTTAGAGTCCCATTTAATTAATCTGAAACAGCTATTTTCAACTGAATATTTTCTGTACCATTGTGGATACCTGAGACTTTAATTAAGCCAGATTTTTTCAAGACTTTTGCAGCTTATTGACTGTCTAACCAGCTGCTGAGATATCTGCCTGAGTCCAGGAAGACAAATATAATAGAGATCCTAAAACAGGCTGATATTGTTCCTTGTTTTTATATTCTTCATCATCAGGAATTCTGTGGACTCCTACCTCCATAGGAATTGAAACTGGATTACACTTATTCCTTTTACATTTCTCCTGAAGCTTTTCTATCTTTTTTACTTTGAGACAGATAGAATTTACCTGTTGCTTTGTGTAAATACACACCTTAGTAATTTTGAATTTTGCCCAGATGGAGATTTTGCAACCTGGGCTCCGTTCTGTCAAAGCCTCTTATGGGGGAAACAGGCCCCTTCTTATGCAAGTCAAACATTTTGCAAGTCACCTCCCCTAAGATACATGGTCAAGGTTCTACTGTACACTGAGTCACTGTGATTTTGCACTTTTTACAGAATACTTTTTTAAATCAATTAAATTTGTATCAACATTCATAGAACAACCTGTCTAATACATATACAGTGGACCATTTCAAAACAAACAGTCTTGTATATTTCTAAAATTTGTAGAAACAAAAAATTCCGGAGATAGGAAAAAATTAGGATTGACATATTATCTTTCTATGGGGAAAATCCATACAACATAAAAATGGGCATCACTTGATTTTGGTGCATTCCTATGGGAATCCAAACAAAAGAAAATTTGATTTGATATTCTCAGTGCCTTTTCCCTTGCCTTTCCATGCTTTGTTTATACTAAAGATACCAATGGATTTTTCCCATCTAATTGACCTGACACCCCTCCTTTTTAATTGATTTCTCTCTAGACTTTCACTTTTCTCTGTTTAGATTTATATGCTTGTCTTTAGGTTCAGATTTTGTAAACAAATCAGCATAATTTTTCAAAAGATTTTTAAGATTTCTGTTAAAAAGAATCAATTTTTCACATTGCTGTTTCTCATGAATCCAAATGAGTCTTGTGCTTCATGGATACACCTACAAATAAATCACTTAAAAATGTAGAACCAAGCAATTGTATAAACCAAGAAATTTCATTCACAAATGATCAAAAACAAACCATGAAAGCAAAATCTGCAGTACTATATTATATGTATTTCTGTTTTCTTGACTTCCAAGCAATCAAAGCCTCTCCAAGGTAAATTACTTATCCTGACATTGATTTTCTTGTTTCTTTGAACAATGATTGAACTACAATTATAGTTTAAGAATATTTCTTTTACTTATTCCTCTTCAAGTTGTAAATGTTGAAATGGAAATTCCACCTTAAAAATAAACAATACACATTTTTATTTGAAAATTGTATTTAATTAGAATGCTACAGACTTTTACATCAAGTGTTTGCAGTGTCAGGGAAGCTGGAATTTAAAGAAATAAAAGAACTCATTTATACAATTGTACCATGCAAAGTGAAATACTGTTTTTGTCATTCTCATTTAAAACAAATAGGTCTGTGACACTGCACTAAAAGAATTAAACCAATTGTGTAACTAGTTTATTTATATTGTGAATAAAACATTTCTAGGGATTATTTCAAAGTTAGTTCTGTGTCTTTGTCTGCCTGCCTGCTTGTCTTTCCTCCCTCCAACAATGTTGGGAACAATGAGGGAAGAACAAACTGCATGGGTTTTGTTTGATTATTCTGCACAAACAAGTCCTTTTGTACAGTGCCTGCATTGCTGCTTGCACAATGGTTAAATTCAGGGTATTGTGAGCATCATGTTGGATCTAGGTTACTAATTAGAAATGAATGTTCCATTTTGTTTAAAGTAATTTAGCCTCTAAACCCAGGAGTTGAATTATGACTTTGGTTTATAGTATTTAAGGAAGGTCCTATGGTTTCAAAATGTACAAAAAACTATGCAGCAGACTGTAATGTGAGTGAATAGAAAGTTGTTCAAGATCTCATTGCAGAAGTAGAAATTGCATTTTCACAACAGGGGCCACTGCTTGTGCTGTAGAAGCAACAGGTGATCTTGCATTTAATGTGCTATCAGGGTGTGATTTAGATTATCTCACTGTGTACCATAGATGATTATTTGTGAGCTACCCTGGGTTGCAGTGAAGAAATTCCACTTTTAGATTTGTCCTGCAATGTAAAAGCATGATGGGGAAGTAGAAAACATTTAAAGATTTGTGCAAGTGTCATCAACTTGAAAGGATGCTCTTGCTTGGTAATCATGAGAAACTTTAGCGATGTGATGCGATCCAACCTGCAGACAAGACTCTTTGGATCCTGTCTGACTGTAGGCTCTAATGTGAACAAAAACCTTAGGAAACAGGGGTTCTTGCTTATGCTGAGAACTTGTATGCAAACATAAACCTCTTCGCTTCAGATAGGATGCTCTCTGTTATAAGCATGTTGCCAAAAACCAGGTAAGCAATGCCTTAATAGGTTTATAGAGTGAGATATCTTAAGAATAATAGTGAGACCCAAACTGCAGATTTTCTCCCCCACCAGCTTCAGGTAAATGTTAAAAACAAACACACAAGAGACATCATTGAGGTGTGAGGAGTCATAAATTTTTAGAAATGGAACATTCCTCTGGCAACCATTTTCTGGTAGTAACATTCTCTTAAATGCAAAAAGAACCAAAACAAAACAAAAATAGTAACACTGAGTCTCATATCAACCAAATGGCCCAGATATATAGTCTGATTGACAGTACCAAATGATTCTGAGACAACAGGGGACATTTCCACTGTCCTGTTTCCCAAACAGGTTTTCCATCAAGATTACTGAGGATGTTTTTCTTCTCAAAGTAAACTGAAACTCAGATCAGAATGTACCTAGAACCCAGGTGAGCACTGTTAAGATTTTACTTTAGAAAAGAGGGATTGAGAATTGACTGATAACTTAGGTCAGGCCTGCCCAAAGTCTGGCCCGGGGTCCAAATCCAGCCCATCAGGGCATTTTGAGTGGCCCGCGGCTGGCTGGCCAGCCCTTCCCTACCCTTCCTTCGCCCATGTTTTTTAAAAATAAAATCTTCTGCCAACACTGACACCACTGGGAAGCTTGGGCGGCTGGGCGGTCTGCCGCCACCGGCACCACAGGGGAATGTGTGGGGGTGGGCAGGCCAGTGGGCCTCTGCCACCACCAAGGAGCTTTGGGGTGGGCTGGCAGGTGAGCCGTCACCACTGCTGGGGAGCTGGGGGGGTCCAAGGTCACACAGATAGCCTCTTCCAAGGGGAGACCTGTGGCCACGGCTCCCTGTGCTTCCTTTGGTCCCCACCTTCCTTCTTTTCTCCCTCCCTTGGTCCCCACCTTCCTTCCTTCCTCCCCCCTTGGTCCCCACCTCCCTCCCTCCCTTCCTTGTTCCCCACCTTCCTTCCTTCCTCTCTTGATTGCCACCTTCCTCCCTCCTTCCCTCCCTTGGTCCCTGCCTTCCTTCCTGCGGGTGGGGTTGCAAGGGGTCAGTGGGTGGGGCTTGCAGTGGGGTGGCAGGGTCGGGGAGCAACCGGCCCCTGACACATTCTCAGCCACCAAATCTGGCCCTCCTTACAAAAAGTTTGGGCACCCCTGCCTTAGGTGGTGGAATCCATTTAAGACTTCTGCAGAAAATGTATCAGAACCCTTGCAACTAATTATTGCTCAGGGCCACTCTGATAATTCTGGGCAACTTGCTTTTACGTGTGAACTAGAAATGGCCTGAGATCATCTGCACTAGGCAGTGTACCTGAAGCAACTAAAGAGCAATTGTCTTAGTTCTCTGCAGGTAGAATATTTTAAAGTTTCTACTCTAGCGCATGGCTTTAGTGACCACCATTGACCTCAAGTGATTGTAGTGTAATAAGGAGCATGACTTTGCTACAGAAGCAGAACAAGACAGTACTCATTATCATGATAGACAATAGATTCTATTATTTATTATTTATCTATTCTTTATCAAGGTTTTAGCTAGAGTAGTGAAAATTGTGAAGATAATTGAATGATGAAGTGATTTTAAATGATACTCTGGCTTGATGCAAAGAAGTTGGCAATATTTTAAAACTCTTTTTATGAAGAGAAGCTAGTTAATCAAAAAATGTAATTGATTTACTCAGTTTAGACAAATTTAAACAACTTTTCACTTTCTGTGGTTTAGGGAGAGCTAAGCTCACTTGTAACTTGTTTTGTTAGATGTCCAGTGTTTGTCTTAAATCCAGTTGATATTCCAACTTGAGTTGAGTCACTTGATCAGTTAATAAATGGTAAATCAAAATTTATGTCAATCAGTTGATTAAGTGGACTTGCTTGAATTCAGATTACTACTTGGATTCATGCCCTTGGTTTTGAATGTCTCAGGTTAGTTTGACTGTTGATGGAGAAAGAAGAGAGTAAGGTTATATTTGACTTTTATTATTATGGAATTCTTTGGAGAGAAAGATTCTTGACAAACTGAAACATTCCTCTTATAGTTTATTTCCTTCCTGTTATAACCCCTTTTTAATAACAGATTGGTGTGAGTAATGTTCCTTTAAGATAAACAGCTTTGCCAGCACAGGTGAATTATGTTTAATAGAGATGGGCACGAATAAAAAAATGGCATTTTGTTTGTTGTTTAGGGGGTCCATTTTGGTTTGTTTCTGTTTTTGTGATTTTTTGCAAAAATTTGTTTTTGTTTTCATTCATTTTGTTACCATTTCGTTACCATTTATTTCAATTTTTGTGATTTTTTTTAGCATTTAAAGCAGTTCACTTGTATTGCCATAACAAAAACGAAACGCACAACAAAATTTCCGGTGTTTCTGTTCATTTTGTTTCATTTTGGAGACAAAATTCGTTTGTCATTTCATTGCATAACGAAACAAAAAAACAAAAACGGAAATGAAAAATTGTTCATTTCGTTCCCATCTCTAATGTTTAACTAACCAAGTGTTTGGTCTTTCATTTTCTTTCCTTAGAATCCCATCCAAGGATGGTACAAAAACTGTTTTTTCTCCATAAACTGCATTTTGTAATCATTGTCTAGCTATGTCTTTCGAAGTAGTTTATGGCATTCTTCAGCCTGTCTCATTTTGTGATGAAGAATCTTCAAATATTCTCTGTAACACTTTGAAAATAAAATTATATAGACGGTGATTTTAATGTTACAGTTGAATTATGTCAGTGTACAACACTGAATTCTGTTCTGTGTTGAATGAATTTCTGTTATTTAGACTTAGAGGCATAAATTCTTCAAACACAGTCCATTTTAGCCTTCTTGCTACTGACTTCTGTTAGCTCATTTCATCTTGTAAGGAGAGATTGACCAATTTGCCATAGGAGATAATAAATGCTTCCCCGAAAGCATCTGATTTAAATGAGCAAGTGGCTTACAGTGGTACCTCTACTTATGAGCAGCTCTACTTAGAAGCAATTCAACTTAAGAGAGGAAAACCATTGGTGTTTTAACTGCTGCCTTACAAATTTTAGATGCGGTCTCCTCTACTTACGATTTTATTTATTTATTTATTTATTTATTTATTTATTTATTTATTTATTTATTTATTTATTTATTTATTTGATTCTGCTTCATGGCCTTCATGAAGCTACACAGATGGGTTTCCCGATGTGCATACGCAAGGCTCCAGATCTTCCTGGCAACAGAAAGGTTGTTAGTCTCCTCCCCCTCCTACTGCACAAATGCCTTCCCACCACAACACCTCAGTTCCCTCTAACCACAGCATTAGAAGGTTCACTCCTGTTAGTCTCCTTTGTCTTCAAACTCTTTTGAGATAATTTCTGTGGAAAATTATATTTTTATGGCATTTTTGCCTCCCTTTAAGCATTGTACAATGTGTTCGGGGAAAATTCCCCACACAGACGGTCATGCTGAGTGCCTCTATTGTCTCAATGAGAGTCATCAACCTGAGACTTGTGAGTTTTGTCAATGTTTTAGCATTCAAGCGGTAAAGAACTGTCGAAACAGTCTCAGCACTTATTTGTTAGAAAAGGCTTTGAGCCCTCAAATGGATTGACCTCAATCTTCTGTGTCCTCGCCAGCTTCTCAGACTTCGAAAAAGTCCTCAAAGCCTCCTCGCAAGGACCCGAAGAAGTTGCCGCTTCTGCAACAAAAAGCTGCTTTGTCAGTCCCAAAAACATATCCGCTTTTGGAGCAAATTTCAAAAAAGAAATCCTTGCAGTCTGCTTTGGTATCGACTCTGAGCGAGCCTGAACAGCTCTCGATCTCGACGCTTGTCCGGTCCGAGCACCCAACCTATGAGCATTGCTCCTGTCGGAAGCTTCGGATTCAGGATTGCATTCTTCATCCTTTTTCCATTTCGGATTCACCACCAACATTGGATTGGCTGGCTGAAGGAACTTTTCCAGCAGACTCCCATGGTTCTTTCACACACTGATAACATTCAGGTTCCATCCAACATAGTGTCTTGAACCATCAAAACCATGCAGCAGCCATTGCTGCATTTACCACCAGAACCGGTGCCAATTGCCCAGAAGGTGAAAAAGAAGCATGGGGGAAAGGACATTGCTATCAAAGTCCTTCAGTTGAATCCAAGATCAATGAGTGCTCAAAGCCCAAGAAACACAAACTCCATTGGCGCGAGCATAAGTTGAACCTAGAGAAGTCATTGGTTTCGAGGTCTACACATTCTGCATCGTCCGTCGCAGTGGCTTCTGTAGATACTGGTTCCAAGCCTACTGTCTGTAGATACTGGTTCCAAGTCTGCAACCTCTTAGAAGGTTCAACTTATTCCTTTGGGTTCGAATTCAAAACTTCATGATGACCATGCTGAACCCTACAAACTTTAGATCCCGATGCTGCCTCTGCCCACCTTTTCGATGGCAAACAATGGCATTTTCAACCTCCGTCCGATCCGAAGGCTCGAGACTGAGCCCCTTCGACATCACAGATGTCTGATTTGGATTCACTTTCTGAGATGGAGAATGACCTCGACAGTCCTCATTTTGTTGCTACTCCTGATTCAGAGATTGAAGAGACTTCTCATTCCTCGTCTGAGTCCATGCAAAATTATTCCAGCTTCATTATTCGTATGACAAAGACAGTGGATTTGTCAGTGTACCATCCTAGACCAAGATTCAGAGATCATCTGTATGGGAAAATTTCTTCAGGTGAAGCAGCCCCTGTACATTTAGGCATGAGTCCTTCATTTCTTTAGATGACTGAGGAAGCTTTCAAAAAGCTGGCTCCACAAAGGATTTCTTGGAGAGTTGAAACAATTTTCAACGTTTTTGATTATAAGGCTCCTTTCCCCCAACTATGCTAGAACTGGCTAACCCTCCCAAAAGTTTCAAGGCCACTCACTGACTGGGCTACTGCTCATTGGGTTGGTACTCCCAATGACACAGGAACACAGTGGACTTTTTCAGCTTGGTAAAGAGAGAATTCTCACACAGCAGCAGCAGTAGGCAGGAAGATATGTCAGTAGGCCAAGTCTAAAACATCAATTTAATAGTTATAAATATCTACAGTAAGAACATGTTTATCTTTCATGATGAAAACAAGAGGACTTGAAAATGTTTAACATTGCTCCATCCTGCCCTACATTTTGAAACCTTCATTAGTTGACACACTTAAGAACTCAGAATAGAAGTAATCTGTTTATCCAATAATCTGTATCTGAAACTTCATCTCTTGGCTTCATACAGTACTTCTCTACCAGTTCCTGTTTGACCCCTAGTTAGGTGATAAAAACTAGTATATCAGGGCCATTTTTATTTTCTTTGGCATTGATTCCAAAATCCAATCTTGCCATCAAACCATTGGGATTTCCCTAGTGTAGATGTTTACTAGGTAGATAATGAATGTGGCGGTACAGATTAGCAGAAGAGTTGCATTGTGTTTTTTTCTTTCACTGTTATCATTCCAGACAGAGATGGACAATTAGCTGATGGAATATTCTACTGTAGAAAAAACATCACTTTGATAAGAAACAAGGTGCATGTTGGGTACATGTTACCATCAAGCTATACCATTGAATGTATAATGTGTAGATGGGTCAGTATGTTCCCACTTCCTGTCACTTTCTCATGTGTTCATGTCAAAGGTTGGAATCTAGTAGTAAGTCCATTGAATCAGTGGAACGTACAAATGTGCTTATTCCCTATATCCACACTGATTCAATAGGCCTTGTGACATGCTACTGGATTTCAGAAAAAGTCTGTCTGTCTTGATCCCCCATGCAGTGATAGATGCTCCAAGCCTCATTTTTCAGCCACCATTTTTTCCTGTGCCTCATTGTGTCTCGTCACTTCACAGCACTTGCAGATCTGGTCTTCATATAAATATGGTAGTTCAGCAGTATGCAGCCTTTCTAGCTAAGTGATTATTACTTGACCACTAACTTATAACAATGTTTAAAGAATGTGCCTTGCCTAATGGAATGCAGTTTGAAGTAGTTGCAATGTGAGCTGTGTTATAAAACTCAGAGAAACACATGCTCTAAATTATAAATCAGACATTTGTTAGGGAGGTGTGGATCAGGTCACTTCACTTTGGAACAAATACAGACATACTCCTCAAGCATCCTTAATATGAAGCAATTTAATTGAGTCATTGGTGCATTGTCCTTGTGCAATAAAGGAACATTTAGAAGCTGGGGAGTTAGATTAGATTGGGAAGAAGGTGGAATTGTCAGCTTTTTTTTTCTTTTTTTTTTGGCAGGCACCATTATCTTGCTCCTTACGTAATGAAGCAATTTGATATGATTTCTCAGGGTACTGCTGCTTTTCAGTTTGAGGCGTATTGTGGACTAATGGAATCCTTATATAATCTGTCAGCCACCCCACTTGACATCTTGGCCTGAAGGAGTCCAGCTAACCTTTGCGATAAATGCCGTCACAATGATGAGTATTCTGGCACAAGTATCTTCCCTGCTTTTACAGGTTACTAAAACTATTACGAGGGAATACACCCCACATGTACAGTATATGTTGGGACCATGCTTCATATACTGCTGTAGTTTAATAAAGCTGTCTTGTTGCTCTTTGTTCTTTGTGCAAAATTATTTATAGATTCTGTAAACACCTGGTCTGTTTTCATGTAAGATTCCAACTATTGTAGGCTCCCCTTCTTCTGTGTTTTTATGGGAGTTTTTTGTCTTGTAAGGGGAAAAATCCTGCTTGCTCTGCCTATCTACCATGTACCATGAATCAGCTTTTTCTGTCATCAGGAGCAATAGCTCAGAGCTATAGATTCTTCAGCCATGTGCTGATAGAGCTTACACAGCTGTATCTTGCATATTGGCAAGTGTGTGGTGAAGTTTGCATAGAAATTCCAAAAATAGTTTGCTTCTATTTCTTTGTACTTTCACCTTTCTTAGGTTGGGTATCCCTCTCATGTATCCAATATTTTTGATGGAATCCCTACAAAGTTATTTTGTTTACAAACCAGCAAGAAACTGAGAGGTTAATTTACTGCTAAGTAATAGTGCTGTGGCTTCTTGACATCTCTACAGCTGCTATTTGTGTTACAAATGCACATACTGGCATTTACTTGCATCTGAAATACATATTCCTACTATTTTCCCTCTGTCTGACTGTTTCCATTTGCTTATTTTGTTCACACTGCATTTATTTTCATATTATGACCCTGTTAGGTTGGGAACCTGTGGATCTGCCTTTGAAAGGCAGGTTACTAATACAGGTACCATGTATGAATAGTAAGTGCTCTGTGTATAGTGATGATGTTATTAATCATGCTTTGAACTAGACTACCTAAGCTCAGAAGGGAATTGTTTTCCTGTAGAAGTGTGCAGTTTACAGATGACACCAGCAAACTTTTCATCTGAGAATATCAGGATATCATTCCTATTTATGCAAGGATACTAATTTCAGTCCTATAACCAGTAAATAATTAAATAGCATTGAAGGAATGTAAGACATATTGAAGCTCTTTGTGTCCTATACACATCAGAGGGCTCTTTTACACGACCCTTAAGATCCGCTGGCAACTTAAATTCGGACCAGAGATCTTGGGGGTTGGCTCCTCTTGCTGTGTTCCCACCCCTCCGCACTCCCTTGCTCCTGTCTGCATGAGGGGAGGGATTAAAAAAGGGAGAAAAGAATGCAGGCTCACCTCCGCTCTGCTGTTGGAGCTGCCCCAGGAAGCATTCCAGTCTCTTAAAGGGGTGGGGGGGGGCAAAAAAAAACCCCAAACAAACAGAGAAAAGAGCCCGGCACTCACTGCTTTGCAGTCCGCATCAGAAATTTTTCACCTTAGGAGACCAGGTACTTGGAAAATGCGCTGGGACATGCTTAGGTGGGTGTGGTCGTACTTAATTTTTTTTAAAGTCCGGAGCTGGTGGGAAAACAATTTTAAGCTCTGCATCTGGGAGCCCTTTGCCTTGGATTTTAGGGGTCGTGTAAAAGCGCCCAGAGAGGAACTGAGAAATGGGACAGGTACTTGTATGTTTATGGGAAGTGAGAAGAAAAGTAGATTGCTAGCTGAAAAAACTGCATAGGTCATTAAAATTGTGCAGCTGCAGTCAACTTTGCATTTCCTATTGGTGAAAAATAACAAGCTGTCCGTTCTGTCATGCTCATTATCTTATACAACCAGACAGCTACAGTAAAAGGTAGCTCCATTAATGTTCTAACTTGAACTTTAATCTGCTTTCACTTTGTAAAATTCTGTAATTTTATTGTTTTGGAGCAGTTTCAAATTATTTTTCATGTTTTAATCTATCAAGCAAATTTATTTAAATTTTCTACAGGGAAATAGCCCATAACGACTGTGAATAGTGTACAAAAGCAGCTATATGCTTTTTATGGTCTCACATGCTGCCTGTGGTTTGTTTGTCTGGGAGACACCTTTTCTGGGCTGGGGTTGACTTTCAGTCTATCTAACACTAACCAATAGTTCTTTCCCTCCTCTCTGCTGAGTGTTCTTTTCTCATCTCAGCTGTTGGAGTTAGCTGCTTGTTTATTTTTTTTCTGCTGTTCCCAGTTGTAAGTAATGAAACATTTTTATTCTTTCTAGTACTAATATCTCAGAGTGAGTTGTTGAGCTGTAAGTACCAATTGATGAGAAAATGATGGACTATCTGTAATCTTAAAGCTATTATCCTCTCCAAGTTTCTGTATTTCTGCTGTGCATCAAAAGCAAATTTTAACTAGAAATTCAAAACTGTGCAATACTATGTTATAAATATGTCTGTGAAGATTCTCAGTCATCTAGGTGCGTTTATCTGGAAGTTGAGTCATGGCTACTGGACTTCTTTTGAGAGAGAGAAACGTTTCGTTGCTCATCCAAACAGCTTCATCAGTGTGATGTTATAAATTGTGGTGTCTACTTGCATTCCTGTTCATACTGTGACAAGCATTTAAGTTTGTTTGCAATAAAATATTTTTTTAAAAATTACCTTATCCATTTTTATCCATGGAAATAAAAAAGTGACAATATCTATATAAAATGTCCACAAATACATCTTTTCAGGGGGTCTCAATCATGAGGCTACTGTCATAGTTTAAGAGCCTGTTCACTTAAGATTCGTAGTTTTCTAACAAGCTCTATTAATTTTTCTTAACTTCTTAAGCATGGTTTATGCTTCCTATGTACATACAGTAGCAGGTAATTCCAGCCCTTTAATTATCTATTGGGAAGGAGGAGACTGAACAATTCATCTTTTTGCTACTGATCATGTTCTTTTTATGTCTGATCCCATAATTACCTTGCCAGAATATAATTCTAAAGTTTGATTTGTGTTATGGAAACCTTTTAGCTTTTGAGATTATAGATTGACTTTGACATTTATAATCCAAGTATGAATCTTAAAATATTGTAAAATTTAACATCCAGACTGATTGTGCTAGCTAGAGACTTGTAGGGAAGTCTGTTTTTTGTAATCAAGCATTTTAGCCTTAGTTTCACTCCTCTTTTGTGATTCTATGTTAATTTGTATTAGCTTTTGACTTTTAAGACTTTTTAGCTTAATTAAACATTTCTTCTGTATACTGGACATCTTTCTCATATATCATTTAAACAAGAACAAGGAGAAGATGACTAAGGCTTTGCCTCGCAATGGTGAAGCGAATGCATGTACGCATAATTGTTTCAGCTCATAATGTGGACCATGTGAAACATCAGCAGTACAGTAGATGTATTAAGTAAATTGAAAACCTAAAATTGATTTAACCTACACTTACTCTATCCAAAGAAGTTGTGATCCATTGCCTTACATAACAAATACTACCTTAGGGTTCAGAACACCTTGAAAAGAAGCTAATTTGGATTTTTTATTGCCTAAAGCAGAAATGTTACAGCACTAGGAAAAATTATACTTTTGTCTTTCATTATGAATAACTTACCACCCAGAGGTTGCCAGAAATAAGCTTCTCTTGTGGCTGTAGGTAAAGTTATATGTAATCCTTTTTAGTCAGCAGTAGTTGTATATATTTGATTGTCCATTGGAATAATCTGGGTGAATAGCCCTTAATTTAGCCTTACCTTTTTATTTATTTATTTATTTATATACTGCCTGACTATCCCAAAGGAACTCTGGGCGATGAAACTAAATCATATTGAAACAAAGATCTCGAAACTGAACTGGCTGCAAAACAAATGAGATGGAAGTACTTGGGTATGGCTTGTGAGGAAGCATCTCACACAAAGGGTTGCTGTAGCTGGAATTCTGGAGTTCCCTAGTGTCCAGCCAGCTATCCTTGAGAAGTTCTTAAGCAGGGAATAGTGGCAATAGGCTTCTGTCATTGTAGCTCTTGTATGATTGGCATTCAAAAGCATATTGCCACTGATACTAGAGATTTCTTATACAGCTATCATGGCAGGAAGTCATTAATAGACATGCATGGCAGCATGAGGGAACTCATTGATGAAGTTACAGAATGTCAAAACATAGATATAGATCTGGGAAAATATAGGTATACTGCTCCAGTGGTTCTCAACCTGTGGGTCCCCAGATGTTCCTGGACTGCAACTCCCAGAAACCCCTTCCAGCACAGCAAGCGGTGGAGGCTTCTGGGAGTTGCAGTGCAGGAACATCTGGGGACCCACAGGTTGAGAACCACTGTGCTAGACCTATGTGAGTCTAGTAGTAAGAAGTGTAGAAAAGTAGATTTCCTTTGTGCACAGTGGGCTATCATTTTTGTGTGCTCACAGTGCTAAATATGACTACTTGGCAGAGGTTTGCATGTTCATGCATGCATACTTTGTTGAGTGAGTTCAAAACTTGTGAGCTGGTTTGTATCTTTGAGGCTTTATAAAGACAATTGCTGATGCAGAGAATGTAAATGTACACTACATTGAGGGTTCAGAAAAGATAACAGAGAAAACTGTTGCAATGCAAGCTTGCCTTGCATATGAAAGAGCAATTTCATATGAGATTTATAAGCAGCTATGCCAAATTCTTTCTATGCCAGATTGGAAAGAAACAGTTATTCCCTTGAATAAGATTATATTTTTGTCTAAAACAGTTAGACTATAACTTGAGCATTATACTGTACTTGATAGTAAGCCGGGGAGAGAACCACACGGTTGTGAAACTGTAATTTTGAGTTGGAAAAGTGGGGGGGGGGTCATCCTATATATGGGGGCATTTTATAGACAAGAAAATAAGGTGCTTTTGTCCTGCCTTTCTCCTTTACCTTCTTTACTTTTTAATATTGTGTTTTCAGTTGGGTCCTTTTCAAATGTTTAAAAAGAGTTAATAACATTATATAAAACATGCTAGTGTTTCTGCTATGCATACCCCTAGTGTCAAGTTTCAAAAATGTAAGCAATTTAGATATTCCTGCTTCAGATGGAAAACTTAACTATCACTTGTTTTGTCTTCTTTATTTCAGACCAGTCTTTCCACATGGGGATGTGGAGGCCTTTTCATTTTCCTTTTTCTATTCACATTTGGACTATTTGCTATATTGTACATTGCTCTTTATATCCTCTGCTTTGTGGGTGGGTAAGTATATCACTTTTTGTTGTTTGAACTATATAAAGAAATTATTAGAACTAAGAACAATGCATTTTAAATAGAAGTGACTACTTTCCTTGCCAAGAAATAACTTTTGCTCATTTGAAAGGATTCAACAGAATGGAATCTGTTCTCAATCATGTTTTAGCAAATCAGTGTATCTGGGTCTTGATGATGAAGCATTATTCCATTGCATATAAGATATTCCTTTGAAATTGTCTATGTTGAGACTACAGTACAAGTCAAGAAAACCGTATTTTCTGCCCCATAAGATGTACTTCCCCCCTCAACAGTAAGGAGAAATGACTGTGTGTCTTATGGGGCGAATGCATTCCCACCGGTAGCTTCCAGAGCAGCTGCTGCGGAGGCCTCCGCCCCCCGTGCAGGTCCCAGCCCCAGCTGCAACTCCCGCCCACCTGTTTTTATGGGCTAGAGCAGGGGTCCTCGAACTTTTTAAACAGGGGGCCAGTTCACTGTCCCTCAGACACTGTTGGGGGCCAGACTATACAGTATGACCCTCATATCCACTGATTCGCCATACGCGAATTCAGTCAACTTTAGATAGCAAGCGCCGGTGCAAGGGCCTGGAAGGAGGAGGCTGCATGGCTGGGGAATGCCTGCCCACCCCCAACATCAGCAGCACCAGCGGAGGCTGCGTGGCCCTGGAGCACCCGCTCACTCACCTGAGAAGGAGAAGGAGAGGGAGGGAGAGGAAGGTGATGGCAGGCAGACAGGCAGAAGTATCTGTTGGTGGTGGGCAGCAGAGCCCCATGGGCCTTTTGCATGGCTTCCTCTTCTCTTCCTCCTTATTGTCTGTCTCTCCTCCCCCACACCCAATCTGTTCCAGCCTGTCCCGTGCCCCATCTCTCCATTGCCATTGCTGCCAGGCAGCAGCAGGACTGAACCCTCCATGCAGCTTTCGCCAGTCTGCCCTCTCCTCCTCCACCACCACAACTTCCTCCTCCTCCTCTTCTTCAGGAGGTACTCCTCCATTGAGCATCTGCCAAAGTTTCCTGGTGGTGGCGGCGGAGGAAGCCATGTGGCCTTGGAGCTCCTGATCACGTGGTTGCCTGCAACTGTGGTGGCGGTGGCAGAGCGGAGGATGTCGCTCCTGAGCGTCTGCCTGTATGCAAGATTGGCAGCGGAGGAGGCTGCACTACTCTGGAGCACCCACCTGCAAGCACCACAAGTAGGAAGAGGCAGCCTGGGTAGCGCAAAGGTGTTTGCAGTGAGCCCACACCCGCCTCCACCACTGAGTGGGGGGTCTGCACCTAGCTGGCCTGATCCAGCCCCGGGCCTTAGTTTTAGCACCCCTGGGCTAGATATTAACCATCCACCATGATGACCATAGAGCTGCATCTCTCTGGTCATCATGGTGGGTGGTTACTCTCTAGCCCGTTTCTCATCTCTATGGTCTCCAATCAGGCTGCTTTCTCTCCATCTCCTATTGTATGGAACAAATCAATCATTCAAGTTATTTTTTAAAAAACAGCCTGGCCGGGAAGCAGCGAGGGTTGCAGCTGGGGCTAGGACCTGCACTGGGTCTGGAGGCCTCTGCAAGGGCCGGAGGCTTCCCAGCATGGAGACCCGGGGGGGGGAGGAGGCTTGTCTTTTTACTCTTCAGTCATGCCTCTCCAGGCCTCCCAAGAGCACCATGGCTGTAGAGTAAATTGAGTTGGAGATGGACCAGGACCGCAGTATGTATGTGTGAATATTTTAAAAACTAGGTGCATCCTAATGTCCGGTGTGTCTAATGGGGTGAAAAATATGGTAAATGTTTTCTGTGTTCCAGACAAACATAGAACTCATATTCCATTGAGACTCAGTCAAAAACTTTTACATGTAAAAGAACAATAGTACTGGTGAGTGTGCATGGGTGGGAGTAGTGATGGGAAGGAGGAAGGGGTCTTTAACAGAGCTACCACAGTTCATAGGTCCAGGCTGTTCATGCCACCTGGAGGTGGGGTAGGAATTGGTTCTGCTTACACTGTCAGCATTGGAAGTGCTGCAGTTTCCAGATCTGTAGAGGGATTCTGAAGATCTTCGGCACCTAAGAGTTTACCCTTAAGTGGCCATTTTCAGGAGTTGTCCTGATAGAGCACATGGCAGCCATGAAACCTCAGGGAACACCTCTAACTGCAACTATCCCTTTGTGTTGGCAAAAATGGGAAACCACCCTCTGTTCTTTGAGCAGCCTTACTAGTAGCACTCCAAATTATGTATTAATATCTTTTGCTTTGTGTTTTTATCTAGTTTTTAAAATTCATTTCAATTCACAGTTTCTGTTCTTCTTAATTGCCACTTGTTTTAGATTTTGCGATAGACTGTATAATGAATTCACAATACTTTTTCTAGTCCTGAGAGAGGATTAGAACAAATTCAAGTATGTTGAGCAGATCTCACTTCACAGCATTGTGCTTGTTCAAATGCAGAGTTTTTGGAGTTTTCCAAAAATAATAATGTCACAATAATAATGTCACATTGAATAGGCGAGTCTGAGGAAAAGATATACAGATAACAAGAACAGCCTGCTCTTGCTACTGCTTTTATTTAGAATAATGGTCAACAAATTGCCTCAATGTTTGAAATTTCCAGTATGATTTATTCTTTTAGGGGCTTTATGGTAATATTCTTCTTTGGAAAATACAATTCAGAGAAGTACCTGGACCAGTGCGAACACTCCTTTCTTCCTCCAACACCTTTTGGCATCTCTCAGGTAAGCAACATGTGAGGAATATACTGTTATTATTTTTGAATTCATTTTCTTCAGATATGCCTCCATAAATTCCTGTTATCTGACCCATTTTGTCTTTGAATGAGCAGGAAAAACTCTCTGCAAGAAAATAGAGTGCTTCCATAACATACATTTCTATCAAATTCCTTGCTGCCACCATTAATCCTGGTCGTCATATTTTGCTAATGAGAATATGTCTCTTTGGGGCTCTTTTTCATCTTGAGGAGTGTCTGTGGGGAGATCTCATTTTGAAAAGGATAAGATCTCTTTCATCTGGGAAATTATGTTCCCAGACTACAGGCTGGTTTTCCATGCATTCAAAATCTCTATGTTACCTTTTCCAGATACCCAGTTCCCTTCTTTGATCTCATGTTTCTTGAGAGGAAGCAAAAATATCTATAATCAGTCAGCAGGTCTCAGGATATTTTCCTTTCCACAGTGATTTTTTTAAAAATAATTTTTGCATTTATGCATTTTGTATTATGCACATGTTGAGTCTATTGATGCCCCCTCATAGCATGTGAGTGATGTGGTCTTGGTAGCATAGATCACTGTCACTCGACAGGTTTGTTTTTTGTATGTTTTTAAGATCTTGAAAAGTCGAGGCCAGGATGTTTGTTTGAGGTCTCTCTTTGTCAGTACCTAATGTCAGTGGACGTGGCATCATTCACATGTGAGGTCCCCACACATGTGAGTCCCACAGTTGCCCCTTCACTCAATGAAAAGGTCCCAATTCAGAGAACTGAATTAGATAGATAGGTAGGTAGATATCAATATAGATATAGATATAGATATAGATATAGATATATGGTTGCAGAGTACTTTATACTTTAACATGTAAACTTTATACTTTATGACATTTGAAATGCCCAGTAACTTTTTCTGTGAGCTGTTTTTTCCTCCTTTTTCATCTGATGAGAGAGAATTTAAAATTCATGATTACAAAGAGCCAGATTTGGGCAATCATATCTAGATTAGAACTGAGATTGGAAGGGGTCCTGAACTGTAGTCCTGATGAAAATCAACCCAATCTGAAATATCAGGAAACATCTAGAGTTCTTATAGAATTGGCTGAGGGGACATCATTGTTACAGTTTATAATTTCTGAGGAACATCATTCCAGGTCTTTCACGTTTGACCTCTGTTTCTTCAGAATGACATTGTTGAAGCTTTGACATCTTAAGGTGAAAAAGCTCGATGAATGCTGTGTTTGAAATGTGCATGAATGTCTACTCAGGTATTTCTGTCTGACCATATTAGAACTGGATAGCTGCTGGATACCTCAGGAGTTTAGGGATCTGTCTGTAGAGCCAAGAATTGAGAATTCAATTCCCTACTGTGCCTCCTTGACATGGAGTGGAATCAATGATCCATAGGGTCACTTCTGGCTCCGAAGTTCTAAGATGATAATGAGATTATGATATGAAAATAAGCCACATTAATTCGTTGTTGTATAGTGGTATGTTAAATTATACCCACAGTGGCATGTTTGTACTGGGAGTCCAGTGGAATTTTGTTTTTTGTCTGTAACAGCAGCCCATTTTCTTTGCTCTATGAAGAAATTTGCTTTTTAAATATAGAGATCTGTATAGGGGCTGCTAATAGAGGAGAAAATGGATATGATAGAGAGGCCACAGCTAACACATTTTAGATTGGTTACAATACTTTTTCAAATGGAAAATCTTGCATATGGGTCTGCCAATGATGTGAGCTTCTCACATCATTGGCATGCCCAGGAAATTGCTATAACACATAGTGGCCTGGAGATGAGCCAGCCAGATGACAGAGTAGTCAAAATTCCCTATACACCCCATAGGTTTCATGATGGAGCAGTGTTTTTAAGGATATTTTGCCTCTCCCAACAATGCAAGACAAAGCATATCAGAATTTTATTTTCTCTTAAAGTGTGAATTAAATGGGAATTAATCTTGCCCCCCGTCTCTTTCTCTTTCTTTCTGTCTCTCTCAAAGTGCATAGAAGAAATGAAACAGGAAAGCAAACCTATTAAAATTGATAGGAGACTGACTGGTGCCTATATAATAGATGAACCTCTGCAGCAGGTGGGTTTATTTAAAAGTGTCTTTAAATAAATTATTTTATGTATTCTATTTGTTTTATTTTATTATTATTTTATTCAGTTTAGTATTTTGAACCTACATTAGTAAAAATTGTGTTTTTTTATAAGATATTATTACAGATGTAAAAAATGACTCAGCCTTATGACTAGTGTGTTTCATGTATATGAATAATTCAGATTATCCTCCATGTGGAACTCAGTAGCTGAAATGCAGCTGCTTAGCTTAATAACTGCCTACAGTAGGCCCATTTGAATCAGTAGAATTTACAGAGATGTTCCCTGCTGATTAAATGGTCTTACTATAGTGTGATTGACTATGCTAAGCAACAGCATTTTAGCCAAATAGTAAGCTCGGTTATACCTCTTTTATTTGAGTGTAGTATCTCTCTGACAGATACAAACACCTTTCTCCATCAAACTCTCCCTCTTGTCTTATATTGGTAGTGTCTTGTCTTATCTCAGATGACCTTTGGTTTTAAAACTAGATCTTCTGTTGCAATACCCTTCTGTTGCAATACAGGACTATTTGAACCTAGCTTTAGTTAAAGGTTGATCTTTTTTGGTTTAAGACAAAGAAACAGAATGTGATTATTCTTGGTATGTCTTCTCGAAGGCTTTCATGGTGGGAATCCTGACATTTTGCCAGACTCTGTGGCTGGCATCTTCATAGGACAAGGAGCTCGGGAACTAGGAGTTCCCGAGCCCTTGCCCTTTGAAGATGCCAGTCATAGAGTCTGGTGAAACATCCGGAAGAAAAACTTCCAGAACACGTCCAAACAGTCTGGAAAACTCACAACAGCAATTTTTGGTATGGCGATCTTGGCCACAAACTTGGTTAAAGTAACTAACTAGAAACAGATGTGAGAAATCACAGATTTGAATAATTCTTTCTGCAAATAAATGCATTTGTTGCTTTTTCTCCCTATTGTCCTTACACTGACACTACTCAACTTGTCTCTTTTTATTGTAAAGTTACTCTTTGAAAAAAGAACCATGTACAGTACACCTACTACAGCATTTATACATATCAGCTGAACTGCAAATTCTGAAGGAACTAAGAGGCCTGTTCTGTTTGCATAGGGCTTTGTAGCAAGAGAAAGATATACAGGTAAATCCAGCACCATATTTTGCTATGACAAATTGTAGCTCATTGACAAGATGTTGGGGGTATCTCTTGGTCATGTGTACCTGATCATATATCTGATTGCATAACTGAGATATGTCCAGTCACCTTATTTGAGTTGTAATTAGCTACAGCAAGTATTGAAGACCTTATGCTAAGACAATACAATTCTAGCCACTAAGACTGAAGTTAATTGTAGCTATTAAGTTCTTCTCATTTCAGCAAGTTTGCCCTGAATTGCACTGATAACAGTTTTAGTGGAATATTTTCATTTATTGTATGAAAAGAAAGTTATCATTCTAAAATTTGTTGTTTTATCCTCTCCTCCCCCCCCCCTGTTAATATGACTAGCATGGCACTGGATTTGCTTCTGTTGGAGCAAATGTTGGCTTGTTCTTATAGGCAAGAACCTGGCTAGCACACAGCCTCTTTGGTGTCATCCTCGCTTGATATGTGAGAGGGCAAGAAGATTTCAATTCCTGATTTTCAGCATACTGCCGTTTTCCCTTTCATCAGAAGCCAGTAACATAAGCAAAGTGCTCTCAGCCCATGGCTGAGACAAATGATGACAATAGCTGTGAAGCAGGAGTTGAAATCATTTCTCTTCTATTTTACTGCAGGGAAGAAGTACAGTTTATTCTAGCTGAGGTTTTAATGACAGGCTATGCTTTACTGTCATCAGAATTTAGACTTTGTTTTTCAAAACTTGCAAATTGCACAATTACTGAAGGAAAAAACTTTTTGTTTTTGTTTTTTAAACTTGTAAGCTTGTCTTGGGGAAAACTACTCTGCAGTATGCTGTGTGGATAGATGGTCTTTCCTTAGGTAACAAACAAGCTTGATTTTTGTGACCTGTTTTTTCCAATTATTGACATAATTTCTAGATAAATACAGTGATTAGTTTAGATATCCGGAGGTTTACAGTTCATTTACTTTTTTGTTCTAGAATGTTAAGAGTTTATGTTTCTATGTTGTTTGCTTCTTTTGTGTGATGTACAAAGCTTGTGGTTGTTAATGAAATGCTTAACCCCTTATATAATCACTTAATTCTGAGATCTGTGGAATTAAGATCACAAGCAGGCTAGTCTCATGTGAGCTTGTAAGATTCAGAAATATTGTTTGGTGGAATTATACATCAAATTCATTTGCATTTATTGCTCCCCTGCCAAGTACGAATCCCCTCTCCACAAGTATGACATGTATTTTGATGGTAACTATGCTTATAACCCAACCTGATTTTAAATTAGCCAAGGACCAAAACCCAACATGAGACAGCAAATTAAACTAGGCATGTACTGAATAGGGGTGTACTATTCATTTTGGGTTGGGAGGATGGGATTCCCACTCAAAGAATTCTCCAGAAATTCCCTAAGCAGATGTATTCTCAAAGGCTTTCACGGCCGGGATCTGATAGTTGTTGTGAGTTTTTCTTCCTGACATTCTCCAGACTCTGTGGTTGGCATCTTCAGAGGGCAAGGAGCTCAGGGAACAAGGAGTTTCTCTCTGTGCTCTGGGGTATAGAGTGAGTGAGACTGGGGTTCTTAAAGTTGGGAAAAGGAAATGTATCCTATGCAAGGCAATAGGCATTAGTCATTGTATTGTGATGGAGGGATTAAGAAGTTTCAATGTACAGTAATCAGGATCCTAACAACGATCCTAAGTTTATAAATTGCACCAATTTTCCCAGGGAAACTCTGGGCGGTTTACAAATGAAACAACAAAACAAGTAAAAACCTCAGGGATACAAATAGAAACGAGCATAACAAAAGAAGAGGCACTGACACTTAACACAAATAACAAAAATAACAAGGGGCATAAAACATATGCTTCTTTGAACATCCACATTTTCAAAGGCTTCTTAAAAGCTGCAAGGGGAAGAGCCAGGCAAATCTCGCAGGACAGTTCTTCTATTGTGTGAACTGCTCAATTTTGCTTGTGGCTAGATGGGAATAATTGAGCTTTGACCCTTGCACTCTGTAGTTTTTAGTACTGGAAGCCAGGCTTTGTTGATTTTTAGACTTTCTTCTATGTTTGTGGATTTCAATGGCTTCCCTGTGTAGTCTGACATAGCGATTGGTAGTGTTGTCCAGTACCACCGTGTCCTGGAAGAGGATTTCATGTCCAGTTTGTTACTGCTGATTTTTCAGGTTGTTTTAGCCTGCAGTGTTCTTTGATTCTGGTCTGGATGCTGCACTTTGTGGTCCCAATATATACCTGTTTACAACTACAAGGTATCCAGTATACTCCTGCAGTGGCGAGTGGGTTCTTTTTGTCCTTTTCTGACCGTAGTATCTGTTGTATTTTTGTGGTGGGTCTAAATACTGTTTGTAGGTGGTGTTTTTTTTTTCAGCACTTTGTCCATGCGGTCTGTGGCTCCTTTTATGTATGGCAGAAATACTTTGTTTGTTGGGAGCTGTTTTTCTTTTTCAGATTGGTGTTGGTTTTTCAGTTTGATGGCTCTTTTGATTTTGTTCTTGGAATAGCTGTTTACCTGTAGGGCCCAATTCAAGTGGCTGAGTGCAGTATTGAGGAATTCAGCTTCATAGTTATGGTTTGCACAGTCAACAAGTGCCTTCATTATTCCTCTTTTTTGTTGTGGGTGGTGTTTGAAATTTTTATCTAGGTACTGATCTGTGTGTGTGTGGGGGGTTCTGTAGACATTGTGTCCTAATTGGAGGTCCGGCTTGCGTATGACCATGATATGTAAGAATGGGAGTTTCCCCTCTATTTCTTTTTTCATGGTGAATTTTATATTTGGGTGGATATTGTTGAGGAGGTTTAGAAATTCTTCCAGTTTATCTTCACCGTGGCTCCAAATTATGAATGTGTCATCCACATATCGGAACCAGACTGTGGGTGCAAAGGGTGCCACATCCAGAGCTTGTTTTTCAAAATGTTCCATGTAAAAGTTTGCTATTACCGGGCTGAGGGGGCTCCCCATGGCAATTTCATCTGTCTGTTCATGGAAGTCATTATCCCACTGGAAGTAGCTGGTCATTAGGCAATGATGGAATAGGGCCTTAATGTCATTTTGAAAAACAAGCTCTGGATGCAGCAGTAGCTGAACACACCCTGAAACAAACTGGACATGAAATCCTCTTCCAGGACATAGAGGTACTGGAGAGCACTACCAATCACTATGTCAGACTACACAGGGAAACCACTGAAATCCACAAACATAAGTACGGTTTCAACAAAAAAGAAGAAAGTCTAAAAATCAACAAAGCCTGGCTTCCAGTTTTTACTGCAGAGTGCAAAAAGGTCAAAGGCCAATGATTCCCATCCAGTCACAAACAAAGGTGATCTGTTCACGCAATACAACTAACAACACCCATCAACTACATATCAGAATAGTTGCTACCCCTGATTACATTGAAACTTCTTAATTCCTCCATAACAAAATAATTAATAACACCTATTGTCCTGCATAGGACAAGTTTCCTCTTTCCCACAATTTTAAGAATCCCAGTCTCTCACTCTATACTCCAGAGCACAGAGATAAATTCCTTGTATCCAGAGCTCCTTGCCCGCTGAAGATGCCAGCCACAGAGTCTGGTGAAACGTCAGGAAGAAAAACTTCCAGAACACAGCCAAACAACTATCCCTAGGCAGAATTCTGATAGTTCCTGCTTACAACGACATTCCTAGAAGCATCTACATTTCATTCAGCTGGAACAGGCACTGACTTTGTGGAACGTGTAGTTCTTTATGGACTAATGGACAGCAGGAAAATACCTTGGCTCTCCAGATATTTTTAAACTGTTAACTCCACACAATAATCACCCTGCCTAATGCTGATGGGACTTAACAGTCTCTAAAATATGTGGAGGTCCACTGCTGTCCAGCCATTATGCATTGCAGAACTTTAGTGAATCAAATCTGTTCTGTGACTATCAATGGGAGGCCCAGCAATGCACTTGGAATTATGAGTGTAGCCAAAGATGTGATCAGTGTACTTGTGTAGAGGTTTTAACAGATCATGATTCTTGTGTAACACAGAAATTTTATGGATCCCTTGATGCTTATCTTTTAGCTAATGCTTTCCCCCTGGAATGTTTTTTTAAATTGATATTTTATTTTTATGTTTTGCTGTAATTTTAGATTATCCAGTTTTCCTTGCGTGACTATGTCCAGTATTGGTATTACACACTAAGTGATGATGAGTCTTTTCTTCTTGAAATCAGGCAGGCTCTCCAAAATGCATTAATTCAATTTTCTTCTAGGTAAGAGTTATTTTTATAAACAACTTTAAATACAACTTTAAACAAGTATTGCACTATTCAAATAATTTAAAAATAATAGATTTGAATGTGCCTATAAATTAAAAATAGCAAAGAACTGTATGTTTTAAGATGCCATCTTGCAGTAAGTTGCACAGATATCTTATGATAGCCTTCATGTTGCCTTCATGTTTCTGAGGTGTGCTGCAGTCCCTGATTGAATACATAGAATACAAAACAGTTTTAAAATGCATATATCTTATTGACAATTCTCCTAATAAATTAATGAAAAATTGTTTATAACATAGTACCAGGCAAAGCTGTAAGTGAAACCAGATTTTAATTTTTATCTCATTGCCAGAAATGGTTGATTATGAGATGGTGTCTCATAATCATTACATATAGTAAACATATTCCAAACTAAAACAGGTACTGTGCTTTAAGTACAGTAGGACTATATATTTGAGGTTAGTGTCCATGGTTTCATGTATCTAGTCAGAAAATATTAAAAATATTAAAAGAAACAATCCAGAAATACATCTTTTCATGATGTAATTACTGGAATTTGCCACTAACGGCAACCAAAGATAATGTAATACCGTATATAGGGTTCACTGGTATCTGTGGTTTCCAGCATGGGGGGGGGGTTCCTAAGAACCAGTCCTCTTCAGATATTGTGGTCCTATTCTGTGATGTGAAAAATAATATCATATGCATTTTACATTGCTGCATCTGATAGTATAGATCCAACCTATAGCTTGGAAAGTTTTTTAAAAATTCAATAATAGTCCATCTAAATCCCCCAATCTTACTGTAATAGTTAGAAAACTTAAAAAGTAGCACTTTAAGTTCCCTTTTCCAAAAGTGATTAAATCAGCTAATTTATTTTTAAACTAAAAATCCTCTGAATGTTGCATGCTGCCAGCTGTGTTACAAAACATGCCCTCCTGTTCAACTTGCCATTGGTCACAGCAGAGCATAAGGCAGCATTACAGAACATAGAACAAGCCATTGCTTGAAGCTTGTGAGGTTGTCCCTTGTTAAATTATGGCTCAAATCCCTTTGAGTAACTTATGTGCATGGAAGGGTGATGATGTCATAAACTGGGGGTGATTTTTCAATAATGAAAAACTCCCTAATTCTGTCCTTTGGATTTTCCAATTCCATGTTATCTCTTTCATTGTCTGCAACTTATAGAAGCCATCAGACGGGAAGAAGAAGTTCTGAATTACTGAAAATCATTGCTGCTGAATTATATTTCTGGCAGACTGAGTCTTTCCATTATCAAAGGAATTTAATTATACAATAAAAGGAACCACATAAAAGTTGGAACAGCTGCGGGATAGAAGCAGGAGGTCATTAATGAACAAAATTCATCTCCTACCTGTACAGGCATAGTTATGCCCTCAGAGTCTCAGCCAAAAAGTTAACCACAATGTAAATTAGACATGGCCAAGAACCAGCAGCTCAGCCGTTTGTGCTGGTTCTGCCAGTGGCCGAAGAGATGTTCTGCAGTTCGGTTGCCTGCCCCTCTGGTGATTCATGTCCATTTTTTAACATAAATGCATCTTTGTTATTGTAAAAAGCTATTAAGAACAAGTAGTTACTTGAAAGTGGTTGCTTCCAGAGCATGAATAGAAATGCTAACTGTTAAATTTATGAACTGTCATTACTTTGTTTGAGGCATAAAATGGAAGTTTCCCAAGAGTCAGATTTTTTGGTACTCACATGTTTCAGATGCATTTATGCACTGATCTCTACATACAATAGTGTGTGGTATAAAACAGCATTCAGCTGTTGGTTTAATTGTTTCCGGGTATCTCAGACTGTAGTACAATTTATAATGCAGTGAATTGTAGGCTTGGTTTTTGGTTTGCATCCCCCACCCACCCACTTTAAATTGAACAAAAAAATATATAAGGTTGCCACCTAGTGTTCTTTTTTATTCTGTGCTGTTTAAACATATGCTTTTCTACTTCAGAAATCCATAAATGATTGGGAACCATAAAAAACTTAAATTATTTTTTCTCATTTTGTATTACTATCCTTTTTTTTTTTTACAAAAACTAAATTAAACTGCAATCTTAAAAGTTGTTACAAGAGAACAAGATATATTATGCTCTCTGCAATTCTACTTTGTAGCATTTTGTCAAAGTAATATTTCTTTACTTGGAAAGGTCAAAAGAAATAGATTGGCAGCCATATTTTACCACTCGTCTGGTAGATGATTTTGCTACTCATCTTAGAGTATTCAGAAAAGCTCAGCAAAGGATAACTGAAAAAGAGGATCAGATTCAAGGTAATACCTGATTTTAAAAATATGTTTTATTGCTTTTCATAATAAATCAAAACTGTGTGTTTTGTTATCCTGCACCCTTTTTAATGCATTTAAGTATCATTTCCTGCAAATCAGAGTTGTATAAGCAATCTAGCTTTTTACACCTATTTATCAGTAAAGGTGCCTTATTTTACGTAAGATCTTAATGCTAATAAATACCATATTTAAACAGTATGGAGCACAATACTTATACAGGAGAATTGGCTATTTCTGCTTAACTTTTTCCTTCACTACAGTTCCCCAATCCAGAAACTTGGATCATTGGGGAAGGTTTTTGAGGTGACATTAGAGATTAGTATGTCCACAAAGAAATCTTTTATCTCAAGTTCCTGGTAAGACTGTCCTTTCTGGATACATAGTGGATAGTTTACTGGGGCAGATCAGGTGAAGCACTGTTTTGAATCTGGTAGATCTACTCTTTCTGATTTCTACTGAGGAAATAAATAAAACAGTTTAGCTGAAGAACATGGATTTGCAGTAAAAATGCATATTGGAGCACAGCATTGCCAGTACCAACTGAGGGAACTGTTTCTTCCTGGTAATTCCTCCAATTCCCCCCAAAAAGGACTATAGGGATTATTTTTTCATATGTACTATCAGATATAAAGACAGGATTTCCTTGTGGTAGCTTAAAAATGCTGTAATGGAAGTATAGCAAAAATGAACAGGGCATCCCATAACGAGCGATGCACATTGGCAGATATTTCGGAAAAGGGGGCAAGTTGCTAAGCTAGAGATGTACGAAAAAGAAGCTTTTCGGTCACAGTAAAAAATAAATAGCTTATTTGCGTAGATTGACTGAAGTTTTCCCATTTCTGATTAGATGGAGCAGAAGACCTTGTAGATACATTTTTTGAAGTTGAAGCTGAAATGGAAGAGAAACTCTGTCGTGATCTAGTCTGCACATCTCCCAAAGATGAAGAAGGTTCCCTTCCTTGCTTTTTAAAGATAAGCTGTGAATAAACTGTGCCAGCAACTGGTCTCCTACAAATAAACTAACATTTCTTCATGCTCATCCTTGGTGTTCAATTGCTTTCATTTGCTTTCAGAGGGATAGTGGTGGATTTGATTATTCATCAGTAGGAGGGAGAATGTATTGGAAATGGTAAAAACAGCATTATTATGTTAGCTTAGAAATTACTGTTCAGTAAATATTACAACTTAATTGTGTAAATTTAGGTATGAATTTAATCTTTTCTTTCTAGAAAATTATTACAAATAATTGAATTTTGTCACCTTCCCATATGTTGGTGGTAGAGATGGGCACGACTTGAAAAAAATTTTTTTTCGAGTTGTCGTTAGTCGGGCCAGTTCCGTTTCGGGTCGTTTCCGTTTTTTGCGAAAATCCGCAAAAAGTAGTCGGTTCGGTTTTTTTTTTTCGTTAGTACTGGTTTTTTGGGGGAGCAGGCTCCTGGAGGCACCTCTGTGGGGTGGGTGCCTCCTCTGGCCCACTATAAATGGAAAGCGGGCTCCTGGAGGCACCCATGGGTGCCTCCTATCCTCACCCACTAGGAAAGGGAAGCAGTCTCCAAGAGACCCCTCTACATGGGGGTCTCCCCTCCTCTCCTGCTGCTGCTGCAAAATGGTATGCAATAGCCATATGGATATGCATACAAGTTGCAGACAGTGAGACTAGTGATGGCAGTGAACCCAGAGCCATAGGTGATGCCTAAGGCTCTCGCACCGCCATGTCTCACAAAGAAGGGAATCGTACTTGCGTGTCGTGCAATGCAAGTAGATCTGGCTTAGGGTTAAAGTGGGTTAGTGCAAGGGCTAGAGTTAGGCTAGTGACAGGTAAGGTTACGGTGGGCTAGTGGGTTGCACCTCTGGGTGCCTCTCTGACCCACTAAGAAGACAGTCTGTGATGTATGGGTAAGGACTGGAGTCAAGGGTTAGGGTTAGGGGGCTAGGGCAGATTTTAGGGGGCTTTTTGGCACATCCCAGAAGTCTCCATGGCCAAGTGGCCATGCGATTGGTGGGATGGCTCCAAAAATTTGCATGGTCGTCCACTCCCACATGGCTGGCCACTCGGCCAGCCCATCATTGCGCAGGTGTAAAATAAATAAAATAAAATAAAATCAATGGAGGACAGAGGAGGAGAGGAGAGACATTTTGTTGGAAGAAAAAACCCACTGCCACTGTGAAAAATCTGGCAGTTTATATAAATTTTCGCGTGTTTCTGTTGTGCTCGTGTGTTTTTGGACCACGATTTCAAAAACAATATTGCGTTCACCGCCCCATTTTGGATCCCCCGCCCGCACCGCATGGCATGGCGAGTCCGGCTGACCAGGACGGGGGGGAGGCGGGACCCGCCCCCAGAAACCACCCCTCCGGTAGGTGCCCTGCGCCCTTAGTCAAGCAGGCATTTTTCCGCCTGCTTTTTTGGCCCGGGAATGGGTGGGGGGAGATTTTAAAAGTTTTTTCCTGTGCCGTCCGTGCCGCTTGCTTGCAATTTAATTGCAGAGGCCAGCGGCGAGACTGGGCTTTTTGCTGGCTGCGAGCCTGCGGCGAGTCCCACCAGAGCAGCCCAGGACGGGGGATGGGGGGGAGGCCGGGGACCTCCAGAAACAACCCCTCTGGTAGGTGCCCTGAGGCATGGCAGGCATTTTTCCGCCTGCTTTTAGGCCGGGAACCGGGTTTTTTTAACTTTAAAAAACTTTTTTCTGTGCCACATGGCATCGCGCGATTGCGCGATGCAAGGAACGAGCACGACAAATCAGACCAAAATTGTTCGTTCGTCGGTTCGAGCTCGAAATCTGGCAGAGTAATTCCCGTTACCGTTTCCGTAGAGTAACGGAACCAAGTAACGGAAACGGAAACGGGAATACCGCTAAGTCGTGCCCATCTCTAGTTGGTGGTGATAATCGTGGCATATAGGTTTCATTACTTTTTGAAAGATAAGTAGGCCCATAGTTAACACTACCTTACATTTTATTGTCCAATGTTTTCTGTCCTCATTCTTCAGGATTCCTAAGGGATCTGTGTGAAGTTTTACTGTATTTATTGCTACCTCCTGGAGACTTCCAGAACAAGATCATGAGATACTTTGTCAGGGTAACTTATTTATTTATCCATTTATGTATCTGTTTATTTAAACCAGTTAAAGCCCTGCCTTCCTTTTCAAGAAGACCCAAGGCAGCTTACAGTATTAAAAGAAACAACATTAAAATGTAAATTTGAAGAAAAAGAAAAAGAGACACACACACCCTCTCTCATAGATGCAACTATTAGAATATCCCACACTTACAGAGCACAGTTAAAGCTGTTACTCATTTGCATGTGTCTCTCTGGGGCAGCAATATTAGGAGGGACACAGATTTGATAATTCAGCCTACCTTTACCCCCCCACCACCACCAAAAAAAAAACCTATGATGCTGTACAAATGTACTTGGTAATAAGTTCTGCTGTGCTCCGTGGGACTTACTTCTAAGTAGGCTTGCATAAGATTGTGCTGTTAAAGAGGTTGATATTGAGCTCTTTGCACTTGTTGCTATTAACATAATCATAATCACGGGAATCAGAGAGCAGGTTTACTGGTGGTGGTCTTTTTCATTTTCTTGCTATTCTTATGATGGAGTGTCATCAGTAAGAAGGGAGCCAGTTGAATGCACAAAAACTTCGAATCCTATTCAGGCATTGAAAAGTAGCTTAAAGTAAAATTAGGAGGAGTGAAGCACATACTCCTGAATTCTCTGCCATTGTTCGTCTCAACATGGGAGAAGTCTGAACAGGAGAGCACCCTTACGTATATATGGGGTATCTCTGCATGATCAGACCCTCCAAAAAACTAAAAAAAAAAAAAAAAACAGATGTCTTGATCACCTGGCAAGCTTCCACAAATCGTGGGGCATTCCTCTTCAAACTGCCATTGTTGTAAGACAGGGAATAAGCTAACATGCTTCCCTCCCCTTATTGAGTGCCTAACTAGGGCTTTCCTGTCATCTGGAGCTGTGATTGAACCTTCCTCCATATCTTGAGGGGGTCTTTCAGGCATTCACTAGGATTCATTGCTATGGACAGTGTTCTATCCATATGGAGAGAGTGGTGAGGAAGGCAAAGCTCGTTGAGTATGCTTAGTCCATGGGTGTGGCCTGCTGTCATTACTCTATGTAAAGATGCTTATATGAAGGGAAGTAAAGAAAGGGGCTTAGTTCCCATTATGTTCTTTGAATTCTGGGACGATCCTCAGCTTGCTGTACAATAGAGTGCATTCTCTTTTGGTATGTTTTGAGTTTGGATATAGAAGCCAGGTGGTTTTGGTCTCTAGCAGTGGAGCCAGAGGTGGATAGTTCAGTTCCCCTTTCTGCTTCCTCGATGGTGCTGGGATTTGATGACCTGCAGCTCCTTTCCATCTCTACAGTTCTCAGATTATGGTGGTGATGGTGATGAAAAGAAGGAGAATGGGTGCCACACAATGCTGGTGAAAGTGACTTTACGGGATGTTTTTCAAGAAACTAGGAAAAATGAATCAGTTCGGTTTTAATCTTGATTTCGTGCTTATAGTTTCAGCCTGAAATCTTGACCAAATTAAGGATTTAAATAAAGGAATCATCAACCTGAAGGGATGATTTTGATGTTAATGTTCCTTATTTTTCAGGAAATCCTTGCTCAAGGAATTCTTCTTCCATTAATAAATCAGCTCAGTGATCCTGATTATATTAATCAGTATTTCATATGGATGGTAAGCTTTTTATGCCTGGACACATTTTCACAATGTTTGCTTCTACTCAAAATATTTTCACTTCTTTAATAAACTTCCTTACTACAAACATAACATTTGTACTGGCTGGCAGTTCTCCTCCATCAACAGTGCCCTAAAATTTGTTTTTGTATTGCTAAGACACAAAACTTGTCTCTAAGGGTGAGAATTTATTTAAAAATGTTATTTTTAAAAAAGTATAAGTAAAAATAAAATAAAAGCTAAAGAGATAATTATATATTTATAAATAGTATGAGAATGTGTCTGTTTAGAAAAAGTAGGCTAATGTTTAGTAATGTCTTACTCCTCTCTACATACTTTAGATTCGTGAGTCTATTTGCAACTATGAGGCCTTTATGAACATTGTTAAAGTAAGCGACAAAATAGGGGAGTTGGAAGCAGTAAGGGATAAAGCAGCAGAAGAATTGCAGTATCTTCGGTCCTTGGATACAGCTGGTGATGGTTGGTAATTTCATGTGCTGTATTTTCACCTTCACACCATTATCATTATTTGTTGTTTCTCCATCATTCATTAGCCTCTTTCAAAGGTACTCTTCATATTTAAACCAATCTTTGCAAGTATACTTGCTGTCTCTCCCCACCCCATCCCGCTGCCCCTTCGGAAGGAAATGTCGCAACAAAGTCAGGCTGTTGGTAAAGGTTGTTACATTTAAAGACATACTTTATTGAAAGGTGCAGGCAATGAATTAAAAAAGCATATTTCTTGTTGCTTTATTCATTATATGAACAACACTTATATGTTCCGATGGCATGGATATTTATTTCAAAATTTAGCTTGTTTTCTGTGCAGTCAAGTAGACAACTGTTTTCAAGAGCTGGCTGAGTCTGCTGTTTAGATATACAAAGCCACCACTGAGTTTATTTGTGACTGATTTTAGGACCTCAGTAACTTGAGTCCAAGGCATTGCTATCTGCTGAACTGGAGAGGACAATGTCTTTCATAATTTAGGAGTAGCTACAGATGGAATTTTTGTCCATCTGAAAGAAGAGTCTATCAATTGTCACTTGTATTTAGATCTCAGTATTGCTGTAGTATACATCTCCCCAGAGCCTTTCTGTGTTGTGCAGTATCTCTTGTCCTATGAGGTTATAACTTGTTGACAGATTATCTGGTTTAGAATCAGTTACTTAGTAATGCAGGAAGCAGACAGTGGAGTGATATGAGGAAGGATTATAGTCCGTCTTAATTGGTAAGATTATTGAACAGATTTGAAACACTTCTAAAACTTTTTTATTACTTTTGTAAGTTTTGTAGATAGGTTTCAGATTTCCATGAATGACCTAAATGTTTATCTTTCTGTTATGCAATTTTTTGTATACTTAATTTTGTAGTACATTGACATTTAATTTATTTTACTGTATTAATTTTTGTATTTATTCTGTTAAACTTCCCCTTTCTTTCATCATGGAGTTTCAGATGACCTACAGAGGACTTCCAGGCACTGGCCAAACCTAAACATATGTAGATTTTTCAAAGTGGCTGTGTCATTGGCCTCAGGCGGTGCTCAGAGTCAATATAGATTCATGGCTGTCTTCACATCTAGGAAAAGCATAAACTTCATGAATACTTGAGCTCCAAATTATGTCTTCTGTACTTCACTACTCATGGCTGGGTCATAGCATCAAAGATCATATTGCCTTGAATGCATTGTTTGTTTGTTTTGTTTGTTTTAAGATATATATACCGCCGAGCTCAAGGCGGTGTACATAAGACTAAACAAAACACTACAATAACCACAGCAACCATGAATTAGCAGCAGGAACAAAATGTAGATATAAGAAAAATAAAAAATAAAAAGGAATTTTAAAAGGAATAAAATAAAAAGGCGCCCAGCAGAACTACAGAAATCCTTATTGTATTGTTGCATTTGAGTGTAAATTATGCCCAAATCACTTGAAAGAAAACAAAAATAATTTAATATCTTGCATGTATTTGTAGCATCTGAATATATGTATCAGTATAAATTCTTAGTATGTTTATTTTCAGATATCAACAATATAAAAAATCAAATAAATAGCTTATTGTTTGTGAAGAAAGTATGTGATTCAAGAATACTAAGGCTGCAGTCAGGAAAAGTAAGTGTGCTCTTAGCTATAATGTGTTAGAAATATGCATACATTCATAGTTTAATCTAGAACAACATATTTATAAATCCAGAAATGGAAAATGTAGGATATATGTGATATATTGTAGCTTAGTGTGTTCATGCAATTTAACCCAAACATATTTATTTATTTATTTACTTGGGTTATCAAATAAATTAGTGGATAACCACAAAACTTCAGAGGTTTCATGAACGTGCCCATTTGGTTTCACTCATTTCTCTTATTAGTAAAAGTAATAGAATTATAATGTGCCAGACTGGTAATTATGATTTGGCCCTACTCATTCATGGCTCAGTTTTTAGTATTATGTAGTTTTGCTTCCCCTCTTACTGTATTATTTGCAGAAGTAAAATAATATTAAGAGGTCAAAACAGTAAGAATTCATTTGTGACTTAGTATTGGACAGAACTACTTTTCTTCATTACCATCATCAAATGCCCAATTGCATAAAAATGTGCATGTATTTGCTGTGCTTTAATTCTCATCTAAAATGGCCATGCTGACTGGATGATTATGGGTATAGCAGGACATGGATCTTCTGCAGATCACGCAGAGGTCCCAGTTTGTCTCATGTCAACAACGTGTATATAGCTATCATAATTTATAGTGGTCACTGTTATCATAGAAATGTTAGAGTCCTCAGCTTTCTTTCCCAGTTTTACTTAGCTGAAAGTCTTTCATGCAGCAAGCATGCCTACTGGTGTGGCTTATTGATAGGGAAAAAATCCCATCCTTGGAAAATGCCACAGCGAAAGAAAAAGAGCTCCTTTCAAGATCATATGCATGTTACTGCTAAAATTGTCTCAGTGATTGTATTGATTTTAAGTTATTAATGCACTGTCATATCTGTCTAGGAAATAGATACTGTGAAACTGGCTGCAAACTTTGGAAAACTTTGCACAGTCCCTCTGGACATCATTTTAGTAAATAATGTTGCACTACAATTTTTTATGGGTAAGAAAACAGCAGCTCAAAACATTGTTTTATGTACTTAACATTATGGGGTATCTTCATGGGATGCTCTAAACTTGCATGAATTAAAGAACTTGGGATGACAATTTTATTTTGATGCCCTATTTATTTCATCACAAGTTTCTTATGCTATATAATCCTGCTCTGGTATACAATGAACAGGCATCACATTGAATTCCTTGTCTTAAGTGGCGCACAGGCCAGTGTTACCTTGCAATGGTACAAATTATTAACAGCCCAACTATTTTAGTGATATTTTGCAAGTAGCTGGGTTCCTCATTGAAATGCCTCTATTAATTTTCTTAAAAGGTGTGACCCAATGTATCGTCAGAAGGCTCAAGTATTTAGTTCTATACAGGATAGATAGATAGATAGATAGATAGATAGATAGATAGATAGATAGATAGATAGATAGATAGATAGATAGATAGATAGATCCAGTAACCCCCACCATTTTGCATTTCAGGTACTGCAGTCCCACTATTTTGCGGGATCGCAGTACCTGCGCCTTGGAGCCGCATGGGGGGGGCAGCAGGGAGCAATCACATCACCCCGCACTGCCCCCGCTCCTCCGAGAAGCCTCGGGGCTGCGCGGGGGCGGTGGGGGCAATTGTATTGCCCCGCGCCACCGCTTGACGCACCTCCAAGAAGCCTTGGGGCCGCATGGGGGGGCAGCTGGGGTGATATGATCACCCCACACCACCGCCGCCTCATGTGGCCCCGAGGCTTCTCGGAGGAGCGGGGGGCGGCTTTGGGCGCCGCCCCGCAATCTCCATTGAAAAGCATTGAGCCAATGCATTTCAATGGAGACATTTTCCCCATGGAATGCATTGAGCCAATGTATTCCAAAGGGGAAAATTATCTCCATTGAAATGCATTGAGCCAATGCATTTGAATGGAGATGCCCCGGATGGCGGGAGGTCAGATCCCCTTGCCGCCACCAGTGCGCGCCGCCCCAAGACTTTTCGGACCGGTGTGTGTCGGCGGTGGCAGGGGGATCTGATCGTCCCGCCCCTCCCCCAGGCCCCACCCGATCCAGAGACCATGCTATGAGTTCCTCAGAGACCATGCTATGAGTTCCTCAGCAAGAAGACTGCATAGCATGATTTCCAGCTCCTTCTAGTGGTCAGTCTGGTAATTACTATCTGAAAATATGCATTTCTAGCCCCCCCCCCAATATTTTTAGTATTTTCAGACCACACATAAGTGAAACTGCAGATACTGATCTCACGGATACAGGGGCTGTACTGTATTCCTCAGATGACTGTACCAATTTATTATTTATTTGCATCAGACCATTGCAGAATTTAAAATTATAGACATAAATTTTTAAGTAGAATTAAAATATAATATTAAAGCATTAAAATTCATGTAAAATGTTAGATGTTTAAACTTGCTGACAATTATGCTATTATTGCTGTCCTGCAGAGAGTGACATCTCCCACCAGCTTAGTTTAAACATAATATTTCCTGTAATAATTTGTTGTTTATGGATGGGATCTTGGAGTTCTTTTCTCTTAACTCACATATGTGATTGTAACAGTAAAGAATTCAGAGCTTTGTAGCTGCATTCCACCTGCTTTAATCTTCAGTCTGGTCCAACCAAATATCAGGTATTGCAACCCTGATTGAAAATCAGGATCAGTACTATTTTTTCTAATATTTTAAATGTACTACAGTGATTCTTTTGGTATTTTCTATTCTAATAGTATAATGGGATATATTTTTTCTGTAGATTACATGCAGCAGATGGGCGGCCAAGCGCACCTCTTTTTCTGGATGACAGTTGAAGGATACAGGGTTACAGCACAGAAGCAGCTGGAAGTGCTTTTGAGCCTTCAGAAAGACGGAATGCATCAGACAGCACAAACCAAAGGCCTACTACGAACAGCTGCAGTTGGAATTTATGATCAGTATTTGTCAGAAAAGGTAATAATGGTTTTAGGGGGGGAAAGGAGCCTCTGTATGAATTGGAACATACTTGTGAAAGTTGATTGCAAAGTACCCCGAGTATAAGTCAAGGCCCCTAATTTATCCCCCAGAAACTGGGGAAACGTATTGTCTGGGAGTGGTGTGTGATGTTTAAAATAACTTTTAGCCACTGATGCAAGTGCTTGGCTCAGTGACTAAAAGTCATTTTAAACATCATGTGCTGCTCCCCTGTGATGCAGAGGGGGGTCATGAGAAGCGGCATTCAGTGTTTAAAATGACTTTTAGCCACAGATGACTTGCCTCAGTAGCTAAAAGTATTGACCCGAATATACTAAACTCCCTAAATTTTGCTTTATTCTTGTTTTTTTTCTGCTCAACTTAGTTTGAATCTGTTAATTTCAAATATGTGACAAAGGTCATGGTGGTATTTATCTTCTTCTTTTTTACATTTCTGCTGGAAAACTTGACAGAACACAGGTGTTTCATATAATTACTCAAAATAATATTAAACAATTAAAACTAATTTCTTTCTATCCATGTTTTATACTTGAAAGGAATGTGCCGTCTAATTTTCGTCCCCACTGAATGGGGCTCTGATCCATATGCGCATACATGCGAGCAAGTTCCCTCTGTGGGTTATGCTGCAACCAGAAGGAAAATGGCAGCGATGGGTTGGCAGGGGTGGAAAACCCCTGCATGGAGGATGCCAGAGGTGTGTGTGTCTGCACATCCTGGAGGGAACCTTAGTTGAAGGCTATGTTAGAACTGAGGGTTGTTGTAATTGCATACCTTTATTTTCTCTGTAATAATAATGGCTGAATTTTAGTTTTTCCAAGTGAATGGCATTAAAATAAGTTCAAACAGTGCAAAAATTTATTTAGCTCTCTGTGGCAGGCATCTCCGAGAGTTAATATTGATGATACCTTGGTAGCAAAACTGGCAGAAAAACTGAATAATGAAGACCCAACACCTGAAATCTTTGATGATATTCAGAGGAAGGTATGATATTTTCACTGTATTTTTCATACATACAGTATTTGTAGAAGCTGTTGGGTTAGGATTTATTTATTTATTTATTTATTTATTTATTTATTTATTTTTTTTATACCACCCATCTTCTTTTATTTCTTATCTTTCTAGAAAAAAAAATCACATGGGTTCCATTATGTGCGAGTCTCATAATTTGCTTCTTACAACCTTAGTCAAAACTAATCCATCTGCCAATAATGGTTCTCTTTCCCTTTACTTCCTTCTTCAAAATTCTGGTGCCATTTGAAGCTTGTACCAAAGATAACATGTCAGCTAACATTAATTTTGCAAATCAAGATCCATTAAAACAGAACTTAATGTAGCACTGAACCAGAATGGGAAGGAATTATATATTGCTAACACTGTTACTAGTAGTATGGGAATCTCAGCCTAGTTCAATTATTGGTTATACAGATACATACATTAATTAGTTAATTAATTCATTTGGATGAATTAAGAAATTGAGGTTTAGGAAAAAAATCTCAAATGAAAACTTTAAATCACTCAGAGGAGGGGGGAAAGGAAAGGCGGAGATAATAGCATTCAGAGTCAGGGGAGTGTATTGTTCAACAAAATAAGGCATTAAAAGTCATGAATTACTCTACTACAATTTTAGGAGATACTTGTTGATGATAAAACCTAAGAGTTTAGTTAATATTGAACTTCATTTTCCTTAGGTATATGATTTAATGCTGCGAGATGAAAGATTCTATCCTTCATTCAAACAGCACGCACTTTATGTGCGAATGCTTGCAGAGCTAGATATGCTAAAGGATCCCAGTTTCAGAGGATCAGATGATGGCGAAGGAGGTAAGTTGACTTTAAATGTGTGGTATTAATTCAATCATTAATTTATATTGAGTTAGAAATTATGGATTTTCTGTAGGTTTATATGCTCACCCTGTCTCATAAGCTCAGGATTCAAAAAATAATAGGACTACAATAAAATGAGACAAAAGAGCATGACAGAACCCCCTCTTCATTATTTCCTTGGCTCAAGTTTCTGAGAGAGAGACCCAGCGAGCATTAAAAATACTGTACATCTGAAGGGAAAGGAATTGATTAAGCTGTGTGTAGTTCCTATATGTCTTTTATGTTTGTTGTGATCTCTGAATCTCACACACGGTTCTTTCTTTGCCTGCACAAAACTCCCTTGGAACTTTCCAGAGTCTTAAAAAATGTTAAACTCACTCCCTGCGCTATGCACTCTCCCACTCGGTGTTAAATAGTTCTCATGTGTTCATTCCTTTCTGCCCTTCACTATCGTTCATGTCCTAAGTCTCGTAAAAAAGAGACAGAATTAAATTATAGTAATATTTGTTGTATTCAAGGCATTCCTACCCCTTTAAGAAGTGATTTACTTTCATGAACAAGATATCCTTCACAACTGACACTTGAAGTGCCTTTAGTGTTGGGTGAGGGCATCAAACAGAATTGCCAGGGGCTGTGAATTCATGAAAACTGCCATAAAAATCATCCATCTGTATTGAAACGTTATTTGTGGGGGAAACGACTGTAAGCTGTGGGCACCATTTTCAAACAAAGTCCTCAGTTGCTTCCTTTACTATATCAAAGCAATCCAATCTGAGTCTATTTTGGCTAGATCTCCGGATGTCCCAGTTTCATAGCGAACATCTTCCCTTAATTTTGAGGCTAGGCATTCAATTTTAAGACCTATATTGATACTCAAGTAGATGTTGTCCACAATGAAAAATACTTCTTTCCTCCCCGGATCCTCAGCCCTTTGACTTTTCCTTTTGAAAACAACAACATACCTCTAGTGATACATTTAACTATGTGGGCCAATAAAAATGGCTGTTACCAATTTAAAAAAGGCTGTTGCTCATAGTTTGGTATGGCTATGCAACAGAGCTTATTTCCCTCCTGCCTGCATGTCTCTTCAGATCTACACCATCATCTCAAATTTTAGAGGAGAAAATAGGTATACTCCTCCAGAACGACACCATTCCAAGTGTTCCATTGGAGTTACTAGAAAATGAATTTTATCCCTGTTCCTTCCCATTGCCCAAGAAAGAGAAGTTTGAGGTCCATTATAGACTTGAGGGATGTAAACTCACACATAGGTACCAAGAAGCTCAGAATAGTGACACTAAAGACAATCCTAGCACTTTGCAAAAAAGAGACCATTTTGCTGTGATAGATCTCAAGAATGCTTATTTTCAAACAGGTTTTGTTAATTAAAGGATAATATTATATGGTGCATACGAATTGTTAGATTGGTGCTGTTTCCATGTTTGTAAATTTTCAAATTTTTTTATATATCCATTGCTAACTTCATCAATTTTCAAATAGGGTTCTGTTACCTAGTTACATATTCCTGTGTAAGAGTGCTTTGCTGCCCCCTAGTGGCATAGGTGTAGTAATGTTTGTGGGTGAGAGTTAAATTCTAAGGCAGTGATGGCAAACCTTTTAGAGACCGAGTGCCCAAACTGCGATTCAAAACCCACTAATTATTTGCAAAGTGCCAATACACCAATTTAACCTGAATACAGGTGGCTGTTAAGGGGCGATATTGGGTCCCCACAGAAAGGGCTCCAAGTGCCGCCTTTGGCACCTGTGCCGTAGGTTTGCCAACACTGTTATAAGGTATGGCAGACTAGAGTACTTACTACTAATTGTGTTAATGCTAATGGTTTGTTTGTTCCAATATAATTTGGAACGGTGTGGCTGATAGAGTTTGCAGTTTAGGGTATCATTTTGGCTGCAAATATTTTCACACTTTTTATTGGCAAAAGTAAAGAGAGAAAAAGCAAAATGTTGTTGCACTTTAAAACTGAGTTTTATCTCAGTGTAAACAATTGCCAATCAAAATCCAGTTCTTTAGGCACAGTCCTAATTCCTTGTTTGTTTAAAACTTTATAGAGTGACCATTAATGTTTTTATTTGGAATAGCAATTCCTTTCTTCTCTTTCCACAGAATCATTTAATGGGTCTCCTACAGGCAGCATTAATTTAGTAAGTATGCTTTTTCAAAGTTATAGATGTCATAGTATGTTCCAGGAAGAGCAACAGCTTTGTGGCATTTTAAAAGCTAGCATTTATCAGTCTTTAAGGAGAAACTAGACTTTGTAAGCTTCTGTTCACTTACAGGGTGTTTGTCTCTGATGGAGCAAGAGAAAACAAGCTATGTTTGTACAGTTCAATATAAATCTCTTCCACCAGTGAACAAAAAGCAATGAGAATATTGAACTTATCATAACATCTCTGCTCTTTTTTATTTTTTTTTTTTGTTGGGGGGAATCTTTTATGAAAGTAGGCCTGTTTTGATTCAAGCAAAACCTGTGTAAATAATATTTGGAAAATATTTTGCATTTATTTTTCTTTATATCTATTTTTGGAGACAGTATATCTCATAAGTATTGGTTGGTAGATGGCAGCTTTCTAGGTCCAAATTAAGTTATCCAGCTAGGTGCTTTTTGAATTAAATTGCTTGATATGGTGGACCTCTGATTTGATAAACCACTTCCCCGTTCTTGCTAATCATGTGAATTAGCTTTATACTAGTAGCTGTAATTATGGTTGTTTTTCCTACAGTCATTGGATGATCTTTCAAATGTGCCTGCTGATGAGTCCTTACAACTGCATGCATACATTTCAGATACTGGTGAGTTTAGGAGTAACACCTTTTTCTCTTCTGATGTTTAGACGAATCATTTATATATATTGTGATTTTTCCTCAGAATGCTTTATTAACATTATTGTAACTTGACCAATACTGCTGTTATATATCTCTTAGATCTAAATCTTTCATTTCATCATCAGATCTTGCTTTCCTTCCTTGTGGTTTTTGGTTGCTTGGTTCATTTACTAGAATTCACAAAATCCAGTTATGAAGAGCTGCTTACACCCATCATAAAACTTGGTCTAACACAATAGATTTTGAATTCAAACCCACTTGAATGCTTGGCCCAATAGTTCTCTTAGTTCCAAAGGAAGTTGGCCAGGCAGCATGGGTGGTCAGTTGCTTTTGTAAATTAAGTCTATAGATACCCTGTGTTAAGGATATTACCTTCATAGGTCTTTGGATTCTCGCCGTTGTATTTTGGAGTCTTCTTGATACAATACTGAAATGTTGTTCAGCTGTACCTAAGTTCCTAAACTCATTACAGTATTTAGACTTTCATCTTGTTTTTATCTTTGCATACAATAGCATCATTGTTGCCAGAGTGCATATTTTTCAACAGAATTTAATTTGTTCATATCTACTTGCTTTCATATTCCACTTCCATCCAGCAAAGATTTCTATCATTCCATGTTAGATATTTTACATAAAAAGTAGTGGATAGAAACAATTTAAAACATTCTAAAATGAATGAATAAATAACACCCAACAGTCCTATTTTTCATGACTCCCCTCTTAGAAAACCAGTTATTTATCACTGGTTTCCAAACCATGCAGCATTTAAGTACCATAGAAAGATGTAGACGTTGCTGTGCAACATGAAACAAAAGGTTTTCTCAGCTGCTAAAACTAGCCCAAATCTAAACTTCTGCAGAAAACTTTTAAGGAGGAGAGTTTGATAAATGTGGTACATCTGCCAAGACATTTCTACATCCGGTGTCCAAAATTAGCCTTTAGTAAATACAAGTGATGAGCCCTGTGTTGCAGTAATTATATTGCAATCAAGATCATGTCCTGAGTTCAATCCTGATGGGACTCATGGTTGACAGTATCTTTCTAAGGTCAGTAAAGTAAGTACCCAGTTAGGGGCTGGAGGAACAAAGTGTTGTTTTCATAAATATATTGTAAACTACCCGGATAGTATTTTGGCACTGTGAGGCGGTATATAAGCTGAAGCAACAAGAAGTCATGGTTTTGATTTGTGTTTTGCACATAAAAGGCAGTTTGCTAAAAGTCTGAAAAGACCAAAAGCTGTACTCAGTTATGGAGATGTGAATCTTGCACCTCAGGGGTCCCCAACCCCCTGGCCGGCGGCCCCTTTCTAAACCAGGTCACAAGGGTCCTAGTAAGGCGCACACCTGCATGGGCCTGCTTGCTCCTTCCCTGCGTGCACTTTTCTTCCCCAGTGCACCTGTTTATTTCTTTAGAGCATCATGCCAGGGGATGTCTTTTGAAGGCACGTGCCTGAAAAGGAGCCTTACGGGAGTGCATGCTTTTCCTCCAACTCCCCTCTGTAGCAGCTTCCTTGGCTCACCTCCTCTGAGAGCTAAGAAACACTGCTCTTTTTTAAATCCTACGATTCCTCTCCACATGCGCAAGGATTCCGGGACTTTTCATTCAAAGGAGTCCTGTTTCCAAGCTCAACTCCCCTTCCAGCACTGTCACACTGAGAATGGGTCCTGACCCCACCACTGCCCTCCCCGTGGGAACCTCCAGAACAGTCTGCCTCGGTGGCCGAATCTAGCAGGCTGAGCACGGGGTGGGCGGCAGAGGTGGTTGGGATCCGCTTGCCCCTCCCAGCCCCCTCTCCTCGCCCCCTCTTCAAGTTTGCTTTCCTCTGGGGCCCTCCCCTGGTTGCTTAGCACCCGCTGCCTCTGTAGGTGGAGCATTTCCTGTCCCGTGCAAGAGTTTTCCTTTTAAGTTGCAGCACAGCATTGAGGACTTTTGTGCACGCATGCCTGAAAAGGAGCCTTGTGGGCCTGTGTGCTCTTCCGCCATGTGCTTCCTGTGCCCATTTTTCTTTAGAAAAAATGCCCGTGACAAGCAACCCTCCCCAGGACAAAAATGAGTCCCTTGACGTAAAAAGCTTGGGGATTACTGTTGTAGCTGTTTTGTCTCACCAGCAAACCATGAGAAAGAGCTCAAAGATTTTTCTGAAGTTTTTCCCCCTAGAAGAAATTCTGATCCGACAGAATTACTGTATTACAGTTCTTGCACAAGATGACTTTTTTCAGAAATTTATCTTACTAAAGCAGTACCTTATCAACTTAGTATTGCTAATAATTTTACCATCGACACTACTTACAGCTTTCCAAATACCTGCCTATGTTTTGCCAGCTTTCTTCTCTCTACTCTCACTTCTGGATATTAATGAAATTCTGTCCACATGGCTTCATTCTACACTGCCATGACCTTCTCTGTATATGAATTGACAAAAAAAGTCTATGTGCACAGATTGGCTTTTTGTATGCTGACCACCTATATTCTTAGAATCCTAGAATAGTGAAGTTGGAAGGGACCTATGAGGTCATCAAGTCTAACCCTCTGCTCCATCTGAGAATACAAATGAAAGTATATTCATCAGCATCTGTTCATGAGACTATGGATAACTTTAGGCTTATCTAGTTCTGTGGCCAAGTTCCACTCTAAGGCATGCATCCACACACAAGCATTTGCCCTCCTCTACACAGGGTGCACACCCGCCACAATTCTTTTAGTTCGGGTTACAAAGGAATCCAGGGGGAGGGGAGGCATGAGGTTGCAGGCAACAGAGCCATATGTGCGTGTGGGACAGAGCCCCGCACAGCCACAAATTAAATTAACAAGCTGTCAGCTCTGACTGAGCTGAAAGCACATACATGCACACATATATAGGTCTTTAATCGACTATTCGCATATTTATCATAATGCTAATTCTAAAGAAAAGAGCATCAAGGCTTTTGAGCCAGAGATAGTTCTGTAAAATCATCCTTGAAACGTAGGATGTAAACATCCCAGACATCAGAATAACTTTACACAGAACTTTCACATTCACACTGAATGGCGGTTTGCATGTCCATTCTGTCTCCATTTCTCTCATTTCCAGTGTTTTTTCATTTCATGTTTCTTCTGCCCTTTCGTCTTTTTCCTTTCCCCCCCTTTCTTTCTTTGTCTTCATTTCTTTGTTTTAAATTGCTAGTCTATGCTGATTATGACCCATATACTGTGGCAGGAGTTTGCAATGACCATGGCAAGACATACGCACTCTATGCCATCACTGTTCACCGTCGAACTCCCAGTGGTGATGATGTGTGGAAGACCTATCGTCGCTATAGTGATTTTCATGACTTCCACATGAGGATCACTGAACAGGTAGAGTTTGCAATTAAAATATAGAGACAGTTCTTCCACTATGTGTGAGATTTTGTGGCTTTGTTCAGAATGAACGATTTTGAGATCATTTTACACTCAAGTTAGTCCCATGCTTGCATTATGTCAAAACTGCCATAAATAAATTACAAAGTGAGCCTGGATTTTGTCTTGTCTTGGGACAAGAAATGGTAGAACCTAACTCGGGATTCCTGAATTCCAGATATTTAGTATGTTGCTAATTTAAATTTTGTTTTGATAATCTTCTCCTGTGTTGACAGTCTGGAAGATGTGTGTGTGTGTGTGTGTGTGTGTTGCGTCGTTACAGTCATGACTGACTCTCTGTGACTCCATGTCCATGGAGTTTCCTTGGCAGGAATACTGGGGTGGTTTGCCAGTTCCTACTCCAGGCACCTCCAGTACCTGGTAATCCCTGGAGGTCTCCCATCCAAATACTAACCAGGGCCGACCCTGCTTAGCTTCCGAGATCAGGCGAGATCAGATGTGCTTAGGGCATCTAGGCAGCTAGTCTGGAAGGTACTGAAGGCCAATTTCTCATAAACAATTGAGAACAAGAAACGCTGTGGCCAGAATGCTGTTGCCTGTTTACCCAGATGGAAGGGAGGTGGGATAACTCACAGTGGCAAATTACTACTGATGAATAAATGCCCATTTGGATTTGTGGTTATGCACTTAACCACCCAACTGGTGCACATGAGGAATCTATTACTATTAGCAAATTGTTGTTGCAAGTTAAGCCACTTTCATTCTGCTGGTGTACCTACAGAACAGGATTTGTGCCAACATTGCTTCCGAATTGAAAGTATGGTTTCAAAATAATGTTCCTGTGCACACAAAAAGTTTCTTCCACATATGGAAAGCAGCCTGCTGAGCAGACAGGTGCATGAGGAGTCTGTTCTGAAACATATGTTTTTCTAAAACCTCCTAAGCTTGACTGGATAGCTCAGTTGTTTACATACCTCTCTGCAAAGCCAGAAGTTCAGAATTCAATTTTCCCCTGTGTCTCCTGTGAGTAGACCCAGCCTGTGTAGCCTTGGACAAGCTACATATCCCATGATACCATAGGGGGAAAGGGTACACCACTGCTGAGTATTCTCTACCTGGAAAACCATGAAAAGGGTCTGTATAAGTCAAAACCGACGTGATGGAACATGGCTGTTGTTATACATTTCCTTTTGTATGAAAAAATTCAGCTGCTTAATCCTTCCTTCTGTGGTAGGCCAATTTGTTCAAAGCCCTAATAACAGCTGTAGCCATGTAAAGATAATTTAATTGCTCCCACCCAGACTTTGGAACATCCTGCCACTGTAGGCCAGGCTGGCCCCATCTTTGCTGTCCTTCTGCAAGATGAGGAAAATGTTTCTTTTCAGGCAAACTTTTCCTTTGTCTACCGTGGAGGTTTTTAAATTGATTGTTGTGTCTTGTTGCTTTGGATGTTTTTGGTGATGATTTTGTTTACTGTTTTAGTGTGGTGTTTGTTTGATTCTTTTTAAATATCTGTATACTTAATGTCTTTAGCTTTTAAGTATTGTATCTTACTGATGTAAACCATTTTGGGTCCTTTTAAAGGGAAAATATTTTAAACAAATAAAAATGAATAACATACACAGTGACAGTGATTGCTTCTACGGGCATTTCGCTGCAGTCTTACACCTATTATGTGAATGTAAGTCCACTGTATATAGAATTGTGGCCTTAGATGTAGGTAAGGGATAAAAAAGAGTTATATCTGCACTGGCCCTGAAGTATTATTGTCAAGTGGACAAATAGCAATTCAATTTGCCTGTAAATGTTGCATAGATATATTTTTAACATAACTATTTACCTTTTTTATAGTTTGAAAATCTAGCAAATCTGCTGAAACTTCCGGGTAAAAAAACATTCAATAACATGGATAAAGATTTTTTGGAAAAAAGGAAGAAGGATTTGAATGCCTACTTGCAGGTATGAGTTCATATGCAAATTTGTTCATTAAGAGTACTTGTTTGATTCCTTCATGCTCCTCACCATTTGCTGTCTTGATTTTCATAGTTCTGTAATGGTCATAGCTTGGCCAGTTGTATTTTTTTTTCATTAGGATTCTAAATATTAAATAGAAGAACTAATAACAATGCAGGTGAGATGAGCAGCAGCATTATAAATAGATTTTTAAAATCTCATATAATTTTAACTGCACAGTATTATTCTCTTAAAAAGTTTTGCCAGAAATTATATTCTTCCTAAATGATAGGGGAACTCACTTGCATCTCTTAATTCTCAGCTTTTGCTTGCTCCGGAAGTGATGAAAGCTTATCCAGCTTCAGCACACTATGTGTATGACTTCTTGGAAAACAAAGCCTATAGCAAAGGGAAGGGAGATTTTGCTCGGAAGGTAAGAATTATGTCAGCCATCTGGCAGGCCTCAGCATTGGGTGTGACACTACTGTTTTAGATATAGAGGTATTTGTGAATAATGTGGTTTAAGTTATTTGGCACAATTAATACACAAATAGTCACTTGATATAATGGATTTGAATATTGAGAACTTTTGGAAATAGAAGCATGTATATTTTTTTGTCAAAGAAACCAAACTATCAGAATAGACTCCTTTGCAATACAAAAGGTCTTTAAAAAACATTTTACAAGCTGCTATTGATGCTAAAATGATTAAAGCATTTTGAAAAATGATTCCTTCCTTTTTTTTATACCCTACAATCCTCTGCCCATTTCAGGCACCATATGCTTCATGACCTCCATCCACCTGCTCAAAAAAGAGAATGCATGTCTCCCTTGAAGAGTGCATTTTAAGGCTTTTTCATAGCAAACAACCAAGGGAACAAAGCACAAAATGTTTGCAGACAGGGAAGGCTTTGTCTAAGTTGATTGTTCAGGATACTTCCTTTGCAGCCGTCTGCAAGTACAATTGTCCATTTTGTTTTGATGTTACTTTTTTAACAGTTAGGTACACACTGTGGGGATATTGTTCAAACATGTAATTTGCTTGGGATTGAGCTAAAATGGGCTACCCCAAAATCAATCAATCCTCTTCTCTATCCTTAGTAGTCTTATGTGCAAACTTCAACAGGCTGTAGCTTATGATGCCTTTCCCCTCTTTCTCTTTTTATTTCATATTGCAGTCCAGGAAATAAAAAGAGAAAAGTTGCAGATTTTTCACTTTGAAAAAGATACAAAACCTGCTGCTAAGAGTCAAGATGGATCAATGTGAGCTGCAGCAGGAGGGGGAGTATCTGAGAGAGCTGCTTGTACCAGTGGTGGTATCTTCTGCAGATGCAAGAGATTCTTTGACACCCGTTCATTAATATTATGTAGCAGCAGTCATCTTCTTTGCACAGTAGTAACATAAAAGACAACATAGGCCCTGGGAAATTTGTTTCCTGAACTTAGGTGGTGGTGTAGGTGATGAGGCATCAGTCTGTTAATGATGTTCCTCTGAGTGCCAGCTGACAGTGTGTTTAAATCAAACAGATTAGTCTTTCGAACATTTGAGATGTACAAAGTCAACATTTGTAGTAACGGTTTTGTATTCCTGCTCTCCAAAACAGTGTGACATTTTTCAACACACATTATTGGATAACTGTCATAAGCTCATAGATTTATGCAATCGTGGTAAATGTTTTCCTCTTCAGATGGACACATTTGTAAATCCACTGCGTAACTCTATGAGAAATGTTTCAAATGCTGTCAAGTCCTTTCCTGACAGCTTCACAGAGGGGATGACTAAAATGTCAGACAACATGGGCAAAATATCAGAAAGACTGGGACAAGATATAAAGCAATCATTTTTCAAGGTAAGAGTGTACTGAAGTAACACACAACTTAATCGGTTCCATTTTGGGCCACCACATTTGAACTACTAGCAGTGGAATAAGCACAGTGTTGGGCAACAAATACTTGAATGGTGTTGGCTTGTTCTATAAAGCAGATTATCCAAGGAGGGAGTAGAGTTGTAGATCACCTTAGTAATTTATTCTAAATTCTGGTTTAAAGTATTTAGGGAAATCCACTGTAAAGTTAAAAACACCTTGCTGGCAGTAGCTTTCATTGTATATAAATCTGTCATAACCATTTAGCACTCTTTAATCTTTTGAATGAGTGATGTCCTATATTCTGCTTGATGTCATGTATCAGCTAATGGTGCAGGAAAACAGAGGCTGATCAAGGCTAATGCTTAAAGAACACTTGCAATTTCCTCTCCAAAAAGAGATATATAAAAGTACTTTGAACTATAAAAAGATAAATGTTTTAAACCCTCAGAATTAGAAAACTATCCTTTGCAGTAGTAAAGAATTAATTGGAATGGGGAAAAAACCTCCTGTTAATTATGTCCTTATGTTGGGCTATGTGATCTGTTTGAATTCATGAACCTTCCTTCATGCGGGAAAGCAAGAAGAAGCGAGATTAGGGAAGGAAAGGAGAGTAAGGGGAAGCAAGAGAAAAGTGGCATAAGAATTGTTGGGTGTCAGCTGTGCACATAACTACGTAGACAATAACAGTTACAGTGTACTTACCAAAGTACCCCAGATAGGCCCATCAGGTGCTATTGCATTTGTAGGACATTTTCTTTAGATAAGTGTCATACAATTCCAAGATGCAATTTTTAGCAGTCACTTCATGCAATCTCAATATCAGGTGGGAGGCTGGAATCATTCCAAACCTATTTTATCCCTCCAGAATGTCATTTGTTAATCCAACAGGATTAGCAGTTAGAAATTTATCTCAGTATTAAAAAGATTATGCTGCAGTAGGTCTTGATCTCTCTTTCTATATATATATAAATATATGTATGTATGTATGTATGTTCCCTTGAACTTAGTGTTTGGCACCCGTAGGCCATCTTTACAGCTGGCACATATTCTTATAGTCTTTTCTTTTGCCTTTCCAAAACTGCAGCAGGAGTGATTGATTATTCCATGTAATGAAGTAGATGTTTCCCCAAAGCTGTAGAAAACTTCTGATGCTGATGTCAACTATTTTAGGTTTCGTGATTAACAAATATGCATATCCTGCTTATCTCCTGTTGCAAAATTTCAGAACAGTCTACATTGTTTTTAGCTTCAGTCTCAAATATTGTTCCTTTGCAGACCTCACTAAATTACCATAAAATAAGGACTTACTTTAACATGACCTCCCACCATCACTTTGTTCTCTATTCCCACTTATTGGGCTTCAGTGCACACATGATTTTCTTTTTGCCTGTGCAGAGGCTGCCCTATTCACGTTAGTGGTAGAAGAATTTTGTGCATTCAGTGCCTGAGGTGTGAGCACTTTCACGCTGATGTAAATGGGGTATCCCCTGGCTTCCATTGAACTCTGTGTTTGCACTAGAAATGCTGGATGAGGCATGTCTGATGCAGGTTTATTTCTCCATGTTTGCCTGTGACCTTGCTTTCATCAGTCTCCCTTCCTACCCTCAAATAAAATATACTTACTCCATTTAGCCTTCCCATTGCTAACCCAACTTCCACCCTATCACACATGTATGCATCTATGCAAAAGTAGAATGTTTCAATTTAAGCTAATGTGTGAATTTAAAATAAAATCAAGCAAGATGCATGCCACTTAGAAATCAAATCAAATACTCCAGTTCTCTCTTCCCCTTTTCCTTTCTGCCATAATTTGTATTGCATAATGATAAGACTGAAATCTCAATCATTAGAATATTACTTTTAGGTAAGTGAATCTGTATAGTGGAAATAGCATAAATAGAAAGGAGCACTTCCCATTTGAATCTAGTCAAATGCAATCTACAATCTACAAATGCCAGCTAAACAGTGTTTTATGCTCTAGAATAACCTCAAGAAAATGTCAGAAGTGTAAAACATTTCTGCTTTAAATGTTCATGAGATTAAGCTCTGTCATCACAATTGGTATATACAGTTTTCAGAATATGTTGTAGGTCACTAATTGAGATCCCAAATCAGAATATAGAACAAGATAGCCTTTCTGTTATCTGTTTGTTTAAATATGTGCAATGTCTTGACTTGTAGTGTTATTAATGCTTAGTTTCAATTAAGTATTTGAGCATGAATGCGGTTTTCAATTATCTGAATTGCATCACGTAAAATTTGTTATAAAGTGCATTTTTTAATTTAAGGCCTTGAACTGTATGGTTTTTTAATTAATTTTCCATCATTAATTCCTTCTATCAATGCCTTTCTGGAGTTTAGGAGCCTCCTTTAATGCAAAAGACCTATGTTGATCCTAAACACTGTCGTGTTGCAGCACACCTTGATGACAATGTGAGTCTGTTGTTTCCCTATTTTTAGCTGAATTAAACATGGATCATGAAATACTTTATTGGGTGTTAGAGCACATCTTGTATCGGATTGTTAAGAAACCTATCATTTTGGTTCAAAAGCTGTTATGTAGCATGAGAGGTTACATTTTAAGATGGTTAGATCCTTAAATATGCAGAAGTAATAGAGCAACAATGTGGATCCCAACCTATGTATGGTTATTCAAATATATCATTTATACAGTTTATGTGAACTACATAATTTGACTAATTTAACTAATTCTTTGTGTTAAGATGTGAATACTCAGTCTGCTAAGAGTTCGGCTAGGTCTGAGAGCCTCATCTTAAAATAACCCATATGTTTTGCTTGTAGACCTAGATGAACCTCTCAGTAGATAAAGAGCTCATGAAAGGGTGTTTGTCTACAGGGATATGGCAATGGTTTTTAAAGCCTGTGCCCTGGTGCTCTCTATAAGCTGAGCAATTCTGAAGTGTTTTGGTTGAAACTGATCAGATATGTGAAAAAATCAGTTGAGAAGGTCTTTTATCTTTAATGAGGATAGAAGGACTTTAAGATTAACAGTGATTATATGCAGATTTGCCATGGTCATATATCTGCACCTGTTCTAATCTTCAGAATTTTTCCTTGCTACATCAAAGCATTCCACTTGATTTTTCTGTATACCAACTACTACTGTGACTTCAGCAAAATGACTTTTGCCCTCCAGTCACATGATACATTTCATGATTTGCATTTTTTAAATATAGTGGGAGTTACCTAGCAATATATTTATTTTATTTATTAGTTGATGGAAACTTCTGATTGCAAAAAGTGTTTTCATGTGGCAATATAAATGTGTGCATGGTTAAAATAATTGTAGCTTTAGAAGATGTAGCCATGTCTATCTGTGCATATCAGGCAAAAATAAAACAAAAAAATTAAAAATGAAGAAGAGAAAAACGTTATGGCACCTTAAATACTGCTATATTTTATGGTCAGCTTTCATGGACAAGTCCACTTCTTCAGATCCTGAAGAAAATGTGGGGGTTTAGATGTGTTGATGTGTTTCAAGAAAAAAAAGGAGTCTTATGGAATCTTTTTTATTATTATTATTAAAGAAATTTTATTGATTTTGAGGGAAGAAGGAAGGGGGAAAAGAAGAAAAGGGATGGGGAATACAATATAAAATGTTACATTGAATACAGCAAGTCAAAAATAGCGATTATACATAACATAAGAACATCAAAATCATCAGGCCATAAATGAGACTAGATATCTGTCTCCCGATACCACTCCTCTGCATCTGGCCCTTGAAGTACCCTGGTTTAAAGCCTAGAGATTACACATCTCCATCATGGTTTGTAACCGCAGATAAACATATCAGATTACTAGTAAATTTACTACTTCTTGCCATCTTTTTTTGGAGATATCTTCGTGATCTCCTTTCAAAAATCCGGAGAGTCTGTCAATTTCAATACATTCTCTTATCTTTTCATAGAGGTTTCTCTCTGTAAGCACATCAGGTTGTTTCTAAAATTTCACATACAATATCGTTGCTGCAACTATTACATGATGGAGTACATATTTTTGATCATAAGAGATATTTATGTCCACTATATTCAGAGTCTTATGGAATCTTGAAGACTAGTGATTGTGCCATATGTTCCATGATCACGGTCCATTTAATTAAATCTGAATTTAGTTAGGAGCATGGTGTAGTTGGCATGATACTGTGATTATTCTATTCTGTACAGTTTGCCCTTCAAATAATAAACTGTCTGGAGTATGGGACAATCAACTTGTTACTAAATAAAAATGTTTGAAAATGTAGGACCCTTAAATGAAAATAACTTGTCATTTATGTGGTTGATTAATTGGCTCTCTAGAATGGTAAAAGCTAATCAAACATCTGGCAGATGGTTCAGTGCTCAATGTTAGATGGAGGTACTTTTTCTGCTTTGTGAAAAATAAGTATTATTTTCTTGCAGCTGCCCAAAATATGCATCACAGGGTTAGTGGGTCATCTGGAACAGCATAGAAAGTGATGTGTTGGGCTAAAAGAAAAAGAAACTGAAGAATCATCCCATAAGCAGAAGGGGGCACTTTGGTACATTACAGACTGGTCTATCTGCTAAAGAGTACTGCTGGATCTAATACAGAAGTATCTTCAAATTATTAGTGGGTGTGACTAAGATAATTGAGCTTGCCTTTTATATAAAAAATAATAATAATAATAATAATAATGATGATGATGATGATGATGATGATGATGATGATGATGATGATATTTCCTCCCCAATTTACTAGGTGGATGACAATGTCCCACTTAAAATAATGCTGCTACTAATGGATGAAATCTTTGATCTGAAGGAGAGAAATCAATGGCTACGAAGAAATATAAAAAACTTGCTCCAGCAGCTGATTAGAGCAATGCATGGATATACAATAAATAAGTACTGTCTTCTATTTTTTTCTTATTCTTTAAAATCTGTGTATTATGTAAAATGCATGTGAAAACTGTCCTTTCCATTTTAGGAACTAATATATATGTTTGAAAGATGGATGCAGTTTTAATAAGTCATTTTCATACTGATAGTCCTAGGCAGAAAAGCTAGCTAATACTTCCATTTCCTCTACTCCTCATTACTAGTAGGAAAGGGATGCAAGAAAGTGAACCAGTTGTCTTATTCAGTAGTTTGTATCTTTGTGGTTACGGCCCCAAACAGTTGTTTGCATAGTTGACTTGCTTTTTACTTTTTGGGGTACAAGCAGTGATTTCCTGATTGCTTTGCTTTCTCTATTTGACAAACTCCTGCCCTTGCAGGGTCAATGTGATATACTAAGTAGAGTCTAGACTCCTATGACTTATGTCCACCAGCAGTAAGTTAAGTAAGTTATATAAATCATTGAGGCAGCAGTCACTGGTTAAGAAGTTGAGGCTTGTCATGCACCAAGACATGTGATTGGTGTGTGGTGAGAAATAACCCACCTTGACCTCTGAACGAATGGTCATTTGCTCCTGCAATGTATATCATTGATTTACCCCACCATATGTAAATAATAGGATTTTGGCCAGCATATTGGAGCTTGCTCAGTCTCTCAAGAATCTTATGTTTCATCTTGAAACAACTGAACTGTCTTTGAAAAGCTGCATATTTGAAATAACTTTAAAATACAGTAGGACCCTGTATCTGTGGGAGACCAGTTCTGAGCCGCCTCACAGATACAGAAATCTGCAGATAAGAGCAAACACTCTTACCCAGGGGTGACAGCAGTGACAGTGGTGGTATGGGGCCAGGGGCAAAAGCATTCCCCTGAATATCCCACCGCTGGGCAGCTCGACAGACAGGGTGGCGTGAAGGCACGCTGCTGCACTGCCCGGTAAGCTTGAACGGCCAGGAATGTCCTTGGCCATTTGAGCTTCCAGGGTGGCGGACCGGGTGATGTATCAGTGTGTGCCTTGGTGGAGGCACAGAGATCCCCCTTGGCAGTGGCAGCAGCAGCAGAAACAGTAGCCACGGTGGCGGGCAGCAAAATTCACCTGCTCTCTCTTGATTTCCCTGCCTTCTTGCCTGCCTGCCTGCCTGCCTGCCTGCCTACTTCTCACCTCTCTTTCCCCTCCCTTCCCCTCCCAGAGGCACCTCTTGCAATAACCAGGAACCCCAGTGCTTGCCTGGTTCTCGCTTGGTCACTCACTTGCTCACTCACTCTCAGCTACCTGCTCTGTCTCACCAGCAACAACCAAAAGACGAGAGCCCAGGTGGGAGAGAGCAGGTAGCCGAGATTGAGCTAAACTCACCCGCTTCCTCTCGATCCCCCTGCCTTCTTTCCTGCCTGCCTGCCTTGCTAGCTAGCAACCCCACCTCTTGCCTCTCTTGCCTCTCCCTTCCTGTCCCAGTGGTGCCTCTCACAATAACTGGGAGCCCCGGTGCCCTGCTCATCTCAGGCCACCGACTCTGCTCGGTCTTGCCCCTTTGGCCCCCAGCGCCTGTCTGGCTCTCGCTCACTCACTCGATCTCAGCTGCTTGCTCTCCCCGGCCCAGGCACAAACCCCACCCGCGCTCTTGTCTTTTGGTTGTTGCAGGTGGGAGAGAGAAGGTAGCTGAGAGCCAGCAAGCAAGCGAAAGCCAGGCAGATGCTGAGTGCCAAAGGGGCAAGAGGAGCTGCGTCAACAGCCTGAGATGAGCAGCGTTCTGGGGCTCCTGGTTATTGTGAGAAGCACTGCTGGGAGGGGAGGGGAGGGGAAAGAGAGGTGAGGGCTGCTGGCTAGCAAGGCAGGCAGGCGAGAAAGCAGGAGCATGAAGGGAGAGCGGGTGAGTTTTGCCGCCCGCCACTGCAGCTGTTGCTGCTGCTGCTGCCGCTACCAAGGGGTATCTCCGCGCCTCTGCCAAGGCACATTGATGCATCACTCAGTCCGCTGCCTGGGAAGCATGAACGGCCACGGACTCCCCACCCCTCCCTGCTGATCGCCAGCTGCGAATAACTGACTCCACAGGTGAATCAGTGGATATGGGGGTGCTACTATAAGTAAAAAATGCAAAGATTTCAGATTTTCACCTACCCAAATTGAGTTCAGTATAGTTACCTTTGTACTGTATTAAGGTCCAGGTCCAACAATTCTCATGTTTTGGCTACTGTTTCATCAAAGATTTCTGAGCAAGATGTTTTGGCGCTTACTTGATACACTGATTTTAAAAGACGTAATGGGTTTGATACAGGCTAAGTAGCTTGAATTTAAGTACCATCGTTTTGTTGTCATTGAGAACTAAGTTAACTACCCACTTTCTCCTTTATTGCATTCAGAACTAGTTTTAATTTATAAACCAGCCAAGATTTTAGTTAATATGTTTAAACATGTATTTTCTTCATTTCAGAAAAATAGTTGATCATGTAGATTGGATGACCTCCCCTGAACAAGTAGCAGATGCAGTTAAACGGTTCAGGTATGTCCTGTGTTCAAAGAAATATTCCTTTTCCTGACAACATGACCTGCTTCATATTAGATCTCCTTATACAGTATAAACAGGGTTTATAGAAATGATTAGCCAATGTAAATAATCATGCTTCTTATAATGCAGGATTTTTAAATCTGTTGAGCTTCCTGAGGATATTGTGTATTTCTCTGCACACACTCAAATGAAACAAAACACTTGCCCATTCTATTTAATGTGCACTCTACAACTGGACTCCCTTGCTTTCCAGAGTTACAGCAAAGAGAAAGGCAAGCTCAAAACAGAGGTTGTTAATGGTGTCTTTTTCTTGTTCTCTAGCTTTAGAGAATTCTATAATTCTGACTTGAATTAGCCCATTACTTTCTGTCACGAGACTGAACCGAAACTCTGATAGCATTGAGCATTCATACCTTCCTCTTCTTTACACTAATGGTTCAAAGCTCTACTTTCTGGGTTTGTTTTGACCTGTGTCCTGGGGCTGCGGTGAGTAACTTTAGTGGAGCTGAATGTTTTTCAGAGCAACCAGCAGTTCAGGGGCTACATTCCAAGGGAATGTGGTCAAAATAAGGAAAGGGAATAGCTGAAGTGACTAAATATCTTTTTACATTTAAATGTTTTTAACATAAATATGCTACTAAAAAAAATTGAATGATGCAATAAAGTATTCATTTCCTTAAATAAAATGCAAGCAGGATCTCTCCACCTCAAACAGGGACACAGGCTTAAGATATCTCACTTACGGTTTCTCTTACTGTCCGTGCCAGTATCTCGTGCCAGGTTTAAGACATGGGTTTAATTTTTAAAACCTTTTCTTAATTCATAAACAGTTACTCATTCTCTGATAATTAAACTCCTTCCTCCAGGCTAATTCATTAAATAAAATGGATCTACTAATTTTAATTTTTGTATGTATTAGTATTAATCAGAACACTGATGGAAGAGCAGAAGAACCAGCACCAGAGAACTGCAGCTCTGGGATACTCTAGTAGCTAAATAACATCTAACCACCAATACATGTACTAAAAAGAACAGACAATCTCCAGTGAACAGGAAGGAGGTCAAATTCCTAGAAACTAGTTCATCTAAGTCAGTGGTTACCAACCTGGGGGTCGGGACCACTTTGGGGGTTGAACAACCATTTCACAGGGGTCACCATGAGCCAGTGAAGAAAAAGGCACAAACAGCTTGGGTCTGGAGGAGGAAGGGGAGGGGGAGAATGAGTTACAGCTTGATAGATTGGAGGGGATGTCAGTCAATGGCACCGGAAGCTGTGATTGGCTGAGGGTGCCTGTAGAGGGAAGTTCTCTATGGCACCTGAGGCAGTGGCCTGCCAAAGGGGGCTTGTGGCCTCTTTCAAGCAGGGCAAGGAGTCACCACAACATGAGGAACTGTATTAAAGGGTCGTGGCATTAGGAAGGTTGAGAACCACCAATCTAAGTGATGTCTTCTGAAGACAATTAGTTTAATCAAGGTACAAAACTGTTTCCTGAAGAAGCCCCATCAGATCCTCTAATGACCAAGTAGTTTTAAAATAACAGTAATAAAGGTCACAAGGGGGCTTTTTAAGGATTTTATTAAATTTAGAGGAGAAACCTCTTGAGCAAATGGGGAACACCATGTCTCATAAGCATAGAGCCACCTGGAGATACCCTTCTGTGTGCATACCAGGGGAAGAAGAATGACACACAGAGAGCAGTGGTCAAAGTGAATAGAAGTCTGCCCACAATTGGAAAGGTGCTGTTGGGGAATGTGATTCCCTATCTTCCTATAGGCCAGTGATGGTGAACGTTTTAGAGACCGAGTGCCCAAACTGCAATTCAAAACCCACTAATTTTTTTTTGCAAAGTGCCAATACAGTAATTTAACCTGTATATAGGTGGCTATGAAGGGGCAATGTCGGGTGCCCACAGAAAGGGCTCTGAGTGCCACCTTTGGCACCTGTTCGCCATCACTGCTATAGGCTATACTTTGTTCCTCCCAGTGTAGGAGTTTCAGTTGCTTACATAAGCATTCTGCCACTGGTGCCAAATATGTTGTAGACTTGGGGTACGAAAATACACTGAAATTAATCTAGAGAATATTGACATTTTGAAATATCATCTGATCTTTGCATGTATAAACTGTGTTTGATATGCAGCATTGTTTGGCAATGATGGCCATAACGTGATTTGTATTTTAACCAGTCAATTTGTCTGCTTACAGAGATGCCTTTTGGCCAAATGGCATTTTAGCGGAGGCTGTTCCTCGCAGAGACAATGCCATCAAAATGCGAACACGAATTGCTGGAAAAACAAAATTACTGGGGATAATGCCAGGTTTGTGAAATGTATTAAGTTAATTGCTCTGTGAGCTGAAGTAAAAAATGCCCTCAGCGGCAAGAACTGAATTTTAAAAGAGCAAAGCCTTTTGTGGCTATATCTGAATAGTGTATTTGAAATCAAGCTGAGAAACTTGAGTTACATAAGAAAATATTCTTCCTTGTCATCTGATGTTGTGGTATTTTGAGTAGTTACGTTTGCACATAATTCCAAAATTAGTTTCACAGTAGCAAGTGAAAATTGACTTGTTGACACTCATTTAATTATTCAATAGTGATATAAAATATTTTTTTAGCTGAACAACTATATTTTGTGATTTGTCTAGATGAGTTGAAGCATATCCTTGGTGCGGAGACAACAAGGAAAGGCATTCTCCGAGTCTTTGAAATGTTTCAGCATACTCAACTAAATAAGCGTCTGGTTTATGTCTTTCTGGAAGGATTCTTAGAAACCCTGTTTCCAGTGTATGGATTTCCTGATCTCTTCAAAAAACTACATTCACACTCAAAGCAGATGCAGCGATACATGCATAGACTGCAATCTACACAAGCGCCTTTTTTACAGAAAAGGTGACACTCCAAACAATTCTCTTGGTATCCATTTGCCCAGAACATGGGCAGTTCTCTGGGGCTTAAACTCTTATGCTGTTATTTCTGCACCAGTCTTTTAGTGTCACATATTATATTATTAATGCATCTATAAAGGTTGTGGTTCTTCTCATCCTTCATCTCTTATGCAACCACCACCATGAACTGGGTTCATGTGTCTTAAACGATTTGGTGCATCTTCATGCAACACAGAGAAGAATACTAGCCCACTCTGTAAGAATGTCTGCTCCTTCCACTCCTGACAGAACCGGTGAATGCCAGCAGTGAAAAGTACTAGACTGTATCCATTGAGAGATGAGTAAAGCACAACTGTGATGATAGCAATGGAGGATCTGGTTGCTTTACTTGGAACTGGGAGATTGTGCAATGTGAGAATCAGGTGCGATTTGATTTTGCATTATGTCTGTTGAGGTTTGTAGGGCTCACTTGGTAGCTCGAAACAGGTAGAGCTTGCACAAAGAGAAATCTTCTGGAACAAAGAGAACTGTTGTCAGTTTCCCTCACGGTATATTTCGCAACTAAATGTTGAGGTAATGGTAATGGCTTTTGCACATAATTTCACCTTGGTGAATTAAAAAAAAATCTTAAGTAAATTATTTTGGTTGAGGTTATCATTCAGTGAGATGGGGCAGAAATACAGAAAAATAGATGTTGCTTTGAATTAATCTATTGGGAGTTAGTCTTGTTTTGTTGTTTAATTGTAGTCCTGGTCTGCATATACTAAAGGAGAAGGCTGAAAATAGCACTTAGCCAAGACAGCAGGGGAAGTTTCTATCAAGGGCTTGCCACATTTATTTATTAGGGGACTGTGAGGCCGAGGGAAGAAAAACAATTTATAATACAGTGCTCTTGACATTAACCACCTATTTTAAAAGAATCGTACCATTTGCTATTAAAAGGCACCCGAATTACTGATAACCTCAAGTGGTAAATGGCAGAAGTAGCCTTGTTTCTTACTGACACATCATATGGTCTTCATTGAACAGTCAAATGCAAACAGTTGCAAATTCCTGAATTCACCATAGTGTATATATGAAAATTAAAAAAAACACACAACTATAATATTTTTTTAAAATAATAGCCTTTTTATTTTTTGAATAATGTAAAATTTTAATAAACCTCTTCTACACAAAAAGCCCCTGTCTATCCTCTTTACTTCCAAACATAATGTCTAAGTGAGAACAAAGTAATGATTGGATACAATTCGTTTAACCTCAATTTATTTTGGACTTAATGTCCCCCCCCCCCCGACAAACATTCTCATCACCAAGGAATTTTAGTGAACTGGTAGAATGCACATTTAATACAATAATATGAAGCAAGTTTTGTAAGGAACTCTGATTTTAATTAGCCCAGTTGATTTCCATATAATGTGTTTTGGATTAGATTCTAACTGCAGTATCTAAAAGATTTGACATTAAAGGTTTTCTGTTGAGTAACTTGCATCCAGGATAAAATATTTGATGCCTGGGAGGATCTAAAGGGGAAGAGGAACATCGGTTTAAGACCTACACAGTGCTCCTCCAACACTCATTCTTGCCATAAAGTTTAGGCAGTACTGGACAAGCTGAAATAGAGAATTTTACATCTTCATTACAATAAAAGCTTGTGTTCAAATGCAATTGTTTTGTTCTGTCTCTACTGATCAACAGTCAATATATGTGTGCATGTAATCTGTTAACAAATACCACAGTAGTGGAAAATAACAAGCATGAAATACCAGTTCATGCAAAACATTTAAATCCTTCCACCTGGAAACATAGCACACCAGGAAAAAGTATTCTAACCAAGCTTTTCCTCAACATGTTAGCTTATTACATGCAGGTGTTTTGTTTTGTTAATGAGGAATATTCAACCTGAGCCTCCACCTGCTATTTCAAGTCATCTGATCAGCACAGATTGTCTATGACAACTAGCCCTGTTTTATTTCTTAATGTTCACTTATTTCAGCCCAGTTGTGAAACACCATCATCTGCATGGTACTTTGGATATATGAAATGTGGCAGGCCTAAGTAAACCCTAGTGTATGGTTTTGGTTTAAATTAATACAGCTAGATTGCTCAGTTGGATTTATAGTACTCTGAGTCAGGATGATCAGTAGTAAGTGAACATTTGCATTAGGCATTAGGATGCTAATACAATTGCTGAATTTGTAAATTGACTGTGTCTCTGTAAAATCTTGGTTTAATGAAACACAAGGTATAGCTTATTTTATCACTCTTGACAAACACAGGATTTTGTCATCTCTATTTAACTGCAGTATGTACCTGCAAACAGAAGCCATCCTTTGTATGTCTCTCCTGATGCATAGCTCACATTACCCATTCACATTTTCTAAAATGTGACCCCCTGTGTCATTTGAAACCTTCAAAGTGCACCCTCTGGATTGATTGTGTAAATACAGCACACGAATAGACAGGTAATTCCCTGGTCTGAGAATGCTGTGATCAGCCTCTGAAAATAAATGTGCCATTGTCTAATAAAATAAACGTAGCCTTAATTAAAGAGAATGAACATAAGGTGGGATATTTCATGTGGTTCATCCTCAAGCTTCTGTCTCTGGTGTTTGCTATAACTAAATTCATTTTAAATGCTACCAGAATGTGTAACAGTTTTTAAAAACAAAATATGAATTCCACAATCTGAATTTTAATTTTAGTGCAATATTTCCATGTAACGCATGTAGATTTGGATAACTGTAAAGAGGAAAAAAATACATTTTTAAGGTTTTGAGATCAAAAGCAAACTTGTCTTAACCAACAATGTAAATTCTGTTACTGCTGCTGTGTTGGCTTATCTAAAGACTTGTTTTAAAAGTCTGGTTTGTCACTCCCTGTAAAGCCCTATTTCTCTGTGCTCAGATGAGCATGGTTGCCACATTACAAGAAGCAAAACCTAAAGAGCACATCTTAATACAGCTGTTAGAAATAACTTGTGCATATCATTGTACAGTATGTGTCAACTGTGTGCCTATGATTCTATCAATATTTTCCCCATTTTCTTTAACAACGAATGAAAACAAAACTAGAATGCCATGGTCTGTCTCTTTTGAAACAGCTAAGAACTCTGAGTTTTTTATTTGGAGTTTGCATTATGTTTGTCCAACAGAAAAGCTTGGAGTTGGAAACATACACTAATAAAGTATTAACAAAAAGCTTTGGGTTTTTCTTATTTGTTTACCACAGAATAAATTAAATTATCTTCTGTCTGTCTTTCAGGAAAAAATGAAATAGTAAATACAGTAGTAAGTGATTAATGCAAACACATCATTAGTAAACATAATGAATTTCCACCTGGTATGCACTTGCAGTGCAACCATATTAGATAATGGCTGCATCTATCTTATGCCTATGAAAAAGTGATGACATCTGTAGAAGAAGGTAATTTTGGCCTCTGCTTTGGGGTTTTTCTTACTCCCAAGTAATCCCTTTCATCATATAGAAGCTATGTGAGCAGTGGGAACAGAAGAAAACTTTAGTTACTGGGAGGAGGTAACAAGTGAAGTACCCGAGGGCTTAGTCCTGGGCCCAGTGCTCTTCAACACTTTTATTAATGACCTGGATGAGGAGGTGCAGGGAATGCTAATCAGATTTGTGGATGTCACAGAATTGGGTGGAATAGCTAATACCCTTGAAGACAGAAACAAAATTCAAAATGTTCTAGATAGGCTTAAGCACTGAGTTGAGGACAACAGAATGAAATTCAACAGGGATACTGTACATGCACCTGGGGGACCAAAGATACAGTTACAAAATGGGGAAGACCTGACTCAGCTTGTAGATCACAAGCTGAATATGAGCCAACAGTGTGATGTTGCTACCCAAAAATGATATTTTAGGCTACAATAATAGAAGTATAGTCTCCAAATCCTTTGAGGTACAAGTTCCTCTCCATTCAGCAGTGGTTAAGCCTCATTTTGAGTACTGGATCCACTTCCGGACACCACACTTCAAGAAGGATGCTGACAAACTGGAATTAGTTTAGAGGAGGGCAACAAGGATGGTTCAGGGACTGGAAACCAAGTCCTATGAGGAGAAGCCGAAAGAACTGTGCATATTAAGCCTTGAGAAAAGAAAACTAAAGGGAGATACAATAGCTCTTTTTGAATATGTGAAAGGCTGTCATTCAGAGGAGGGGCGGGATCGTGCAAGACATGCAGCAATGGTTTTGAGTTACAGGAAGCCTGATTTTGGTTGAATATCAAGAGCAACTTAACTGTTAGACTAGCATGTCAATGTAACTAATTACTTTAAGAGTGGTGAGTTCGTTAACACAACAGACATTCAGTAGAAACTTCAACATCCACCTGGCAGAAATACTTTCATTTGTATTCCTGCCTTGAATTCCAAAAAAAAAACACCCCACCCTTACTGGCAATATATTCATCAGTCCACAGGTATGTTACAGAACAAAATTTAATAGCAGACCTGCTATTATACAGCCTTTGAGGAAATAATAATAATATTAATCTTTTAAGTCTACCCTGCTTCAGTTTTCTTTTCACACAAGCTTGGTCTGCATGCCAGAGCTATTGTTTGACGCAAACACATCTATTTATTTATTTATTTATTTTTACAACTTATACCCAAAGGTCTCTGGGCGGCTTACAATAAAGAATTAAAACAGTTAAAACATCAAATATCAATAAATAATTAAAACAATAATAAAAACCTTACACTAAAATCATTACACTAAAATTGCCATCAGAGGACCCACAGTCTATGTTGTATCAATTAAAAAACTTCTGGAACAGGAAGGTTTTTACCTGGCACCAAAATGTCATTAATGTTGGCGCCAGGTGGATCTCACTTGGGAGGGCATTCCATACTTTGGGGGCAGCTGCCGAGAAGGCCCTGTTCCTATAAGCCATCTCTCGCACCTCCTTGAGGGATGGCTCTTTCAAGAGGGCCCCCTGGCTCGATCTTAATTGCCTGGTAGGTTCGTATGGAAGGAGGTGGTCCTTCAGGTATCTAGGTCCTAAGCCATTTAGGGCTTTATATATCAAAACAAGCACTTTGAATTGGGCTCGAGCAGCAACTGGTAACCAATGAAGGTTATACAGAATCTGCATGATGTGATCCCTGGCGGCCCCACCACTTACCAGCCGTGCCGCACGATTCTGAACCAGTTGCAATCGCTGAACCGTCTTCAAAGGCAGCCCCATGTAAAGCGCATTGCAGTAATCAATATGGGATGTTACCAGTGCATGCGTAACTGTCATGAGGCTCCGTTCATCCAGGTAGGGGCGTAGCAGATATATTTTCTGCAGCTGGAGAAAGGCACCCCTGGCCACCGAGTCCAACTGGGCTTCTAGAGTTAGACCAGGATCCAGGAGCACCCCCAAGCTACGGACCCTGTCCCTTAGGGGGAGTGCAACCCCATTCAGGACAGGGAAGTGGCCCTCTAACCTGTCCAGCGAAGCACCCACTAACAGCACTTTTGTCTTGTCTGGATTGAGTTTCAATTTATTAACCCTCATCCAGTCCATTATCTGGTCCAGACACGAGTTCAGAACAGAAACCGCCTCACCTGGATTGGTGGAGAGGTAGAGCTGAGTATTGTCAGCATATTGCTGACTCCTCAGCCCAAACCTCCTGATGACCTCTCCCAGCGGTTCCATGTAGATGTTAAACAGCATGGGAGACAGTATTGAGCCCTGAGGAACCCCATGACATAAACACCACGGGGCAGAGCAACTGTCCCCCAGCACCACCTTCTGGACATGGTCAGCCAGGAAGGAGCGGAACCACAGCAAAGCAGTGCCTCCAACCCCCAACCTGGCCAGCCTATCCAGAAGGACACCACGGTCGATGGTGTCGAAAGCCGCTGAGAGGTCCAGGAGTATCAACAGGGTCGCACTCCCCCTGTCTCTCTCCCAGCAAAGGTCATCATACAGGCCGACCAAGGCAGTCTCTGTGCCAAAACCCGGCCTCAACTCAGATTGAAATGGATCCAGAAAATCCGTTTCATCCAGCAGCGCCTGGAGTTGCCCGGCCACTACCCGCTCCAACACCTTGCCCAAATAAGGGAGGTTCTCTACTGGCCGGTAGTTCATCACCAGCCCTGGGTCCAGGTTAGATTTTTTAAGGAGTGGTCTGATTACTGCCTCTTTTAAGGCAGCAGGGACCACTCCCTCTCTTAATGAGGCGTTTACAGCTTCCTGGACCCAGGTGCGAACCCCCTGGCAGATCTTTCACTTAGCCAAGAAGGGCAAGGGTTGAGCAGCGTGGAGGTAGAACGGACAGATCCAAGCATCCTGTCCACATCCTCGGGTCTCAATAATTGAAACTCACCCAATAATGCTGGACCTAATCACGGCACACTGGACACATCCCTTGGTTCTGCACTAATAGTGGAGTCCAATTCCCTGCTAATCTGAGCAATTTTTCCCTCAAAGGGAAAAATACCATCTGTTTCACACTCGTCAACTTTATGATACTGTGTTTTTTTAGATGTCATTTGTCTCCCCTTGTAGATAGCATTTATTGTAGCTCTTCTCCCTAACAAGTCAATGAATTTGGTCTCATAGAGAAATGAGTACATAGGAATCATCTTTACATCTTGAGAATACCATGCTACGTCAAATATTGTTGAAACTCGGTAACCTGTGTACAAGATCGAAACTACTGTGTACACATAATTAAAACAATGTTGTGACTGCATGTTAATGAATGAGTGATGAGTCCTTTATGTCTCATGAAACATATATTTTATCAGTTTTCCATTTTAATTTAAGTCTACAGAAAGGACCAGGCTTATTGTGAAGGATGTGAGATCCATCTTTCTATGTGACCCAGGAGCATCTTGTACCACAGACTACCACTGCATCATTTAAAGCTGGCAAAATAAATCTTTGTGCAACTTGCTTTTTAAGAACTAATGTTGAAGTAATTCAAATGTCAACTAAAGAAAAAAACCAGGAAAAGACTATGTAGTTTATACTGTCGTGCCCCTTAATCTTTTAAAAGTGATAATTTCAGTATGTTGTAGTTTTAGCCGGTGAGTGACTGAATCCATACTTATGAGCACAGTGTTGTCCATTAAATCCAACCAGCATATCACTGTTACCAAGCTAGTTCAATAGTAGTTGTGGATTTTGCTGTAACGGCTCTTTGGAAAAACATATTCATGCAGGTGTTTTTCCTTCTTGTTTTACGGGTACTCATGGAGGTCACAGAAGCATGAAATCTGTTCTAATTCAGCTTAGCTGCTAATCACACAGTGAGAAAAGAAAGTGTGACTGAATATGGAGTAAATGTCAGTGGGCACCTGTTTTTGCCATCTCAATTTGTGTGTCCCCCCAATGGCATTTTACACTTCTTAATTTAATTTGTGACTGATCTTGTTCTTCCAGCTGTCCAGGGCTACACAGCACACATTCCAGCTGGTTTCATCAAGGTCTTAACAGCCCCCAGCCTATGAACCAAACTTCTAGCCCCACTGTTTTCTCTGCTTTTTATCTTGCTATTGAGGGCAAGAAACTGTTATTCTTCGGCGAACTATCCAGTTCACAGCTCTGAAACTGAGAGAGCATATATTAAATGTGCTTTAGATGTCCAACACCAACACCAATCCTATCTGCACCAATTACTGACAGAAAAATAGTTAGCAGTCTCCACTGGCTTTATAGTACATAGGTTTGCAATGCTAATACGTTACTCTTAGCAGCCCAGTCTGAAGGATGTTCACTTAGAAATCATGTACGGTTAGTTTAATTCTGGAGAAAGGAATAAACTACAATCTTAGTCTAAGCCATACATCCAGTTGCCAGCCTCATCTGGACTCATTGCAATGTGCTGTCAACTCAAAACTGACTCGTAGGGGCCTTATTAGGGCTTTCAAAGTAAGTCAAGATTTAAGAGTGATTTAACCAGTTCCATACCTCAAGCATGGGTAGGCAGGGAATCAAAACTCAGGTCTTCTGATTCTTAGTCTGACATCCCCTCAAACAATTGGATGTAGGTTTAAATGTGAAAAAAATGGTCAAGGCTGACCAAAGTTTCCCACTATCTGAGTCTGAAAGCTGAATATCCTCCCCCTCCATGGCAGGTGGGGGTGCTGCCGCTGTTGTGGAGGAGAGTTAGCTATTTACTGAAATTGGTCCTAAATTTTCATAGTTGCAGAGATAGAGGATTTATGATAAGACGGCTTACACATTGTTACATACACTGTATGCTGTGATGTTTTATGTACTTTTGCTTTGCTGGTCAATGACTGTATTTATTTATTTATTTATTTATTTATTTATTTATTTATTTATTTATTTATTTATTTATTTTTATTATTATTATTATTATTATTATTATTATTATTATTATTATTATTATTATTATTATTATTATTAAATTGGTCCTCCTTCAGGGTCCAGAAACCAAATATGTTCCATTGATTTTGAAGGAAAACACATTTCAAGCCCAGGAAAATGTTCTCTTGTATGACACCTTGACTACTTCCCTGTCTTAGTAGATCATGTGAAAGGAAGTGGTATGCAGGTCTACGTTTAGGGATGTCCTGCTCTAAATGATGCATTTTACTTTTTTGAGAACAAAATGTGACTTTCCATTAGGTTTTTGACCTATAGGATGTTTTATTGCATTAACTGGTTTTATCCAAATGCCCTGCTATTTTTGTTTTGATTATCTGTCATGTATCCTATGACCCTCAATTATATACTGTGTACAACCTGTATTAGCAACAGGTTGTTTCTGTTTGTCAGCTGTCTTGAGTGGCTCGTGCTGAGCCAGAAAGTTAAGATGATTATTAAAAAGAAAAGAAAAACAAATTGCATCTGCATGTAGCAGAGTAAAAGAACAGTATTTGGTTTTCTTACTACAGTACCATTCTTTGCAATCTATGCATGAGCTGCTTAGTGAAAGATGTTAATTATTTTAAGTGCACCACATGTTTCTAGATCACCTTGTCATTTTGATTTGATACACTTTTCAAATATCCTCCCAACATTTTGCCTTCTTACGTCTCTTCCCTGGAATAAATTATTGTAAGGCTCATGTGTGATTACTTGAGCAATGAAACTAGACCCAGATCTACTCAAGATGGTTGGCAAAGAATTTCCCAGGCCAATTCCAAGTCACAAGTAACCATATAGCAATTGTGCTTATGTGAACCTGATCTTTTTTTGGGGGTGGCAATGTTACCAGGGTGGGCCAAAATGGATCCTTCCCGATGTTGCTGGACTGCAATTATTAATATTTATCATTGTTCATGCTAGCTAGGTCTGATTGCAGCAAAAGCCCGATGACATCTGGAAGTTTATAGTTCACCCATTCCATAACTTGTATAAAGTTTGGATTTGGAAGATACTAATGGACTAGGTAGGTTGGATGGATGCGTTTGTACACATGGCTAAACAGAACAACAGTAGACTTCAGCTTTGCAGGTTCCACTCTGGGTCATAGTGACTTGCTGGAGATTGTCAAAAACTGTAACATTTCTAAGGTCATTGTCATTGTCATCATCATAGAACAGCAGAACTGGAAGGGACCCTAAGGATCATCAAAAACAGTAAAGGATGCACATTGGGGCATTTAACTCTCAACCTCTGGCTCTGTAGTCAGATCCCTAGTCCACTGAGCTATCCAGCAGTTCTCCTTTTGCTTTTACCAAAAAGTGTTCCAGGAGTTGAATACATATGCAATTTAAGACCAAATTGGTCAGCCTATGCCCAGCAACTACTTTTACATTCAGGGATAGAACATGCTGTTTTGCACCAAATCTCACTTTTGTGTAATTGGACCTTATTTATGATTTTACTATAATATAATGGGCAAAATGCTGTTGGCATAAATTTATGCTGGCATAACCTGGATTTAGTTTAAAGGAGCTGAAAACGTCTTACATTTTTCAGGTTGCAAGACTCTTTGGGGGTCTCGTGTATCCCAGGGAAGCCTTTGAGAGAGCAGTCACACTCAGATCACTGCCACCTGGAACAGGAGGACTATCGATGGTGATCCTGCAGCAATCTTCGATTATTAAAGCCTTCCAGCACTACCACCAACCTGAGGCCCCTAAAGGTTTCCCCAACGTAAAAGACGGCCCTTGGGAGCCTCAGAACCTGAAAGGGGACAGAGCAATTAGGAAGCTTCTTGTTATTTTAAATGAAATATTTCTGACACCTCGTCCGGACTAAATTTATGCCAAGAGGATTTTGCCCAGTGAAATAAACATGAAAACCTATACACACAGGCAACTTATGTTTTAGAATCAGGCTTGTGGTTGTTCCTCCCACTCTAAAGGCTCTCTGCAAGCACTTACGGGTTGGCCACCAATATTTTGACGGGTTCCGTCTGCTTTTGTTTCCCTTTACTGAAAGAAAAGCTGCCTAGATGCCCTAAGCACATCCAATCTCGCCTGATTTCGGAAGCTAAACAGGGTTGGCCCTGGTTAGTACTTGGATGGGAGACCACCAGGGAATACCAGGTGCTGTAGGTGCCTGGAGTAGGAACTGGCAAACCACTCCAGTATTCCTGCCAAGAAAACTCCATGGACATGGAGTCAGGAAGAGTTGGTCACAACTGTAAGGACACAACACACACACACACACTGAAAGAGTGCTTACTAATTGATTACAGTTGTGAAACCTAAAAGTGGTTAGTTACTATTGTAAAAAAGCAATTGTCAATAGTCTCATGATTTAAAAGTAACTGACATAATATACTGCTTTAGAACAAACCTCAGAACTTTACATTCAGATGACTTGATGCCACAGAAACCCAGTGAAGGAAGATTAAAGCAACCAGATCAATTATAGTTGCACTACAAAAAGAGTGGATGTCCCTCAATGCATTCATTCTTGCAAAAAAGGTACCCATGCATCATTTAAAACAGTCTGCTTAATAATTTTTGAAGGATGTTTTAATCATTGTGGAAGCTGTGGCAGACAGAAAAGCAAGCAAGCAAGCAAGCAATTGTTTAATTACTGGCTATTTAAAACTAGGCACCTCAAGGTTGTGAAAATGAAAAGTATATTTTCTATGCTCCCCTGCTGAAAAACAAGTTTAAAAATAAAAGAGATTGTATAGCAAACAAATGCACTGTATTTATTTATTTATTTATTTATTTATTTATTTATATACCACCCATCTTCCGGAGGAACTCCAGGCGGTTTACAACATTAAAAACAAACAACAAATAACAATGCAACAAAAATAATAATGATAATACGAAAACAAAAGGTAAAATGTATGAAATGTATGAAATAAAATAGCTATACTAATACGAAGGCAAAGCAAAATAGAAATTATAAACTTCCCATTTTTGCTGTTGGTGTTTTTTTCCTATGAATTCGTTAGGACTGGGAGAACGCAGGAGTTCAAATTATTACTCGGTAAAGCTTCTCAAACAAACATCAATGAATATCTGTTTTTATCATAGGTTTTCTATCTCAGTTCTTCCCTGCATACTCCATAAAAGATTGTCAAAGCTCCATTCCTCTCCTGTCCCATAACCACTGTGCTCAACGCTCTCTCTCGTTCTCTCTCATCTACTTAAGTTTCATTTTCATGGATGCGACACAAATAATAATACCATTACGAGACAGAACAGATTGAGGTGTGACCTGACATTTTTGCTTTGATCCTCCAATCCACCATCTAATGGGAAGCGCAGGTCCAAATGTGAATTCCAGCCGCTGACTGCACTGGCCGCACCTTACCCCGGAGAGCACCTGCTAAGGGCTGAAGGAGTCTTTGAAGTGATCTTTTATGTTGTCAAACGAGAAGTGCCTCGACTATATGAGAAGGTAAGTGAGAAGCAGTATCAAGATTGATGGGAAGCAATGCTCAGGTCATCCGTCATGTGCTTCTGCACGTCAGCATCACACCAAGTTTTCCCTTGCATGTGTTACAGGCAGCCCTGCCCCAGTAGAATTCTACATAACACAGTGGCCAAGATCTTCTTGCATTTGCATAAGCAAGGTTCCGATCCGTTCCTCGCTGGTAAATAAAAAGCCACATGTCTCAGGTGCTCATATTCACAACGGTTTGACATGCGCATGCACTGCCCCGAAAATTGCAGAAGGGGATCTTTATTTATCTGTAAGGAATGGACAGAAACAGAGTAAGTTGCCAGAGGGTTTGGTCTTCTGAAGCAGACTTTTCTTTGTAAAGCAATTCTTGCTGAATGTAATGATTCCGGGAGAATTCCAAACTGGATAGCATTAGGGGAGTCCGAGAGAAGATGCAGCCTTAATGAGAGATCCTAGGTAGAGGAAGTACCAGAAGCTGGAGAGCTGTGTGTGCTCCTCCGCTCGTCCTGCTGCACTTAATTTAAAACCATACCATGTAAGCAACATTTTTCCCAGGATGCTCCTCCAGGTGTGGGTGAAAGACACCAGAATGTTTCCACGAGGCTGATTTGTCTCACCTTGTATCTAGCATGCTTTGTTTTGTGAGTTGTCCTCAGAAGGGAACCACAGGTTGACCTTGCAAGTCTGATTGCTAACGTACGTAGGTAACATTGAGAAAATCCGGGCGGGGAATGCTCTGGCCTCTTAACTGTATGGAACCTACAGATTAATTTCATTGGCTATCTCGTTTGTCCCTTAGTCCTTCAGATGTCCCAGGAAGAGCCACTGGTGCAGGAACATTCAGCAGTCCATCTTGCACGCTTCTGTAACATGCAACGTGGGAAGAACCCTCTGTGTCCTTCACCTCACTCAGGAAAACAGATTCTATTCCAGTTACCATGTCATTAGATATGGCATTCCATTACAGTGTATGTTATAGTACTGGGCTTGGTATAGAAGCATCTAATACCTATTATAGAGATTTCTCCTTGTCCATTAGGAATGCTTTGACATTTTCTAACCTCCTTTGGATATGATTCAAAGTATAATGCTGAGGTTTAAACTAAGCATAGCTATTTATTTGCATTTTCAAGAGTTTGGGGAAGCAGACCATAAATTAACACATGGAAAGCCCTCAATATTTCTCTGATGCTCTTAAACTGCCTTCCAGTACAACAATGTCCCTTGCCTTTCATCAGACTTGATGAGCATGAAAGCACCTACAAAAAGCCTATTAAAATAAATACTTTACAGCCACTTATAGTTTCTTGGGGTCCTGGAAATACGCATTTAGAAAGTAAAACTGAAATTAAAATGTACTGTGGGTGAAGAATCTGGATTTTTTTTTTTTTGTTCAGAAAACAGGTGTGTGATTTTTTTAAAAACTAGAGTGGCAAATTGGAATTTTACTTGCTTTTATGGTCAGAAAAGAGGTGATTGTGATCACCAGTTTATGGGACCAGGTCAGAGTTAGCAATAGTCTACCAACTGCAGCTCAGAAGTCAAAGATGGATGGATGATTTGATTGCAGTTTAAGACATGATAAGACCTATAGTAATTTTTGTATCCTGTTTGAGAGAAATTATTTAAAAAAGCAAATTTAGATCTTTTCAACAGACTGAAAAGATCTACAAAAATTTTAACAAGTTTAGCTTCCAAGTAAAAACATTTAAAATCTTTTATGGCATTTAAAAGATCAAGCCTTCGGCATGTATACCCGTTGTGCCATCTTCATGATATGACAATTACTGACTACCATTGCAAGTTAGATATAGCAGAACATTTGGGTGGACCAGTTTGTTCTGTTACCTTACTGCTGGTCTTATGCAACTAATTACAGGCAGCCATGAGTTACTAAGTTTTTGCCCATCCTCCCGGTTCACCACACTCTCCCTCAAACGTATCTCTAAAGACTCCCTGATCAGCCATAAATTCCACGAGTGAGATTGGAGCAACTTTTTTGTTTTGTTAAAGCGTATGCTATGCCCAGTTTAGCTAACACAGACTTCTCTTCTTGGGCCAATCTAAGGTAATACTGATGTTCTTTACATCGAATCTCATTGCTTCTTCCTGTCTGTCCAATGTTACTAAAACCACAAGAACATGGGATCTCATAAACACCTGGTACTTTTACACCCAGATTATCCTTTCCAGGCTGCATGCATTGATTAATGTTTTTAAAGGGTCTAAAGACAGTTTTTATCCCTTCCTTCCTTAACAGTTTTGTCAAGACAGCTACTGTGCTGCAGTAAAGCAAAATTGCATCACCTTATCAGTTCTTCCTCCTTGTCTTTCAGTGTCTCCCTCTCCCCACCTTGTAACGGATCTTTCTGAGTATATCCATTCATCTGAAATGTATTTGTCAAGAAACCCAGTTCTTTTGCTATATGATTTTTATCTACTATGGTTTTCACTCATTGTGTCTTATTAGGCAAAATAATCACATAAGATAAGCAGTAAGATAGTTGAACAAACTGGTCCACCTGAATGTTCTGCTGTATCTAACTTGCAATATTAGTCAGCAATTGTCATTTCTGATATCCTGAGGGTGGCATGATGGGTATACATGCTGAAAGCTTGATCTTTTAATTGTATTAAAAGTTTTAACAGTTTGTGCTTGGAAACGAAACTCGTTAATTTTTTTGAAGCAAAACAAGTTGAGGAGCCGTACAGCCATCACAAAAACCAAATGCAAGAGTAGAACAAAATATTAGCTACTTTTTGTTATTTTTCTAGTAGCCTAAAAGTATCACCTGTTCTACTTTTCTGTTAAATTTTTTGTAGATCATTTTAGTCAGTTGACTGATATTGGTCTAACTCTGTTTAAAATTCAGAATGTTTCAAGAAAGTAGGAAAGCTTTTATTATTTCTTTTGTTTACACTCTTGATTTGGCTTGCCTTTTGTGTTGCACTGATGCACTGATGGATGTCAGTCTCAACCTGGAAGAAAGTCCCAAACGTTTCTCATGATCAAATGTGTGTATGTGTGTTTGTTTTATATATTGCCCATCTGGCTATAAGGCCACTCTGGGAGGTTCAGAACAGTGCAAAACACTATATTTGAAGGAGAACTGACACATTTATTAATTATTCCATGTATGTCCTGCCTTTCCTCCAGTGAACTTGAATCAAAGAGCATAACCAGCCCAAAGTTACACCTTCCTACCTGGAAAGCTGGGATAGAAACTTTTGCCTTGAACAATGTACCCTTTTTATAGCATAAAAAGCATGATGTCACAAATAGGGATGGGCACCAAACAAAAAACGAAATGCTGTTTTGTCAGTTTGTTATAAAATGAATGGAAATGAAACGAAATGAACCAGGGAACAGCGTTTTGTTAGTAATGAAATGAACCAGCCTTTTTTTCATTTAAAATGAACTGATTTGTTTCACTGTAAAACAACTCCCCTGGGTCCTAGAGGCACTAACTTTTATAGAGCAATGAATCAATTCATTAGTGGTCCATTTTGAACATCTTTTAAAAAATCATTTTTAAAGAAATTAAATGAATCATGGGGGAACCAAATGAAACAAACACAATTTTTCCATTTCATGCCCATCCCTAGTCATAAACTTGGAAACAGACATTTTGCTTATTCCAAATTATAATTTAATTACCTTCTGTTTATTGCTTTTATTTATTTAATGTTTACTAACTGAATTCCCTTTTCTTAACTTCTGAGTTTTAGAGTGTCTGCGTACATGCTCTATATTCTCTTACAAAGAAACAATTAAACTCTCTCTCTCTCTCTCTCTCTCTCTCTCTCTCTGTGTGTGTGTGTGTGTGTGTGTGTGTGTGTGTGTGTGTGTGCGTGTGCGTGTGCGTGTGTTTGATGTTTTATATATGGAATCACAAATGTCAATATTACAGGATTGGACCAGTCTACTTTTCAATATCTTCCAGCAGCACAACTGCAACATTCTGTAATAACTACCCCTGCTTCTTCATCTTCTGCTTAGGATCGGACATCATTACAGCCATTTCCACTTTTCTTGCAGCAGTTCTAAATACCTCATATTGCTCCCCAAACCGTTTCTTGGGTCCTTTGGCCAATACATGCTTGCCTCCAACGCTACTTCCCCCATTCATTTTGCCTTGAATAATCAGCGGCAAACATTTCCGCTTTTCCTTTCCTGCTGCATAACCAATGCTTCCTGTTGCTGTTGCTGTTGTTGTTGTTGTTGTTGTTGTTGTTATTCAGTCATTCAGTCGTGTCTGACTCTTCGTGACCCCATGGACCAGAGTTCACCAGGCCTTCCTATATTCCACTGCCTCCCGGAGTTTGGGCAATTCCATATTGGTTGCATCGATGACACCGTCCAACCATCTCATTCTCTGCCGTCCTCTTTTCCTTTTGCCTTCGATCTTTCCCAGCATCAGGGAGTTTTCCAAGGAGTCCTCTCTCCTCATCAGGTGGCCAAAGTACTGGAGCCTCAGCTTCAAAATCTGTCCTTCCTGTGAATATTCAGGGTTGATTTCTTTCAGGATGGATAGGTTTGATCTCCTTGAAGTCCAGGGGACTCTCAAGACTTTCGTCCAGCACCACAGCTCAAAAGCATCGATTTTGCAGCGATCAGCCTTCTTTATAGTCCAGCTCTCACTTCCATACATCACTACTGGAAAAACCATAGCTTTGACTATCCTGACCTTAGTTGGCAAAGTGATGTCTCTGCTCTTTAGAATGCTATCTAGGTTTGCCATTGCTTTCCTCCCAAGAAGCAGGCGTCTTTTTATTTCGTTGCTGCAGTCGCCATCTGCAGTGATCAAGGAGCCCAAGAAAATAAACTCTATCATTGCCTCCATTTCTTCCCCTTCTATTTGCCAGGAGGTTATGGGACCAGTGGCCATAATCTTAGTTTCCTGTTGTTGTTAGGTGCTGTCAAGTCAGAACTAACTTATGAAGTTACTCTAAGAGGGCTCTCAAGGTAAGAGAGGTATTTAATGAGAGGCTTTACTAGTTCCACACATACCCAGTGTGTCTCCATTGCTCAGCAAATATTAAAACCTGGACCTCCCAAGTTCTAGTCATACACTCTACCCACTACACCACACTGGGTATCCTAATGTGTTGTACTTATATCTTTTATGATTTCTTCCTTTAATCTTTCACTATGCATCACTAATCACTCCTTTTGTACAGGAAATGTTTCACATCATGCAGTAAATCCACATTTTTTTCTTTATCTGCCCGTGTTAAGAGTCTAACATTCCATGCCTTACTTTAGAATTGAGAATCCAGAACTCCATACAGGTTGATGTCTCAAAGCCAATTGTAAGCTTTTGTGTCACATTGTGTTCCATCTTTTAAGTTGTTCTCTGTTGCATCTTTATGATCCCATTCTTCATTCAGTCAAATTCCAAGGTACTTCCATTTGTCAGAATGCTCCACATTTTTTATTCTGGACCTTTAACTGTATTGATTGAGGCCTCATTCTGTGTTTCAGGCAAGGAGGAGAGATTTGCTAATTTACAAGAGACATCCAGCTCTGCTTTTAAGCTTATGCTGCCATCTAGTGAGCAATGAACAAAACAGCAAATTTCTTGTGGACATTGGCCTGCTTTGAAAAGTGACTCAATATTCTGTCCTTGCACAAAAGTAACTACAGGTTCATTTTTTTCTTTTGGATGACTAGAAGCCACCTGGTGGAATAAAAGAGAGAGAAAATACTGTGAGCAGAAAGAGTGAGCAAGTTGACACACTTTCCTAACTGGCCATTAACAGCCTCCTGTAGCATCCCATGAACTATGGAGAAAAGTCTGCAGAATATGGAAGCTATAGAATCTGAGGTGCTATGAAACAAAATGTAATATCGTCAAAGCATATTATTAACCCTTATTGAGCCTGGCATTTCTGTCTCTCACAGTTGCAAAAAATGCAACTGGAAATTGCTTATTGAAAGAGCCACTGGCCTAATGCAACTAAACAAGGTTAAAAATAATAAATTTGTGGTTGAAAACATATAGGCTGAAATCCTGTTGCTTAGTAAAATAAGTCACAACTAGAGTATGCCCACTGAATCAGGAGGGACTTGGTGACTCAACTCATCCATACATTCCATGGATTCAAACAGCCTACACCAGTTGTGAGTTACTATGCTAAGCAACAAGATTTTAGCCCTAGATCACAGCGCATATCTACTGCAATGGTCACAAATGCAAAATACAGTGCAACAGGTACCTCTTTTTACAGTCACAAACTCTGAGCAGCTTAGTGAAGAGTTTTGGGTATTTGGTTGCAGTACTTGCGTGAAGTGTTTTTTTCCACTCAAAAATGTGAAGAAATCAGTGAGAAAGAATATGACCCTTCGGTATACATTTGTTTCATATTGTGCTTATGACCATGGCCAAAATGTTTTGAGAATGGCCAGTATAGAGATGATCATCTTCCCTCATAAGGATGTGTTGAGGAATAATCCTAATAATGTCTTAACTGCCAGTTTTCATCCTCATTTCCACAAATCTTTCTTGCATAACAATAAAGTAACAATAACGTGCAAGATCAAAGGTATAAAAGATAAAGGTTCCCCCTGCACATGTACGCTAGTCATGTCAGATTCTAGGGCCGGCACTCATCTCCGTTTCCAAGCCAAAGAGCCAGTGTTGTGCAAGTCTGTGGCCTTGTTGCCGGCACGGCTGAATGTATTTCTGTGCACTGAACACTGTTTACCTTCCCGATTTTTATGGCGATACCTAGTTATCTACTTGCATTTACATGCTTTTGAACTACTTGGTTGGCAGGAGCTGGGGTTAACAGCGGGAGTTCGCTCCACTGCGTGGCACCCAGGATTCGAACTGCCGTGCTGCCAACTTTTGCAGCCGACAGTTTCAGTGCTGTAGCCCACTGAGTCACCAACTGTTAATCCCATCTGGAATATACCTATTGAATACATGTGAAACCTTTTAGGTCAAGGGTATATTCCATTCAGGATTCATAAGTGGATTTGCTCCAATTGTTAGTGATGACAAGAGCCTTGTGATAAACTGTTTCTCATTGACAAGTCCCATCTTGTTTATCAAATTACCCGAGTAACATTCTTCTAGGTTCTATCTGTCATTTGTTCCAACAAGATAATTTTTTGCTTTGTGTCAGGATAATTGTACTGAAAAAGAAGCCTTCCTCTTTGTTAGGCTACAGAAAGATCAGCTTGAAACTTTTTATGTATTTCTAGGTAATCATTTCTTGGTTGCCACCTTTTCTTACTGAATCACGAGTCATGACATGTGCCATAAATAATTAACACCACCACACTCAGAGAAGGATGGGAAAATACATTACATTGTTTGAAGGTGACCTCGGTTTGTTGCCATTCCTATCTGGAAGTGAAGTTCTTTGCAAATACAATAAGACTAAGAAAGAAACCAATTCAGTAAAACTGCTTTTGTGGTTTCTCCTGAGAAACATCTACCAACTCTTGGAAACAGTATTTTCAATTTACTGCTTATGGCAATGACCAAATCAAAAAGAATTTGGTGTTGGGCAAAATTGTTTTCCTTGACTAGTGCCCTCAATTGCCTAGTGTCTGTACATTCACTATCATTTGTCACCACCAAAAGTACATCCATTTAATACACAATATTACTTCAGCTACTGTGAGCAAGAAATTAAGAAATCTCATGTATAGTGTACCATTTATTAGTGCCTCCACTACACAGATACCAACTACTACCATTCCCCCCCACCCCCAAAGCAGCAGTTAACTCCACCTCTGTGCTATAAATGCAGTATGAAAACACATGGGTCAGTACTACCTTGAGGAAACATAGAGCGAAAATTGCAAGCAATTTCTCTTTCTGGCAGCCACCCTTCACATGACTGGTTCCAGACTACTGGCCATATAGGGCATGCAGTCAAAGTGAAGGACAGCCTACTGGGCTGGAAAACACATCCATCGCCCATTTTTCTTTCCAGGTGGGGTAAATTTTCATAACAATTCTGGTCATGGCCTGTATGAAAAGTGATCTGATTTGGGAGACTCAAGTTTGATTCCCACTTGCTTTGAAGAAATCAATGTTGTCACATTTTCGTACTTTGCAACAAACAGGAAAATGCCCAGAGGAAGCCCCATCTTCCAGTCATATTCTATTTTGCATACTCTTTCAACAACAACTTGCTGGGGTGTTCACTTGGAAGAAGAGCATTTCCAAAAAAGTGCACACATGATGCACACAAGTGTTGTGTGAGTATCAGCCCTAGAGATGGGCATGAACTGGTTCAACTTGGCTTGTAAAGGCAGGTGCTGCTGCTGTTCCTCTCCCTGCCTTCTCTGGCTTAAACAGCAACTCAGTGAGCTGAGTTTGCCAGCTTCTGGCAGCTTCTCCATTCATCTTCCACTCCTGGCTACAGCTCAGACTTCCCTGCCCTGTCCTCTTGACTGATTGCCCACTTAGACTAAAAGGTGGGGGTAGAGACGTATGCTCTCTAGTTAGGAGTGGAAGAGTGGTTGATTGCTGCAGGAGGCTAGCACACCAGGCTGAGTGAGTGGCTAGAGTGAATGAGGAGGGGAGAGGCTAGCACTTGTATTGCTGCCTTTACAAACTGGGATGAAATGACCCGTGCCCATCTCTAGTCAACAACTGTTAAATGGTATTGAATAACACGCAGGGGCGTGGTGGCTCAGTGGACTAAGGCTTCCGAAAACTGTCGGCTGCAAAGTCGCCAGCTTGGTGGTTCGAATCCCAGGTGCCACGGAGTGGAGCGACCTCCCGCTGTTAACCCCAGCTCCTGCCAACCTAGCCATTCGAAAGCATGTCAATGCAAGTAGATAAATAGGTACTGCTGTAAAAAGCAGGAAGGTAAGTGTTTCATCGCAGCCATGCCAGCCACATGGCCATGGACTTGCACGACACTGGCTCTTTGGCTTGAATATGGAGATGAGTACTGCCCCCTAGAGTCAGACACGACTAGCATGCATGTGCAGGGGGAACCTTTACCTTTTTACCATGCACTTAAAAATGAAATAGTATTTTGAAGTGTGTGTGGGGGGGAGGCTACCCATGCTCATATTAATGTTTTCTCAAAAAGTCTTTTGATTATTGCAGTTTGCCACAGGCAAATTCAATCTACAGTCTTAATAGGCTGTCATTAGAGTGAAGTGTTTTTGTGTTGTGTGGGTTTCTATTTTTTACCATGCATTACTCTTGAAAAGTAGACCCTTTCCTTGCATTGGTGGGTACAGTAAATTCCACACCAATGCCAACAGCTTTCAAAACCTGCAATTACTGGTACAGTTCATTTCTCTTTGACAAGCACTACACTCTTACCACTGATCCTGGTCTTCAAAGTGATCCCTGGAAGCAGGAAGGAAAGGTTGAAACTTCCTCATCTCCACTTGCTGAGACAGTGGGTGGAGAGGAAAGGTGACGACTATGCATGTCTGGGCCTCTGGTTGTATGAGGGTGTGTATCTGAGTTGTTGTGGAAAGGAGAAAAAGAGCTTCAGAAGCATTTTAAAGAGCATTAATGTTCCCATTAATTGCCATTGTATTTTACAAGTCATTGCTACTAAAATACCTACATGCCTCATATCACTGACTTTTTGCTACTTTTCATTACTTTTTTAAGTAAAAAGAGGGGTTTACTTTTTTAAAAAGAGGGTTTATAAGAGAATGGAATATGATATTCAACATTCTTGTCAAAATGACTCTGTGAATCCCGTGGGCCCACCCTGGTTTCATTACAAATTAGGTGGGTGAGGATTTTCAATTAATGTGTTCCTCCTCTGGCTTCCTTCAAAACCTGTTAGAGGCAGTAGCCCTGACTCAGCCTTGCTCTGTTCTGCTCCCTGCCCTGTCCCCTGGTTGCCAGAACTGGGAGGGTCAGAGTCCTTCATACTCCTTACTGGTAGGGGCCACAAGTCACTGAACCCTGTGTACAGGTACACCTGCACTGGAGCAGGGCATGTGCTACACTTGAGGCTCTGACACAGTGTGGGTCAACTCCGCTGCTTAGGGCTGTTCTTGCTGGAGATCACATCTCCAGTGTAGCACCTGAGTTAGGGCCAGTTCTCCTTGACTGCTTCCCACTTGTGGTGGAGCACTCTACCTCTGTTGTCTCTCCCCGCTCCACCACCAATAGTACAGGCAAGGTGGTTGTAGATACTAGTGTTTCTCCACCTCTCCCTTAGGCACCTACAGCTCTACAAGAACCCCTGCTAAGGAGTCCTCTTTCATGATATTGTCCCACTTCCCTGGGAATGTCTGGTCTTTCCTCCTCACCCACCTGGGATGCCTCCTCTAGTCCTCCCTGGGCATCTCCCCAGTCTTTGCCTTCCTCCTCTGAGAGCAGTTGTCCTTCCCTTTCCTTTGCTCCAGTGAACTTCCCTCCATTTCCTCTAGCACTGCTTTCATCTCCTTTTTCTCCCAACTGGATCCTGTATCCATCTACCCTTTAGGGGGCACTCTGGGTTGGGTTGGTCAAGGTATGAACAGCCACTAGGGCAATGTCTTAGCTCACAGTTCTTAGTTTGTGGCTCAATCAGCTCTGTCTCCCCTTTCAAGACTGGCATACACCTTTCCTAGAGCTTTGGGGTGGTGCTGGAGGCCAGCAATTGACTTATAAAAGTTACATCATTCATGTAACTTCATGCCTGGATACCTCATTAAGCTCTTGTAACAAAACAAAACAAAACAAAACAAAAGAGTAGCCAGTTTCAAGGAAGACTATGGCTTGTAATCCAGTGTCTTTCCACACTCTGAGCGGGGTGGGTATGTGTTTGAAAGTGGTGGCATGATGGCACAGGTGCTTGTGTGTGTGTGTGTGTGTGTGTGTGTGTGTGTGTGTGTGTAGCAAGTACATGTCTTTATGGAGACTACAGATAGAAACCTATGCTTTTGGGAACTACAATTTCCAGTATACTCCATCCAGAATGGCTAGTGGTCCTGGTGGCTGTAGTAATATGTCAGTGGTAGTTCACAAAAGTAACTTCCCCCATCTCTATCCATCAGCCAGGATCATAGGTGACCTTTGGAAACAAAAGAGCTTCAGGCCTTTGTCAGCAGAGTCTGGGTATGCGGTTAGTCAAACGCATTAAACTTGGACTATCATAAATGCTGGATCTTCCAGTAGAAAAGTCATCTTTAATTCATTCCTGGAATCAAGAAACTGGGAGACTATTTTAGGCATTTCTACCTGCTTTCAGGCCAGGTCTCCATTTAAAATTGCCCCTGTTTATGCATTGAGGTTTTTCAGCCTGAGGGTTTATGCATGCTCATTTTTCTTATGATGCTGCAGATTTCCCAAAACACTTGGGTGTGGGAATCTGCATCAAATGTTAAAAGGAAATTGTTTCAAGGTAGAATCACAGCATCTGTCACTCCTCACGTTGACCTTGTTTAGTCTGCATGATGCAGTTACAGAAAAATGCATGTGGTTGCCAGCAGCATTTCAGAGGTAGCCTTTACAGAAAAGCCATAACCTTTGCAAACGGCAAATCTAAAAGTGCACAAGTGTCCGAAACAGCGGTGGGCAAAAGTGTGGCCCTTCAGACACTGTGGAACTGCAAGACCCTCCAGACTCAAGAAGTAGAGTCCAACAGGATGACTGCTAGGAATTGAACATCAAAATTGTGATGGAAGGGAATTTTACTTACTGTAGTCAGATATGGGAAGGGATTTGAAGCCTAGGTATCTCCTGAAAATACGATTTTAAACTCAGGAATGTGGATAGAAGTGGATTAATGGTGTCAGAGTGACTTCAGTGTTCTTTGATAATCCATAACAACACCTTGACAGCTAGATACACAGGGAAAGTACCAATTAGATCTCTCTCTCTCTCTCTCTCTCTCTCTCTCTCTCTCTCTCTCTCTCTCTCTCTCTCTCTGTGTGTGTGTGTGTGTGTGTGTGTGTGTGAGAGAGAGAGAGAGAGAGAGAGAGAGAGAGAGAGAGAGAGAGATTAATTTTTGTATTACCATTCCCTTACTGCCTCAGTCAGCAGATGGAGATGATATTTCAAAAAAGTAGCTTTTCAGAGTTGTGATACTAGAGGAATGTAAGAAGAAGAATCTAGAAGACTGGAACAACAGACTCTAGTCCAAGTCAAGAAAGAATAGGAAGGTGGGACGATTGCTCTGCTAGGGGCTCTACAAGTATGCTCCATTTGCATCATGGAAATTGGCTTTCTTCTTATGCTTCTTTCAGCCCATTCTTTGAAATCTTGGGGTCAAAACCTGAGACAGGGCATTATGATGTCCCTGGAAAGGGCAGTTACATTGTCATATAAGGCAATACAGGGGCACAGCAGACAAAGGCACAGAGGTATCTTTTCAGGCCACTGCTCCCATGCTGTTACAAATTGCAGCACTGGCATTCTACTCTCTGCCTTCCTCCAAATGGCACAATGGGCCTGACATCAGCCTGCTGAAAGGTTCAAAGCCAATCCAGATGCAGGGGAGAGACTTGGTGGACCCATTATTCAGGCAACTGTGTAATTTTGAACAACGCACACCCAAACATCTTCATGGTAAGCCCTGAGACTGTGGCAGGCAACCCCAAACCTGTCAAAATTATTTAAAAGTGAACAGCTTCTTGTGACAGTGTGCTGTCTCCCTCTCAAGGTCTGATGAAGAGAAAGTATCTCAGATGTTTGCTGGTGTGCCCAAGACGCGTGCAGTCAAATAGTAAAATACTTATAGATTAAATAAAAGTCTATAAAAGCCCATATATTTCAAGCCTGAGTGAGACCCTGGAACATCCCCACACACACACACACACAAACAGTGGTAATTTAATAAAACTAATAATACACACACTTCTAGCCAAACCTATATTAGTATACTTCTGAGGTGTCTTGAGGTATTCTTCTTGAAGGAAAGATCAGCATGGAAGATGTTTAAACAGCAGGTTAAAGACACAACTTTGTATTCTGTACTGCAATCTGCCTGCAGATTACACCGCTTGGTCCTATATTGCTTGTAGGCACGTGTGCTTTCCTACCATAAACAAGTCACCTATGCACTGCTGGGTTGAAAGTGGCTGGAAAACAAATAGCAGGGGAGGCATTTCAACATCCTGTTCCAGTATTTGGGCTCCGGGCTATCTCTTACGCAATTTGGATGAAGCATGAGGCCTTTCCCCCTCATGTTCTTTAAGTGCTAAGGAGAAGCCTAACCATAAACCACTGGGTGTCACCATTTTGTTTCCTACAAAGTGGTAAGTGGGGCTGAGGGTGGGGTGGCCAGGGCTTCTACCTTGGCTATCCAAATTTAGAGGGTGAAAAAAATCCTCTTTGAACTCAAAGCCATAAACCAGCACTTTTGAAATCCAAAGCAAGTGGCACTACCTCTCAGCTAGTCCACCCTGAGGCACGGGCGCAACCCATCATAATCATGATGTGCTATTCTGATGTATGGCAATCTTTTCCAGTGTTTTCCAGGCAGAGAATACTCAGAAGTGGTTTACCATTCCTTTCTTCTTGGGGCATCCTGGGACTACAGGATGCGCCCAGATGCTTAAACCACGGAGCTATCCAACCTCCGAGAAAAAGGAGAAGTAGAAAGTCGTATTGCCGTTTATTTTGCTAAAACGTACCAATAAGCTCAACTCTGGATTTCAAGGCCCTAAAAATTTTGGTGACTTGAGTCAAAGCCCCATTTGTCCTGCTCTAGTTACAGCACTGCTTGTAGACATGAAGCTGCCTGTTGTTATCTGCTGTCAGAAGCACAAGCTCACCTGCCCCAAGTATCCATCCATCCATCCATCCATCCATCCATCCATCCATCCACCCATCCATCCATCCATCCATCCATCCATCCATCCATCCATCCATCCATCCGTCTGTCTGTCTGTCTGTCTATCTATCTATTACAAACACACACACACACTGTCTAGGACTATCACTTACAAGGACAAAAGAAACACAAAGCAGCAGATTTTAGCAAAGAATTAAAATCATCAGAATGCTCAAGCTCCTCCATCCTCTTCCCACATATGTCAAATTCCCAAAATCCAAACTTAACCAACAGGGTAGCAGAATTCTGAGCACCAAACCTGCAGGTTCATCCTTTGGCCTCCCAGTGTTTTTAGACCTTAGCTATCAAAGCCCCACTCAGCATGGTCAGGAAATTCTAAGGGTCTGTGGGACCTGATGTGCCAAACTTTGTTTGTTTGATTGATTGATTGATTGATTTGTATAGCATGCCATCCAGCTACAAGGCTACTCTGGGCAGTTTACAGTATATGTTATAATACAAACTTAAAAAGTATACAATAAAAACTAAAATAGAAAACAAACTAAACATAATTAACTCAGCAATAATATCATATTGAAGGTGTATATAAAAATTAGCTCTGGCTGGCAATCTAAAGAGACCTGGGTGACTGAATTTGGAGTTGGGACAAAAGAATACTTAGTTGGAGATAAAATTGCCAGTTAGCTAGATAATCTGTTACGTGAAATCTTTAAAGTTAAAGGGGAAACTTATCATAGTAAGAGTTCTAGACACGTTGTTTACTGAATATATACTGTTAAGCATAAGAAAAATAGTGGAGAGTTGACAGTACTTGATTTATATCAGTGTCAGTAGCTGTTATATGTTATAGACAGGGTTCAATTAGTAGTGCCTAAGGTTTCTTGGGATAACTCATAATATTGATTAATTGACTAAAGTATATAAAGTACATAATTTATTAACATGGCTTTCAAAGTACCAACAGGAAGAGGCAAGGCCACACCACAAATGACACCTCAAACTACACCCCAGAGTTCTCCTGAGACGACAGGCATGACAAAATTAGTAGGACAATCTTCAACAGAGAGCTTAATATTACACAGTCTGCAACAGTTGCAGGAAGCAATGAATCAACTCACACAAACAGTAAACCAATTGACAAATGAGGTGAAAGGCACAAACACAAGGTTTGATGATCTGTATAAGCAGGTGAAAACAAATACGGAACAGCTACAGGAAAGAAAGGAAGCAGCAGTCAAAGCTGAGAATCGGATGGATGTTATAGAAAATATGCAAAAGTTACAAGAAGATCGAATAATATCATTAGAAATGGAAAAAGCAGCTTATTTTATAAGATTGCAGAATGTCCCAGAATCCAAAGGGGAGAAGCTGGCAGATTTGATAAGCACATCATTGGCACCAATGGTGAATTTGAAAATGGAAGAGTTCCTATCACAAATTGATTCAGTCTACAGAGTGAGTTCAGCTTACACAAGAATGAACAGATTACCAAGGGAAATTCACCTGAAATTCACAAGGAGATCGATGAGAGATATGGTGATTAATGAAATACAAGGAAAACCAATCCAAATTTTAGATCAAGATATTACAGTTTTAAAACAGGTACCCTGGGAAATGCGGCAAAGGAGGAAAAATACTCAACTCTGGTAAAATACTTAAGAGAAAACTCAATTATTTATAAATGGCTGATACCAGAAGGCATATTTTTTCAACTTGGCCCTAAAAGATATACAATTAATTCTGTGATGAAGGCAGAAGATTTCCTAAGAAGTAGAGGGGAAGATATACCCTCTGATAGCGAGGAAGGAAAACAGAGGAGAGGAAAGGGGAAATCGCAGCATGAGACAAGAGAACAAGAACAAAAGCGTGCCATCACAAGAGAACAGAAAAGGAAAGAGGAAGAGAAAATAAAAGATAATAAAAAGGATGAAAATCTTGAATAAACAATTGAAGCTAGTCTCAATCAATATTAATGGACTGAACTCAGGACAGAAGAGGAAAAGAATATTTTTACAATTAAGGAAATTAAAAGCAGATGTCATCTGTATACAGGAGACGCACATGAAGAAAAAAGATGAACACCTATTGAATTGTACTAAATTAGGAAAACTCTTTGCAGCCTCGGATCTGAAGGAAAAGAAGAGAGGTGTGGCCATATATGTCAAAAAGGAATGGAACCCAAAACTGATATATGCATCTGAAGATGCAAGAATCCTAATGTTAGAAATACACAGAGATGGGAAAAAGACTTTAATAACCAATATATATGCCCCTAATGAGAAACAGGAGAAATTCTATAAAAGTCTAGAACAAGAATTGCTTAAAACCTCGCAGCAGGAAAATTTAATTGTAGGGGACTTTAATGCCGTGTATGATAGGGGCTTGGATGTAAAAACACCACAAGAGAAACGGAAAAAGAACAGGCGAAATATACTGCCACGTGACTTCTTGCAATTGGCAGAGGAATTAAGCCTTGTGGATGTATGGAGAGTAAGGAACCCTTCTGCTCAAGATTACACCTTCTACTCAGATAGACACAAATCATGGTCAAGAATAGATATGTGTTGGCTTACATCAGATATTATGAGAGAAGTAAAAGAAATTGAAATTCTACCTAATACATTTGCTGACCACAACCCCATACTTATATGTCTGGGAAATAGAAGAAATAACTGGCAATGGAAGCTAAACACATCTCTCCTGAAAAATGAAACATTTTTGAAACAAATCAAAGAGGAAATGAAGCTTTACTTTAAGGAAAATATATCTCCAGAAATCCCTATGGCTACTGTATGGGATGCTGGCAAAGCTGTTCTAAGAGGCCAAATAATTAAATTTGCGACACACCAGAAAAGAGAAAGAGAACGGGAAAAAGAAGAAGCAGTAAGGTCTATAGAAGAATGTGAAAAAGGTTTAAAACAAGACCCAAAAAAGGAAGACCTAAAGGCAAGGCTGAAAATGAAACAACATTATCTGAATACGCTATGGGCAGAAGAAATAGCAAAAACATAAAATTTGCAAGAGCAAATTTCTTTGAAACAGCAAACAAACCAGGAAGATGGCTGGCATACAGACTTAGAAAAGAAAAAGAGAAAACACATATACAAAGCTTAAAGGATAAAGATGGAAAAGATAAATTTGACCATGAAGAACTGAAGAAGATAGTGAAGGATTTTTATCAAAAACTTTATTCACAAAAAGAAGTGCCCAAAGAAACGCAGGAAGAATATTTAGGAAAATATAGCAGGATAAAATTAACAGAAGAACAAAGGAAAGCATTAGAGGAGCCAATAACTTGTAATGAGATTGTGGAAGCGATTAGAAGTCAAAAAAATGGGAAGGCGCCAGGTCCAGATGGACTGCCCGCTGAACTTTACAAACAAATGACAGAGATCATACTATTACCACACAAAAAATTACTTGAAGATATCACTGAAAGAAAAGAAATACCCAAAACATGGATGCAAGCAACAATATCACTAATACACAAAGAGAATACTGACCCTAAGGAGATAAAAAATTATAGACCTATCTCTTTGTTAAATGTAGATTATAAAATTTATGCATCAATTCTGGCCACACGATTAAAAAAACTTCTGGTGAAAGTGATACATCAAGATCAGATGGGTTTTTGCCAAAGCGACAGATGAGGAATAACATGAGGATAATCCTCAACACTTTAGAATACTACGAGGCGCATCCAGAAAAGAAAATGGCGTTGATATTCCTTGATGCAGAGAAAGCATTTGACAACATCAATTGGAATTTTATGCTAAGCCACTTAAAACACATAGGAGTAGGCCAAAAATTTAGGAACAACATTGAAGCTATATACACAAAACAAGAAGCTAAGGTGAAAATTAATATGGATATGACAGAGAAGATAGAGATAGAGAAGGGAACACGTCAGGGCTGTCCACTCTCTCCACTGTTATTTATCTTGACATTAGAAGTATTAAATCAACAAGTAAGAGATCAGAAGGCGATAAAAGGGTTAAGAATAAAGGAAGAAGAATATAAGTTGCAGGCATATGCTGATGATGAAGTTTTCATACTAGAAGACCCTATTGATTCAGTGGAATGCCTGTTGAAAACTATAAAGAACTTTGGAGAAATGGCTGGTCTGAAGATAAATCAAGAAAAGACTAAAATCTTAACAAAGAATATGACAGCAAAAGAAATTAGAGAATTAGTGGAGGAAACACATTTTAAAGAGGAAAATACTATTACATATCTGGGAATAAAGATAACTAAAAAAGCAAGTACGATATGGCAAGACAACTATCTAAAACTTTTAAAGGATATACAAATAGATCTGGAAAAATGGAGCAAATTGCATTTATCATTACTGGGACGAATAGCCACAATCAAAATGATGATACTTCCAAAATTACTATTTTTATTTCAGATGATTCCATTACTATTAAAAAAACATTTTTCAAGGAGATAGAAAAAGTAATAATGAAATTCATATGGCAAGGGAAAAACCAAGGATCAGGAAAAAGCTCTACAAGATGATACTTCTAGAGCAGGCTGCGGCCTACCAGACTGGGAATTGTATTACAAAGCTTGTATACTGGTGTGGATAAAAGAGTGGATTACATTAGAAAATCAAAGAATTTTGAAATTAGAAGGCCATGATCTAAGGTTGGGGTGGCACGCGTTTGTTTGGTATAAGAAGGCTAAGGAACAGAAATACTTTGGAAATCACATGGTGAGAAAAGCACTCTGTTGGATGTGGGAAAATATTCAGAGACAAGTTTATAGGAAAATACCCGGATGGGTGTCACCAATAGAAGCATTTACACAACCAACACTGATGAGTGAAAACAAATTAGTGAGATACTGTGAGATACTGAAAAATGAAGAGGAACTAAAATCAGAGGAAGAATTTCAAAACCCAAAAGTGACGTTAGATTGGTGGGCAAAATCACAATTGACCTCGAGGTTTATTAAAGATAAGAAAGAGGGGTTTTATATAGAGAGAACTGAACTGGATAAACTGCTCTTGGGAACAGAGGGAAAGTTGATTCAGAAAATTTATAAATACATGTTAGATTTGAAAATGCAGGACGAAATTGTGAAAGACTGTATGATAACATGGGCACAAAACCTAGGACATAATATTGAATTAGCACAGTGGAGCCAGTTATGGGAGTGTAATGTAAAATTTACTAAGGCAATAAATTTAAAAGAAAACATATATAAGATGTTTTATAGATGGTATATGACACCACAAAAATAGCAAAAATATATGGAAATACCTCAGATAAATGCTGGAAATGTAATAACAAAGAAGGGTCTTTTTATCATATGTGGTGGACTTGTGATGTAGCAAAGAGATATTGGAAAATGGTACATGAGATCTTACAAAAAATGCTGTGTTATACAGTTCCATTTAAACCAGAAATATTTCTATTGAATATTATGACAGAAATTAAGAATGTTAAGATAAAGCATTTGTTATTGTATACTGTCACAATAGCAAGAATTTCATATGCCAAATATTGGAAAGTTGCAGAAACACCAACCAGACAAGAACTTTTGGAAAAATTCTTTGAAGCAGCTGAAATGGATATAACATCAGAACTGATAAAGGACAAAGAATTACAGAAGGCAAGAGACTGCTGGAAACCACTATATACCTTTTACGAAAAAGAACTAAATAGCTTAAAAAAGAGACTCCAACATTATTAAATTAAAATATAGTCTGTGTACTAATATATAGAAAAATATTGTAAATATACCACTTGAACTTTCCCTGTTTTATCCTTAGATTTCCCACCCCACCCATACCCTATCCTATGTAGGGATCCCGATGATATGAAACAAATAAAAATATATTTAAAAAAAAAAAAAAGTATACAATAAAAACTAAAATAGAAAACAAACTAAACATAATTAACTCAGCAATAATATCATAGAACCATATTCAGAGGAAAAGTTGGCAAGATGGAATAGAACAGATTTAAAAGTCAGCGAATCAAGGAATAATTAATGACCAGGGAAAGCAGATCTGTATAGCCAGGTCTTTAGTTGTTGTTTTTTAAAGATTGACAGCATGGAGGCCAAGCAAATCTCGGGTGGCAGTTGATTCCATCAATTGAGAATGCCCAGTTTCATTTTGTTACCTTACAGGCCACTCTCGGAGTTGGAACCCTCAAATGCCTACGAAGATCGAGTGATATGGGTGCAATTTTGTGGTAGGAGCCGATCTGACAAATACCAAGATTCCAAACTGTTTAGGGCTTTGTAAGTCAATGTTAATACCTTGAAGTCAATATGGTAGTGGATCAGTGGCCAGTGAGTAGTGGTGATATGTTGGTGTCAGCTCAACCCCGTAACCAATCTGGTAGCAGAATTCTGCACTAGCTGAAGCCTCCACATCAACATCATGCAAATGTAGATCACAAGTGCATACCTACAAGCAGCAACCTTCACCATTGGTTGTGAAGGCTGTTCGGAATCGCAGTCCAGTAATGTCTGGATGGTGACATTGTGCCCATTTTGGTGACAGAAGAACTTTCACCCATGCGGGTGCTTATTCCATTTTTCTAAATTGTGTGTGTGTGGCATCATTACAGTCATGAACGACTCTTCGTGACCCCATGTCTATGGAGTTTTCTTGGTGGGAGTACTGGAGTGGCTTGCCAGTTGCTACTCCAGGCTCCTACAGCTCCTGGTTATCCTTGATGGTCTCCCATCCAAGTATTAGTATTAGAAGCTAACCCTGCTTAGCTTCTGAAATCAGGCAAGATTGAATGTGCTTCGGCAGTTGTAGGCTTTTCTAAATTACAGTGGCTGAAATCCTGGTTTGTAACTTGCTCCCATGTAAGTTTGTTGATGTCAGCAGTGGAGTGGTTTTTTAGAGATGTCTTTATTCCCTCCCAAGGCTCCCACAGCTTCCATGTAACCCCTTTCATTGACAGGGCCAGTGTGATTTTCTGTATTTAAAGACTTCCTCTCTGTGTCCCACAGCTTCCCAACTATTAAAGGGATTATGGAGGACCTCTGAGATCCTTGGGACAGAATTATGCTAAGGATTCATTTTAAAGCCAAGCCAAGCTTGCTGCTTATATACTGCTACATTACCCTTAAAACACTCTCTGGACATTTTACAATTTAATTATGCCGGCTACATGTTGCGTGCACACACACACACACACACACACACACACAGCAAGCTGGACACTCAGTTTTGTTAAATTAATTTCCATGTTCCTCCTTTCAGTTTAATGGCCCACTATTTTAGTAACACATTCAAAAATGCTTTCAACATGCTTGGGCCGCAAATGGTTAACTATGTTTCTTTTTGTACAATGTGTATGTCTCTGAAGGAATTTATTGCTCTTTTGCATCAAAGGAACACATCACAAAGAACCAAATATTTGGAAATTCAGCTCTCCTCTGGGAGGCAAGACTTTTGTGAAAAGAAATTCCAAGCTTGAAAATGTCAAGTGTTACTCATCTTCACCAAGGCCATGCTTTTCTGAAGGAAGTATTTGAGTTTCCTCTATTAAGAAAGGTTTTGAATTCTCCTTGGCAGCTCATCCACTTATCGCTCACTGCTTGTAACTCAATGCCAGCATACACAAAAGGATGACTAATACCCTTTACTGGAATGTTACTGTTCCATCAAGGCCACAGTTTCCATTTCGGGCTTTATGGTAAAAGGCAGAACAACAACGGCAATTTGACTCCTTGTTGCTGTATGTTAGTATGGAACCAATTTTGGGACAAAAGAGAGCTTTTTGATGGCTGCCACTAAAGTCAACAAAAACCTAACTGCATGTGTGGGTGGATGATTCAAAAAATCAAGGGGAAGAGTCATCAAGGGGAAGAGTAATCATCAACGTATTTGCTACATTTTAAAGATTTTAGTCCTGTGCCATTAATAATGCTTTGATGTTTCAAACGTCAGCAGTTTTCAGACGTTTCAAACGTCAGCAGTTTTCAGAGAGCTGTGAGCTTTCCCGGATGATAGTTCCTCAGGCACCTTGCTTGAAATATGCATAGTATCTATGTAACATAAGTTGAAGTCATCAGGGAAAGAGACAGACCAAATATGAGCGGGATGGACTCTCTAAAAGAAGCCACATCTTTGAGTTTGCAAGAGCTGACCAGGGCTGTTGAGGACATTTTGGAGGTCACCACATGCAAAGGGTCATCATGAGTCAAAAGCAACTTGATCCTAGCAACAACAACATTGTGTAAAAAAGTATTACCACATAATGATGTTAAATCCATGCACTATCTGCCACCTTCAGCAGACCAAGTTGCTGAAGCATACTGTTACCCTTGTGGCCCTGTGACAATTGCATAAGAGTCTAGAAAACTATCTCCTTTTGCAACAATGAGCTCTCTCCCCCCCCCCCACCAGTATGCATGGGTGTGTGTGTGTGTGTGTGTCTGTCTGTCTGTCTGTCTGTCTGTGTCTGTGTGCGCACATGCATGCACACGCACACGCGCGCACACACACACACACACACACACACACACATGTTATGCAGGGTTATAATATGAATGGTGGATGTGAATAACTGTTACGTAAGTTAATGTGGTTATTCTTGTTCAGATGTTTTCTGATACTACGTTCCTGAAAACCAATATCCTATATCAAGGAGGTGCTCCTCCAGAAGAGAGAGGTGGGAAAGTGCAGCCTTACCGATGACTGAGAGTTACTTAATGACCACATTTGTATGCAGGTTATTGACAACAGAATTAGGGGGGCACACATGGCCTTCTTTCCCTCTCTTTTCTCTCTGCATAATGCTTTTAATTGCTGAGAAGCTGTGGGACAGAGAAAGGAAGTCTTTAATTATGGAAAATCACCACAGCTGGTCCTGTCAATGAAAGGGGTTACATGCAGCTATGCAGAGATTGTTGGACTGCAGTTCCCAACAGCCCTAGACATCACGATGAATGGTGATGACTGCTAGTACAGTCCCTGAGGATCTAGAAGTCTGTATATTGCCCAATCCTGCTTTACAAAAAGATATTTGCACTTCTATGCGAGCAAGTGGAGTAGGGTTAAAAAGGTCTAAGTGCGACCTCAACCCTGGGTGGGAATGAATCCTCTAGTCTGACTTATGGAACCACCTAAGTTCCATGGAGGATATACAGGATAGAGCTGAAACAAATAATGAAAGATGTGGAAGTATTTTTCCATGTTTCTTCCCCTACCATTCATGGAGCTTGATTTAAATTAATCACTAATCTCTTTAAAAAAAACACCCACACAAGGAGACATTGTTTAGAAATGAGAACTGATAAGGTCAAGTCTGAAATATAATACTAGGCATTCAAGCCTGGTATTGTTTTTTCTGTCAGTGAGAACCACATTTCCAGTAACTTTGCATGAAAGGTTTGTTTCTTTGTTTTCATGGATGGAAGATCTCACATCTAAACCAAACACCAGCTTGGCTTGTGTCCTGCAGGAAGCTTTTCTATTTCAGGGTTTTTATGGTCAAATTGAACTTCACATTGGCTTGTACATTTTTAAAAAGTCAAGAGAGGAGAGAGGTGATGTGCCTGCATCGCAGCTGATTGCCACATACTCTGTCCTGCTAGCAGGGAATGGGTTCCTATTTTTGTGATTCTGGGCGAACTGTAATTAAGGATTGATGTCCAATATAACAGTTTCCAGTGTGGTGTAGTGGACAGAGTGTTGGACTTGGACACTAGAAAACAGGGTTCAAAGCCCCATCCAACTATGGAAACTAACTGGGGGAGTGGAGCTAGTAAAACACCTCCTTAAATATATCTCACCTCCTTTAAACAAACCATTAAGATTGCTATAGGTCAGTTCCAACTTGACAGTATGAATCAAGGACAACATCCAACCCAGCGATGGTGCTAGCATCCACTATTGCTGAGAAGTTGCCATAATCCAGGTATTCTTTTGGCCTATAGGGCTACTATTTTTTGGTCCATACAGCTGATTTTTTTTTCCTATAGACTGTGGTAGCCAACTTCCTAAGGCCCTTCCTCAAACCTTAGATCTGGCCCTGGCCCTGCTCCCTCACCTTTGGTATCCCCTCTTTTTAAAACATTCAGGGGCCCTTTGTGCTTTGTAAGGATGCACAGGAGAGGTTACAATTTTTGTGCTCATCCCAACCCATTTTAGGTCCTGATGATAATGAGGAAAGGACCAGAAGTCACTTTAGGTCAGAGAGCCCCTACTAGATGATGATAACACTGCTCTCCTTAAAGCCTCTAAAGGGCATAAAGGGCCTTTTGAGTCAAATCTTGGGTACTGGGCCTGATGGAAAGCCACAAGAGTGGCCTGGGTCAGAGGGACATGTGGTAGCACTTTGTCCACCCCGCCATAGAGTTACTGCCATCTGCCACCTTTCTCTTTGATGCAGGGGTTCTCAACTTGTGGGTCCCCAGATGATCCCAGGCTGCAACTCCCAGAAATCCTGGCCAGCTCAGCTAGTGATGAAGACTTCTGGGAGTTGCAGTCCAGGAACATCTGGGGACCCACAAGTTGAGAACCACTGCTATAATGTTTCCTACACTAATTCCTATAGTGGCCATCCACTGCTTGTTGAGTGCTTTGCCCCTTGCCTCTGTTTCCTGGGCCTCACGGAACCTTCCTAACTCTCTTTCATTCCTTCTCCCAAATGCCACAGAGTTTTCACTATATGCAGCCTGTATCAAGAGCCTCATCTGGCCCAAACACACATTTTGGGTGCACTAAAAGATGTTGCATCGTATATTATTTTCTGAACTCACCTTTCTTTCACCAAGTTGGGAAAAAAGATTTTGATCATTCTGTTGCCCTGCCCAGAGCACTGCCGACTACTAAAAGAAGTCTACAGGCAATCACTTATAAAGCTAATTTCTGGGGCTAAACAAAAAGGTCCACCTAATAGTCTAATTTTCTTTGAGTGCTCTTTACAAACAAAATGCCCAAGTGTATTGCCTCTTTTTGAAGCTTCCAGATATCAGTACCAGCTAATATTGTTACAAAGCTACCAGACAAATTACTTGGAGAATTAATGCCAGTTAACTAGCATGACTTTATTTTGAAAACACATACTCTGCTCCTTAACTGCAATTGCCTTGAAAGAGTTTTTAACAATTGAATAATTCACCCACAGTTGATTGATTTCTATGTATGTATTTCTATGTGTGTATGGGTGTGGATAGACACGCGCGCGCACACACACACACACACACACATACACACAGAGAGAGAGAGAGAGAGAGAGAGAGAGAAAAATAAAACACTAAGTTTCAGGTATAAAGCAGAGCTAATCATCCCCTAGTAATTAAAAAAGTGAGGGAGGGAGAAACAAAACTGCAGGGTTTCATTCAGAATAATTTTAATTAACAATCCCATTGTGGTTTTACCTCTAGCCCTACATTGTACTGGAAGTGCCAATATAAATCAGGAGACATCTTTTCAGAGTACAAGACCTGAATATTCCCTGGACACCATGACACTATAAGGTGAGTGTCTTGTACATATTTGGCATTAGTTAGATCTAATCCTCATGCTGCAGTCCCACTTATCTGGGAGTAAGCCCCCCTGAACTCAGTGGGCCACATTTTTGTGCAAAGATGTAGAGAATTGTAATGTAAATTGAATAGAATGAGAAAAGAAAACGTAAATAAATGGAGGAATGGGACTCACACTAATTCTTCATTTGATTGTTCTTCTCTCTTAGCAATAGATATATTTTTCATATTAAAGTGGATAGCATAAAAAGCACTCCACTACATCTTTATTTTTTTTCTTTTGAGACTATGTGCACATGCACGCACACTCACACACAGAGAGAGCTGCTGTTGTAATGATCTCTGCTTTTAAATCCTTCTGAGTGTTTAGCTTCCTTACGACCATCTGGCTCACTTAACAATATCTACTAACTGGAAATTAAATAAAAAGAGCACTTACAATCCACTTTCTCTTGATAGCTATTTATTAATGGGCACAACTGGATTACACAACTCCAAATAGATTGGCTTGAGTAAAATTAGAACTGACCTGTCCTTGCAGTCCTCTAGGAAAATGGATTTCTATCTACCCTTTTTAGTTTATTGTTTTGAACTATGGAGATACCCTTTGTTCTCAGTATGCTTAGGGGGGTTCAAAATGCTTTAAAGTTTTATCTTCATAACAGTCCCAAAAGGAGGACAGTGCTATGCTCAGTTCACAGTGCAATTGTCATACATGTGGTTGAGGGATGAAATCCCATTGTGTGGTGGGTAGGCAGATCCATATTGTGCATGCTAATATTTTAATGGGAGTATCTTCTACATTTAAATGTCCAACACCTAAGAAACAGCATAGGGCCCATTGCCAGTCCCAGCACATATTCATTAATTCTAGATGAAACTGCATTAGAGCTTCAATTGTGGTTCATATAGATCTTGTCTATATAAAAAAATCAATCCTGTAAGAAAGCTAGTAGACATGGGCACTTCATTTTGGAAGGGGTCTGTTTCTGAAATGAAACACGGTAGAACAGCTGCTGTTTGGTACCAGGATCCAGTCTCCAGAAAGAAATCAACCAGTCTCTTACTTTGTTTTGGGTAGCGCGGGGCTAAACTCCAACAAGGAAGCAGCCTCGGTCGCCTCATCTTTCACTCTCCCTGGCACTGGCCAATCAGGAGCTGTGAAGGGACATGCATCATCCCACCTCACAGTGAAAGATGATGCATCCAAGGCTGCTTTCTCATTGGAGTTTAGCCCTAAAGATCAATCATAAAACAACAGAAACATATTTTCAAGACACAGGGTGTTAGAAAAGCTCCTGCCATAACAACATTTTCTGCAGTTAAGGAGTTCCTTCTGATAATTATGGACCACGTGTAGTTTCAAATGTAGCCCAAAATAGCCCACTGCCCCCTTTTAATGTGGCAATCATAATGTTCGCTGAACACTCCTCTTACAAATGTACATCCTCTTTTTAATGTATTTTACCTGTTGACCTCTTGTTGAAGATGAGAATTTACTGATGCACTTTTAACGTAATAAAGACAGGAGGTGTTGCTATTTATATTCCCAAATTTATTCAGTGGATTCATCTATAGATTTCAGTGCCCTTTATGTTTTGGTGCCCTGGGGAAAAGTTCTAGTTCAGTGGTGTCCAAATTTTGGCCCTCCAGATGTTTTGGACCACAACTCCCACAGCCCTTTGCCATTGGCGATCTAGGCTTGGAATTCTGGGAGTTGTGGTCCAAAACATCTGGACGGCCACAGTTTGGACACCACTGTTCTAGTTGTTCCATCCTAATTACTATCTGAAAGTCAATGGTTCATCACCATGTTCCTTGCCATCTGCATCTTTGCAGCCAAGTTTCAAGGATTGAGTGTACAGCGGACCAGAAACAGATGGTAGTCCCTAAAATTAATTGCTCTTTGAAACCTTCTTGTTAATTCAGCATTAGTCATAAGCTATCCACCCACTTTTGTTTGGATAGATCCATCAAGCCATTTAGAATGTGACCTGGTGACCTTGATGTCAAGTTAAAGATTCTCCATAAATTAGCAAAATGTAGCTACGATAATGTCAAAAAATTGCACGAGTCCTTTTGGAGTTGCAACAGGAGAACCAAGGAATCTTTTTCAGTTTTGTTTGGAAGAGAGCCATTGTTGATGTTCCAGTAACTCTGAAGGTTGCTTTGGAAAATTTAACTTTTTACAATCCCTAGAAACCTACTTTAAGAGAATGGCTTGGCAGCTGTAGACTTGACAATCTAGCACATTGTAATTAATATCAGAAGAACACATTCTTTTGCAATAGCAAGGAAATTAGTTTTGGCATTCAAATTACTTCCACCTATTCCATAATGAATCTCTTCAAATGATTAGTTCAACTAATTCGCTTGTAATTTAAGTAAATGACTCCATATCTTTTAATCCTGTTAAGAAGAGAATGGTGATTATTTTGTTAAAGAGCTCGTTGGAAAAATGATCTAAAGCTCACACTGAATCATTAAACAAAGCCCATAATTGAATTATGCCATACTTGGAAGGAATTCTTGTTTGCTGGCCAGGTCTAAAGGTTCAGCTATTTGTGTTAATTGAGGTGCTCTGATAACAGGCCACTAGCACCCCACATGTTTCCCAGAAAGGTATTTTGATATCAATTTAGGGGTGTATAGATATGCATTACGTGAACTTATGGGACAGGTCAATTGGGGCTTGTAATAGGAGCCATTGCCAAACTGTCGTTGAAATGGCCATGCCACTGTCACCACCTATATCAAAGACACAAATGAATAATATAACAACGGGTTGTGTCTGAGCTGTCCCCTGGATCCCCAGTAAATCTGCTGTTAAAGTGATTGTGAACCTTTGCTTATTTTCCCTGCAATAAACGGCTTGTTGTCTTTACAGTAGTTGCGGAGCCTCCTAAAAGTACAATTCAGGTTTTAAACAAGGAGAGCTTTCTTCATGCTGGTGTCACACAAATGTGTTGCAGTGTGGATTTGGGATCAATTGCACATGCATCCCTCAGGAAGTTGCCCTCCTCTGAGATGATGCTTAGGGAACAGTAGTTTTGCATCATTGTCTTCCCAGAGCTTTCATGAATTGTTGGTGTCTTTTGAAAGAATTTGAAGAAGTTTCATTACGATGTGTTCGTTTTTTGTTCCCCTGAAGGCCAGATTTAGAGGGAAGGGTGGCCTTTGTATCACTCAAGTGAATATGTAAATAGCAGCTGGCTCTACCTTAATTAAACAAGGTATTAATGTAATTGTTGGTGTGCTACATTTTTGTATGTGATTTTTCCGAAGAGGTTGAGCTTTATTCAGGTGTTGTCTAATGCGATTTAACTCAACAAATGAGACAGATGATGTGCTAGCTCCCACTCCTGCTGTTGTTCCCAGTGGTCTGAAGAAGACAGACTTGTCTATGTGGAGCTGTGTGACTGGAAACCAAGGTGGATAATAAAGAATAATTGATTTTGAAAAATCATTGATCTTAAATTAAAATCACATTTTAAATTAAAAAAATCAATTTAAAATATAAATCATTTTTAAAAATCAGATTTGAAGAATTTAAATGGTGATTTAAATGGTGATTTAAGTCAGTTTAATTTAAATCAAATTCACCCTGTTGGAAACCCTGAAAAGCAGCATTTTCAGTCACATGAGGGGCCTCTGCATATGACACAGGCTTCCCTTCTAGCATATTTATTTAAAATACTGCTTACGTGTTCATAGGTCTACATCAACTGCTTCAGAAGGTGCCTGAACACAACCCTATTATAAATCTCTTCATTTCATGAAATACAATTCTTTGCTAATAACTCATCCTAATTTTCCATATAAAACTTAGATTGACTTCTCCCACCTCTTTCAGCAGCCCATCCCTCCAACCTTTGGAAATAGAGATGGGCACGAACCAGCAAAATGGTGGTTTGTTGTGGTTCATGGTCCATCAAACCCACAAACTTCCAGGGGTAAAATGAACCACTAGTTGTTTGGTTTTGGTTTGGAAGTCGATGAACTGCCCCCAGCCACCTAGAGATACCAAAACCCTCTCTCTCCTTTGTGCACCCTCCAAGTTTGATTAAGTTTGAAATTTAGATGTCCAAGATATACATACTCACAGCAGGTCCCCCTGGAAAGTTCCCTTTAGCAGCTGACTTGGAGGAAATTTTCAGTGGTGGTTAGAGAACCTGACAGGCTATTGCTCATCAGGAGGTGGACTGAGGACTCTTTCCCCAAACCCTGTGGACAGTGCCACATGAGAGGTCTGAGCTGAGGTACCAGAGCTTGTTGTGTGGTCAGCAGGGGTCAGGAGAAGACAGCCTGCCTAACAAGGAAAACAAAGTGCAGCTGGAGATCTGAGCTAACCTCTGCCTAGCAGAAGGGGCTCTGGGGTGCAAATGGCTCCTATGAACTAGCCCTATAAATAAGAACAAGAAACTTCCCCAGAGCTCTTTGAGCTGTGTTTTTAGCTGTCTGGCCTGCCAGTCCAGTAGTCTCTAGGTTCCTTCTGCGATTGCCTTGTTCTCCTGATTGACAGGACCAGTCTGTCAGGGGTAAGCAGGGAGGAAATGAGCCAATGGACCAAAAAAGCACTAAAAAGAGCTGTTGTTTTTGTTTGTTTTCATTTTCTCTTTTGACAAAGCTGAACTCACCTGAACCAATGAACCAGGAACTGTCTGGTTCATTTTTTGGTCATTTTTTGGTAAGCTGGAAACATGTTCAGGTAACCTTCCACTGCCAACTGCAGCAACTCCTCTTCCTTCCCTTCCTCTTCATTTATTGCATTAATCTTCTGCCCTTCCTCCAGTTAGCTCAAGACAGTATATGTGGCTCTCCTTACCTCTATACTCACAACAATCCTGTGAAGCTGGTCAGGCAGAGAGAGCTCCAGGTCACATGACCAGCTCTCTAGGCTGGTGGAAATGTGACTCCAGATCAGGACAGGAGCGTTCAGATTTCCTACTTCAAAACATTCCACCTTTAAATATTACACCTAGACCCTCATCTGTCATTTTATACATCCTTAGAACAGACAAGTGCGGCCTAGATGCCCTAAGCGCCTGATTTCGGAAGCTAAGCAGGGTCAGCCCTGGTTAGTACTTGGATGGGAGACCGCCAGGGAATACCAGGTGCTTGTAGGTGCCTGGAGTAGGAACTGGCAAACCACTCCAGTATTCCTGCCAAGAAAACTCCATGGACATGGAGTCACGAAGGGTTGGTCATGACTGTAACAACACAACACACACAGAACAGACAAATAAATAAATAAATGTGGTTGCTCCTGTTGTGAGATGTGGGACCTTTGGAATTTTTGGACTACGGATCCCACAATTCTTCATTCCGGGAGTTCTGCTTAACAGACCCACACTTACAGACACCTATACGTGTCTCAACAGGAGAAAGGGTCCAGCTGGGAAGACTTCCAGCCCAGTTCAGAAAGGAAGCACTGCTCCCTGCAAGCTTGAAAGTGTTGGTCTGTCAGGGAGAACATTCAGAATGGAGAATTTTGAGATTTGTAGTTAACCCCCCTCCCCAAAATCCTATGCATAATACTTCCATCCGCTTTGACTCTTACATTAGATTGAATTGATTTTCTAGAGGAACATTTACATCTCCTGTTATCAGCACGGATTTAATATAATAATGATAATAATAAATAAATCCAAAATGAATTTGTCGATCTCTTCTGAGGTAAAACATATAAGTATTTGTAGATACAGTACATAAAAGGTCTAGCAAATGTTGTGATGGGGGTTGTACACTCACCTGTGAGACTATACTGGAGATATTGATAAAGAGAAGATGTTTATCAATGATGTTTTTGGACTCAAGCCGATAACCTAGTGATATATACAGTACCTGTTTGGCTAGTGGTTAAAAGGTACTTATTTCTTGGAATTGTAGTGTGAATTTATATTACATAACATAAGGCTATCAATAAACTAGAGTTGGGCACTAATGAAAAAATGACATTTCGTTTGTCGTTTGTCATTTGGAGGGTCCGTTTCAGTTTGTTTCCATTTTTGTGAATTTTTGCAAAAAATTGTTTTTGTTTTCATTATTTTGTTACCGTTTTGTTACCATGTATTTCAATTTTTGTGATTTTTTAGCATTTAAAGCAGTTCACTGTATTGCAGTAACAAAAACGAAACTCACAACAAAATTTCCGGTGTTTCTGTTCATTTTGTTTCATTTTGGAGACAAAATTCATTTGTCGTTTCGTTGCGTAACGAAATGAAAAAATGAAAACGGAAACGAAAAATTGTTCGTTTTGTGCCCATCTCCACAATAAACATGTCCCGACAGTGCTTACATGCAACTTTTTTGCTCACCAGTCTATATTGGTTATCATTATCGGTATTATTTTTTAAAGATAAGGGCCATTACCAGAGAGATGTGATGTTTTCCACTCTGTCTCTCATCTTATCCCCCCCTTGGGCCTGCTCTGTAACAAAAGTGGTAGGATGGAATTGTTGCTGGTGATTTATAACAGTGAGAAATGAGAGGACAATTAGAACCATTATGCCAAATTCTACTGTTTCCCAGTAACAAGTTTGCAAGCTCAACCCAGCAACGTCAGATTTAATACATCTGCTAGGCTGCTATTAGTTCATTGAACCAGGAAACCTTCAGAGCTACTGCAGTGTATACTTAGTTTCTGGAGTTTGTTTTCTTTTGGAATTTGGATTGCTTTTCAATCCAATTTGACATAAGCTATTTAGTTTTGATGAAAGCTTTGATCACTCATGAAAGGGGAAAAATGCTTTCAGTGATCAAATTAGAGATTTGTAGGATGACTTGGCAATAAAATGTGTGTGTGTGTTGGGAGGGGGGGTTAGGCACATATGCCATAGTGTGAGCATGTTAATTCCCTGTACCATTCTGTTTGCATCCCCAAATCTTGGAATTAATAACATTTATTCATTAAGATGAGTCTCAAGCTCTCATGTCAGTTATATGTTACTAATAATAAAAATCAAACACCTGGGACTGGTCACTTCCAACCTGATTCTTTTTTAGAAATTATACATTGCGAAGACATGGCCAGTAGAGGTCTGATTAGTGATAAAATGAAAGTACAGTAATATCCCTGTATTTGGTGATTCAACATCTGCTGAATCAGTTACCAGAGGCTTGCTGTCAAAATACAGTAATACCTCAGATAACGACTGCCCCGGATAACAAATTTTTTGGATAACGATTCCTTATTTTCACCCCCCCACACACACACCCACAGCCCCAAACAGGGGCAAAGGTGGGGGCTGGGGCTATGAGGGGAGGAGGAGGAGGCTGCGGCTTGGGGTTTTTGGGCGCCGCTGGTGTGTTTTGCACTGGCAGCGGCAGCGGTTGAAGTGACAAAGGCGGGGGCTGGGGCTATGGGGGGAGGAGGAGGAAGCTGCTGTGTGCGGTTTGGGGTGCCACTGATGTGTTTTGCACTGGCAGCGGCGGTGCGAGAGCGACAAAGGTGGGGGCTGGGACTAAGGAGGAGGAGGAAAAGGTGCGTGGTTTGGGGCACTGCCGGCGTGTTTTGCACCAGCAGCGGCGGTGCAAGACGACAATGGTGGGGGCGGTGCCCAGCAGCAGCATCGCTGGCAAAGGAGGAGAGGTGGGGGCTGAGGGGGAGGGAGGAGACAGTGCTGGTGGAATGCGTCTTTGCCCGCCGCCCAGGTGCCCAGCGGCAGCGGTGGTGGCAAAGCAGGAGAGGTGGGGGCCAGGGGGATGGGGGCAGGAGGTGGCCTTGGCACAAATCCATCCCTCTGTATTTCTAATAATTGAATCGCCTAGTACAAGAAGCCTCTCTCCTGCAGCCTGTTCATCTGCCTGTTCCTCAGCTATATTAAGGGAGAAGTCTTCAGTCTGTTCCTATTGTTTGTCTTCCTGTACACACACAGTAAAAAGAAGCAGTGCTGGGCTGTTCCCTGATGTTTTGAACTGTGGATACAGAAGCACAATATATCTGATCCTTAACACCACCAAGACCAAGGAACTGGTGGTGGATTACAGGAGTTAAAATGTGGACATTCAGCCCCTGCATTATTGGTGAGGACTGTGTATTCAAGTTCCTGGGTGTTACCATCGAGCAGGGCCTGACCTGGAGTGCTAACACCACTGCTCTGGTGAAGAAGATCCAGCAGAGAATATACTTCCTCAGACTCTTAAAGAAAAACAATCTCAGCGAGAGACTGCTGGTGTCCTTCTACCAATGTTCAATAGAGAGCATTCTTACATACTGTATCTGTGCTTAGTTCTCCAGTTGCACAGTCATGGATAGGAAAGTGCTCCAGAGGGTCATAACAACAGACAAGAAGATCATCGGTCACCCTCTCCCATCTCAGGAAGAACTATACAGTTCCCGTTGTCTTAAAAAGGCAAATAACATTCTACAGGATTTATCTCATCCTGGACATAGTCTTTTTGCTTTTTTGTTTTTCTCACACCTGGGATAGCTTTCAATTTCATTGTACCATGTACAGTACAATGACAATAAAGTATCTATTCTATTCTATTCTATTCTATTCTATTCTATTCTATTCTATTCTGTTCTGTTCTGTTCTGTTCTATTCTATTTGGGTTCCTCTGGTACTTCCTATCCACTGAGAACTGCTTCTCTCATTAGTTTTGTTCATTGCTTGGCAGTAAATAGAGGGCACCGAGACAAAGTTTGCTCTTTTTCCACCCAACATTCTGTCTACACCTTCCGGACATGTTTGTTTTGGAGATCACTCTTCACTCACAGCCAATGAAAAGCACTTAATTTATTCCTTGAATAACACTGTTCAGCCAAGTGTTGTATAGCTGAAAGAGAACCACTCTTCTCATAAAGTACTCAGTGGTGATCTATTCTGGAAATGAAATGAAGGGGGGGCACTAAAGTCCTGCTGAATCAAAGGAACCTATACAGGACTTGACCCAACAAATCCCCACTGATTCAATGGGCTTACACTAGTGTCAGCTTATTATGCTCAGCCACAGGATTTCAGCCATATGTTTATTTGAATGTAATATCGTTTAACACACCAGTATAAACAGAACTCAGTTAAGACAAACAAACCTGTGCACCATGATGCCTGGCTCACTACTACACAAACATTTAAAGCAAATCAAGGAAGTAGATGAAAATAAAGACATATCAGACAGCATTTTATTTTTGAAGCTAAGCAGGGGTGGGTCTAGTTAGAGCACAGATGGGAGACCAACCAGAGCACAAGTTGACAATACTGGTTTAGCTGGACCAATGGTTGGATTCGCAGCATGAAGCAGTTTCCATTGTTCCTTCACTCATTTGAGAGCTCTCTCTGCAGTGTACTCCCATCACCTCGAGATGGTGGCCCACATGGAACACCCCCCCGAGCTATCTTTGTATCCCTTCCAGGCCACATTCCCCAAAGTTTAAAAATACATTTTGTATATTTTGAGGTGTCAAAATGGCCAAATTCTATCTTATAAACCTCCAGAAGCAGCAGTTTTCCCTTAACATGACCACCACTTGTGTGGGGGGAAACCTTGGATGTCTTGAAAGGGCATATCCTGTGTACTTTTTTTTTTTCATAAGGCTACAAATGGTCATGTTCAGTTGCTGGCAGAGCAGGGGAGAATTGGAGGCAGAACCTTGACCCTCAAAATCTTTCTGATTGTCTACCCAGTCTCACAAGCCCTGCGGCTGTTGCAATCTACATCAGCCTGTAAATGAGATGGACCCTGCTTATTGTATCCAACACAAAGAGAAACTGAATCTTCCAACAATATCCTGTTGCTAAGAAAGAGAGAAAAATTCCTCTTCTAACCTGCTGACTCGAAGGGCTGCTATCAGAGTTTGGGAAAAGAGAGAATGCCCAGGAAGGGTTGCAGAGGACAGGATAATTCCTGTCTGTTAGAAGTCCCAGCTCTTTGTGCCTGTAGAACCTAGTTTCACTACATCACCGCTGCAGGGTCAGAACCTGGAGAAGTTACTTCTCAGGATCCAGAAGTTGAGTCATGGCAACTGGACTTCTTTTCTAGTTGCTGTGACTCAACTTCCAAATAACCTCACATGGATGACTGAGAATCTTCACAGACTTACTTCTAAGGGCCACAACCAGCATGACAAATAGTACACAACCCTCTACCCAGCAGACCAAAACACAAAGAGACTTATATTATCTCCAAGACTATTTGTATGTAGCTGGAAGGATCAATGGCTTAGTATAATAGCATGCTGTTTGTTCTATTTAAAACAATAACACGTGTGCAGTCTATGGTAATTACCTTCAATGACATGAAGAAGCAAGATCTGATTGGTTTTGTGGTCAACCCATACTTTATATAAGAAATGAGCTTGCACCTCCTGCAACCTGTTGCAATCCAGGGTAGGACCTATGGGTTTTTGACAATATTTTGAGGAATATTTCAAGAAGATCCATCTCTGCTTTTAAAAAAATGTGAAAAGTTCCTCCAGGAGCACTATTTTTTTTCCTATCCCATCTATCTACAAAAGACAACATTCCCCTTACAAATAAGTCACATCTTTTTGTTCTGAAAAAGCAAAAGCAAGCTGCATACCAAATGCCAGCACATTCCAAAATAACCCCTGGTATAAGCAACTCACAACAAACAGATATGACCCATGAAATGTTTCTTGATGTCAGTATGCTTTTCCATACTTCTGCAAAATGACAGCTCAGAATACTTTCCCAAGATCTGGGTGCATCTAAAATCTTGTGGAACAGAGGAATGGATGGGTGCCACTGGCTCCTCAGCTAATGCTCATTGACAAGCTGACAGAGAAATGTACTGAAAGTGGCACAGAGATACCTTGATCACATAATGGCTAAATCAAAATGCATACAAAGTCTCCAGCTAAGTAACAATTGTTGTAAATCTTGCTTGCCAGAATAGTGAAATTTTCCCACTCAGTGGGAGTGGCCCCAAATTTCCCAACCCCTGGGGTACAACACCAGTGCATCCATCACACCGATGCCTTTTCCCTCCTTCTCCGTCAAGGTATCTGGCATTCCCCACTTCACCCCAGCTCTAGAGGTTTCCTTCTGCCACATCTTCCCTCCCTCCCTCCCTCTTCCCCTTGTTAAAGGGTCCTGTTGAGAATATGCTATTTTCTGCCATACTTGTTATTTTATCATTGCCAAGATCAGAAGACCTCTTAGACCTAGTCATATTGAGTGGGTTGTGCCTGTTGGAGTACCAACTGCCTAACAAGAAGAAGAAGAAGAAGAAGAAGAAGAAGAAGAAGAAGAAGAAGAAGAAGAAGAAGAAGAAGAAGAACTATTATTATTATTATTATTATTATTATTATTATTATTATTATTATTATTATTATTATTATTATTATTATTATTAACGGTCAAAGACCAAAAAGAGCCTACCAACAATGCATGGCTCTGAGTGGTCCAGAGAGCTGCATATGTAGAAAACAGCCAAGGACTTCTGGAAAGCTGCACAAAACTTCCTAGAAAAGCAGCTGCATGTAGGGAGAGTGACAGATTTGCTATTCCTGGTCATCTTCTACCTGAGTAGCAAGCTTGCTTTGCCTAAAGGCATGACCAAATCATCCCTTTGTAAGCATGAATCACTGTTGGGCCTGGAAGAAGTTGAATTTTCTCCTCTTGAGATTCAGTGAACTGGGCCCTGACAGGGTCAAAAAATCAGACTGTGCCAGATGGAGCTGATTCTTCTTCTAAAGAATTGTGTCAGGAGCCTGGTCTCAGAAGTCCTGAGATAATGTTTTCTGAAAGCTCTCAAGGCTGGGATGAACACAACTGTTATGTCCTTTTGTAATGCAAAAATACTTTGAATATACCTTACAACATTGCATGCTAATCCCCTGGAGGTACATGGCAAAATGTACCTTTCTGAACAATTGTCACTGCATCACTTTCTTTAAAACAACCCCACCTTTTAAACTCTTGAAACAAAATCAGTTTTTTTACTTTGTTTCCGAAACATTTCATTGCCCTCCAAAATATCTCCCTTGCTGGCCTCCAAGCTGCAACAATGTATCTGCTTTGGAACACTCCTGCTGACAAGAGTCTGGTTGTTTTCTCCCTTTCAAAAACCATTTTTGAGAATCAGTATTTCCCACCCTGCAGCCTGGATTCTTTGAAGAAGAAGAAGAAGAAGAAGAAGAAGAAGAAGAAGAAGAAGAAGAAGAAGAAGAAGAAGAAGAAGAAGAAGAAGAAGAAGAAGAAGAAGAAGAAGAAGAACCACCACCACCACCACCACCACCACCACCACCACCACCACCAAAAATTCTCTTTCAAGGTGAACAAGAGTGGCTTTTTCAATTTGCTTGAGCTATTTTAAACCTGGGAGCATTTAGGTCTTAGGGGAACATGTTAACTGTTTTTTAAAAATATCCTAACTCGAAAACCTTTTGCCCAAGCTTCTTTAAAATTTGCTCAGAGGAAGAGGGTGCCTGATAGTAGTAAATTTGGTGCTGTTCCAAATATCAGTTGTTTCAAAGTTTTATTTTTTGTTTGGGTTGCTCTTATTTTTAGAATTGCCTTGTAGAATGTCAATTTACAGAATAATAGAATGGAAGCTACACTGTAGTGGCGGTGATGACCGGCTTATCAACGTAGCAGAAGATAATAAGCCCAGGCCCATCTGTCCCCTTTGAAATAACTAGCTGATGTTATGACCAACGTTCTGAATGTCACAAAGTCCAGGTGGTCCTAGCAGCAAGATCAAAAGACTTGTGTGTCCTTCACCTCTTTGGAGATTTCTTCATTCAGTTGGGAAAATGGAAAGATAAAACTGTGTCCATTTTCCTGTGTTATATACATCTTGGCTCTACAGCAGGGTGAAAGTCAGTAATCACTGTGTTAAGCAAGTAGATTGGCCTATGTCAGTGTGCAATATATAAATCCCTTTATTGTCAAGGAACAAAAGACATGGAGATTTGACCTGGTTTGACAGCATCACCACACTGATTACGATGTGTGGTTTTTTGGTCTTTGACCATAACTATTTAATAAATAAAATGATGATGTGTGAAAAAATAAAATTGAAATAAATCAGTGTAAATTCATTAGTTTATTTTTTTAGGCAGTCTGGCATGGAATATGCTCTAGCTAAAATATGTTTTTAAAAGTGGATGTTTTGGTTGCACCCCAATCCCATGAAAATCTGAAGTGGCACCAGAGTACAAATCCAGTGCTTGCTGCATTTAGCAACATATATTTAACAGCCAGAGAGCTTCATACTCCAACAGTAATGTGGCAGGAATGCCAGAATCTCTGCAAACAAGATTTTCTTGGCACTCAGAGCAATGAGGTAAGAGGATAAATGAATTCATGGTCACACATAATCAGAACATCTCAGGAGATTTAAAAAGGAATCTGGGTCCATTTTATTAAGGGCAGTCTTTCAGGAGCTGAAATGGAGCAAAGGCCTTAATGTGTATTGTGCATTATTATATCACAAGGATCTAGCATTTAAAAAGTAACATGCCAGCAGCTGTAAACATATTTTACGTGTATATACCGAACAGTATGCCACTTCAGCTGGAGATGGTTCTGTTAACGGTTGTTCACTAGTAGGAATAAAACACCAAAAATATTAAATATATAAAGGAACTAATGACAACCTTGCATTTAAATGCTCATCACCACCGGTGGCTGGGAATTGCACACATGTGAGTAAACTCTATTCATCTGCTATGCCAGTAGTTCTCAACCTTGGGTAAGCCAAGTGTTCTTGGACTGCAAGTCCCAGACACTCCAGCCAGCCATCTTGTGGTGAAGGCTTCTGGGACTTGCAGTCCAAGAACACCTGGGTTGCCTAATGTTCAGGACCACTGCTCTACTCTAAAAACACAAATCAGGTACCTTAATAAAGAAACAGGCAAAATGCCAGTTTCCCCCCCTGCCAGCAGGCAAGTAAAAAAAAAAAAGAAATAACAAAGAATGGAGACTAAAGGTAGACTAAGATGGTTACTTCACATCCTTCCTCCAGCCGAGGTGAACTTGCCTCCTTTTTGAAATTGGATCGAGAAGCGGAATGAAAAGATTCCCGAGCTCCAGGATGCTTGGAGTGCAGTTCAGGGGGCGTGGTCGGGGTGAACTCGGATTCACCCCACAAGGATGTGAGGTTCTATTCCTTCAAACTCGGATTGACCCCACAAGGACATGAGGTTCCGTTCCTTCGAACTCAGATTGACCCCACAAGGACGTGAGGTTCCGTTTCTTCGAACCGGTCTCCAGTGAGGCTGCGAACTGCAGCGAGAGGGACATGAAGTATCAGCCTAAGTCCATTGAGCACATGATATCATAAAATCCCACAATACAACAGAAGAGCTACAGTGTGTTAATAAACCTAGTTTTTAAAAAAACAGAACAAAATTAAAATAAATGTTTACCTGGTGCAGAAGGATATCAATTGTAGGACCATCTCAGGTTCTCTGTCAAGAACATTATAAAGTCTTGGTACTGCACTTCAGAAGGGTCATTCCTCATGTAATGGAGGACCCAGAAAATGATTCATTTTCAAGACTCAGACACACATGCTACCATTTCCAAGCTCTGTTCTCCAAATACGGCAAGTTGTTGATATCATTCAGGAGTGTGCAAGCATGTCTGATATGAATTTGTCATTACACCACATTGTGTTCTTCAAACAACTAACTAAGAATGACTAGTAAAGGGGCATGGACACTCCAGTATGCAAACGGGGGGACGATCAAGGTGAAATCCTCTGCACACTTATTTGGGCATCAATTCCATGTGAGGCAGTGGGACTGACATCTGTGTAGGCATATAGAGGACTGCTCTAAAAGGACAGCTGATTTTTGCAAATTCCTGATGGATGGAATCACTTTGTGATCATTGTTTCCAGAAAGGGATTCCAAATCCGTGTTATCTGTCAAAATAAAATGTAACAGATCTTATTGAATGTTGAAATGCATAGACACAAGAATTATAATAGTTTCATCTTGTTGCATATTCTTTCAGAAATGTGGAAGAGCTTAATGACAAAGAAATGTACCACCAAGGAGAAGGTTTCAATCTGGAATTCTGAGGCATGGACATTATAAAATGATTATTCCCATGTAACCCTCATGAATTCTGTAACCCGTCTGGCAATAAAACTCTGCTAGCACTGCCAACTTTGCTTATCTAATATTTGTCTTTTCCTTTGAAAGCCATCCCAAGCCCCCGGGCAAAAGGACAGGCATTTAACTTGGAAACATGGTTTTGTTTCTTTCAGTTGTCCGTGGAAGATACAATGTCAAGCTCAAAATGTAGAGTTTGTTCTTTTCTTTTCTTTCTTGCTTTCTTTAAAAAAAAAACTCTAACAGGCATTTAATTACTTCCTTACATTTGGAGCCTGCATGTTATCTGTGGTTAAGCATTTGAAATATGAAGTTGGCTATTGAATAGGATTTTCCGACTGACACTTATTTAATTGCAGCTAAATGTAATAGCAGCAATTTAGAAAGCTGCTGCTAAGAGTAAACATGAAGAACTTAGAAAACAACAACAGATCAGTAATGAATTATCCCTGATCAGATTTTGCTCACAAAAATAAAAAGGTTTCTTTTATGACAACTTGCAACCCATCCCCCACCAGCCACAGGGAATCTGGGAGTTTGGAAACAAATAATATTTACAAACTCTGGCCCAGACCAAAATCTGCTCATAGAGCACTTTGATTATTTTTAGAAGTAGTAAGTCCTACACCCTTTGTACTCCCTCTGACACAGGCCAATGTGTGATCTAACCAACTCAATATGTACTTGTCTATGAGCAGGTCTTGCTAAAATTCAATGAAAGTATATTTGACCAGGGTCCAAAGAACCATGAAATTAGTTTCACAACCCTCTGGGGGTTTTAGATTTGTTAAGAATAGCCCACATCATGGTATGGGCATAGTGCTATCTATCTATCTATCTATCTATCTATCTATCTATCTATCTATCTATCTATCTATCTATCTATCTATCTATCTATCTATCTATCTATCTATCTATCTATCTGGAAGTAGCTTTCATGAATATCTGTGAAATGTTCACCCATATTTCTGATAAAAGTGCAAGGCCAAAGGGGAAGCCAAACATTTTACTTCAACACTTTTGTTTATCACTATTATAAGTGCATGTGCCTGTACACATAGTAGAGATGGGGTAGTTAAATGTCCCTGAAATAGGCTCCCTTTAAGTGCTTAATCTAAGTGACATATATAAAATATTAATTCTCCATTTTCAGGCCAAGTTGATTTGGCACATAAAAAGGTACAGCATGTTTGTTTATAGAACTTATTAGTATCAAAGTACAGTGGACCCTTGTATAACAGTTTGTATAATATAAAATTTGTACAACATAAAATATTCTGGAGATAGGGAGAATTTGCTTAACAGAATCGCCTATGGGCCAAATCCATACAACATAAAAATGGGATTACTCCATTGTCAATGCATTCCTATGGGAAATTTGTAAAAAGGAAAATTTGCTTAACATAATTTCATTTGAAACGAATTAATTCCTTTATACAAGGTACCACTGTATATACTTGAATATAAGTCAACCCAATATAAGCCGAGGGCAGGTTTTTTTAACCACAAAACTGGTAAAACTTATTGACTCGATAATAAACCCAGGGGCTATGGTTATATTTGGGTCGGCTTATATTCCTCTCCTGACACCGGGCTCGCGTGGTCGCCAACCCAGCAGGTGGGCCGGGGTCACGGGCTGTACTCACCTCACCCCTGAGGCAACCTCCAGTGGGCCTGGCGTGGCCTGAGCCTTCCGGCCAAGCACTTGGGAGGTGGCGGAATGGGCAGGACTTGCCCTCCCCCATCCTGCCCAAGCCGGCTGAGTGCTCGGGAGATGGTGGAAGGGGTTTCCAAGGCTGTGGGGAGGCCTCCTAGCACCTAATACCACCACAGCTACCAATGAACCCACACGAAGGGGGCTTCCAAGGCAGCGGAACAGGCAGGACTAGCCCTCTGCTGCCTTCCCCAAGCCGGCTACCGTATTCGCCTGAACAGAAGCTGGAGCTGGTTTTTTTTTAAAGCCAAAAATAAGACCTACAAAACTCAGTTTATATTCAAGTATATACGGTATAATCTTCCCTAAATTCATCTGAGGAATTAGAGCAAATTTGTACCTGAAGGGAAAATCAGTGTCAAGTTCCACTTTTCCTGAACTGGGCCAGAATCAGAACTGTGATTTGATAACTTAAACTAAAGGAAGAACTCAGAGTGGAATCTAAATATTGAAATTCTAAAGATCAAATTAACCAATATGTTTATAATGTTTTTGCAAAGATGTGCCTCTTGGTAAGATGGGAGACATTTGTCTTACTTTTAGACTACAGCTTTCCAAATCCTACCCTAGCAGAGCTTTCCTGGGAGCTGTAGTTCAAAACACAGAGGCATGTTTCCCCTATGTAACAATGGTGGTCTTTACAGCTTCTGTCACCTTTGCCCATCTGCAGTCTCTTCTAGGTGTGTTTGACTGTAAATACTGGGGTCCGCCATTGGCACAGCAGTGGGGAGTTCTAACCCAATGATTCTCAACTTGTGGGTCCCCAGATGTTCCTGGACTGCAACTCTCTGTGCTGGGAGTTGCAGTCCAGGAACATCTGGGGATGCACAGGTTGAGAACCACTGCTCTAACCTAATACATCTAAAAGGCACCAGGTTAGGGAAGGAATGTAGAGACAGTGATGAAAACAGCACCAATATGAAGCCCAAGCCCTGTTTAAACTAGGCTTCCTATCCAGCCCATTCCTCTGCTATCACTGCCTTACTCCCTGATTCTTTCTGTCAACAAGAACCTGCATGTCACGCAATATAATAAATGCAGAACAAGGTCTCCTGTGCCAAGCAAATGAAAACGAATGAACACAAATGGAAAAATGAACAGTATTGAGACTCTCATCTCCCTGTTGATTCTTGTTTGCCATGCATTTTCTTTTAATAAAAAAAAATGGAAATTAAGCACATGTTTCATTCTGTTTCTTTTTTGTTTAGTTATTCTTTTAAAACACACACACACACACACACACACACACACACACACACACACACACACACCTGCTATTGTCGAGGCTCCCCTTTTTCAACCACCCACAATATATTAATTTATATATATATATATTTATAAATGAACATTAAACAGTGAGTTTCAGTGCAGACAGGCTGCACCCATAGACGTTAGGACTCCAGAGACTAGCTCAGTGGAGATTAAAATACTTTCTCAGTATCTGGGACCCTTGTGAAGACAGTACATAGATTAGACATATTAGACCATTATTTTAAAAGGCTATTTCAGCAATAAGATTAGCCATCTGTTGGTTCCCCATCTCTCAACCACCTTTTTTTTAAAGTTTGCAAGAGCTATCATAAATGTCTTCTGCCTCTGTCTTTGCTATGCTAGTGGTTATTTTGAACCATGGCCCTGTGTTTCAAAGGCACATTTTATTTCTGTCTTCCTTCTAGGTCCTTTAATGTGTTTAATTAAATTAGTTAAGATAACCCTGAGACCTCCTGTCTAGTTAAAAAAAAAAAAGTGTCCCATATAAACTTTGCATTGAAGGTGGCAAGGGGGGGAATGGGGTGGAGAAAGGCAAACTAAGATTTTTATCTTTGTTTGGAAAGCAATCAAATTTAAGCAGCTGGAAATGGTTACAAGCAAACTCTGTCCCCCTTCCAGCTTGGAATGGGCTTTTGTTCAGGCACATATACATTTGCTGCAGTCACTTGGATGTCTGTTTTGCACCCAAGCTCCTCCAACCCAGTTGGGTTGGATCCCCACTGAATTCCGCAGAAAGCAACGGGACTTATGCTCATCCCATTGACTTTTCTGGGATTTAAGCAGCTTGTTTTGTGCATCCGGTTGCAGACGGCTCTGTTTTCTTGTCCTCCTTCTGATGCTAAGAGAACTGGAGAGGACTACTGTCACTGGAGCCTGTGGAACAAATGCAAATATTTGCTTGAAGCCTTTGTTTAGTCTTTTTCATAAATATAATGTAGTCGGATAATTGGCCACCATCCATAATGAGCAAAGCAGGGCAACAGTTTGGGAAAGGTTCAATGGATTTTATTTTCACATAATCCATAGCCTGCAGAAAAGAACAGTGGACTGCCAAGTCTTCCATTATAAAGAATATTGCAATTTAACCTTCCTATCCTTAGTACAGCATCCACTTAAGCATTCCTAACGACTCTCTCTCTCTCTCTCTCTCTCTCTTTCACATTATGCAGGTTTGCAAAGAGTCTCCAGTTCTAATTATAATTATAATACGAGTCTTCTTTCTTTTTCCAAAATTATAACACATCGAGACATTGACACAAGCACACACACAAGATTTAATCTAAGTTAGGAGGCCATTATGTAGGCCACTTACCCCACAATATATGTCAGATTTGGTACAGATGAATTTAAATTAAGATCCAATGACTACATAGTGTTTAAGATTAACATGGAGAAACCAGTACAATTGAGTGGGAATTTTTTGTTCAGTGGGCAGTGAACTGGTTTATAGCTTGTTGTCCATTTTCTGTGGACACACACTTTCCATGTGTGACTGCATATGATTGCATGATCATTCAAAAGCAAAGGGGTGCTCCCATCAGTATAATGCCTCTAGACGCCACACAATATTTTTAAATGTTCAACTATCTCCCCCCCCCCCATTCTATATGCTGCAGCCAATGATATCTAGGCTCAATGAATATCTGGTATGAAATTTATATCTCATCTCATATTATATCCCACACCTCATTCTGCTGCTATGTCTTGAGGAAGTGTACATGTGCACGAAACATCACATTAAAACATGGAAGTTAGTCTTTAAGGTGCCACATGGTTGTGCCTTTTGTTTTGTTTTGTTTTGTTTTTCTTTGATTTTTGCCTGAAATGTTAGAAAAGAGTTTCTCAGGCCCCCTAAGACAAGCTAAATAAATAAAGGGATGGAGGAATGGCCAATTAGCAATTTGTTAACACCTTAAGGCAGTTTCTGCCATTGGTGCTCATTGCAAATGGAGCTCACTGCCTCTACTGTGCTGATTTCCGCAACTTTCATATGGGCAGTTAAAGAGAGTCACCTGAATAAATCCTATTTGATACATTATGATTACACAATGAATCAAACTGATATTTCCTTGCTGTGCAGTTACATCTGACTTGGAGTGTGGCAAGCTAAGACTGTGATAAGTCTACCAGAATTGTCATTACAGTGGTACCTCTACTTACGAGCAGCTCTACTTATGAGCAATTTGTTAAATGCCTGTACTGTAGCCAAAACTGTGCTCATGGCCTGGGGTTCAATCCCAGGTAGCAGGCTCATGGTTGGCTCATCCTTCCATCCTTCTGATGTTGGTAAAATGAGTACCCAGCTTGCTGGGGGGAAGGTCAGTGTGTAGAATGCATACTGTAATTAGACTATAAACCTTCCAGAGACTACTTGTAGTGGTATGGGGTGGTATATAAGGAGAACACATTGTTTTAAGAGTGACAGAGTCATCTTACAATTATAAACAGTTCAATTCAGGCATATATGTACATATTTTCAATTTAACTTTGTCTTTTCTGTAACCACATATAAAACTTGTCCCAACATTCCTGGTGTTTCACCTTCCAGTGTACCTCTAACCATTGTGACAATTTGTCCATTTCTGCAGTTTCTAGAATTTTTAGTTATCAACTCCTGTTCATTTGGTATTCCTGATTCTTTCCAGTGTTTTGCAAAAACAATTCCTGCTGCTGTTATAATATGAATTGTTAGATATACACTTTGCTGATCCAATGTATATGGCATTATGTTTAGCAAGAAGAATTCAGGTTTTTTGATCTATTGGGTTTGCTAGAATATCTTGCAATAGCTGTCTAATATTACTCCAATATTTTTAGCTTTTTTACACCGCCACCACATATGGAATAGAGAGCCTTCTTTTTGTTTACATTTCCAGCAAGCATTCAATATCTGAGTGTTCATTTTAGCTAGAATTGTTGGTGTCATATATCATCTATAGAACGTTGTAGATGTTTTCTTTGAATACCACTGATTTAGTAAGTTTTATATTGTTTTTCCATACCTTTTCCCATTGTTCTAACTCAATATTATAGCCTATATTTTGATCCCATTTCACCATACATTCTTTTACCATCTCGTCTTTTGTATCCAAATCTAACAGAAAGTAGTATAATTGCTTAATATGTTTCTCCTTTACCTCTAACAAAATTCTGTCAAAAGGTGTATTCTCCAGGTAAAACCCCTTTTGTTTATCTTTGGAATACCTAGAAGATAGGACTCTGTACTATTATGCACTTGATGTCTTTCTTTTTAGCACCAGTTATTCTTAAATTTTATTCCCTTAGGAATTTGAGATGTTGAAATTTATTGTTTTACTAATTTTTTCCTTTAATGCTACAATTTTCTGTTGTTTTTATCTACCTATTGTTGCTTCAACTATGTTATCCATTCCAAGAGGTCAGCACCTAAAAAAATGTAGTCTATCAGTTCCTTTGAGGGATTTTTTTAAAAAAATAATGGTGACCTTTATCAGAATGTTTAAAGAGCTGAAATACATATTCAGAAGGTTAGGAAAAGAAAAATATGCTATTCATAGATGAAATACAGTGAAGGTTATTTCCCCCCCTCTTTAACAGAATACCAGAGATATTTCTGGTGGTCTGGAAATTTACACAGTTGAACAGTTTCTGACAGAGAAAATAATTAGAATTTAGGTTGGCCTTTGGCAGCACTATAGCATGTCAGCTTCTTAGTGTAATCCAGTAACTGAATTCCCCCCTCCTCTAACCAAGCTAATTGCTTTACCATAAGGATTTATTTTTTCCCACCAAAATGGAAATGACATATCAGTTCTTACTGTAGATCTGAGTTACATATGAAAGGCTGGGTATTCTGCTTCCCATCTACAACTGCTGTGAAAAGATCCCAAGGAGAATTCTTTACAACACAGTCCTAGGCGAGCCCTGTGGCAAGAGTGGTTGAATTGCAGTACTGCAGTCACGCCTTTGCTCATTTATTTATTTATTATTTATTATTAGGCTTATATACCGCCCGTCTTCCTGGGAGGAACTCCGGGCGGTTTACAACAAGGGGGCAGCAAAATGACAGATTAAAAATAACAGCGAATTAATTAACTAGCTAAATAATAAAACAACACGAAACAAAACAGAACAGAACAAAACAAAAGGACCAAGGATGCAGATGGCGGGGGGGACTTTATTACAGTCACCCAAACGCCTCCCGGAAGAGGAGAGTTTTCAGTGCCTTCCGGAAGGCAGGCAGGGACTCTGCTAGGCGCACTTCTGCTGGGAGATGATTCCACAGGGTCAGGCCAGCCACAGAGAAGGCTCGGGTACGGGTGGAAGTTCTCCGAGCCTCCCTGGGCGTGGCCCAGCCTTCCACCCTTCAGTCAGTAAAATGAGTTGAGTACCCAGCTTGCTGGAGATGGGGTGGTGGCAATATGTTCCTGACATAATTATGCTCCAAGCTGCCCAGACAGTGCTGTTACACTGCTGGGTGGTATTTAAGTCAAAACAATAACAATGTCCCCTTAGACATTAATCATGCTGAGAACATTGGAAAATGGATGACCATGGGAATGCAGGCTTGGTGTCACGTTTTCAAGCTTGTAAAAAGATAGCTAGTAGGCACCTTGTTCCTTGTCATTATCATTATCAGTAATGTGACAGTCTTGTTGCTATTGAACTAACTGAAAGTATTTCTTAAATTGCAAAAGGAGTGATGCTGTCCTTCATTAAATTACCACCAAGGTAGTTTAATTATGCCTCAGGGCCCCTTAAGACAAATGTGTCCCTTGGATTACATTGGGTTGGAACTATGGTCCTTTCCCACCATTGAGCCAGATTTACTCACTCCATGTTTCCACACCTGGTCAGTTTTCCTTCAGTGTAATCCAAATTATATATTAATATAATTAACATAATTAACATGTAAGTTTAGTTATTACATGTTAATTTAGTTACCAGTATATCTATCTATCTATCTATCTATCTATCTATCTATCATCTATCTATCTATCTATCTATACACACACACACACACACACACACACACACCTGCCCTCGTGCAACCTGAACTTCTGTGAGACAAAGGGACAGGCAGAGAGAGTAAGATCTAAAATCACCTTAGCTGCCAAATACTAGTAGTAAAAGCTCCCAAGAAAGGGAACATAACTATGACATGGAAAGCATCTTAAATATTTGCATCTGATTTGTGTTTGCTTTAACATTGTGTGGATCTCTTAAACTAATCCGAATCAATGAGAAACTTAAACAGGATCAAACAGAATGTGTGACGCACCCTGACTGATTGCAAAAGGGAATAAAATACAAGTAGGTTGTTCTGTGCAGCTGGTCACTTCCGAGCTACTCACATACTCCTCTTCATTGCTGGCTAAGTCAAACCACTTTCTAAAGTCACTGAACGTTCAAAAGGTAATCTACTCTTTTTGTGGTGAAAAAACAAAACTAAAATCAATGCTTTAAAATATGGGGGATGGGAATCAGCACAGCCTCAGTATATGAACAAAAAAAAATGCATCACAACCCAGAGAGATTTTAAATGAGTGAATGATATTCATTCAGTGGAGCAATTACCACACAGGAAAGCTAGGCTGCCATTTCACATTTTAAAACAACAATAAATAAATAAATCTGATTGGCATGTGACAAGCTATAAAAATGAACTAGAACATAAGTACATGAAATAAACTTCACCTTGACCTGATTTCCACTTCACTAAATTTGTTGCAGCAAACGGGTGACACATAGTGGATAAAGAGGAACACATGTCTGTGTTCAAAAACAGAGGCCAGATGGTAAACCTACTGATAGAGGAACTGTTATACAAGAGCAATGTGTATAATTCAGAATGGAGAAATCCTTTGAAAATTGAACAGGCTGAACAAGAAGCAAGGGATGTTGCAGTGCTGCAGACAGAAGTCAAAACTGTGTTTTGCCCTCCTTATAGGGTGACAACTTCATAATGCGGAGATTTTGTGTGTGTGTGTGTGTGTGTGTGTGTGTGTGTGTGTGTACAATTTTTAATTTACTTTCATAATTGTTGGGAATCCAGTGAACTGAGAATGCCCAAATGGGTTTTGATGACATCACACCTCCAGCAAGACTGCCAACAACTATTTAAAATGTCGTTGAGTGTATATTAGTTGCTGGAGTGCATGGTAAATCTAAAGGGTCAAATACTGGCCAAGGTCAAAATTCAAAGAGATTTCCTTCTTTCTAAGGCAAAGCTTTCCAATGGCAAAACAGACTCAGAACAAAACAGGACAAAAAAAATAGACAACAACAACAACAACAACGGTAGTAGTAGTAGTAGTAGCAGCAGCAGCAGCAGCAGCAGCAGCAGCAGCAGCAGCAAAGAACTGGTGGAATCATAAGCCGAAACAAGTGATTGAAAATGAGCATGCAAAATTACTTTGGGACTTCCGAATAGACATGGGCATGACTTGGCAAAATTCTCGTTTCCGTTTCCATTCCTCGTTTCCGTTATGCAATGAAAACGGAAACAACAATTAAGCCGTCAGAACTCGAAGTCGAACCCAAAAAAGAAAAATTGGGTCTGATTTGTCATTGTCGTTCCTGGCATCGCAGCGATCGCGCAATGCCAAGTGGCACAGAAAAAAAGTTTTAAAAATTAAAAAAAACCATTTACCGGCCAAAAAAGCAGGCGAAAATATGCCTGCCTCAGTGAGGGCACCTACCAGAGGGGTGGTTTCTGGGGGGGGGGTCCCCGGCCTCCCCCCTCTCCTGTCGTGGGCTGCTCTGGTGGGGGGCATCCTCGTCGTCTCGCCAACTCGCCATGCCATGTGGTGTGGGCGGAGGATCCAAAATGGGGCGACCGCAATATTTATTTTGCAATCGTGGTCCAAAAACACACCAAAGCACCACAGAAACATGCGAAAATAACTATTTTAAAACTGCCTGAATTTTTACAGTAGCAGCAGTGGGTTTTTCTTGCAACAAAACGTCTCCATTTATTTTATTTTATTTTATTTTTATTTTTATTTTTTTACACCTGCGCAATGATGGGCTGGCCATGGGAGTGGACCATGCAAATTTTTGGAGCCATTCCACCAATTGCATGGCCACTTGGCCAGGTTTTGACCGAGACTTCTGGGATGTGCCAGTCGGGCATAAAAAGCCCACTAACCCTAGCCCGAACCCGAACCCGAACCCCAACCCTAACCCATACGCCAGTACACTGTTCTTCTTAGTGGGTCAGAGAGGCACCCAGAGGTGCACCCCACTAACTCACCCTAAACTTACCCGTAACCCTAAGCCTAGCCCTTGCGCTAACCCTAACCCTAAGCCAGATCTGTGTACTCGCATTGCACTACACGCAAGTACACTTCCCTTCTTAGTGAGCCAGAGGGCGCCCATAGGGGTCCTCTCTCACTTTGTTCCCCACTGCCAGTATGCTGTCCTTCTTAGTGAGTCACAGTAGAGGCACCCAAAAGAAAGAGAGGTGCCTCTGCCTGCCACTGCAACTTGGTATGCATATCCAAATGGCTATAAGTACCCTTTTGGTGCCTCCAGGAGCCCGCTTTCCCTTCATAGTGGGCCAGAGGAGGCACCCACCCCAGGTGCCTCCAGGAGCCCGCTTTCCCTTTGTAGCGGGCCAGAGGAGGCACCCACCCCAGAGAGAGGTGCCTCCAGGAGCCCGCTACCCCCCACCCCAAACCAGCACTAACGACAGATGAAAAAATGACAAACAAAATGACAAATTTTTGAAAAAATTTGCGACAAACGGAAACGAGCCGAAACTGGCCGGCTCCGACACACGACAACTCAAAACGTCATTTTTCCTGGTCGTGCCCATCTCTACTTCCGAATACAGAGACAGGATTTTGGAGCATAATACCCCAGAAATTGTGATTGTGGAGAAGAAAAAGGTGTGGATCATTGATGTTGCTATACCAGGTGATAAAGTCACCAAGAAACAATTTGAAAAAATTACCCAATATCAGGATCTGAAAATTGAACTTCAGAGACTCTGGCATAAACTGGTACAGGTGGTCCCAGTGTTAATCATTTTTATTGAGCTAAGCAAGTATTAAGAAGAAATTGGAGTTGACAAAGTCACCATCAGTCAGCTGCAGAAGGCCACCTTACTGGGATCTGCTCCCATAATTCGTCGATACATCACATAGTCCTAAATGCTTGGGAAGTGTTCGACTAGTGATTTGTAATACAAAATCCAGCGTAGTTATCTTGTCTGCTGTGATGATGATGATGATGATGATGATGATGATGATGATGATGATGATGATGATGATGATAATGATAATAATAATAATAATAATAATAATAATAATAATAATAATAATAATAATAATAATAATAATAATAATAATAGGCTGGAATGCTTAGGGACTGTCATAACTGTAATGCTGGTTTCTTTTTTTCCCACCTTTAAGCTCTGCAAAACAACAAGTGGGGCAGTGACCTCAATCTGAGCCAACTGTCCCAAATGATTGGAGCATCCAGCAGAGTTCTATGGCTTCATTGCAAGAGTCATCTGTTAGTGGTCTTCTATTTTTGCCCAACAACTCCATTCCCTATATTATTGTTGTCAATTTTCTTGTTTCTCCAACCAAACTGCTGACCATTTTCAATCCCATGAATGCTGAACTGAGTACAGCCAATCTGTTAGTTCTGCTTCACCTGATGAGTGAGCACTAGTCTCTAGTTCTACCTTATAGTTCTCTTGGATGTGTACAAATATCCCTGATTTGGACCCCATCCAAAGACACAACTGCTGTATCTAATGTTTTACAGTGTGATTTGTAAATCAATGATGCTGAAGATAAGTAGCTTGATGAACCCACAAAAAGAACTATTGGGTAGTAGAAGCTGTAGCCAGGAATGAACAAGCCAAATTTAAGTGCTTTTGTATCTTGGATTTCAATGGCAACATTAAGCAAAACTCTCCAGCTGATAGCAGTTAAACGTCAAAACTTTACTTAACATTGCCAGGACTGTACAGTTGGTTTAGATGTTATTGGAACTGATACTTTGGGTGAGTTATTGCAACACTACATAAAAGCCTTAAACTAATGTCTGCAGGAAATTAGCTATGCATTCCAAAAGACTTTTAAAGCGGAAATCTGGAATCTGCTCTTTTCTGGTCTGCCCAATAAAAATACACCATCCAGTGAAACAGGAAATAGAAGCTTTCTGATCCATCTTCAATATATCCCAAACCTCAGATATTTGATAAGAAGTTTTTTTAAAAATATTAATCTTCGTTATTGGTGACTGCTGCAAAGTTTAAACAGGCTATCCCTCCAGGATTTGTGTTTCGGCATGACTGGGCAAGAAAACTGCCGGTGCCTGTTAGGGAAAATAAAGGAGAATTTGTAATAAATTCTAAAGGCATGAATATTTATTGCCGCTTCCTACTTATGGCGGCATGGAACATATGAGGGGAGATCTTCAGCGCTGCAAGTTTCTTATCATGCAATGAGAAACAAACATTACTGCATTGAATGGTGCATCATTCAGCCTTCCCTAGCTATCTGGAAAATATAGCTGGTCCAAAACAGAGTGTCAAGATTGTTGATAGGAACAGGTTATTTTGACTTGTATCTTATGATAGTGCTTCTGTATCTGCACTGGTTGTTGCAGTCTATCAGGCTTCAGTCCCAGTTCATCACTCAGCTGTACCTCTTGCTATTAAAAGTGGATTCCCGTTGGGGTCATCCCTTCCACACCAATAAGTGAAGGCAGTGGCTTCACGAAATGGCACTGTGCTGTGCATGAAACGGCACACTGACATCCCAGTGGTGCAGTGAGAGGCCCTGCTGAGAGTTGCCAGTTCAGCAGTGTCCCATTCCCTGAGATATATACGCTCAAACATGTGACCTGTTCCTAACAGTGCCTCTTTTTTTGTAGCTGATGATGTTATTTCTGCAATCTGCAACTGCTTATGACATTGTGTGGGGTGGGTCCCCCCCCCGACAATATTCCCAAAGCCCCAATGACGACAGGGACCACTGAAGTGGTGTGTTTCATTCACAAGCAAGATGTTTTGAATGTCAGGTCGCTGTATTTTGCTAGTTTTCCCAATACAGTACTTAATTTTCAGCTCTGGCATTCCCTGGAATTGCAACATCAATGATCCAGAGAGTTCTTTGTTCTCTCACTATTATGTTTGGTCTGTTATGATCAAGGTGTCTATCAGTTTGGATACAGACACCTTCTCTAGCAGATGTTCCCATGGATTTCTGAAGGCTGACAAGATATATTTTTTGCATAATGACCAGTAGGCTAATTTTGCCACTTGATCATGTCTAGTTTTGTAACCTGTTTCTGCAGTAGATTCTCGAAGGCTTTTAAAGCTGGGATCTGATAGTTGTTGTGAGTTTTTCGGGCTGTTTGGCTGTGTTATCAAAGTTTTTCTTCCTGACGTTTCCCTAAGACTGAATCAGTCTCTCCTACTCTTCAGTTAATATCTACATGAAATTATATGCACTTCAATTATGTGGATACTAAAGCTTAGCATGTTAAAATTAACAACTAAGAGCAGAAAGAGACAACCTTGAACGGAACATGGAACTGTAGTAGTCACTTTCTTGGCCCTCTGTAAGATGTACTGGCAAATTATCCTGCACTTTGTGGAAGATTTGTGTATTGTCGCTCATCATATGATTTAGTGTTCTTGATCCCCAGAAGAAAACCTCCTGCCTTTCAGCTCTGTGGCAATCATCATGCCATGAAAGGCCTCCTCTGGCAACATGCTGTCTGAGATCCTGTCCCGGGGATAACACAAGGGTAGGGGATTAAGGGATTAAACTCTGGCATCTCTCAGGATCTCAGACAAGTCATCCATATGCCCAAGATCCCAGGGCAGCAAACTACTGCATCAACACCAATAGGGCTTGGCTCATTTTTAGTGCCACTGAAAAGACTACCTCCCACTGTAATGGGCCCATCTGATCCCATTCAGCAGCTGTTTCAGAGCAGCACATACAGCTGGGTTGCTTTAAGATGTCCTGGGCAAAATAGACTGTTCGAGCCCCCGATTAGTGTCAGCTAGAGTTCTCTCTGTACTACAACACAAATGTAATAACTGTGGCCAAATGCTCTGAGGCCTTTTGGAAATAACTCTTTAGCCTGATGCTTTAACTTGCAAAATACCAAGGTTAGCTTCAGGAACTGTTCTCAGTTTCATGAAAAATAGCACTCATGTGGGAGGAAATGACTCTATGGGAACTATGGCTGTAACAGCTTTCATGGCTGAAGTCAGCTGAGGTCCCCATTCACATTTCTCACCTTATCAAGTAGGAACTCAGCTTCTGGTTTATCTGGCCAAGTTTGAGCTGAAACCGTAGAACATCTGGTTTCCAGGAATGGTAAAATGTGACTCCTCCTTGCTTTACACATTATCCCCAAAGTTTATCAGTAAATAATCAAAGATGGGGGGGGGGGTTTGATGAGAAAAATAGGTAAGAAAAATTGGAAATCACAAAAAGGGTTAATCCCAAAAGTACCTGATCTAAAATTTGGGAACTGTTCTCAGAGCTTGAGGTTCTTGCTTGTTTGTTTTGTCCTCAGTGCACAATATCAAAGCAAGGGATATTTTCCTGTTCATCATTTAGTTAATTTCACAATAATACACGGAACCAAAACCACAGTCTAGCATCTCATGACCTCTGAACGCTCTGTGTTATGATGAGCAGCACTAGGCAATACTTGTATAAACAACTGATGAACAAGTGAGTCTATGCTCTGTTGGGGACTCTTTGAAGCATGGTAGAGAGTTCTATGACTGAATGGTGCTCTATTGGAAAGGTATCATCTACACAACAAACCCGTGATGAACATCTTATGGTCCTGCAGATGTTGCTGGGCTACAACTCCCGTTGTATCCACTATTAGTCAGTTTGTTTAGTGTGATGGGTACTGGAATTCAACAGAATGTGGAGCACAGTACTTTATCTACCCCTGATGTAAATAAATATGGCTTACACAGTAAATGTGGTTTGCATAGCTATGGAAGGGCAGAAGTGTAGTGAGAGGTGGAGTTAAAATATATCATCTTTCCACATGAAGCTGTTCAGCTGAAATGATATCATTTTTTTGTTCCATTTTTAGCATTTCATTCATTTTCTGTTCCATATGTTTGGAACTATATTTCTTTATCTCCCCACCCCTTTCACTCCATTTCAGTATTAAGCCAGCAGTTATCCAGACTTTTAGTTCCAAAACAAAGACTAAGAACATCATTCATCTCTGCCTGAAAGAAAATAAGAGCTGAGGATCTTCTGAGAGTCTTTCACATATGGTTGCAATGATGATGATGAAGTCCTGTCAAGTCAATTCTGACTTAGCACAGACTTCAGGGTTTCCTAAGTAGAGAATACACAGAAGTGGCTTGTTCTTTCCTTCTTCTAGGGGCATCCTGGGACTGTGTAGTTGCTCAGAGCCACAGAGGAAGGCTATTCTCCCAAGAGACACAGTGGGGAATTGAACTCTCAGTTCCACAGCCACATACCTAAACCACTGAGCCATCTAGCAGTTCTCATATGACATCTTGACCTTTAATTGGGGAGGCATGGCAAGAGTGCTATGCTTTGGGAGCACAAGGTCTCCAAGACCTCGCCTCCTTTCATTTCTGATAGGTAATTACCAGGCGCTAAAGGTTGACAGGAAGGTCGTGCTCAAATCCTGTTTGCATTTTCAGATGCCAACTAATCCTTCCATTAGGAAGGGTTGGATGACATGCTTTAAACAACCAAACAGATGACTGTAGAGATGAACATCACCAGATGGTCAGTACAGAAACTGAAATAGACCAAGTCAGTTTGAAATGAACACTAAAAGAACTGTAGTGTCAAACTATAATTCAAACAACATTCCCGATGAATTTAAAGTTTACATAAGGAACAGATCTGCATTAGTAAACTCAATTGACTGTGAACTAGAACAAATGTGGATTGAAACCAGAAATATTATTAGGGAAGAATGCAAAAAAGACAATTGTTATAGCAAAAAGAACAGAAGAACCAAGATGGGTGACAGGAGAAACACTTAAAATTTTAAATAACAGGCAAGAAGCAAAAGGGAAAGAAATAGGGTCAGAACCCAAAATGCAGTTTTTCAGCACCTGTCACATAGAGACAAGGCGATATCAAAGTGCAGTTACTAAAAGGCCATTGTTCTAATCTCCTATCCATGTAAAGTGATGTTCAAAGTGTTGCCCAAAAAAGTATTTTCCCTTATATGGAACAAGTGCCTGATGTTCAAGCTGGATTCCGATAAAGAAGAGGCACTCGATATCACATCACACATATTTGCTGGCTTCTGGAGGGCACAAAAGGGCACAAGGCATTTTGGAAGAAGCCTTGTAAATGACAGCAAAGCTTTTGGCGGTGATCATAAAAAAATATTTTGAAGCTCTTCTGAAAGAAAAGGAGGTGCCCTAATATTTGACTGTTCTGATACATGACCTGCTTAGTGGACAAGAAGCTATTGTTATATTGTTATTGTCAATCCAGGGACAATTCAAAAATATAGATGGGCACGACCAGAAATTTTTTTTTCCGAGTTGTCATTTTTCGGGACGGGTCCGTTTTGGGTTGTTTCCATTTTTCGTGATTTTTTTAAAAATTTTCATTTCGTCGTGTCGTTTGTCATTTGTCGTTACCGCCGCCATGATTTTGTGCGATTTGATGTCCCAGCGAGTGGCGTCCCGCCGGCGCTAGGTGTTTTTGCGCCCTAGGCGGTGGGCGGGGTGGCGGGGGGGCCATGGGCAGGCGGCGGCAGCGGCAGGGGCAGGGGCGTGCGGGGCGGGCGCGAGGGTCCCGCAATGACCCAGAGCAGGCGGAAAACACTTTAAACTGACTTGCTGCACAAGACTGCATCGAATAAAGCAATTGCAATTTTTATTGCAAACAAAGTGGGCAGTGCACCCACAGCAGAGCTGCAGGCAGGATATGAAAGGACCTTGGCTTGCCACCAAGCAAATGAAATTTTTAAAATAAATCCACACCTCCCCTCCCACTCAAACCTCCCCCTTTGAAGCACTATCAGAAAAGAAATCCTAACAAACTGCAGGAGAATAAAAAGAATAAACTGTGTTGCTATTCCCCACAGCAGACAGAGAATGAAAGGAATTATTATTATTTCCTAAAAATTCAATTGAATCAATTCCCTCCCTTCCTGCCTAACTGAAATCTAAAGGCTCCGCGAAATCAAAACTAGTCTAGCACAGCAGCCAGCTACACACAGCCCTCTCCCACCCATATCCAAGCCCGGACTGCGACTCTTCTGGGAGTGCCTCGGCTTTTTATGCCCTCTTGCACATCCAGAAGTGTCAGTCAAAACCTGGCCATGCGATTGGTAGAATGGGTCCAAAAATTTGCATGGTCCCATCCCATGGCCATCATTGCGCAGGTGTAAAAAAATAAAAATAAAAATAAAAATAAAATAAAATCAGTGCGACCTTTTACTGCTATAAAAAAACCCACTGCTGCTACTGTAAAAATTCAAGCATTTAAAATAGCTAATTTTCACATGTTTCTGTGGTGCTTTGGTGGTTTTTTGGACCATGATTTCAAAAAAAATATTGCGGACGCCATTTTGGATCCCCCCACACCGCATGGCAAATGGAGATGCCGAGGATGCCCCCTCCCAGCCCAGTACCAGCAGCCCAGGACAGGAGGGGGGGAAGGCTGGGGACACCCCCCCCCAGAAACCACCCCTCTGGTAGGTGCCCTCAGGCAGGCATATTTTCGCCTGCTTTTTTGGCCGGGAATCGGGTTTTTTTTTATTTTTAAAACTTTTTTTCTGTGCCGCTTGGCATCGCACGATCGCCGCGAATGCCAGGAACGACAACGACAAATCAGACCCAATTTTTCTTTTTTTGGTTCGAGTTCGAGTTCTGACAGCTTAATTGTCGTTACCGTTTCCGATACGTAACGGAAATGATATCCAAAAACGGAAATGACAATTTCGCCAAGTCGTGCCCATGTCTATTCAAAAATACTTCACACCTCCACCACCAAGACCATAACTAGCGACACATACTTTGTGGGTTTCAGTACCTTAGGCCATTAACATGACAAACCACCATAGGAATAAAACTGTATTATAAATTATTAGTAAAAGAAACGGCATAACTAGGCATTTTAGCCATAGATTTATTTATGTTTTTTTATGTTGCTTTTATTTAACTGTGTTATTTAATGTTATTCTTATATATTGTTGTATCATTGATTCTTTTCTGTTGCATTGTTGTAAACTGACCAGAGTTCCTTTGGAAGATAGGCGGTATATAAATGTATAAATAAATAATATAGATAGATAGATAGATAGATAGATAGATAGATAGATAGATAGATAGATAGATAGATAGATAGATAGATAGATAGATAGATAGATAGATAACAAATTTGTAGATTTGGTTAATTAACAATTGGTTTGTCATCTTGTATATGTGTCCAGTTTGTATATGTCAATAAAGGCTTATGAATTGATTTTGACATTTTGTTAAAATGTATTAATAAGTTCTCAGATAAATTATAAACCACAGTTAAAACACATGAGAAATATGCTAATTAAAAATCCTAAAACACTATTTATCCTTAATGGAAAGGACATGTGAAGCTTTGATGTCAAGAACTAATAGAATACTACAGTGATTTCCATCTAAATGTGCATGTTCCCTTTGGACATACCATTGCATGGCCTGATGATAGGGGCAAAGCTTTAAGATACAAGAGAATTACAAATGCACTCTTAGCTATAAATCTGTATTTCAGGGCAAATCAACCAGTTTGGAGTGGATTTTGCTGCTAACTGAAAATGCCAGATTCTTTTAGCCTGCAGTTATTTACAATCTCCAATGTCACCAAAAATTACTCTGCATGTCACATGGAGACTGCTTTAAGAAGAGTCACTTGACCTCATGTTTTTCCAGTCAACAGAGATTATAACAATTGATCATGCATGATGTCAATAGAAATTGTCTAAGCTGTCCTAGTTGAATGCCTTTGCTTAGGTAAATTACCCTTTAGTGGTTGAGATCCTGCTGGCATAAATTTACACTGTATGCGCCAGATGTTGACACTATCTGGCAATGGCTATTTTTAATTTAACATAATTTAAAATGTTTTACAAACACCCCACCCATACCCCCAGGGAAGGAATAAGAATTTTCCGATAGATACATTTTGTGCTTGGGAAACCTCTAGGAACCATGAGATTGAGGTGTGTGTGAGAGAGTTTTTAATATCAGAAAATTGCTGGTGTATTGCCAGAAATGATACCAATCTGAGATGAGATCATTGGCAGAAAGTTCTCCATATTAAATTGTCCCCTCAGTCCAAACCCCTAAGCCCCCAAAAACTTCCTCGAAGATTAAATCTCACATTATGAACTAGCTCAGGTGCTAAGGTCATCAGGAGAGGCCTTTGAGGTAGCTTGGACCCAGGTCGTATAGTGTTCAGTAGCACTTTGAGTTGTCCCCGATAGCTGATTGGCTATTTCTTCAAGAATCATACTTATATGTCCCAATGACTAACTCTTGGGGAAGACTATATATTGTGCCTCAATACTGTAAGCTGCCTTGGGTCCTTTTCCAAAGAGAAATGTGGGGTAAAATACTCAAAAAGAAATAAAAGAAATAAAAGAAAAGAAACTCCTAGAGAGTCTTGAATCTTGACATGGGGAGATATTTTTATTTCATTTCATTTAAATAATGTTTAAAAGAAGCCCAGAATGGCCCTTCACTAGATGAGCAGTAAATAAATTGAACTAATTTAATTTAATTTAAAATTTCTGTCACTGGATAATGACACAATCCTGCATTTGTGGTTTGAATTTGCAGCAACAGGATTTCAGCCAGTGTTTCCAAAGCTCCTGGTAATGGAGATACCTATTTTTTTCCGAACAAAGTAGTTGGGTCTTTAAAAAAAAAGATCCTTGTGGCACAGTGATTAAATGCCTGTACTGCAGGTAAAACTGTGCTTACGACCTGGGGTTCAATCCCAGGTACAGGCTCATGGTTGACTCCTCCTTCTATCCTTCTGAGGTCAGTAAAATGAGTACCCAGCTTGCTTGGGGGGGGCAATGTGTAGCCTGCATACTGTAATTAAAACTGTAAACTGCCCAGAGACTACTTGAAGTGGTATGGGGCGGTATATAAGCAGAACACTTTGCTTTGCTTTTTTTACACACTCCCAAATGAAATCTTTTGGGGAAGGTTGGTTTCTACTCTCTCATACACATAGAATTTACTGTTCTTATAGACCGTTTAACAAAGCACACACATGAAAACAAAGCACACTGAGATGTATGGGAAGGCAAATCCAGCCTTCCTAAGGGGTGAAACAATTGATTAAAATAAGACATATTTATTGAGCCTGTGAAATGAATGTCATTGACTGTGCTCCTGATTACACCATAGAAGAACTGTGGGTCCAACAGAGTTATGAAGGGGGTTGTGCCAGATGAACAAGATGTACAACAATACTGTTTCCCTGGAGACTTAGGAGAACATAATCAGATGCTGGATCTGGATCACAAATACAGTATTCAAGTCTCTTCCTCATCCTTCAATCATTTCCCTCATCATTTTTACCTACGGTGGGGGTGGGGGTGGTACAAACACCTCTTCCTGTGGGTGTCTATACCATAAGGTCCCTAGGAACTTAGCCTGCGTTGATGTAGAATCCCACCTAATCATTTGGGCTTTCCTCCAATTCTTCCTGCATAGCACTTATGGAAGAGTGGGAGCCAGGGGCGGAGCACAGAGAGGTAAGGTGACCTTTGTTGCTATAGATTTACCTGTGCAGGATCCAGGGATAAGATGGAGCCAGGGAGTAAAGTTGTGGATCATTCTTCCTTTGGGCGTGAATGGATCTTATATAAGAGAAATTGCATACAAGAATATTGCACATACCACATTCAATAGTTAAGGTCTACCATGTGCTTAAAATTGAGGGTGCTGGCTAGTCTCTACCCCAGATGCCTGCTATTTGCATTTCTTCATTCATGGGACCTGTAAAAAAATGGAAACCTAGACATGCACAAATAAAATCATTGACTGTGTCAAGGAGTGGGTTAGAACATGTCCTTATAGAATATGAGGTGGATCAGTCCTGTTGCGTGTGTCTTTTATTTGGGCATAGATCCAGTTGATGGGGATATGAATGTCCCTGGTATAAACAGAGCAGAACCCTAAGCCCAAGGAAAAAACAGAGTTGAGAGAGATGCCTAGCAATTAGTCATTAGGAAATTGCAGGGCAGCAGGAGAAAGATATTGCCGACTGTTGTATGTTTATAGCGCACTGCACTTTAAACATATATTAAGTATTGTCCTTTAGGAACCATTTGGCAAGAAAACAAAGCATACCCATGAAATGATCATCACTGTATCATTTTCTTCCATATGGAAGAATGCAATAATAAATGCACATTTTTATCTTCTTGTCTTTATGGTCGAAAAGTTAGATGTGCAAACAATTTCCATCCACGTAATGCACAATAATGGACAATATTTTGCCTTTAAGGCCATTGCTGCATAGAGGACCCATAATCAACAAAAGCCATCTCAGATATCCAAAACTAAAGTGGGCACAATTCTACATGAATTACAGGGTTTATCAGTCTCATTAATTTAAATCGGAGAGAGAGGATTAATTTTCCTATTGAAACTAATGGGACTTAATTTTTGCTTCAATTTTTTTTTGTCCAGTGATTATTTCAGTTAGCTTTCCCAAGATTCTTGCACTTATCACTCTTTGATTCTAGTCAGATCTTAACATATTCCTTTTTAAAGTGGGTCATCCAGCTGCCTTCCTTTCTTTGCTCAAATGTTCGTATAAATTTAGGGTGTTTTATTTGGATAGTCAGGCCTAATGAATAAAAATATATTTTATAATATTTAATGGGACTCTCTGTTCTGAAAGTCACTGTTCATGAACAGGGTTTTTCTTTTATTATAAAGTTGGATGGGAGGTCAGATCTGGATAAAGTTCTTCAGATGATGGCAGCTGAGATGACTGACATGGTGGAAAGAGTTGCTGACTTCCTTGATGTTATTGTTATGGGACAAACTGATGCCCCTTCAAGAATATGTAACATCTCTCTGCCCTTTTGATTCCTGTACATGTTTTTACCAGATTAAGTATTATGCCTGTTATACTTTTACTTATGCCCCCATTTTTTTAAAAAAATCTATCTTTATTCATCTTAACATAAAATCCTGATATTGTAAGTGGAGTTTTAAGTTCCATATTTAAGGCATATTCAACTCCATATCTAAAAAAGAGGAAAAGTCAGGTTTTTCTTAGAACCTAATTTGCAGGTTGTATTACAATCATCTGAATGTTTATTCAGAAATAAATTCTATAGTGTAGAGTGGCTGACACTGCTATTCTAGCATTTTCAATGAGTCAATTCAGTTTTCATGACACAACCATTGATCCATTACAAATCAAAATGTAACATACCTCCAAAGCCAGAAATTAATGGAAAACAACACTGGGGAAAGTTAACTAAGGGCCTTTTCACACGACCCCTAAGATCCGCTGGCCACTTAAATTTGGACCAGAGATCTTGGGGGTTTGTCGCTGTTCCTGTGTTCCCACCCCCTCTGCACTCCTGGCTGCTGTCTGCGTGAGGGGAGGGAGAAAAAAAGGAAGAAAAGAATGCCGGCTCACCTCTGTTCTGCCTAGTCTCTCTGAAAGGGGCGGGGGACAAAAAAAAAAAACAGGAGCGAGGAGAGCCCGGCACTAGCTACGTTATATCCGCATCAGGAATTTTTCACCCCCGGAGAACAGGTACTTGAAAAGTGTGCTGGGACGCGCTTAGGTGGGCGTGGTCACACTTAATTTTTTGTATACTCCGGAGCTGGTGGGAAAACAATTTTAAGCTCCGGATCTGGGAGCCATTTGCCACGGATTTTAGTGGTCGTGTGAAAAGGCCCAAAGACTACTTCCAATAGCTGAGCCAGCAGTCCTTTATTGGGTGGGGGGAAACTGGTGCTCTCCAGATATTTGTGGTTTCAGCCATGTTTATAGATAATCCCAAGAGAGCTTGGGCATCTGCAGTCCAGCATCATGTGGAAGGCACACTGTGGGCCTCTGCTATACACATTACAAGGAAAAAATCCTACTGATGTCCTTCACATTGGAAATGCATACAAGTGTTGATGACTCCAAAACAAAAACAACAAAAAACTATCTATGTAACTTGCAAACAAAAAACAGAACTCCAGAACTAATGGTTTCTGGACCAAGACTTCATTGGGGTTGATTTTGTAACTTGTCATGTTTTGCTTGCTTGCTTGTTTGTTTAAAAACAAAAAACTTAAGTAACTTACAAACAAAAAACAGAACTCCAGAACTAATGGTTTCTTGACCAAGACTTGATTGAGGGTGGTTTAGTAACTTGCCATGTTTTGTTTGTTTGTTGGATTTCTATACCACTCCCAATAGTGCCATAGGCACTTCTCTGCATGGTCTTACAAATATATATAAAAAATAGGTATCATAAAACATTAAAGGCATTAAAACCACTACAGTAACTATAAAAGGGGAGAGGGTGCAAGCAGATACATAAAAATAATCAGACAAGGGAAAAAATAAATACTCAGCCAGAGTCAATATGGAGTGCCTCGCTGTAGAGCATGTTTTTAACCTGCCTCTTAAATGTCAACAAGGAAGGGGTCACCCAGAGCTTCTCTAGGAGCTGGTTTCATAAAGTAGGAGCCACTGTGAAAAAGGTTATTCAAGACTACACAGTCTGGCTGCTATCCCATGACTACTAAAAACCACTTCAAAATTCTTGAAGATGTGGTTAATAAAATTATGTCCCCATGACCAGCAGACTTTAAATAGAAAAAAATGTGACCACACCTACTTAAGCACGACCCAGTGAATTTGCTTCTGACCAAAACTTTATACCTCTTGAGCTTTGTTAGTGTAGATCGCTGTTTGTTCTGTCCAGTGTAGGGTACACAACTGTGGCCCTGAGATGGTTCTAGCCCATCACTTGCATGGCCTCTCTCTGTTGACTATCTTGTTTCAGGTTATTAAGAAGCCACAGCCACAAAAATGCCTGAAGAAGAGCCACAATTGGCTATGACTGATCAAGGCCAAGGAATTACCCAGGTCTCTAAATATAAGATTCTGACTACTTATATGATACTGAGTACAATACCAGGTATTATTCACAGAGCAGCCAAAATTCTACAGGGGAGGTGGGAGATACAAATAAGGGTAATAATCATACACCAGGTTTTGATCTTCAGTTGATATATCCTTCTGGATAGACTGGTTGGCCGTACAAAATGCTTCCCAGACCCAAGGGAGCATCAGAATCCAATGTATGGCTGGTAACCTTATCTGTGCTGATTTACAGGATATGAATTTAGCAGCACTTGAGCAGCTCCAAAAATATCTTCACATATGCTTATTTGGGGATAATAGTTAGCAATTCGTGGTGGGTTTATGTTTCTATTGATTTTTGAGATTTTCTGTGCCATTATATTTTTGCTAGCACGTTGTTCACTAGCATCATGGATGACAATTAGGGCAGAAAAAGCAGGTATTACAACCCATCAACATGGAGTTTGTTTGTTTGTTTGTTTGTTTGTTTGTATTAGATTGGATTGGATTGGATTGGATTTTTATTCCCCTCTGGCAATGAGGCCACTCTGGATGGTTAACAACAATAAGTCAATACACTACAGTACAAGATAAACACATATAATTCATTACATAAAATTTAAAAAACATAAACATACAATAAATATATTAAAGTTAAAAATAAAATGACATAAAATAGCATATAAAAATTAGAACCTATGATGTTATTTGTGGCAGATCAGTTAAAATCATATTAAAACATATTAATAAGAATATGTTTACCCCGCCTTTCTCCTTGGAAAAGGACCCAAGATGGCTTACAATAATGAGGGACAATATACAGCCCAGAACATTTAAGACATATTCAAGTTTAAGAACAGGGAATTAGCAAAGGCATCTTACAACATGAAAAGGCAATATTAAAACTAAAAAGAGGACACAGACAGTTAAAAGAAAAAGGGAAGTAGTTAAACACTAGATTTGCATTATATTTGAGGGAATGCCTGCTTGAATAACCAAGTTTTAAATGTTTGGTTTTTTTACAACTGCCAAAGAGGGGGCTAGGCAGATGTCTGGTGGAAGGTTATTCCACAGGCAAGGGGCAATGGTGGAAAAGGCCCTGTTTCTGCCCCCCCCCCCACTTTTGGTCCTCTCATAGTGTTAATTGCCTCAAATGTTTAGCCTGGGAAGATTGAGTACTACGGACAGCTTTCATTGGCAGGTAGCATGGTCCTAAACTGTTTAGGCTTTGAAAAGACTAACAAGGCTACCCTCTCTGAAACACTTAAAACCTTGAAGTTGATGTGGAACCAAACTGGAAGCCAGTGCAAGGTGGCCAGAGCTGGGGATATATGATTGTATTTTCTAGTCCCAGTCAGCAATCTGGCCACCATGTTCTAGATCAGCTGGAGTCTCCACATCAGCCTCAAGGGCAGCCCCATGTAGAGAGTGTTGCAATAGTCCAGTCTTGAGACTACCAATGCATGGACCAGCGTGTTGAGAGCTCCTATGGGGCTCAGATGCGGACACAGCTGAGCAATCCACCACACATGGTAATGGGTGGAACGGAATATTTAGCTGACTTCAGATGTCTTTTTGCAGTACACACAGGATACAGATCTCAATCCCATGAAATTTGAGTTACTGCTGTGAGACAGTCTCTCCACCAAAACTCCCACTGCTTCAAAAATGCTTTCTGGGGATCATGAACCGGTTTGCAGTTCCATTTCTCTGGCTTTCTCCCCAAGCAGATTTGCTCAAATGCAAATGCCGTCTATTAAACTGCCATTTTCTTCCAGCGACTCCTTGGAAATCACCATAGATACCAGGAGAATGCATGGAAGTGTTGAAAGCCAGGTGCCTGTGGGCCTGTGGATGGAAAGCATATGGAATACATGTGGACAGAGCAACTCTGGCTGACTGTCATCTTGTAAGAAGAACTGGGAAGCCCTTCTCATTACTCCTTCACTGATTGAAGCCTGGTGTGTAGGCGTGAAAGAGGGAATCTTTTCACTTGCGCCCAATTGCCACAACATTTTAACAGGCTATAAAGGTTCATGATTTCAGTGGTGGGAATCCTGTGGGAGTTCATAACCACAACAGAGATGACAGCAGAGCTGCAGCAAATACCCACTGATTGTTACAGCCAAATTGTCTCTGATTTGTATACAATGGGCCATTAACCAATGGGGATTTACCACTGCCGATGAGGCCATCACCATTGGGGGGACAGAGCCGCATTACAGGATTTCAGCCAATGTCTGGAATCCAATTTATCATGGAGCAATGCAAAGTCACAGGGGAACTGATGGAGGAGGAAGGGCTATCCAGGAAAGCTATTCTGCCACTACAATCTGTTGTGTCTGGGCCTTACACCCTGACAAGAGTTCTTGAAGCACTGGCAGGTGTAACTCAGTGTAGATATGCAATAGGATTTCAGCCCTTCACCAGGGCTACAACAACCACCTTATGAGAATATCACCAGAATCCCACATGTGTGGCAAAACACCATAATGTCTTTCTTTATTTGGACTAGGAAGATGCGTGCCTGTTTCCATGGTTCCCTTCCTACCCATGTTATTCAAAAAAGAAACCTGCAAGGTTGACTAAGAAGTACTGAGTGACCCAAGGACACCAAACAAGATCTGTAACAAAGAGTTTTAAGCCCAATTCTTCTTTATCCTTTCTCTCCTGTTCTTTAGGAGACAAGTGAAAACCTTTCTTTCCAGACAGAATTTCAATATCAAATTTTAAAGTAAGCTAGATGCCTCATGGCTGCGTCTTTTATATCTTTTTCAATGTTGATGCCCGGAACCTATTTTGAGATAAATGTTTTAATACTGATGTATTTAATTGCTTTTTTTTGATTTATTGGCCTTAACATTTCCAATTTGATTTTTCTATGTGTGAGCTGCCATGAGTCCTCTCACCGGGCAAAAGGTGGCATGAAAATGAAACAAATGAATGAATGAATGAATGAACAAAAGATACACGTTCATAATCTCTAACCAGCACACACTAGGCTAGCTTTCTCATATCCATATAAATATTGTCATGGCTGAAACATACTATTAGAAAAACAACAAACAATTGATGTCACCTTTCTGCATAATATGAAACAGCCCCATTAATTTTCATAATACATACATCTACATATTATTCAAATGAGACTGCCTAATTTATATAACATGCTAGCCAGGTGCTTCACTCTTAAAACTAGAATATGCCAGCTCTAACAAAATAGGATGGGAAATGAAACCGTGAGAGGTCAGTGCTATCAACATGATATGCTTCTTCTTAAAAGCAGGATGTGATACCTGTGACAGTCTAAACAAGAGGAAAACATAGCACATCTTCCATAATGGCTGATTATTTCAATTGTCATTAAAATCCAAGTGCTGTGAGCATTTAAAAAAACAACTAGATTTTATTTGGCATCACCTTGTGGTGCAGTGGTTAAATGCATGTTGTACCTGATTTTTACTTATGTTGTTAACTGCCCAGAGTTCCTCCGGAAGACGGGTGGTAGAAATAAATAAATAAATGGAAAAGACATGCTCCAAGATGCTAAGATGTGGTCTCTGTTGTTAAACTGCATGACACATTTCAGCCTATCAGTACTTTGTGGCCATTTTTAAAGGAATTGCTTATAAAATTTCCATTGATAGAGTGTCTAATACAAAATACCTAGCAAATAAATAGCAAATATGTTGTTCTCCTTGAACTTGTCCAATTCTTTCTCCTAACAAAAGTTCTTCACATTATTTTTAACCTCTTTGGGAAAGCTTCAAGTTATTAACTAGCTAAAATGTGGCAGGCATTTTAGTGATAAATATTACCTCATAGCACTTTGAATTGTGTCATTGTCTCATTTTTCCTCTCTTTGTGAAACCAAGGTATTCCTTATAAGCAACCCATCATTAGAAGAGAATTTCTCCAAGTCTGAAAGAAATGTGATTGTCATGTACTTTATACCTGCAATCGTCTTCAATTAAGTATGACATTTTTGAGGTAGCTCACTGGGAGGTAAACACAGGCTTTGTTTCAAGTATGATTACTCATTTGCAAAGGCCTGCTTGAATCTCCTCTCTGCAACACGTCTGTGAAACAGCTTTTATTGACAGATTGCCTGTGTCATATAATTGAACCATTGTGGTGAGTAGAGATGGGCACGAAACGGAAAAATTGTGTTCCGTTTGCGTTCTGTTCATGGCCCATCTCCCTTCATTTCCGTTTTTCAGACTGAACTTTTTTTTAAAAAAGTTCATTCCGTTTTTCTTTTTTCAGAAACGGGGGTCTCGCTTCCCCGTGCTGGATGATAGCACCCTGTCATCCCTCTCGCCACCCTCCGCCTCAATGCATGGAAGTCTGGTGGGATGTCATTCCTGGGGCGGAGAGCTGGACAGGGGGCTCCGATCTGGCTTCCCATGGAGAGACCGGATTGCAGCCCCTTCCTTCTTGGCTCTGGGGCGGAGGGCGGCGAGAGGGGGCTGGGGTCCGGCTTCCGTGCGTGGAGACTGGATCACAGTTCCTTCCTTCTCGGCTCAGCCCCGGAGCCTGACAGCCCACCGGCTCTCATTTCTGGGGCGGAGATCGCTGAACGGGGGCTCCAATCCAGCTTCCGCGCATGTGGCCAGATCGCAGGCCCCTCTCCAGCAGCGATCCCTTGGGAGAAAGTCGCAGTCTCTGCTTCCTCTCCTGACCGCTCTCCGCCGCGAGGGTTGACACCCCAGCCGGCTGTCACCCCCTCACTGTGGAGATCGGAGATTTAGATAGCCACAGCCTCACCTCCACTTGCGGAGGCGAGAACAGGGCTCTCACAATCCTCCCCCGCTGGCGATGACAGCTGGGCTGTCATTGCCAGCAGGGAGGAACGAACTGAACGTAACCAAACTCATTTGTTCTGGTTCTGTTCTGTTTGTTCCTAAATTGCTCTGGGCTCCGTTATTTGTTCCGTTACGTAACGGAATGAATAACGGATAACGGAACGATTTTTTTTTGTTTTGTGCCCATCTCTAGTGGTGAGCCCAAAGTAGAGAGAGGTGACTGTGTTAACATTCCTGGGCATGCAATACTAATGGATGGCTTGGCTAGCCATTTTCTTATCCCTGAGCAGTCCTTCACCCACATTCCTTTCTATGCACTGTGCGGGTAAGCTGATAAGCTCCACCACCAGCTTGGCCCTCTCTGTTTCCAGGAACATCTGTGTCATTCCCTTCTTCATATTGTAACATCACGGGAGATCAAGTGACTCAAGTGGGACACTGCAGCAGCTTGTGTTTATTGCTGTGTTGTGAAGTTAAATGGATTGTATAATGTGGTATGTGCCCAGTTAGCCAGAGATCTCTATCAGCCCCTCTTTCCAGCATGCTCCAGTTATGACATCTGGGTATAATGCTTGCTGGAGCGTACACCCCATCATCCTTTCAGAGCTTCAGTTTTGTTAAGGCAGAATGATATGCATGCAGAAAATGTCAGGTCGTTGTGATCCCCACTTAAGTGTCTTGAAAAATGAAACGAACGACAGCAAACATGCTTGTGTCTGTTGCCTAATTTGCCACAAGTATAATCAAAAGAACCAGAGAGTGGGAGAGAGTGCCCTAAAAAATTACTCATGCACAACACTTCCCCCACACACTTTTTTATGTCTGACATCAGTGCTGGAAACATTGCATGACTCTCAGATAAATTACTGTTGTGCATATGCATAAACTAACACTCACTCTGTTAAGCTAAAAGCCCACAAGAGTGTGAAGTACCAGAAACAGACCATCCAAAGGATCATAAGAAGATAATGTGAAATTCTTGGCATCAAATGCAGAAATCACTGTGCACACCAGGCTGCTTCAGCATGCATAGAACTTTGCCTGTGTGGGAGACAAGAATTCCTGCTGGCCTATCAGTACCAATTAGAAGTGGGCAATTCTGGGGCTCCATCCAAACATTGCCCTGCAACTCATAGCCTCATGGACAATTGACTGTGATGCTACCAAAATGTGATGCAATCAGACTGACAGGAGTTGCAGACCAACATCTGGAGAAGCCATATGCACCCACCCTGGGATAAATGGAGTACAGCTCAGCTGAAGCTTCTCAGAAGACATTTTGGTTGCATTTTGTAAGGCTGCAAAGATGCACACCAGACTGCATCAAAAAGGTCACATTAATAGGAGTGACCCCCCCCCTTAAAGTGACCCTTCCATCTGCTGGGGAGTTGCTCCAGCCTGACCCTGCAAGCAGAAGACCTCCAGCTGGACTAAAAAAAAAATCAGCTTGGGAACCAATTGGGATCAGGCTGGAACATATTCCCCCATGTGTCATGTGATTGTCAGGAAACAGCTCACACCTGACCGCTCCACAAGTGGTTCAAGTTGTGCTGATTGTGGTTCAGGTTGTGTGATTATCACATCTTTGATTATGCTTTTCCACATCCTTTCTTAGTGTCACAGAATCATAAGAACATAAGAACAGCCTTGCTGGAACAGGCCCCAGCCCATCCAGTCCACCATTCTGTCTCACACAGCAGCTCACCATTTGCTTCAAAGTATTCCCACGCAGATGTCTTCACTTGCTTACGATTGAATGCAAATGTCATTGAGAGATATCCTGCCTATCTTTCCAACCTGGGGGTTGTCCTTAGGAATCCATAATGATAGCCATTTATACCCTTGTTTTCCATGAACATGTCCAATTCTTTCTTAAAGCTGTCAAGGCTGACATCCGTCACCACTTCTTCTGGCAGGGAGTTCCACAGACCAGTGATCCTCAGGGTAAAAAAAGGCTTTTCTCTTATTTGTTTGAGAACTAGCACCCAAGTTTCATGGAGTGCCCCCTAGTTCTAGTGTTGTAATCATGCCAGGTCCTAGGCACTTGTAGAACAGGGACTAGGTTCTCCTTGAAAGAGTGAGTTAATCAAATAAATGGCATTCCATTTTGTCATAGCTAACATAACCTTGGCTTGGAATTTGTTTGTTGGGACATCACATTCCCCAGATGTCATCCCAGTCTCAAAGCCTTTCATGATCCCTCCATACATTCATTCAATATCCTTCTCAGAATGATGACCCACAGCCAAGAGTTGTGACCCTTCGGTGCCACTGAAGGCTCTGCCAGAGATGCATTGTTGTGCTTGCTGTGAATGCAGAAGTGTTTCTCATTCCACAACGATTAGCAGCTTGAACTCTGGCTCAGTAGAAAGCTTTTGGTTGTTAACCATGTACTTAAATAGCCTGAATGAGATTTCTTGTCCTTGTAAGAGAGCAAAGAATGAGATTCTGATGCCCTTTTCTTGTTTTCCAGGACCTATAATAGATCTACTGAGGTTCCCCACTGCAGAATCACAGATAAATTTATATGCTTTTGATTTATGCTCAGTGTATCACTACTACACATTGCAGTTTTGTTTCATCATTCATCATCTACTTTTCAGAAAGTAGTCTGAAGCTGTGTGTGCGTGCAACTCAATATGGTCAGGTCGGAGAGAAAACTACACTAATTGACAATAATTTTAATCTCATTCCTTCCTGATCCTACATGTTAGGGTAGTCAGGCTTCCAGAGGGGAACTTTCATTTTAAAGAGTGTCCTTTCTGGACGATTTTCTTCCTGACATTTCACCAGACTCTCTGGCCGACATCTTCAGAGGGCAAGGAGCTCAGGGAACTAGGAGTTCTCTCTGTGCTCCAGGGTATAGAATGAGTGAGCTGGTGTGGTTTTTAAAGTTTTTTAAGTCTTTCCCGCAACTTTGAAACTCACACAGTCTCACTCACTCTATACCCCAGACAGAGCTTAAGTTGTGCATTTCACTTCTGTTATTTGTATCTATACACCTATAAAAACTAGCATAGGCTAGGCAGTTTTGCACAAATCTATGTCCTCTGTTGTCCTTCTTTTCTGGTGAAATGTCAGCCACCACCTTACTAGAAATGCTTATTTTTCATTCTGCCAGAATCATTTGTACTATTTAGCAGTGCAGCTCCTCAAGCTGGAGAAGAATGTGTTGTTCATTGTTATACAGGACTGGAAATCTGAAGTGACTGGTGGTAAGACACTGTAGTACATTTCCATTTTCATAATGAAATGAAACAAAATGGAAATTTTCATTTAGTTCCATTTTATTTTTGTTTATTATTTATTTTGACAAGTGCCAATCTCAGTGCTTGTCAAAATAAATAATAAAAATAAGCACCGACCAGCTGGCCCCACAGGCCAGCTGGTCAGTACTAGATTAAAAAAATGTGCTGACCCTACCATGGGCCAGCTAGTTGGCACTAGGGGAAAAGGGGGAGTGGTGACCTGGCCTGCAGTAGACAAAAAAAAGCCGACCCAGACTGCGGGCTGGCTGGTTGGCCCTAGAAAATTTATTATTATTATTATTATTATTATTATTATTATTATTATTATTATTATTATTATTATTATTATTATTATTATTATTATTATTATTATTAATAATAATAATAATAATAATAATAATAATAATAATAATAATAATAATAATAATAATTGATTGATTGATTGATTGATTGATTGATCGATTGATTGATTGATTGATTGATTGATTGATTGATTGATTGATTGATCGATTGATTGATTGATTGATTGATTGATTGATTGATTGATTGATTAAAGCAAAAAAGCACCAACCCAGCCCGTGGGCCAGCAGGTCAACACTAGCCCCCAAAAAAAAAAAAGAAATGAAATGCCATTTTGACATTTTGTGCCCATCTCTAGTTGCAAGTTGTCTGGGGCCTCTGATATATAGGTGACCTGAGGATCACCCCAAGTAAGACCCCAGCTTAGAAATGAGAAGCCAATACCACCTTTTCCATTCAGATGCTTTGATTAAGGTCTTGTGATTGGGCAATGAGAATTCTAGATGAAGCTCTCACCGACCTCCTGATGACAAATCGCAAAACAAGTTAGTTTGAAGAAATGGGATGGAGCTGAAGCACATGTGGAAATGATACACCTCAAAATATCAAGGGAAACTGATCTGCCTGTTCTTGGTTATAATATTTGTAATGAGATTGGTTTATTGGTTGGTTGGCCTGCTTCTGTCCCTGAACCCCCTTTTTGGAAGATAGGGAAGGTATTAATTAGACAAATTAGAGAATTAAAACAAATACATTCTGTGAGTTTTTAAACATTGTCTTTGGTTCCCAATCTGTTTCTGAATGAAATTCAAACTCTTAGCCCTTGCCATGAAAGCCTCACATTGTTTTAATACTGATGACAAGGCAAAAACCCCTACAAATTACCCAAAATGGCTAATCTAATTAAAAATTAATATCCATTGGGAATAAAGGTAGAAGGGAAACTGAGTTTTTATTGGGGGAAGTGTCTCGTTCCAGGGAAAGGAGTGCCTTCTCACAGAGCTTATACTGATGCTGACCCCTTAATTATATAAATATACAGTAATACTTTCAATTCCATTTGTACGGAGAACACCTGATTCTAATTAGCAAGGATTAGTTATAGCATGGAGAACTACTCAGTCTCCTAATCAAGTCTTTCAGGTATTAACATACATAGTCTCAAAATCACAGGACACACTTTTAGAACGTACTAGTTCCTGTACGAGTTTAAATCCTCATCTGAATTTGTCAGATTCATGTGCTCCAATGTCCTGTGTTTCTACTTAAAACTAGCTGGACTGGCTTTCTTCTTTTAAAATGTTTCACTGGATGACCTCCCACCCCCTAGAAGAAATAGAGATATTATTTCACTATAAATTAAATATCATATCATCTCAAATTCCATCCAGTACTAGTTTTTCTATACTGAGTTAGCCTGCACGGATAATATAATGTACTGGGCTATAGAAAAGATGCAGCCTTTTCATCCATCCCATAATCATCAACCGGGATTTTGCTGTAGTTCAAATGAGATGCAGGTTTTTGGACTTTATAACTAAGGGCGTTTATACACGACCCCTAAGCTCCGCCGCAAATGGCTGCAAGGTCCAGACCTTAAAAATGTTTACCCACCAGCTCCGGACTTTGCAGACAATTAAGTGCGACCCCGCCCACTTTAGCACGACCAAACAGCAGTTTTCTTGTGCCTGCTTTTTGGAGGTGACAAATATTTGATCCGGTGTAAGGATAGTGAGTGTGGGGCTCTCCTGGCTTCTGTTTGTTCTTTTTTTGCGCCCCGCCCCTTTAAGAGATCTGTATGCTGCCGGGAACAAAACGGAGGTAAACCGACATTCTTTTCTTTCTTTTTTCTCCCTCCCTCAGGCAGCCAGCAACCAGGAAGTGCGGAGGGGGGTGGGGACAGAGGAAGAGCGAGGAACTCCTAAGACCTCTGGTCCGAATTTAAGTGGCCAGCGGATCTTAGGGGTCATGTAAAAAGGCTCTAATTTAGGGCACATACATGGCCTGGTAAACATACTCCTCTTGAAAGAATATACATATCACATAAATTAATTCTTTCAGCTCAATATTTCAACAATGCTGGAAGACAATCTCTTTTAAAAAACTAAAAAAGAAATGAAATAATGTGACTATCTTACAAAACTGCTAACTAAACTGAATTCTGCAGACCTGTTACATCTTCTCTTGCTGTGCCAATAGAACCTTAAAGGAAAGCAGTAATTTTTTACTAAGTCCAAATCTTGCTAAAAGCAGATAAAATTGAGTTTCTGCCCTCAAATTTAAGCTGTTGTCAGTAACTACTAATCTTTCAATCTCTTGGGTGCTTATATAGAGACCATCAACATCAAAGAAGGAATCATGTTTAGTTCTGCAGCATTCTTCATTACCATATTTGAAGAGAATGGAAAATGACAGGTGCATTAATTGAATATTATTGGCCACTGAGTCTCAACCTTGGGTAAACCAGGTGTTCTTGGACTACAATTCCCAGAAGCCTTCACCACAAGCTGTGCTGGCTGGAGTTTCTGTGAACTCAAGTCCCACAACATTTGGATTCCTAATGGAAACCCCTGCTGTAGGCTATATTTTATAGGTATCTCTTCAAAACTGTTGATGGAACCTCTTGAATCCTGCAAAACAATTCAATGGTTATCCTAAGAACTATAACAATTTATGTATTCAATTTATCTTAATAGTTTTGTCTCCATAATCAGCTCTTGTCCATGACTGCTGTCTTATTTCTTTGGCAAATATAGGTTTGGGTGTCAATCCTATGCATGCACAATGACTGATCCTATGCACATTTACTCACACTAACTTGTCATTAAGCTCAATGAGACATTCTCCCATGTGATTTTGCATACAATACTAACCGTAATATAAAGCATCTTTCACAGACAGAAGCAAATGGCTACTGTCATTATTGGGATAAGAACAAATAGTTATTGACCGGCAATGCTGCAAAACCTTTCAAAACAATTTGTGTTAGGTGTAAGACATTTACAAAACGCCTAAATGTTGATGTTGATCTGCCTAATTGGGGTCCACTCACGTGGACCCCCATTTACATTTTGTGGACAACTGGGGGGTCTCTATAGACCACTTTGGGAACCACTGACGTATCAGCACAACAGAAGTATGAAAAGAATTGGTATAACTGGGGCTCTTTTCTTACATGTGATTAACCACTTATATGTAAACGTGTCATTTGGAGCAGGGAATAGCTGCTAAGTAGTAAGTCCCTGATGGAATTTGTAATTCTACTGTTTGTCATTCTGAGTTTTGCCAGTGTAAAATATCCAACCAAATTCTAGCCTCATTGTATCTGTAACATAACTGCACTGATCAATGATCAATTAATTCCTTTCTTCCGGTCATATCACATTATTCTGGAAGTAAGCAAGTCAGCTAATAAATCAACAAGCAGACCAGATACTAAAATAACATGGAGAAAATCTAAAAAGGCATGCATTTGACTGAGTAATAAAATGATGACAACTGCAAGTGAACCCAATATTCTGTTTGGCTTCTCTCAGTCTTATTTTAGCATCAGACACCCAGCAGAAGGAACCATATTGCTGAATAAATCTGGATGAACTGCATCAGTTCTGAAATATGTTTCCTAGATTTGCCATTTGTTTTGTCCATATGTGGTGCTTGTCTATATTTAATTAGAGGGAAGTAGTAAAATGTATATGGGTAGTTTGTGGTTTGTTTCTCTCCTTCTTCTTCTTTTAAGCATTCCAGTTAACTACAAATTCCTCTCTCTTTCACTCTGTTGAACATTTTGGCAGTGTTTTTCTCCCTGAAGTGTTTTACTCCATCGAGGCATGTGCTTTGACAGCACCTTTTAATAATATTGCAAGCCTAGCCATAGCAACACCAATATTACCCTAGGAAAGGTCACAGAAACCACTAAGCGAAAAAAATCAAGATTGCCAGAGGGAGAAAAGTCTGGATTAAAACCAGCTTTTCAAACTTGTCAGAAGGTGCACCAGTCTAGTATTTGTCCTGACTCCTGGTTCCTTTTATGACTAGGGTAGAATCCAAACAGCCCAATACCCACTGAATTGCTGTGTTTATTGTACGGGTAGAAACTGGGAGCTCTTGTTTGTATTTCATATTAAGAGCAGGAAAACATGCTCTAGGAACTCTCCTGAGACGTTGCTCATTTAAAACTCCTTCCTTAAAACAGTAACACAGACCTTTGTTAAAACCAGAACACTAATACTGACCATGGAAGTTATTAACTTGCCTATTGAAAGTAAGTTTTTTTTTGACCCAACTGGAATTTATTCCCAGAAAAGTCTTAGTAATAGGACCCTTCCTGAGCCCTCTGTATAAAATATGACCAACCAAATCCAGCCAGTAGATCAGGGAACGGGACTATCAGCAGAATGTTTGATAAATATTCTGTTTTTGCTGCTTTGAGGACCACAAAAACTATTGTCAACCCCCAAAATTGCCCTGCCAAAGAAAAAGAAAAGAAGTCACCCCTTAGGTTCATGTCCAGAAGCTAACAGGAAGTACAGGTGAATCTAACTGGCTATGAAATTGCATCATCCACAACACCCGAGGCATTGTGGGACAGGTCAAAAGGCCCACAAATGTATCTTCTCTAGAGGAGGGAGTTGACCAAAAGGCTTGGAAGAAATACATGTACAGTTTCTACTGCTCGCTACTTCCCCACTATATTTAGCACTGTCTAGGGTGGCCATTTTCACAGCCCAGAGTAGCTAAATGGGTGTTTATAAATAAATAAATAAATAAATAAAAGATGAAATCCGTAGCACTTTTTATTCTTCCTTGAGTCACCAGGCAAAGCAACAGATATCAGGATGAATGGCTGTCAAGGAGGAGAAAGTCTGATTTTCATAGAATGATGGAATCATTGAGTTGGAAGGTGCCTATAAGGGCACCAGGCCCTTAACCAATATCAGGCTTTAAGCATCTCAGTTGCATCCCCCAAATACTGGCTTATTTCATTTTTTAAAATATACAAGCCAAAATCCTGTTGTGAAAAACGGTGTTTGTGAGGGCAATTGACTATGAAATGAGTGGACAAGTGGACATATGATGGACAGCCAGCAAAATGCCCCCAAACACTTACATGATTGCCCTTGTATGATCACATAATCTAACTAATGTGAATGTGATATAGATTAGTGTTGCTTTATCTTCTGAGGTCCCAAGTCATAGCTTGGTTTGCTTATGCATGACATTGGCATTACTGATTGGCACAAAATAAGGCTGGTGGACATCCTTCAGCCTGCTATAGTTTTATGCTGTGTAATCTTCACTGTAAGGATCCCTACACCTTATAGCCCAAGACTTCCTAGGTGCTAAGCAAAACAACCTACTATACTCTCAAAACTGTTGTCTGATCCCCTTGTCTCCAACCCACCTCTTCTGGCTAACTTCTGAAACAAGCTGTGTTTCCTATGAAGGCAAATACAAGTACAGTGGACCCTTGTATAACGAACAGCTTGTATAACATAAAATTTATACAACATAAAAATTACGGAGATCGGGGAAATTTGCTTAACATAATCACCTATGGGGAGAATCCATACAACATAAAAATGGGATTACTCTGTTTTCAATGCATTCCTATGGGAATTTGTATAAAGGAAAATTTGCTTAACATAATTTTATTTGGAACGAATTAATTCCTTTATACAAGGTACCACTGTAATTTTATAAAGGCAACATGTCAGTGGGAGGATGGTTGTTTGTATTGGAAATGACTGTGCATTTAATCTGGATAAAAGTAATTCAGCCCCCCTCCCCCCAATAGCTTTTCTCACATTGCACACCCACAGAAGGAGAACAACTTTCATAACAATTCATTCAGCAAACCCAAGAGTATGCTGCAGGTCACATTAATCTATGTAACCAAAGAGTCACTGGTCTACTTTTACTGCCTGTTATTGAGGCATGCATATATACACAGTAGAGATGGGCGAGAAATTTTTTTTTGCATTTAATTTTTCATTTTTTGTTTTGTTACAGAACAAAATGAAAAACCAAGTGCCCTTTAAAAATAGCGAAGTGAAACAGAAATTTTCATTTTGTTCCGTTTTGTTTTCATTTATCATTTATTTTGACAAGTGCCAATCCGTGGGCCAGCTGGTCGGCGCTAGACTAAAAAATAAGTGCCAACCCTGCCACGGGCCAGCTGGTAGGCGCTAGCAAAAAGAAGAAGAAAAAACCAAAAAAAGTGCACTGACCCGGCCCGCGGGCCAGCTATTCAGTTCTAGCAAAACAAAAGAAAAGAAAACAAAAAACAAAAAGACCAGCGGGTCTGGTAGGCTGTTAAAAAAAAAAAGAACAAAACAATTTTTAAAAAAAAATCATTTTGTTCTAAACAAAATGAATTAAAAAATGAATGAAACACCATTTTGTCAATTTGTATGCATTAAAGTTCAGGCTCTAGTTCTTTGTGTATAATTTAAGGGGAATGACAAGATTGAAGAGTGACACTGTGACCTCTTAAATCTCCTTTAGGCTGTTGAACCAGAGGAACATGTAAAACCACTCAGAGGCAAGTCCAAATGATGGCCATGGGAAAAACTAGCTACATGTCCCTTGAACACATACATTTCCCTTGGTCAAGCTCACAATTTCCGTCAGCAACAGAGTGAAAAGTAAACCATCTCAAGCCATTGTCAAAGATATTCCAAGGGTGCAACCCTACAAATGTGGTACTAGTTTAACTGAACAATTTAGCTTTATGGCCAGAGTGTCTAATATTACACCCGTGGCGTGGAGTAGCAATCTGGATTACCTCTGTTTCATTTAGAAATTCCACCTGATTGGAAATTAAGAAGCCATTTCACTGGCCTATCTGCGTTCTTCCATGAGTCATCTTATAAGCATGATTGACAACCCAATTATATTTACTCAAGAGCAAGGCACACTAAGTGTACAGTCATGTGCTTTTTCTGTATTATTTCTTTAAGAGGAAGACCAGAAGACTTCAGTCCTGGAAGGGCTTTCTTGTCAGTTGTTCCCTCTCAGAATGTCCTCCCAAAGGAAGTTGGGTTGGTCCATTTCTATTGTTCTTCCTGAGGAAGGCAATGAACTTTTGACTCAGGTGGTCTTTTTGGCAATGAGCAAGCCTTTAAAGGAGCAATTCCACCCCTTTTTAGTTACATGTCTTCAATGTTGCTTCTAATTCACTTGTGGTATAATAATTTGTTTAATGGTGTTCTAATATGCTGTGTAATCTTGGCTGTGAGGATCCCTACACCTTATATCCCTCAGAAAAACACAGGATGAACAATTAGCCAATCAGACAGACAGACAGATTAAAAACATTAGGCAGTACTTGGACCTAATAGGACATTGTCGGGAGCCTGCATTAGTAACTCAGGGAATACAACAATCTTGGGTATACATCAGTAACAATACTTTCAGGTTGTCCCATTGATACTAAATTATGGCAAATCTCAGAATTGTTTTAGCAGTCTCCTCTTCTGGACGAACAGCTGTGTTTAGGAACCATGTAGCATGTCCAAGACCATACAAGCTAGCTCTTCTTCCACAAGGCATAGTCAACCTCACTCTCTTGGATCTGTAGACTGGTGGTTTATCTCCCTGAACTAATGAACCAGCCAGGCCCCCATTACTGTGCCAAATGAGCAGGAAATCATATTTAACATGTGTGTTCCTTTTAAAACTCATAGTTTGTGGATCATTCTTGGAGTAAATAAAATGCATAATGTTGGAGTTTGACATCTCCTTCATTCATGGCAAAAGCAATGCAGTGGTGGTACTGGAGTTGAAGGATCAGCGAGTACAATACTGTCAGGATGCCCAAATGTGTTCACAGTCTTCACTAGACATGGGCACGACTTGGCGAAATTGTCGTTTCCGTTTTCGGATATCGTTTCCGTTACGTAACGGAAACGGTAACGACAATTAAGCTGTCAGAACTCGAACTCGAACCGAAAAAAGAAAAATTGGGTCTGATTTGTCGTTGTCATTCCTGGCATCGCGCGGCGATCGCGCGATGCCAAGCGGCACAGGAAAAAAAGTTTTAAAAATAAAAAAACCCGATTCCCGGCCAAAAAAGCAGGCGAAAATATGCCTGCCTGAGGGCACCTACCAGAGGGGTGGTTTCTGGGGGGGGTCCCCAGCCTCCCCCCTCCTATCCTGGGCTGCTGGTACCGGGCTGGGAGGGGGCATCCTTGGCGTCTCCATTTGCCATGCGGTGTGGGGGGATCCAAAATGGCGTCCGCAATATTTTTTTTGAAATCGTGGTCCAAAAAACCACCAAAGCACCACAGAAACATGCAAAAATTAGCTATTTTAAATGCTTGAATGTTTACAGTAGCAGCAGTGGGTTTTTTTATAGCAGTAGAAGGTCGCACTGATTTTATTTTATTTTATTTTTATTTTTATTTTTTTACACCTGCGCAATGATGGGCTGGCCATGGGATGGGACCATGCAAATGTTTGGACCCATTCTACCAATCGCATGGCCAGGTTTTGACTGACACTTCTGGATGTGCAAGAGGGCATAAAAAGCCGAGGCACTCCCAGAAGAGTCGCAGTCCGGGCTTGGTTATGGGTGGGAGAGGGCTGTGTGTAGCTGGCTGCTGTGCTAGACTAGTTTCGATTTCGCGGAGCCTTTAGATTTCAGTTAGGCAGGCAGGGAGGGAATTGATGCAATTGAATTTTTAGGAAATAATAATAATTCCTTTCACTCTCTGTCTGCTGTGGGGAATAGCAACGCAGTTTATTCCTTTTTATTCTCCTGCAGTTTGTTAGGATTTCTTTTCTGATAGTGCTTCAAAGGGGGGGAGGTTTGAGTGGGAGGGGAGGTGTGGATTTATTTTAAAAATTTCATTTGCTTGGTGGCAAGCCAAGGTCCTTTCATACCCTGCCTGCAGCTCTGCTGTGGGTGCACTGCCCACTTTGTTTGCAATAAAAAATGCAATTGCTTTATTCGATGCAGTCTTGTGCAGCAAGTCAGTTTAAAGTGTTTTCCGCCTGCTCTGGGTCATTGCGGGACCCGCGCCCGCCGCCCGCGCGCCCGCACGCCCGCCGCCTAGGGCGCAAAAACACCTAGCGCCAGCGGGACGGCATTCGCTGGGACGTCAAATCGCGCGAAATCACGGCGGCGGTAACGACAAACGACAAACGACACGACGAAATGACAAATTTTAAAAAAGTTTCGCAAAAAACCGAAACGACCCAAAACGGACCCGTCCCGAAAAACAACAACTCGAAAAAAAATTTCTGGTCATGCCCATCTCTAGTCTTCACAGTCTTCAGGAAGGCTTCTTCTATGTCCCTCTGGTATACATTCTAGTTCCCATATGTCAAAAATAACCTCTGGCCTCGTGGTGCAGTGGTTAAATGCCTGTACTGCAGGTAAAACTGTGCTCACGACCTGGGGTTCAATCCCAGGTAGCAGGCTCAAGGTTCACTCAGCCTTCCATCCTTCCGAGGTCAGTAAAATGAGTACCCAGCTTGCTGGGGGGGGCAATGTGTAGCCTGCACACTGTAATTAAAATTGTAAACCGCCCAGAGACTACTTAAAGTGGTATGGGGCGGTATATAAGCAGAACACTTTGGCCATTTGCATCTATAAGCCAAGGCATATTTCACTGGTAGTAAGTTCCAACCTCACTGGAAATAATCAAGGAGCCATTCAAGTGCTCTTCAGCCGGCCTACATCCATTCTTGAAGGAGACCTGTGATGAACATTGTGAAATATGCAAGCCTGTGCATATTTAATTGGAAATGTGCTGCACTAATCCCATCAACAAATTAAACGGTTTGCTCCTGTAGGATTGCAACTTGGGCATTTTTCTTTCTTTCTGAGTGAGATATACAAATATCTTCTTGCCTATATGAAAGCATAAGCCTAATAATTATTAGAGCACTACCCCAATGGCTGTTTGGTATCTTCAGTCACAGTCTTTCCTCATTTGCTACCAAAATTTATTATGTGCTGTTGGCGAGAAATAAAGGAACATTTTTATGTTCCATCAGTGAGTCTTTTTACTGCATAATGGGTAACTCATGTTCCAAGAAACCTTAAAACTCCACAACAAGCAAGATGCAGCTCAATATGTCATAAAATGCCCATCTGTTGGGGAAGTCTGCCTTCTTTATTTTTTGTAATATCATAAGTGAGACAGGCATTGGCAGCAGTGTGCTATATATGAGTCCCATAAAGGTATAATTATGGCCTTCAGCTGCAGGTACATTGTCAGGGAGTTTAACTTTCTCCTTAGGCGAAAAACAGAGAAAGTACTCAGTCAGCGTTACTGAGAGAACAATCTTAAGGAATGAAATTCTAGCTTAGTTGTATCTATCAGTTCACACAAGGGCAAAGAGCTTCTGGGCTGCAGCTGGACGTTATTGTAAATAGAAAAAAATAATAATAATGCAAAGGATTGTAAAAATATTCTTAAACAATGCATTTTCCTGTTGCCTTCAACAATGTTAAAAGGTCTGGACGGTGTCATTCATATATAGTGAGGGAAGGAGAAGGATGATTTTGAACATTTCAAAATCTACAAGTTTGCTAGAGCTTAAAGGTTTCTCCTTGTTGTGCATATCTAAGCTTGAGTGTCACATAATGTTGATATTTATTTATTTATTTATTTATTTATTTATTTATTTATTTATTTATTTATTTATTTGATTTTTTTTTATTCTGTGCCATCTAGCAACAATATCCACTCTGGGCGGTTTACAACATTAACTAGTACAAATACTAAATACAAAATAATATACAATATATATGAATACAATAAACACAATAAGGAAAACTAAGTCAAAACTAACATTAAAAAATAAAAGAGCAGTAAACTGAAGTCAGAGTGTGAAAGAATGAATGAGCAACGAATATAGCAAGCTAAACTAATAACCAGGGAAAGCCTTTCTATATAGCCATGTTTTAAGGAGTCGCTTAAAGGTAGACAGTGTAGGGGCAAAACAAAGCTCAGGTGGGAGTTGATTCCAAAGTCGAGGGGCCACCCATGAGAAACTCAGTGAGAAGCCTCATTTCCTCACTAGTGATTTATGAGCCTCCTTCAGTGCTGGCACACTCAAATGCCCCACCCGGGGCAAATCGGTACAATGGGCAGTACCTTTTGGTAAGAGCTGCTCTGAGAGATAACAAGATCCCAAACCATTTAGGGGTTTGTATGTTATCATTAAAACATTGAAGTCAATGCAGTAATGGATCAGCAGCCCATGCAGTGTGGCCAGCATGGGGGTAATATGTTGGCATTTACTTAATTCCATTACTAATCCAGCTGCAGATTTCTGCACCAGCTGGAGCCTCTGCATGAGTTTCAAGGGTGACCCTATGTAGAGACCATTGCAGTAGTCTAATCTCGAGACTATGAGTACATGGACCAACGTGGTAAGTGCATTAGGGTCCAGGAAGACACGGAGCTGAGAAATCTGTTTGAGATGGAAATCGGCAGACCAGACCGCTGACACCAGCTGAGATTCCAGAGACAGCACTAGATCCAGTAGTATGCCCAAGCTTTGCACTTCATCCTGTATGGAGAGATGCCCACTCACCCCAAAAAACTGAGGGAGCTTCCCAACCACCAACATCTGGTGCTGCCACCTGGAGGACCTCCGTCTTGCCCAGGTTTAACCTCAGTCTATTCATGCTCATCCATCCCAGTACAGCCTCCAGGCAAGCATCCAGGGACGAAATGGTATCTACTACAGATGGAAAAAAGGAGATATAGAGCCCCATACTTCCTGACAAAACCCCATACCTCCTGACAACTGTCCCCAGGAGTCTCATATAGATGTTAAAGAGCATGGGGGAGATGACTGACCCCTGTGGCACCCTACAATTGATGGATTAGGGGGCAAAGGTCATCTCCAGCTGAACTCTCTGGGGATGGTCCTCCAAAAAGGAATGGAAACACTGCAGAGCACTGCCCCCTGATTCCCAACCCGAAGAGCCTCCCCAGGAGGATAACATAGTAGATGGTATAAAAGGCTGTGGAGAGATCGAGGATGACCACCAGGGATGATTTACCCTTGTTGGCCTCCCTCAAAAGGTCATCATGCAGGGCAACCAATGCCAATTCCATACCATGATGCGGCCTCAACCCCGACTGAAATGGGTCGAGGGCATTGGTTTCATCCAGAAGGCCCTGGAGCTGATCCTCTCAACTACCTTGCTGATAAATGGGATATTGGTGACGGGCCTATAATTGCCAATTTGGGCCACCACCAGATTTGTCTTCTTCCGAATGGGTCTAATGAGTGTCTCTTTGAGGACAGGGGTGACTCTGCCCTCCAGGAGAGGGCCATTAATTATTGCAGTGACAGTCTGGCTGCTTTTATAAGCCAGGCCGGGCAAGGGTCAAGGGAGGAGGTGGTGGCATGACAGTGATCAAGGGCCCTGTCCACTTGAGAAATGTCACCAGTTGAAAGGTGGGCAGAATATCCGGGCAAGGCAGTGCAGTGGAGGTCTCTGCTTGATCTACAGCCATTAGCTGAAGGTCTAGATCCCACCAAGAGGGATCCATTAGCCTGTGTGGGTGGACCATCTTAATTAATAGGCCCCTGCTCCCCATGAAATGGGGTAGCCACTGAGAGGCTGCATTGTAATAGGTGGTGGTGGTCAAGGGAACCAACACAAGGTTGGTCACCACCGGCCCACTCTCTCTCTCTGAGCATTAGAGAAAACCAGATCCAGGATGTGACTTCCCACATGTGTGGGGACATTGACAAGCTGGGGAAAGTCCAAGAAGGCCATGGTCAAGTGCTGTCCAGTGGCCTGTACCTCTGCATGGATGTTGAGATCATCTAGAACATTCAACTGGGGGAACAGCACCGCAGAGACAAAGGCCGCCATCTCTGGTCGCAGGGAGCACAGTACACCAGCATAATCCCAATTCCATCTCTGTCCCCTACTGACACATGAAGGGCCTCAAGACCTGGCATTTTATAGTTCCCCTTCATTTCACACCACCCTGGTCTGAGATAATTTTATTCTGGAAGGGTTGTGTGGTATCATAATCAAAACTCTGGAAGAAATATATTTCTACTGGTCCTAGTGGTGAGTGTACCATTTGCGTTTTGTAAAAGTTGTTTTAGTTGTTTTAAGTATCAAAATATGGGTATTCTTTTCATATACTGTGTTTGTATATTGTCATGATGATAAAAAAGAAAAAAGAAAAAGAGATACTGGTTACTTATTTTAAACTACTTATTTTAATGGGAATGGTTTGGAAACAACCCAACAAATGAAGGAAAGATATTACCAAATGTGGATTTGCATAACAGATCCCAGTTGTTTAACAATGAGAGTAGCAAAGTGAATCCTTTTACATTGTAAACCTTATGAAAGGAATTTTGGTTTGATAGGAAAGTTACTGTTAATTCCTGTCCAGAAAGGAAGGGGGAGGGGAGACCAGGTCTTCCCTTTACCCCTGTTTGCAAAACTCCAAAAATGTTACATGTCTGGTTTTGAATGGATCCACAGAGGTTGTGCTGGAAGTTACAAAGTTCTGCACATGCTGGTTACACAATGAGCACACTGTGTTTATTAGGTGATGTTACTTCTCTGCAGCAATCACATGTTTTTGTAGATTGCTCAGAAATGCAGAACAGTAGCAGGAGAGGGGAGTCTATTTTATTGGAAGTTCAAAGAGAGCGACAGTATGTCTTGTATACCCTCTTCCCCAAAGGTACTTTCACAAAATGTACAGAATGAATTCCATTACATTTCAGAGATTGTTCCTCCTTATAGAAGTGTGAGTGCCAATGTTCCATGCAGTCATCTCACTAATTGGCAAGGATGTGGCTTGAAAAATAAAAGAAGCACAGTTAGAGTGTTGTTAAAAATCTTCACCCACACCCACAGTGTCTCCTTCTAGTCAAAGAAAACTGTAGGCACTTTCTCCCAAAAGGGAACCCTGAATCACAAAACAAGCACTGGCAGGTTGAGAAGATAATAGAATGGGTTTGTGGCAGTTCAGGTGTTCTGTTTGGAAGCTTTATGTTTATACAGTAGGGGGAGATATCCTGTGGCTGGGAGAAAATAAATCAGTTTTAGCAGAGCCTGATTCCTCCCCAATACATAAACCCTTAAGTGATTTTAATCAAGTGGTTATTTTCAGGTAAACACTAATTTACTTTTCCATTGCTTAGCCATAGTCAAGGAATAAGATTTACTGCTTCCTGAACAGGCTGGTTCTTAGTTTTCTGTGTGGTTTGAGCTCTTGTTTTCATTCTCCCCACCAGCACATAGACAATCATAATACTTAGAGCAAAAAGAAAAGAAAAGTTATTGTGGGCCCCATACGGACTAACATATTTTATTTGAATGTAAGATTTCAAAGAATCACAGTGAAATAAATCCAAAGAGACAGTAGTAGTAGTAGTAGTAGTAGTAGTAGTAGTAGTAGTAGTAGTAGTAGTAGTAGTAGTAGTAGTAGTAGTAGTATATTTTGGTCTTTTTGTTCTACATAGTGATACAGACAGTGCCTAACTTCATGGGCATTTGTCCCACTGTAAGTATGACCTGGTTCACTCCTTTTACTGGCAAGTGGCAACCAGATGAATCAAGTGTCAGTGCAAACCAATCTGGCTCCAGAGTGTATCTGCTTCCACCTTTTTGATTCTCTGTCAGGGACTCCTGTGCTTAAGGTGTGGGTACGATCACTCTATTTTAGTTCATTTCCAACATGCATGATTGCTGGGATCAAACCAAAATAACTGGCTGGCTGTCTCTTTGGAGAAGTTTCTTAATAATATCAACCATCTTGCCCCTTCATGATCTTGAGAAATGGAAAACCTCCACTCAGCTCTCCTTTGGAAGGGGGAGGAAAAGAAGTTTTGCATTTCTTTTTTTTAAGCCTGTCAAAGCATTGCTGATGCACTGTCAATTAGAAATCAAAAGCTTTGTCTCCCTTTCACTCCAAAGGAAAATAAATATATGCCTTTCATTTCTCAAGATCATTAAAAGGCTTCTTCAAAGGACAGCCAGCTAGCTGCTCAACAATTGCTCAACAACCTAGGAATCTTTCCCTTTAAACAGAAATAATCTTTCCCTTTAATGACCAAAGAAGATCTTGATTGTGCTGAACAGGGTTGCCTGGGATGCGGTGTAGTTTCCTGATCCCAACCCCCCAGATCTTTCCATGTGGATGCAAGGATTGCACCACAGCTCTCTATGAAACCTTAACTGACCCCATTTAGCACAATCCAATGTGCTCCAATTTGGCCATCTAGACAAGACCTAATGCAGCTATGTCCATGAAAGCACACATATGTGCACCTTTCAGACTTGGATACATCCCATTTTGTTCAATGACTCTATGCACAGACAAATGAGTTCGGAATGGGTCCTCCTGCTTCACTTCAGCATTCCCATTCACAAGCAATTCATTAAAAGAATTTAGTTTGGAGTCATTGAACAATGTTTTTCTAGACACCATCTAGATCTGTCAAAAATAAGAAGAAAATAAAATAAGAAATTAAAATAAATAGAAATCTGGATTGCTCCTATATCCCTGTTACTAAAACATATGGCAGAAGCTGGACACTACAGTCCTACTTTTAAAATCAGACTCTCCTATCCAGCTGTCCCTTGTCCCTGTGTTGTATTATGCCCCCCCCTGCGAAGTGGGCATAATACTACCACTCTTTTTCAGTCTAACCTCCCAGCCTCACCAAGTTGCAGTGAGGATAAAGTGGACAGTCAGGAATGGCTCTAAGACTTCAAAGGAAAAGTGAGAGATCACAGTTACAATTAAATAAATATGTCATTATTTCTGGGTCTGGTAAAGTTGCAGCCTGGATTCCATACAATTGTCTTCTAGTGCCTATGTACAGATGCAAGATCAGCCTTCATCAGCCTTGGATAGATATTTTGGCTTTCTGCTTTGTTTGCTGAGGTTTTGTAGCCAAAGGTGAGGGATTATAAAAGTTTAAGATCAAAACAGATGGTGGGCGGGCACCAGGTTGAAGAAGGTTATGGTAGACAAACTCCTAATTTGCATCCCACAAAAATATCTTTTAGGCTTGGAAGCTGAGAAGCTCTGATGGCAGCATTTGACTTGGCAGCATGGATGGAACTGTCATACTCTCTTATTTTGGGGGCACCATCTGTCACCGTACAGCCATGAATTTGGCGGATGATGAGACAGAGAGAGAGAGAGAGAGACTGGAAAATCAACACCATAGAACATGATGACCAGGGTAAGGTAAACACACTTGGTTTTTATTGCTTACTGTGAAAGAGTGTCAGTACAGTATTCATAAAGGATTTGTGTTCCTCCTAATGGAGATCTTCTAAGAGAGAAAATAGTCTCTTGTTGATAGAGCCAGATAAATAGGCCACAAAGTGGATCTTTGAGCTACATCATAGACAAGAAGTTGTGAAATTAAATGAATATTTAATTTTTTTTTACCTCATCTTTTTTCTTAAACGGGCCCAGCAGGGCTAGAGTATAACCCATCATGCAGGTACAAAATACACCCTTAAATAATATATTGTAATTGTACTATTAAACAATAAACAGTTTTAGGTGGAAAGCTCATTGGTTTAGTTATCTGATTGCAGAGCCAGGCGTTGGAAGTTTGATTCCCCTTTGTGCCTCCTGTGAAGTAGAATCAGCTGGTGTGGCCTCGGGCAAGCTGCACAAGAAGAGAATGGTAAACCATTTCTGAGTATTCTGTACCTGAATGAGTCTGAAAAAGGGTCACCATAAGTCAGAATTGACTTGAGAACTCACAAGGATGATTATTATATTATTAAGGGAAATGAAGAGAATATTTAGATGTCAACGATCCCTTCCTGTACTCCTCAAGACAGTATTAATGTTCTCATTATACTAAATGATTTTGTGCTCTGTTCTTTTGTCATAGGAAAATGAGTGGGATGATGAACAAATTAATGGGCCAATGTGGATTTTATCACCCACCAATCCTCACTGGCATGCAGAAACATGTTTCCTGCAACAGACTTACACAGCTTCCTTCCTGAAGGAATGACTCCATATAGTTTATTTATTTATTTATTTATGAGTATTTTTACCCCGCCTTTCTCCTTGGAAAAGGCCCCAAGTTGGCTTACAGTAATGAGGGACAATATACAGTCCAGTACAATTAAGACATTTTCAAGTTTAAGAACAGGGAATTGTGTTCAAGTTTAAGAACAGGGGTGTCTTACAGCATTAGAAGATGACATTAAAGCTAAAAGAGAACGTGAGCAGTTAAGAAAAGAGTATAAATTCCATGTAATCATGTACAGTAGACCATCTTAAAGTTATGAGGGATGGGAACTAATAATCGATAACATAGTGCCAATGTAATCACCCAAGGAGAGATAGTTCTCAATGTTCATATCCCCTTAGACATTAAATAATTGTGACATGTTTTTGAATGTCTGTAGGTTATTTGTAATAAAGGAGGATAAGTTACCAAACTAGACATATTAGTTTCCACCTCAGGTAGTGCTTTTTACTAGTTCAGTGGACAGGGGCTGCCACACAGCAGGGCAGAGCTTGGGAAAAATATATTTTTAGATTATAATTTCATGTTAAAACAGTGAGCATACTGGCAACAGGATTTGGAGAGTTGTAGTTTAAGGAGCGGGGGAATCTTCGAATTCAGATTGTGTAAGGGTGCTGTTTCACAAAAAATGATTTGTGCACACCCTCATCCTGCAAGTTGAAAGGGGTTATAATGACTGACTAGAATTCATTGTGGCCATATATTCATTTGCCTTTGACCTCAGTCCTATGAGGTTCACTGGGATACACTCTTCAATGTAAGAGGGCATCGTACAGTAGTTTTTCCATCTTATGTCCTGGTTTCCGTGTAATACAAAAAGCACCAGAACCACATTAGCTTTGTAGGCTCAGTTTTCCTTCTCAACCTTACAGAGAACTGAAGCTTACTGTGTATCACTCTCTAAATCTGGCATGCGATCATTTCATGCACTGAAAATGAATCTCCGTCAGCTGGCCTAAAGATGGAGAAAAACAGAGGTGGCAGGGAAGCCCATGTATTGAGTTTCTCTTTATTCTCTTCAGATGTGGTTGATGTTGAGCAGCAGATAACCATTGCATATGACAATTTTCTTGTGCCAAAACTCTTGGGAAGCTCAACTTCATTAAATGCATTTTAAAAACCATTTGCTAATCAACAGTTTCTTTCCCTATATGCAGAATGTCAGAGGCTGTCTACATGGAGGTTTATCATGCGTTGGAGCCTACTGTTTCTTTGGAACAATTAAGGACTTGGAACCTTTTCGTGGTGTAAGATTCCCTAAATGGCTCCAGAGTCAATTTGCTAATATTGTGAAGTGGCTCAGTAAGCAAACCATTCCTGGATCTTAGTAAATGAACTACATTCCTTGCTCAGCAGAAGGCAAGAGAAGTGAGACAGACAGACAGACAGACAGACAGACAGACAGACAGACAGACAGATAGATAGATAGATAGATAGATAGATAGATAGATAGATAGATAGATAGATAGATATAGATACTAACATAATGAATGATAGTCATAAACATAATATGTATCACTGATATAATATGTTAGTTATAGAAAAGGATAACAATATTTTCTTTTCTTGATGGGCTTCTTTTCCAAGTGGTGATATAATGTGTCTTAGCAACTTTCTAGGAAAAACTTTCCACCCAAAGGACCTGACACCAAAACACAAGAGGAGCGCTATAGTATATGCGGTTCAATGCAGTGAGAAGTGTGCAGACCTCTACATTGGAGAAACTAAACAGCCATTAAGCAGGAGGATGGCCCAACATAGGAGGGGCAACAGCTCAGGACCAGACTCAGCAGTGTAACTCCATTTGAAGGACAAAGGGCACTCATTCAAAGATGAGGATGTACACATATTAGACAGAGGAGATAGGTGGTTTGAGAGAGGGGTCAGGGAAACCATTCATGTGTGTATTGAAAACCCCTCTCTCAACTGGGGAGGGGGGGCTCAGACACAGCCTGTCTGCTACTTATCAAGCAGCCCTTTCATCAATCCCCAGACAAATGAGAAGCACTTCACACTTCCACCAGCAAGGTTAAAGCTAACAATCCATACTTAATGGGTGCTGGAAAATGTTGCATAGGTGGGACTTTCACACACCTTAGGGCAGGCATGACCAAACTTCGGCCCTCCTGATGTTTTGGACCACAACCCCCAGAATTCCAAGCCTGTATTTCCAGTGGCAAAGGACTGTGGGAGTTGTGGCCCAAAACATCTGGAGGGCCGAAGTTTGGACATGCCTGCCTTAGGGCTTTATCCACCTAAAAAGCCTATTCAGACCATTGTCCACCTAAGGTGCCTATTCATGCCATTGTCCAACTTATGAGCCTATTCAGACCAGGATGATGTGAAATGAAAGTGAACTATAAAATGGAGGTCTTGCCACTAACTTTCCTCAGACTGACGAAAGCTGCTTGCATGAGTAGTGAAACATTTCTATCTCGCAAAAAAAGAAGTGCAGTTGACTCAGCTTCCAGATAAACTCACCTAGATGACTGAGAATCTTCACAGACATAGCAAAGCAGTAGATACCCAGGTTTGTCTTGTGGAGCTTTAGGCTAAAATCACTAGAAGTGAGAAATTAGTTAATTTTTGGGGGGGGGGTGACAATTGGTTTTTCAGAGATCCAATACTTCGCCCAATGCTCACATAGGTTTAGAGCTTTAGAGTAAGGCTGGGGGAAATAGATAGCAGTTTCTATCTGCCCTTGTCAGCCAAGAATGCAGAGAGTTCCCATTCAGTCCCTACTGAAGGGTCAGTCTCTGTCCCTCTTTCTAAATTGTGCAATCCCATAGGTTGTCTCTTTTCCACCTCTGCACCTCTGGTACCCTCCCAAACAGCAATATTTTATTTCCACTGTGTTAGGTTCAGGGCAGATTACAGACATCGCTTAAGAAGCAAAGTTTCATGAGATGTTTTCCAGAAGATTTTAAAATGCCCATACATTTCAGAGGCTATTTTTAAGTGTGCTTCAGTCCAAACATGTTTTATTGTAATCCTCTTTTCAGAGGATGCACTGCTTTGTACAAACTCTTTCATGTTAAGAGCTTTAGGTTTTCTTCTGTGGCACAGAGAGGAGGGTGGGTTGAGGGAGAGAGAATAAGTGTGGCACAAGGAATCTGAGTTGACTTGCAGCATCTGCTTAGTTAAGAATGTCTGTCTGATATTCTTGCACCGCCTGATCAACCACACGGCACCTCACACAATATGGTGATTATTGTTATAATTTAATAAACAATGTTCCTTGTGTTAGGATACACAGGTCACTACAACGTCTGTTCAGAACATTTTGTCACTGCTATTTGCCACAGATTCTCAGACTGTAAAATGCTTTTCCCGGTTCATATGGAGCTTTTTTCATCAAAATGTCACAGAGGGAACAATAAAAGCCTACAGTCTTTCGGATGTCCCAATGCAAATAATAAACAGACTGGATCAACTGCTGAATGGTGATGGGTCCACAGTTAGTTAAATCCCATTAATTCAGGGGTCTTGAGCCAAATTACCAGACTTTTAGGACAACACAACAACAGACTTACAGAAGGTTTGGTTTGGGGAGGGAAAGAAGGTGATAGAATGGTTCTGTTCTCAATTTGTGCCCAGGAGGGGAAATTTTGTGAGGAAATGGACATCTAGAAATACTGCCAGCCTCATCCAGTCATTTGGGGTGGGTGGGTTTGAGATACTGGTCATTAATGGCCAGAGGCAAAAACCAAGCTGTGTCTGCTGTGTGATCATGTCCTGACATCCAAGAAACAGGCAGAACCGAGAAGGATCCATAGGCACACATGGTCATGAGATGGGTGAATTTGAAAGGTTTGTGTGTCTCCCCAAGCCTGCATAATATATCAAATGGGTCTAGCCTTTTCCCCCACCTCCAAGTTGGACCTCCTTCCTCTGCCTGTAGAGGCCTGCAACTTTTTTTTTATGCTGGGCGAGTTCATTTGGGCTTTTTCTGACACATTTGCACTGGTACCTCTCTGTGTCCTCCTGAACTAGGACAGGGGACATTTGCCACTCCTCTCTCTCTCTCTCTCTCTGCCCTGGCATCTTGGCATCGAAGCCAACACACCCACCAACCCCTCCTGTAGCTTTTATCCTGGCTGCACATACAGAATACTACCACTTCTGGCAAATATCTGAGACAATCTAGTGGGGTTTCAACTTATTACTAGATGTGGGCAGAGGTTCAGCATGGTTCATTTCCCACCCACCCCCTCCAGGAGGTGCCCATTCATCATCGGAAGCACCCTGACCTCCCTCCTCTGGGTGCAGCTACTGAATGGGCACCTGGTGGAGAGGGTGGAGCACAAACATGCAGATCAGCTGTTTGGCTGGGAAACAGTGTAGAACTGTCAAACCAAGTGGTTCGTGCCCATCTCTAATTGTTGTATTCCAAAGGTTATTCTCTTGGACAGGCTGTTTAATTAATGTTATATTTTGTAAGTTCAAACTGTTGTTTAAATCTTCATAATAAAATGTTATACGTATGTTTGACTGAAAGTAGCTTTCTTAAAGGAAGATATTAAGATGGAATGTCACAATGAGATCCAGTGAGTGCCTACCACCACGTTCTTTCCTCTCCCTGATGATCCTCTAAATTTGTAATTTTAATTGTATTGCCATTGAGTTATGTACTGGATCACCTTCCTTCTACTGTACATTGTTGCTTCTTTCTCTGCTTGGATCTGCACTACAGGCGGCGCTGTAATAGCCGGCACTATTTTTCTCTCTTGCTATCTATTAAGCCAGAATAAGATTGAAAGTGGTGTCTGGGGGTCTAATCCTATAGACTTGATTTCCATGCTATGTCTAATATTATTAAATGACAAAGAAGATGCAGTTTATCAGAATGTGTCACCCTTATGTCTTGATTTTGCAAATGGTATTCGGCCACTCACCTGAATGTATGACAAGGTAGACCTTGTGGTTAGGGTCGGAAAGTCTCATGTAACCACAGAAGTGGTAGACCATTTGCACATGTAGCCAATGAAGAGGACTCCTAAGTACATTCAAAATGAAGTTCTATTAAACAGTTTCTAGTCACAGGAATGTTGTAAGTGCATTTACTCAAAGGCACTTACAGAATCCTCTGTATAGCTCTGTGTGAAAGTCCTACTAATTTCTTTGAGAGCGGAGTGGTTGGGCTGATGGATGAGTTCCATCCCTGCCATGAATATAGTCCTTCTGTTGAACGGGTGAGATTTTGCATCAGGAATAAGGCAAAATCTCTTCCCTACCCACCCCCAACATTGCTACCGTCTGCATTACAATCCATCATCTGTTTGCACTATACAGGCCAGCCGCTTTAACTTTGATTAGGCAGTGGTCTTTTACCTTAGAGTACTTGGAAGTGAAAACAGCTTTTAAAAAACAATACAGTCCCTACCTCCTGGGAATCCAAACTGCTTTCAGAAGATGAGAAATCAATAATTTCCATTTCACAGGGAAAAAAATACCTGACTGCTTAAGTGACTTGTGCAAATCTATCCAGCAATATGAAGATCCAAACAAAGACAAAGCTAGCATCATTCATCATTCTGAAATTCTGGTTAGAACTGATAGCATGTTTACAATATAGAAAATGTAATATGGGAGGGGGGGAGTAAGAAAATACACTTTCTGGCACAGCATGGCATCTTTCTGTATAGATTTTCAGGCTCTCTTCAAACCATGGGAAAGATCTATTTCAGTCTTTTGATTAAATATTTCTTCCTCTTTATGTATGTCTTTCCACTAGAGATTTTGGCAGAGATTTCCACTACCTTATTACTCTCCTCTTCCTGGAGAGAGAGAGAGAGAGAGAGAGAGAGAATAAACAAGCATTGACTGTGACCTCACAGTGACTTTTGCTTCCCTTTCAGCGAGGGAAAATATTGTACAGACCCTTTTTGGAAGCCCTTCTGTTTCTCTGGGGTTGTCACCTCAAGCCTGAGGGGTTAGCTAAAGAATTCAAGTGCACTGTCTATATCCATTTATGCATAGTGCATTGTTCGTGAAATGGCTCAACAATGGAATGGTTCACCCAATATCTATACATGCTGCACTGAGTCTACAGCACTGTGCAGAATGTGGAGCTTTGCCCCATATATTTTTTTAATCCAGGCATTATACACGAAAGCACACTGCTAGCATTTCCTCAAGAGACAATGGTCAGTGTTGACTGGTGTTGTTCCTTCCTAATCAGATTTGTGCGTCACATGCATCTGGACCACATGTTTTTCCATACTAAATATAATCACGTATTGCTTCCTGCCTTTACTACCCTCCCTCTGTTAACAAGGGTTCTATGACCACATGCAGCCTAAAAAAAAACAAAACACTTCTACATCATCCTAAACCAGTGCTGGCAAACCTATGGCATGGATGCCAAAGGTGGCACTCAGAGCCCTTTCTGTGGGCACCTGACATCGCCCCTTCACAGCCACCTGTATTCAGGTTGAATTGCTGTATTGGCACTTTGCAGCATATTAGTGGGTTTTGAATTGCATTCGTTATTAAGTACAACCTCTATGCCAAACCAAGTCTGGAAGTGTAAGACAAAAGGAATTCTAGGTGACCTTTCTCCAATTTGGAATTTTCTTTCTTTGGTCACAGGAGCACTCTAAGGCTTAAGCCCATAATGTGAGGATCTGTTGACTATCTTTGAGCTTTTCACGCCTCCAGTATCTTGCAAATTGGCTTGATTTGATTTGTTATTAAAGAACAACAAAGCCTCAGGAGGGGATTTTACGCCACATGAGTGTTCAAAAGCAGTGAAAGTTCGTGGGTTGCTTTTCTACCTGGCTTTTAAAATGCTCACACGAATAGTAAAAATGTATGCCTAGTGACTGAAAGCTCAACATGTATTTCTTTTGGTTAAAAAGGAGATTGAATAAACCAGATATTATTAATTAGTTTAATTGGTACTTGAGCAATTTAAGCAAATATTCTTTTATAAAAATTGGAGGGGGGAAATAGCAGGGCTTCCAGCAGTCACTGATAATTGTTTATCTTATTTGATTGCAAAATCAATGGTATAAATATATAAATATAAATATACTTACACTCTCAAGATATAATTCCTAATGTAAAAACAAGAGAAATAATTACATTGCTGAATAGCCTGTGAAGATTCTCACTCATCCAGGTGAGGTCATCTGGAAGTTGAGTCATGGCAACTGGACTTCTTTTCTTGAGAGATTGAAACGTTCTGCTACTCATTCAAGTGGCTTTGTCAGCTGCTTGGATGAATAGCAAAGTGTTTCGATCTCTCAAGAAAAGAAGTCCAGTTGCCATGACTCAACTTCCAGATCACAAATAACTTGCCAACATTTCCAAACTGAACAGGGGAGTCAGCAGTATTGTTGATGCTACAAAAATAAATACAGGGTGTTTATTTTTTCCAATTCTATCACATCACATTGGCTGAAATCCTGTTTGGAGAGTAAGTCCAACATCTATGTTATGTTATGTTATGTTATGTTATGTTATGTTATGTTATGTTATGTTATGTTATGTTATGTTTACAATTCAGCATACTATGTATCCTAATCAGCACATTCTGTACTGATGAGCACAGAAGGCTGGTACAGTGGTTCCCCCGCCCTTTCACGGTTCATATACTGTGGTCCCGCTATATTGTGGGACCACAGTATATGAAAAAAGGTCCCCTGGGGGAAGGGGGGGAAAGTCCCTTGGAGGCCTCATAAATGATTTTTGGTTATCCAGAAGTCACGTCCAGTTTTCTGAAGTTACTTCCGGTTCGCAAGGAGGCCCTTTTGGGGCCTCCAGAAGGCCCAGGAAGGCCCTCGCAGGCCCGTTCAGGGAAGCGCCAGGCTGGGGGTAAGTACAAGAGCCCCCAGCTGGACCCCCACAGGCCTGACCTGACCTACATCTGCATATTGCAGATTTTCAATTATCGCTGGTTGGATTGGGTCCCTAACCCCCACAATAGGTGGGGGGTTACTGTATATATACCTTTCCTTTGCTAGTTAGCCACATGTCCTGCCAAAAAAGTGACTTGGATGACTAGTCCACTGCTTCCTTTCTTCTATGGTATTTGACCAGGTTGCTGAGAAGGAAAGGGGTGTGCCCTCCAAATTTGACGCTTTATCCAAAGTCCTGGTTCTCTAATCTTAATGATAGCCTCAGATACAAGTCAATTTTAGACTTCTGTGATATTTAGTAAGTGGGATTTTTTAATTATTTTATCTTTTCAACTTCAGGATGGTGGCTTTCGCAGGTAAAGAGAATCAACCTGAAAGCACCTGCTGATATTAAAATTTAAATCATCTCTTGAACTAGAAGTAGAACTAGCTAAGCTTACTCCAGCTGGTTGGGAGTGCGTATGAAACAAAGGCACTGCCTAGGTTAATTTTTGGTGCAAACATTTGGGGCTGTGCCAATAACACACATTCCAAATGCAAATACTGAATACAAACACTTAGTGAAGTTATCGATGCAAGCTCATTCCAATAAGTGATGACAGATTCCTGAAGATGAACAGATGGCTAAGGTTTTTTAAATATGGACTGTATACTTTTTTCAAAACTGCCGTCAATTATAGTTTTAGTAGTTAGCCTCTAACTGTTTCTAGCTTCTAGTTTTCAAACAAAGAACACAGGATACCAAAAGCAAGACAGATAGAGCTGGCCTGTCAAATGCTATGAAATAGTTAGTGAGGCCTAAAACCTAGTTTAGAGGGCAGAGGAGATATCAGTTTCTCCAAAGGAAAAAGGAACAACCGATGGCCTTTTTTCAGTATGAGGTAAAATGGACACTGTGCTTCAAGACAAAAGATTCTGTGGCACTACAGTGCAAGATTGGCTTTGTAGACATGGAGTGACCAAAGCAGAAAATCTGGCCTACTATTTCCTAAACTTCCAGTTATCCTCCAGTTACAGGGAAGATTATTTGCCTCTGCTTCTTGACAATGCTAGGAAGTGGGCAATTGAGGGCAAACTGAAATTTCTTTTAATAAATTTTCTGACTATAACTACACATTATAACTGTGAGCAAAGGTACCCTTCCTGCTTTAAAGATGGCTTTTAATACAAAAGAGCTAGATTTTCCAGGAGGGAGTGTTGAAAATTAGATGATCTCTCTATGTTTGGAAAATTAACTATGTTTTTGCCTTGTGTATATATCTGTTCCTGGCTTACTAGATGGTATGTCATAATTGAAATGAGTACGAATTAAGGAAGGAATTTGCTGAATATGTATGTATGTATGTATGTATGTATGTATGTATGTATGGATGGATGGATGGATGGATAGATAGATAGATAGATAGATAGATAGATAGATAGATAGATAGATAGATAGATAGATAGATAGATAGATAGATAGTGGACATAATAAAACTGGTGTTTAGATTGTGCTTGCATAATACTGATTAATATAGGTCTCCCTGTGCCCATAGCATCTTTATGGCAGAATTTGGACCAGTATATTTAATTAAATGGCATAGATAAGAGAAATATGGTGTCAATAGGACACCTTTTTAAAATACTTCACTCCTAACTCATTGTATAAAAACGCTTTAAAATGGCATCGTATAATCATGGTCTTAGGAGTGCTGAACAGAGGAAAATTTGCCTTTGTGGGAAAACCATTAGAAAGAAGCAGCCCACCCTCAGGGAACATCCGCTCAATGCCTGCCCTGGCAGGAACATCCTAGTCAGAGGGAGTGATTGCTTGGTGTCAAATTCAGATCCCCCCCCCCCGTTTTGATGAGAAATTAGAAAAGTTACAGCTGCTAGTCATAAGCTGAGTAGCAAATCTGGGTGAAAACTCTTTATCTGGTAAGGCAAGGTCACAGTGCATACCCCAGCAGTGTCTGTACAAGAAGACACAAAGCAGCAAGAGATACATGATGAGCCACTGAGAAGTGTAATTGCCAGGTTCTAATCTGCAGTCTGGCAGAGGGGCTTTTCTCTCTCTAGAAACTCTGAAGCCAGTGAAAAGTGTCTTCTCTTTTCCCTAGCTGATTACTTGGCACTCAAGCTACAATGTGTGGCTCTTCTAACAGCGTGAGTCAAAACACTGAACGATGTTTGCTGTGAGGGGGCTGTAAATGTCAGAAAGCCTTCGCCATTCCTGTATCCGTGAGTGCCTTGCTCACTGTGGCCAGTGACATGATGCAGTTTCTCTGTGCACAGCTTCTCTCTCTCTCTCCATTTTCCTAAAGGAAGGGAAAGTAGTTACATATATGTATTTGCCCTCTGCACTGGAGCAAAACAAGTTGGGAAACCATGCAGCCATTACAAAAAAACAAATACAAAACTAGACTAGGTGATACCAGTAAAATACCAAGTAAAATAACAAAAAAGTTGCTTTTTAAAAATTTTAATAATAAAATTTATTTTAAAAGTTGCTAATATTTCAAGGGCAACACCCTCTTCCTTGGAGCTGTACCAAATGTTCAAGGATGGCAAAAGATGGAATTGCCAGGAGTCATTTCTTAGATGTAGAGTTCTTGGCAAGATGAAAATAAATGACAGGTAGTTTCTTAGTTGAGGCCCGGAGCAGAGATGTTGTGAAGCTGCATCTTCTGCACCCTCTGTACTGGGAAGCTTTCAAACTGGGTGCCCCAGCACTTTGAGGAAGGTTTTCTAGTAACCACTGCCCATTTAAAAGGCTGCATCCAAAAGTTCATATAGCTAAATCCTTTTATAACAAAATGTCTGTGAAGAGTCGCAGTGATCCAGGAGACGTTATCTGGAAGCTGAGTCATGGCATCTGGACTTCTATTCTTGTGAGATTGAAACATTTCACTACTCATCCAAGTAGCTTTGTCAGTCTGAGGAAAGTTGATGTGAGGCTTCCAACTTATAGTTCACCTTGGTTTCACGCCACCCTCATTAGCTGGACAATGGCCTGATTAGGCTTGTTAGATCCACAATGGTCTGGGGTGTGAGAAAGTTTCACCTAAACAACCCTTCCTAATTAAGTATGGGTCGTTAGCCATGGCCTTCCTGATGGAGGTGTAAAGGGGTTCTGATTTGTCTGGGGATTGATGAAAGGGGAGCATGATAATTAGGAGACAGATTGTGCATAAGTCCCCCACTTCTGTTGAGAGAGGAATTTTCAAAAAGAAGTCCAGTTGCTATTACACAACTTCCAGATTTTCACATTCAGAAAGACTGTCAAATATAATCTTAAATTTTGGTGTGGTTTTGTTTTTGTTTTTGGAATAGAGCTGCAATCCGAATATTTACAATCACCAGTAAGAAAATTTTCCAGAATCATTTGTGAAATGAGATAATTTACATCAATAAAGATTGCATACAGTTCAAGATTGCACAAGCGGGAGGGTTTGCTCATACGTGGTTAATGTACAGGGAAGAGGGCTGATGCAAGGCATGCATTTTAGCCAGTGGCAACCATATGTGGAAGCAGGATAGATCAACAGATTACAAAAGACTGGTCCAGAGCACGTGTGTGTGTGTGTGTGTGTGTGTGTGTGTGTGTGTGTGTGTGTGTGTGTGTGTGTGTGTGTGTGTGTACACACACACACACACACACACACACAGTGGCACCCCAACTTACAACCACCCCGACAATTGAGTATCCCAACTTACAAGCAGACTTCGGTGGTCTCCCCCGCAGCCGCCTTACGAGAGATGGGTAACTTTGGCAGCTGGGGGGGTGGTCATTTAAAAGGTCTTTGAGCCGCTGATCCAAGCGCTTGGGCCAGTGGCTCAAAAACCTTTAAAACAGTGTACACTTTCCCCCTCAGTGGGGGAAAAGCGGGCGCTGTTTCAAAGGTCTTTCAGGCACTGAGGGAAGCTGTCTCCATTTAAAGAGGCAGCTTCCATCAATGCCTCAAAGACCTTTTTTAAAAAAGGGGGTAAAAACCTCTGCTTCTCTCCCCCCACTATTGGGCACATAGTGGGAGAAGTGGAGGTTTTTTCATTCCCCCTTATGTGATGCAAGCCCTCATCAGTGAAATATATACAGTGTATATCTTTCTAGTGAAAACGTGCACACATGATTTGCCATTCCCTTCTTCTGGGGGCATCTTGGGACTACGCAGCTTGCCCAAGGCCACACAGGCTGACTCTTCTCACTGGAGGCACCCTGTATCCTTGAACTCCCAGTCTCAGGATCTGTAACTGGATACCTAAACCACTAAGCTATCCCATCAGCTTAGCATTTAAATGTTCAACCTCTAGATCTCAGAGAGCGAGCAGCATTCTAGTTACAAATGATTTGCTGGTGAGTAGACAGACATTGGTCTGAGTTATAAAGGCATCTGCTTGTTAACTACGTGTGTGTGTGTGTGTGTGTCCAATAATTGTCTATAAGTTTTCACATAAATACATTTTCTACATAATTTTTGTGCACTCTCATCTTTTGAAAAATAGGACAGCCTATAATCATGTGTGCCACTTCACTGGTTACTTTTTCATTAAGAAGTATACTATACCTCATAACTCAATGGAAAAAAGAAGTAATCCAGCTTCATTTTTTTAAAAAAAATCTATGTACTATTGTTTGTCCTGTTATATTAAAAATTACCTAACAGAAACATGGCATGACTTTCTCTTGGAAGGCATTAATTCAACATATTCCAAACTCAGAAAGTTCTTATGCTACAATATAAAAAAGGGGTGAGGGGAATAAAATGTGTTACAGAACAAAAGGTTTACATGCTTATTCATGTTGGATGCTCTGGGACTTTTAAGAAACAATGGCCAGAATATTTTGGCAGGTTTCCTGCACATCATTTAACATTTTACTATTTTGGAAAATAGAAGCTGCAAAGGAATGTAGCCTTTCCAAACTGGGCTACAATGTATGCATAGGAACTTTGCAAGAACGGTTTCACAATAGGTTGTAGGCAAATTACATATGCAATGATGTAGAAACTATTAGAGGAATGGTCTGCACATAGAAACAAGCTTACTGGTTGTTGGGTTGTCAAATAAACTGAGGGCAACAGCTTCTAAAAGTCATCTTTGGAAGCAAAGGTGTAGCACAAGTTGATGGGGCACCTAAACTATGTACTCTTTATGGGAACCTTATTCCAAGACCCCAAAAAGAGTGAATAGGACTGTGCTTCAAAGCCAGCCAACTTTGGTTTCTGAACTGGAACCTATCTGCCTTGATGTGGGACTTATCCAAAATGGAAGAAATCCATCTGTGAGAACTCCTTAAAACTCCCAAGCAATTTGGATTTGGTGGGACACGGGAAAAAGATAATGTGTCTCTAAAAATATACACTTTCTCCCCAAAGTTCTCTGTGCTAAAAAATTATATCAAATTAGCAACGTGAGAGGGGAGAGGTTCTATTTCATGACAGACTGTTGGTTGGTTTCCCTTGATGGTTAATGGGAAGAATGAAGATTAGTTTTCAAGAGTCTTAAGGTTTAGACCCAAAACAGGCAACCTTGAAATGGCTCTAAGTTGAACAAAGCTCTCCGAATCCTACAGTATACCTTTAATGACCAGTGGGTGGAACATCTGGGAAAAAAGACTTGCCGATAATCAAGTGTTGAAGATAGCTAATTTGTAACATCACCGTACAACAGTAACTTGATAGCTTATAACAAGAAGCAAGGACAACTATTGCTTACGTTTTATCACTTTGATTCCCATTACTAAATAACACCTACTATGTGTAAAAAGAAAGGTGTTGTGCAACCTGAAGAACCAATTCTACACTGACTACTTGGATTCCATCAATGGTAAGGTCCATGAAAAGCAAACATATGCTCAGCAGGATCAGTGCTGAAAGTAAGATCAAGTCTAGTCTCACTTCACCAGTCACTGCCTTCTAAATGTAATTTACTACACCAACATCCAAGCCAGCATCTTTCTCATGGTTTTAGAAGAGGTAGTCATGCTAGTCTGGGCAAGAATTCCAGGCAAAATTCAAAGAAACAAAACAAAACAAAAGACAAAAACATGTGGCACCTTAAACACTGAAGTATTATATTTTAATGTAAAGTTTTGTGGATCAAGTCCACTTCTTCAGACATAACTACAGAATGAGATGTTCAATGAAATATAATATTTATAGCAAATATTCATTGACTGTATTCTCGAAGACTTTCACAGCCAGGATCTGATAGTTGCTGTGAGTTTTTCAGGCTGTTTGGCCGCGTTCTGGAAGTTTTTCTTTCTGACGTTTCGCCAGACTCTGTGGCTGGCATGTTCAGAGAGCAAGGACCTCAAGGAACTAGAGCATAGAGCACAGAGAGAAATCCTAGTTCCCTGACCTCCTTGCCCTCTGAAGATGCCAGCCACAGAGTTTGGCAAAACGTCATAAAGAAAAACTTCCATAACACGGTCAGACAGCCCGGAAAACTCACAACTATTCATTGACTGTTGGATTTACATGCAGTGATTTGGCTTGTGTTGTTTTAGGGCTCTGTTATAAAAATTCCTCATGTCCCCGTACTCAAGGTCATTGCAGCACATAAGGACTTGGAAAAAAATGTAGATCTGTTGTCAAAGCTTCTTTCCAAATAATAACGTCTGGATTTCAACCAATTCTTATCAAAACAGAGCCTCACAGCAGCCAGCAGCCTGCCAGTTTAATTGCCAGCGGCGGCGGGGGGGGGGTTCTTCTAGATTGTACATGAACTGGAAGAGCATCCTTCTTTGGCAATACATTTTCCCACCCACCACCACAGCAGAATGTTGTAATCTTTTTGTCAGGTAGCATATTTGAAAAGATTTATATCCATATCAGAGAAGAGAGAGGTGGCCAAAGAGATCTAAGTTTATCGTACTCAGTGTATATTGTGTTCATTTCTACCTAGTCCCTGAAGGAATCCTTCCCCCATTTCCTTGCTATGTATAATCAAGTGAAACCTAACAGTAGGGGGTTGTCACAGAAGTTATGAATGTGCTTCCTCTGGCTGGGTATTTATTAGAACAGACAGATGTCACTCATTCCGTCTGTTTGGTGCTCATCCCACAGAACCTGGGCAGTCGATTAAACTCGCTGTCATTCATCGCCATCTTTTATTAGTGCATGGAGAAAACCACTGGCAACAGAGGACAGTCATTCGTAGCAAATCTAGTGGAAAACAATGGGCTGATTCATGGCATGCCAGGGAGTCCTCTGCCATGCAGCAATTTAATACAGACCCATTGAAAGTGACATGATGATCAAACAACTTTCCATCCTGCTGACACTTCTTCTGGCGCAGCTTGTGGTAAGCAGGCAAGTTGGAACCGCACCAGGTTAGGCAAAAAGCAATATCTTTTCTATGGGTGTATCGGAGTATGATTGGACCAGCTGAAGGCTAGGTAACAGGATATGCAACCCTTTCATCCATAGAGCTCTGCTTCATCTCTGCCAAAGTTAGCGGTTAGCCAAAGTTTGAGAAAAAAAGAATTCCTTGGATGGAAAAGCCCTTTCATGTGCACTCAGCTAAGTGAAAACAGTATACTTAACCCATATAATGAGATTAATTCTTCTTCTCTCAGCCCTTCCTCATTTGTCACCCTTAGCAAAGCTGCCCATTGTTTATCTAGGAGTGGATCAGCTCTCTCCCCCCCATTGCTTAGAAAAAATGGTAGTTAACAACCAGGTTCATGCAATTGAGCAGCTGTGAGTGGAGCCTGGCAGTGTGTGGGTGATTTAAAACAGGGGTGGGTAGGTGGGAACCTTTTAAAGGTGGCTGGCCCATGGCCTGTGCTGACGAGGGGAGGGGAGGATTGGAGAAGTAATCCAACAGCAATCAAAGGATGACATTTTGCTGTTTCTGTTTTAAAGCAACAATGGAGACAAAAGGTTGTTGGTCACGTTGGTTTCACAAGTCTGGTTGTTACGGAAAAGATAAGCAGCTCATGTCCAGGGGAATAGAGAGCGGTAATTTGAGTTTTAGGGGAAAAGTTAAGCAATACAGAAGTAAAGGACTCATACTGTATCATCTTCATTTGAGTCTGATTCAACTCAACAAGAGGACTCCGTAAGGCAGGGGTGTCCAAACTGGCCCTCCAGATGTTTTGGACCACAACTCCGGAGTTCTGGTCCAAAACATCTGGAGGGCCATAGTTTGGACACCACTGCCATATGGAATTTGCAAGCATGGCAATATTCCTTGCTACACTGACTATATCAATTGTTAGTTCCCAACCTTATTAACTTTTAGATGGTCTACCGTACATGAGTACATGGAATGTATATTCATAACTGCCCTTGTTCTCTTTTAGCTTTAATGTTGTCTTCTAATATTGTTAAGATAATCCTCAACTTGAATATGCCTTAATTGTACTGGACTGTACATTGTCCCTCATTACTGTAAGCTGCCTTGGGTCCTTTTCCAAGGAGAAAGGCAGGGTAAAAATACTCATAAATAAATAATAAGTAAATAAAAGTTTTGGAGAAGGCAGCCATGTTAGTCTGTGCAAGAATTCCAGGCAAAAATCAAGGAAAATAAAACAAAATAGAAGACAAAAAACATTCCTTAAAGACTTTCATATTTTAATGTAACGTTTCGTGGACACGCCCACTTCTTCATTATAGCAGCAGAATGAAGTGTGAAATATAATATGTATGGAATATATATTTCATACCAAATATTCATTGGCTGTTGTGTGTAGGTATACAGTATTTGCATGTAAGCTCTGTTGTAAAAATTCCTAGAGACATAAACCAGATCTGGGTGAGGGTGGAGAGAGGGAGGAAGAGGAAGAGGTAGAGGGTTTGAGGTTATGGGAGTGGGAAGGTAGCATTGAAATGGTTGGTATAGTTTTTGGGCACTGTAGTAAAAATCACCCAGAGGCCAAAAACACACACCAGATTGGGGTGGTGGTGGAAGAGAGGGGGGAAGGTGAGATGGGGTCATTCGGGTGTGAAAGAATGGGAAAGTTTAGCTTAGACAGTTTTTACCTTAGAGTCTTTTTGGTGGGAGATAAACTTCCATGAAAAACAAGCAATATAGGAGTATGACATTCGATAATGACTCAGGAAACCTTGACTTATGTTCAATCCATTCTTGTGTGTGCCCATCATGCATATGAATTTTATCTCAGCTGTTTCTCTTTGTGTTCTTGATTTGTAATGACCCTGTTCCAAAATGGTTATCTTCAGATCTTCCAAGGAGTGTCCTGGTAGATTGAAATGGTTTGAGACAGGTTTCTGTGTATTGTGGTTTCTTATGTCAAACTTGTGTCCATTGATCTATTTTTGTACAGACTGTCTTGTTTGTCCAATGTAGAGTGCAGATGGGCATTGTTGGCAAAAGAAGGTGTATATCACATTGGTTGAGGAGCAGGTGAAGCTGCCCTGGATATTATTTGTGGTATTGTTAGGCCACATATAATAGTGTTGCCAGAGTAGATGTGTGGGCAGAGTTAGCATCTGGGTTTGTGGCATGGTTTAGTCCCTTTGTTTTATTGTTTTGTAATCTCGTGTGCGTTAGTATTTGTTTGGGGTTGGGAGGTTGTCTGTAGGCAAATATGGGTCTAACACCAACACAAACAGTCTCTGTAAACCTAGTGCTCGTGCTCCTTTACAGGCAAAGCACATTCACACATACACATATATACAGACAAACACAGAACACTTTAAAAGTCCATATGACAACTTATCTTTAAATAAAGTTACTTTTTCAGGAGGGTATTAATTTAGAGTCCAAACAATAAACAGATGGCTGGGTTAGATGACCAGTAAAGTCACCTCTGTCGCTGATCTACAATCAGTAACTAACAGAAGTCAAAATGTTACATTGAAAAGAGCTTGCAGGGTTTAGACCCTACTCAATAATGAGTGCCAAAGCCAGATCTTGGAAAATGTAAATCTTTGGACTAAAATTCCTAGAATTCCTAAGTCGTGTTAGCCGGTGGGCATTCTAGAAGCTATCGCTGAAAAGAGTAAGCTTTCGAAGCTCTAGCTGCCATCAAGGCTTCTGCTGCATTGTTCTGTTGTTAATTAATGCCCTACATCTGTGAAAAGAATACATTCGTGTTTGTTTGTTTGTTTGTTTTAAAAATTAACTACCAAGCAAGCAGAGAAAATGAGGGTGACACACATGCAATAAATATACTGTTTACATCACCTTAAGCACAAATTCCACCAAGAGCTTTGTGGACTGTTTTGACTGCTGCTTTTCAGGAGAATTTACTTGATTTTTATGTTCCTGTTGTCTCTGTGTATAATAGTAGTCTAAGGTTACATGTTTATTAAAAGAAAAGCTATAGGGCTTAGCCAAAATAAGATCATTTCAGATAAAAGCTGATTCATTTTGGCCCAAGGGCAGAATCACTGAAATAAATCCCACAAAGCGCTAAAAATCAGAGAGAATCAAAGCTACAAATCTGGCAGCCAAGAGCATTAATCTAGAAGCGCTCTGTATGTTGTATTATACTGAGGATTTTAATGTGCTCATTCCTTGGGAGAAACATACACACACATCTGCTTTACATTATCCCTGGAGAGAAGAGCTAAGTTGATTTCAGCCATGCATCGGGCTCAGAAAACCAGTGCATGATTTCTAGTACCCTCTCAAAATAGCTTAGGATAAGAACCTAACACCTCTTCTTCAATCAATGGTCAATGTCGTTGAATCCTACACAGTCTCGTTACAGCTACAGTACACAAACTCCAAGATTAAAAAGGGAAATACTATTATTATATCTAAATGCCATAGACATCTGTTATTTAATAGTCAGGAAATCTTAAATGTTTCAGCTATTCTGGATGCCTATTCTGCTGACATCAAATCCAAGCAAAATCTTCTTCTGACATATATTCATGTTTTATTATTTTATATGCCTCACCCTGGAATGAAGCTTGCATATCTCCCTTTCACTTTTCTCTTTCTGCCAATACATTTATAATTTTTAAAATATTTGTTTTAAAGAAAGCGAAAGAGCTGCTTCTGAAGGTCAACCGTCAGAGGTCAGTCTCAGTTTTCTAGGACAATGGGGGAGGGAAGAAACATTTTAAGGAGTGAGAGAATCACCTCTGACATTTTATTTGAAACTCTGAACTAAAGGACACAAGTGCTCATCTAGCTAGACTTACTAAAAGGTTAAAAGCTGCCTAGATTTGTGAAGGAGAGATGATACTCAAATTGCTTATGTAGGTAGAAAGGAGCCACTCATAAGATCTTATATTTTTAAAGAAAATTGTACAGTAAAAAAAGGATGGGTTAGGCATGATACCATTTTCCTCCTTTCAGTTTCAGCAATACTAACTAGATGTGCTGTAGCTGTGAAGAAGACTCATCATGGGCATTTGCTTTATCTTCAGTCCTTGGGTCTTGACTTTGAAAGAACGTGCACAATGAAGAAAACGTGACAGAAAGTAGCATGACTTCACAGCAGTCTTCACAAAAATGTACATATATGCCTGTTTTAGTTTTTATAATTTAATAGCCTGTTCCTGAATATGTGAACAGATGGTGCCAGCAACAACTCTTTCAGATGAAGTCATGAAATATGGATCTTCTATCAGATTTTGTGACAGATCAAACACACATGGAATCCCCAATTCTTATAAAATTCTGATTAGGTGGTCCACATTTGAACAACTCCCCATTTACTACTGCACCCCACAAGACCACGGATGGATGCACTGTTTGTAGAAAACAAGTCATCACAGGTGTTGCAGCAATGGTATTTTTCAGATCATTGTAGACTTGAAGTTTAATCTTTTATTTCTTGTTTGAGACCTGCAATCTCCTCTAGCTGTAACAAGTTACAACTGGCAACATTACCATAATAATAAAGGATAATAGACAGACCACATTTTCTAAACCCTAAGCTGACAATGTATTTCCAAAAGCACACACTGAGAAGCAGGTCTTGACATTTCTGGCAGAATTTTTTTCCTTCATGAGTAGATTTCAGTGGGAAGGGAATTAAAAGAGAAGAGGTGAATGACTTGCCATTGTTGTTTTCTCCCCGAAATTAAGGGTATCCTATGAAAATGAGGATATAGGACTGGAGGCCTCATTCCCTTAACTTGATATGGTCCATTACCACTTAATAAACACAAGAGGGGCTTTCATGTACCTCCTGCCAAATTATTGCATCCATAAGATTTCAGCCATAGCTCTTGCCCATGCTCCACAAGATACATCCCATCTTGCTTTCCATTGAGTCAGTTTACAGTTTTTGTAGGTTGGTATTTGCTACCTTGATGAGCTGGAGGCTGGAAGACCATTCTTGACCAGGTGGATCATCGGGTGCTAAGCTAAGAGGCCTTTTGCAGGATGGTTGTAGGTGCTAGTGCCAGTCAGAGGACACTGCATATTTGCCATTGCAAGGGTTGATGCTGTGGCTGCAAATCCTATTGTTCTGAGTGGTGATGCTAGAATTCAAGTACAATAGGTATGATAAGCTTTGCTTTAAAGGGCTGGATGCTAAGACGAAAGGCAGTGGCCTATAGGTTTGATTTGAACTGCCACAGCTTGCCAGCTGCTCTAGCCACCAAGAGTATAAGTGGATGTGGTCCAGATTCCCCAGCCGGAAGATGCAGTGCCTCAGATCCTATCCTAACTTCTGTGATAAGAGGAATCTCAGCATGGACAAGGAAGTGAACCTGGTACATTGGATGGTGAGCTGGAAGTTTTTCAATATTCAGACATGACAATAGCAGGAACCCTAGATATTCGGTTTGCTTTGATTATGCAAGTGAGCACCTGAATCTAATTGGACAAGGAAGTTGACTTGCTGTATTAGATAGTGAGCTATAAGTTTTTTACTGTTCAGACATGAAAATAGCAGGAGCCCTAGAGATTTGGTTTGCTTTGAATATGTAAGTGATCATCTGCATCTAATTGTGGGACCTGGTAACCTCTGTAGAAATTGCATCACACTTTATGTAGAGACAGATGTTGATCTCATTCTTATCACTTATCACATACCCCTCACCTTCCTTCTTTGTTCTGAAGTAATTTAATGTGATTGCCAATGGCAACTCATTTGTTTATAAATATCTCTATGCTATCTTCACCAAACAATGAAAGTTGTCATAGCCAACTGGGTGACAAGGCGCTGTAGCCAAATGAGATCAAATGGCAGGAGACAATATAAACAGGGCACTATCTGAATTTAGGCACAAGATGGACAATTGTGATTTTCAATTTTTGTTTATAAGAGATGTGCCAGTGGTCTCTTCCTAGTATTATGTTACTTTGATGTTCTCTCTCGTAGCTGCCCAAAACAGACAGAGACAGATAGATCAAGCTTGAGATCAGGTCTATAACTTGTAGAAGTTTAGAATCTGTGCTCAGTAGTTCTTATTCAAAATGGCTTCCAATGAATTTTATGGGTAATGTGCATTTAAAGACCCAATGCAGACGGAAAATCTCCAACTTGCGCTATTTCATGAATTTAATAAAATACAGTGGACCCTTGTATAACAAACAGCTTGTATAACATAAAATCCGTACAACATAAAAAATTCCAGAGATAGCGGAAATTTGCTTAACATAATTGCCTATGGGGAAATCCGTACAACATAAAAATGGGTTTACTCCATTTTCAATGCATTCCTATGGGAATTTGTATAAAGGAAAATTTGCTTAACATAGTTTTATTTGGAACATATTATTTCTTTTATACAAGGTACCACTGTAATGTGTTAGGAATTTAAGGGCCTAGACAAAATTTAGTCTTCTCAGAATGGGTCAAAAATAAAGTCCATGCAAGGTTGCTCTTTTGCTTATTAGCTTCTTGCAATAACGTCAAATGCCTTCCGCTTCAAATCCTCAAAGTACTTTACCATGGATGTGAGAGAGCAAGACAGCGGGGTGAAAAAACAGTGCTACAGACAGATTTTTCAGTGGTATCAGAAAAGGGACTTGGGTCTAGTACATTAAAAATACTTATAAATTGAGAGGAAAAACATGGGGAAAATGCTTCTGCTTTTGCACATGCAGGAGAAAATATACTGTTATCGAAAGTTATGTCTCAAAAACTTACCTGCCACCTTTTGACAGCCAAGTTTCATTGCACTTTTCTTTAACTGCAGACTGAGCTAAATGCATTATGATGGGGCCTCTAGGGCAAGGAACCACAGTAATGAAACGTTGAACTAGATGAAAGGGCAGAAAGCCAGAGGGAAAACAAGCTATCCAGAGATCATCCCATGCTTCTGCCTAAAAATGCTTAGAGAACAGGAAAGAGTAAAAGAAGTTTTCAGTTTTGAAGATAGCATTCCATTCCATTCTTGCTATCTCACACTTGAAGTTACATCCTGAGTGTAGGGATTTTCCATGGGTTGCTGCAGAAAACGCCCACTAATATATTGCTAGTAGAGATAGGCACTATTAATTTATTTCGTTATTTGTTTCGTTAGCTAACGAAACGAATAACAAACAACCCATCAAAGAAAAATGAAACAAAATGAAACAGACATTTCCGTTTTGTTTGCTTCGTTTTTCGTTACCCCCTCCTACCTTGTCCTCGCCGCAGTCCTCCTGGTCCTGGTGGGGGGAAGGTAGGCCTGTAGAGGCGCTGGCCCCCAGCTGGGGAATTAAAAACAAACAAACAAACAAAAACACCAAATGGGGCAGTATGGTTGGTGCTCTAAAATGAAGAAAATAATAAAATAAATAAAACCAGTGCTCACCTGGCCCCAAGGGCCGCACGGTCGGTGCTTGAAGGAAAAACAAACAAACAAACAAACAAATAAAACAAGGTGCTGGCCCCAAGCCAGCGCCTTAAACAACCCTGCTGCCGGGGCCAGGATCGCTTGCCGCTACCGCCGCCCAATAAGCCCACCCAAACCAGTTTGGCTTGGTTCAGGTTCGTATGAATTTTTTTGAAAAACTTCTTACGAACCCAACCGAACCAAGGGTAGGCCCAAAACAGACAAACCCGAACCATGGATTTTCTGTTTCGTGCTCACCTCTAATTCCTAGGCATTCAAGGTGGGTATTCTGAATCTCAAACGCAGTTACTTCAAGAATTAGGATTACTAAGCAAAATGTGAGCAGAGGGAAAGAAGTAAAATTGAAACAACCCACCACTTTAGGTTGAACACCCTCTTCCCGTGACAATGCTCTGAAATTGTATGACTGGAGGAATTCAATCCTCCACTGTTCTATTCCCACTGCTTGGTGCTTGAGCAGGTTTGAAATGTTCTTTAGTTTTGAGCAGGCCTGAGGCAATGGGAGCAAGGAGCCTTTGCAAGCAACAAGGATAAAATCACTCACACAAATGCACCAAGCAAGAGACACTTCCTCCAAAAATATACCAACAATTTGGCATTTGCTTGCCAGTAGTAACTATGCATCTTAAAAACTCACATGCAGATAAGTTGAACAAATATGTACACATGGCACATTCCAAAGAGCTCAGACTCTTTTAGCAGTGAACAATTGATTCTTAGTTCAGTATTCCTTTGCACCAAAACAGCTCACTCAAAACTCAAGAACCACGAGATTTTCATTTAATTCTTGCACAAAACAGAATTTAACATTAAACCTGTCCAACTTGAATTTGTCCAGTGGCTACCGCTTTAATTTTTTTTAACACAGAAATCAATCACCATTCAGAAAAACTGCATGAGTGCCTCACACATGCTGATGACTGTTTGCAAAATCAGCTTATGGAACTGGGATGCAGATGCTGAATGCCTGTTGTGTTGTTATATCAATTGATAAACAGCAAACTACAACAGATCAATATATACTTGTACACAAAGATTGTCAGTAATTACAAGACATGCAGTTGCAGAAAGTTGTGCAGTGACTTAAATGTGCAACTAAAGAATAAAGATGAAGTATCAAGGGGAACTTCTATTGTAGACAACAGGAGAATGCTAAAGAGGAACATGACTTTGCAGATTCAATTCTGATTTTTTATGCTTTTTAAGGGAACAGTATGAGTAATTACAATAATTGAAATTATTGTGGGAACAAGATTTTAAAAAAGAAATAAGATAAGAAGACTGGGCTAAAATGTGGAGAATGAGAATACTTAGAACTATCTCTGTTAGAATAAAGGAAAATTTCTTTAAAATAAGTTTAAGATGGTATTTGACGCCAGTGAAATTGAATAAAATGAATGCAAATTTTTCTAAGCTTTGCTGGAAATGTGATAATGAGATTGGTACCTTTTATCATTTGTGGTGGGAATGTAAAAAGATACTGAAATTTTGGGAAAGTATTTTTAAAGAACTAAGTGACATACTAGAAATGACTATAGAGCCCAACTCTGATATTGCTTTGTTATCAATATTTGTGGATCATAGTTATGATGTTAAAACTAAAGAGTTGATTACAAATTTGTTGACAGCAGCTAGATTAATAATTGCTAGAAATTGGAAATCTAAATATGAACTATGTTTAGAAGAATGGTATAATGAAGTATGGAATATTGCTTTAAATGATAAGTTGACTTGTTCTCTCAAGGTTAAAAAGGAGAGTTAAAAATAGATATTTTCTATGATATATGGGGTAGATTTATTGAATATGTGCTTGTACGGGATAAGGGTAAGGTTTCTGCGCAACAATCGATTTTGTTCTGGAGGGGAGGATGACGAATGTAAATATGAAGAGTGATCCTGTTGGTGAAGGGGTGCACTGTTGTTGATGTTTGTCTTTTTTTAATGTAATTTGTATATGTTTTTAAAATAAAAAAATAGAAAAAAATAATAATTGCTTCTGAGTTATATCTTAGTTGTGCAGTTAAGAAGCAGGTCAGGCATCTCATCAATTAATTGCAATTAGCCTCAGCATGGTATGAAGACCTTACACAAACTCTAATAGTTTTCTGGCTCCTGTGCCTGCTACCAGAAAAGTATGACTGAATATTATGTGGAAAATACATTCCATAAATGCCCTGTTTCACTTACACCTCTCCTCAGAAGGTGGTTTTAAAAATAAACCCAAGAGCTGTTTGAGCAACCTTTATTTCAACATCATTACTAAAGGGCGATAGGTCCTTGCAAACTTTGCTATAGATGGATACCGTATAACCTGATGGGGTATGCAACAGATGGTGTTGGGGGCAGCTGATTCTGTGGGTATTTATGTCACCTTAAAATTCTGAAGGAAGATGCACTTCTGGAAGCAAAGGTTATATGACACACTGCCATGGAATTTTATTTCCCTCTGCTAATAGAGGTCACGTATATTGTGCTGTGAAAGAAATTACGTTATCAGTTCTGACCAGGTGATATTTTATTACCATATATAATGCTTTACAAGTATTACTGAAGCTCATTAAAAGCACTATAAAATCATAAGCTGACACACAAGAAATTAATTGCATGACATAAAACATAGCTGAGGAAAGGGATGATGGGGACAGAAAGAGGGAGAAAAAAAGCCAAGACGTATTCTACATAATACTAATATTGATTAAACTAGGCAGTATTTTGCTTGAATTTCAGAGAGAGGCAGGGAAAGTGGAGGCATAACAAAGTCAGAAACTCATCACTTTTGAGGAGAACAGTTTGGTGTAGATCAATAGTGCACCACCAATACACAGGTTTATTACATATAAGCATAGCTCAAGTAGAAAACAAGTTGATACTAAGCATAGCAGAATGAAACTAGCTTACAATAAGGCAGTACACCACTTTGTACTGAATCCTTGGCACTTAGTGATGGGATAGTATTTGGTTTAGCAGAAGTGATATAATATACAAGTCTTTATTTGCTGATTTTTTTCCTTTTTCTAAAAAAAGTTACACTGTCCCTTTTAACCTTTTAAGTTTTACAGTACAGCTACTGATTGTCAATATTATTCTTGTAAAAAATAATCATCATCAGTTTTTCTTAAAGCAAACTACAGAAACTGTTGGAAAATGAGACCACATGAAAGATTAAGAAAGCATCAGATAACATCTAAACTCATACATTTAGTGATAGCCAAAAGAAAGTCCCTAGCATCTTTAAGGACACTATGGCCCAAACCATTACACTTCTTTTCAACTATTAATGAAGCACACTAAGTAATTAATAAGTATTTCCTTTCCAATACACTCAAACACACTGTTAGATACCAAATGCAGAAATGTACGAGCTGCCTGACCATCTTTTTCAAAATACATTTACACAGTTTGGGAAGTAAGAATTCACCATGCTTTAGATTTTCTTTTTTAAACGTAGCTTTTAAGTGACGAAGGAACTAATAGCCACCTCCTACTACATATACATTTGTGCCCCCAACAAACATTCATGTAGTTTTTGAAGTTAGTAAAACTGTTTGAAACTGCTCTTTCAGCAAAAATCTGAACACCGTCCTGGAGGGAGTTGGTTTATTTTTCTTTTTTATATATATAAAAAGAAAGAATCTATACTATAATTTACATTGTACATATGTATGTAATACACATAATAATATGGTATAACATTTTAAAACTGACTTATTTAAAATATTTTACAAAGACATTAAATGGTGCTTGTTACACATAACCTATACAACATATAACAGTATTCTGTTGTTTGAACTTGTACACGCCCCTCCCACCCTCATTTAAACTACTATGACACACCAGGCATTGGTGTCTACTGTTCTAAAAATCTTCAGATAAAAATCCAATACAATGTTTTCCATTTTTAAAAACAAAGTTCAAAATATCCTTCTTAATTACAAGGACAATTTCTCTCTAAAACTGAACTAAAAATAAACTTTCAGTTTCATCTCTTGAACAAAGAACTTTAAAGTGAATTCACATATATAGAAAGATAGCTTTTTCCTTTAGAGTGCAATCATCAGGGATATTTAATAACAGTAGACCCTCTCCTCAGTGGAACAATTGAAAAACAGCAGCCAATCAAAATTTGACACTCAGTGTAGAAATTTTTACAAAAGTAAACTTTTGGACTGTTGACAATTTATACATCGCTGTTTGCTAGCTTTTAAAAATCCACCTCTCTCAATAAACCATTTTACTGGAAGTAGTTGCATAGAGCAGCCTTGTACTTTCCAAAAATACCATTCATTGAATGTGTAACACAAGATAAGGCACATGTGTTTTTTTTCCTCTTCAGTAAATGAAAATCAGAATTAATCCCAAGGAGACAAATTTCTCCTACAAGACAACTGTTTCTACCTGTTCTACATGAGGAATGTAGAAAAACCAACAGGAGACAAAACCAACACTCTTTGTCTTTAACAAAGAAAAAAAACTTCACACATAGAAAACCATCTGAAATTCTTGAGAGAAAAAAAGTTACATTTGACAGAAAAAGGAATAAACATCCGATAGGTCTCTAGGTTTTAAAACCAACGAAAACAACAAATGCCGAGCTACAAATATGGATGACTGTTTTTTTAAAATATATGTGAATGTATGTATTTTTTTCCCTACCAGTTCCTTTCAGAAATAAGGTAGCTTTGTTGTGAGGCACTTAAGGCTAACTGTAAAGGAGGAATGCAATGATTTGGATGTACAAAATCTGAAACTGCATACAAAACCCTTGTATCAAACCTTCCACTAAAGTGCTAGAACTTGAAATGTAAAATGAAAGAACTGAAAACTATTAAATAAAGTAACTGAAGGAAAGGTGTGGGTATGCAACAAAATTTAAGTGCTTCACTTGTTCCTCCATTTAGAGCATCAGCTTAAAGGAAGCCTAGAGTGATCCAAGAGACATGTTTATGCTGCTCCAAGTATGATTGTCAGTGTGTCCATTTTAATCTACTAAACCATAAAACCATTTGCCTTATCTTATGTTCTCCAATGTGATGCAGTTAATAATATTGCAACAGTGCATATTTCCACCATTTGAAAATTACACGTGCACATTTTTAGGCTATAACAGCTCCAACTTCCACCTATAAAATCAGGTTTTGGATAATAAATCCTATATGCATGCATATTATTATGCACAATCACAATTTTAAATCTCTATTTAATAATTCACTCCTGTTCTAACGCTCCACAGGATTTTGATGCCAAACTACATAAATGTACTGGATGCCAAATCTGAGAAAGATCTAGATTCTGCTGGATGATGAAGAGTCTGAAGATGTGTTTCTGGTTGGGTGCTCACAACATCCAACTGTGGTGGATATGCTTCATTCAGGCTTCTTCCATTGAAACTATTCTGGAACTAGAGGGGAAAAAGGCAACTCTTATTAAATTGCTTGTTCATAGCTTTACAACCCCATAACCAGTTTCCAACTCAATACATAAAAATGTAGTACATTTTTCATAATTTAAGCAGAAACAGCTTCACTCAGACTAAGAAAAAAAAATCCTATACTGATATTATATAAAAACAAGCCCCACTGAAAAGCATGATGCTTGCTAGTCACAACTAACTTACAATAATTTTATTTGAATTGATGTCATTTAGTTAAGACTAATGCTGGACTTAGTCCTAAGTCAATTGCACTCAGCTCCCACACAAACTTTGCACCATCACCATCACCACCAATAATTAAAATGGTACATACGTTTACCAACCCTTTCTTTTGGCACGTCAAAAGAACGTACACCTTCCTTATGGCTAGAGAGACTGGCCCTTCTTTTGAAAGGTACAATTGGGAACATAACGTCTATCTCTACCCTCTACAGCCAGGTACTCCAACTCATTGGATTAGCTAAACTTCACTAATTAACTTAAGTCCCTTTGATTTTACTAAGAGCTGAATGCAACTGACTTGGTTTCAGCCTAAGCCAACAACTGTAATTCCAATGAAATGCTTAACACAGAACCTTGCAAAATATGTATATAAGGAAAGACCACTAGTAAGATTGATGGGATGAAACTGAAAGCCACTTGCACCAATTCAGGTGGTGTGCACCTCTTCCCTCTTTAAATGATTCTTGTAGCAAACTTTAGAAGAGGCTTTTCACGGAATCATCCAGGAACCTCGAATGGAGTGGATGTGATACCAATGAATCCCTGATATGCTTAAAATTATCTAGCTCATAAGAGTTCACTTTTCATTTGGATGTACACCTTGAGAAACTCCATCCACACACAATATGGCCATTTGGATAGTAGCTGCTGTAATGTTTTGCCATTTTAAAAAATTATTTGCAGTTTTTGTAGTCTGAATTTCTAAAGATCCAGAAATGTTTAACTATTGAATACAGCCTCCTTTCTATATTAAAGGTTTAGGGTTGGATGCAAAGAGTTGCACATGCTGAACCAAATGTCTTGAATGGGATTGTCTGTTTGTGAACCTCTGAATTGCTTAGACTCCATAATATTTCATTATATGTCTTGAAAACAATACTGTACTTCCTTTATGAGAGAAATTTACATGTACACTTGTCCTGGATTTACAGAACTAGTTCTGAGATGGAACATGCAGAGAACTTGGACCTCATCAGCTGCTATTTGCAAATACAACTCTGTAAGAGAACCCAGGATAGCCTCTTTTTCATGCTGAAATTAGACTACCCACAAATTTTTCAAAGTAAACGTTGAATATTATATTTTTTTCTACAAGGCAGCTGGACAGAAAAATACCATGACCATGTTTATTTTTTATAAAAACAAAGAAATCAAACAACAATACCTTGCAGCATTTAAGAGTAAAACAATTAAGTGGCACTTAATTGTTCTGTGGCACTTAATTCTGTGTTAAAAAATCTGCTCCACATTAAAAGAGTCTTACCACTACAGTTCTCCCATGAATGCATATTTCACTGACTTTATGAAAAGCTGTGCTTTGACTGTAGGGGAATACTCATCCAAAAATAATACTTTTATTATGGAGGTTCAGTCAAGTGAAAGTCCTAGAATAGTTTGATAGTCTTGACACCATGCATTCCAACAAGTCCCAAATACATTTTCCCCAGAGCATTAATCAACTGGTATATATGTCTTATCATACATTCTTTGGGGACAGCAGTCAATACTCTTCTAATTTGTTGGAAAGCCTGTAAACTGCCCCAGGTAGTGCAGTTTGAACTAAGGGGGCGGGACAGACAGACAGACAGACAAATAAAACCTGTCTAACCAAATGTTCCTTCTCCAAACAATAGCCAGCATGGCTTATACCATCCTTCCAAGCTTCCTTCCTTCCAAAGCCCCATTCACACATAGTTGGAATACAGTGGTACCTCGATTTACGAATTTAATCCATTCCGAATGCATGCTCTTAATTCAAACTACTCTTAAGTTTGGGTACCTATCTAAAAAATTGAAAAAAATAAGTTAGAAAATAAAAAATAAAAAATGTAAGTTGAGCATACCATATCTAAAATTTGTAAGGCGGCAGTTAAAATGCCAACAGTTTTCTGCTCTTAACTCAAATAACTCTTAAGTCGGGGTACCACTGTATTTTTGTGAGGCTTGCCTTCTGAGACAGCCCATCAGCAGTCTTAGTTATGATATGAACCTGCACACAGACACTTCTATTCTCATTCACTCATCTCTTTGGAAGAATAGTAGCTCTGAATTCATACTTCTAATCCAAAGTATCTGAATACTTTTCTCTACGTTGTATTATATTTCAACCTCACCTTACTTCAAGGAAGCATACAAAGCTTTCCTTCTTCCCAGGTTAACCTATGAGGTGAGTCATGTTAAGAGATAATGATAAGGTTATCTACGGAGTCTTATGGCCAAGTGGTAACTTTAACACGATTCTCCCAAATCCCAGTCTAAAAGGCCTTCAAAGTGATATATAATGATATATATCAGTTACTGGAGAGGTGATAGTATTTGAATAAACTCATGTGTCTAGTGACAGTCTTTTTAAGCTATAGGAATCTTTCAAATTCCTCCAGCATATGTAAATTGTCCATCAAAAATATTCAATATATACATATACTGTTGTGGTTCTCTTTACAGGTACTAAAACACCTCCATTCACTGTAATAGCTATTAGGAAATGCTTGATCTGAGCTTGCATGACATATGAAATTGGTGCAAGATGGGGGACACTGAAATTAAGGGACTGCACCTTTGTCTCCCAGAGGTTTGAATCTAAGCCCAATCCAAACATATTATTACACAGCACATCCCCTTAGGACAAAAAAACATAGAAAAGATCCCTCTCTATTCTTTTCTTAATTCAACCATTTAAATAAAAATATCCAACTATTCTAAGATAGTGCTGAATCTAGCCACTAACCCATGGAACTAACCAGAAAAGAAGATAAGCTATGAGCTCCCTATACAAAGTCTCAAAATAGAACAGTGGTTCCCAATCTTTTTTGAGTTGTGATCCCCTTTTACAACAGTCAAGTAACCTAACAGCCGTGACCTCCATCACTTTGATAAAATATGCTTAAGTCATCCCTTCTCAAAATGCAGTGGCTTTTTACTCCCCCCAAAGTCTTGTTTCTCTTACATTCACATACCTGCTAACCTGAATATTCCACTCCAATGGGAAAATGAATACATTATTTATCAAGGGCTACAACACATATAAGGTGACCCACGGTCCTCTAGAAAACACACTGTGACCCTCTAAAAGGCCAATGAAATAGAAATATCTTGGTTTGAAAGGTTGCATCTACAGTCACCCCCCGCCATTTCGTGGTTCAGGTTCTGTGGTCCCACTACATCACGGGATCGCAGTACCTGCACCTCAGAGCCGTGCGGGGGGTGGCGGGGGGTGATTGGGTCCCTCTGTGTCACCCCCGCGCTCCTCTGAGAAGCCTCGGGCCACGTGGGGGGTGGCGGGGGGCGATCAGGTCACTCCGTGCCGCCCCCACGCTCCTCCAGGAAGCCTCGGAGCCATGTGGGGGGGCGGTGGGGGGCGATCAGGTCGCTCCACGCTTCCCCCACGCTCCTCCGAGAAGCCTCAGACAGGCGCGCGATCACCCCCACCCCACCCGCTTCTGCATATTGTGGATTTTCATGCATCACGGGTGGGGTGGGTCCCTAACCCCCACAATCAGCGGGCATGATTGTATCTATTAACACCTCAAGGCATAGTTAGGCCTGGTTTTAATCTAGTACCACTGGACTGCTAATAGTTACAGGAATTACAGAATCACAGAATAACAGTCTGAAAGACTGCCACAGCTGCATGCCAAAAGAGAAGTATAAAATAGTACAAAAATGGAGGACTAAAATCCCAGAAGGTATTTTAAAAAGTAAACATGAAGGTTTGAGCAAAGCAAGCAGTTCAATTCCATTGCTTTGTTTTGTCTTAATATGTTTATAGCACAAGTGGTCAGAATTCAGCCTTGCTCAACCAGAAGCCATCAACCCTTCACAAAACTCATGTACAGTGGTACTATGGATAACGATTTTAATTTGTTCTCTGAGGCAATTTGTTATCCAAAATGCTGTTTCCCATAGGAATGAATGGATAATTAATTAATTAATTCCAGAGCCTAGGAAAATGACACAGACACCTTTTTTTTTTGTTTTTTTGTTTTGCTTAAAAGTCTTTATAAAGGGCACTTTAAAGATTCAGATATGATGCAGCCCAGGATAACTCTTTTTTACTGATGCATGCTGGAAATTCGTTGTCTGAGGCAGCCCATAGGGAAAATTCGTTATCCGAGGAAGCCCATAGAGAAAATTTGTTATCCAAGGCAGACCTATACCTAGAAATTATGATTCGTTATCCGAGGCAGCCCATAGGGAAAAATTGTTATCCGAGGCAGCCCTATACCTGGAAATTGCGATTTGTTATCCAAAAAATCCGTTATCAGGGACATTCGTTATCCGAGGTATTACTGTACTTAAAATTAAAGACTTCTCAACCCACAAATTTGTTTTGAGTATCAGTAGTGCACTCCTTATTCTTACATAAAGAAGTAATCTAATGGTTACCCCAACTTTTTTTCATTTCAGCTGTATGATGGGGGTGGTGAACAAATTATTATGTAAGCGCAAGTCAGAGTTAATATTACAGATCATTCATCAATCTACTGGGAAAACCAAACAAGCTTTCTGCCTATCTCTTACGTACCGCATCCAATAAACTGTACCATTTTTTTACTTTTGTGTGCTGTATTGAAAAGTTATTAAAACTATGGGAAATTAAATGATCCTAAGGATCAACACTCCTCCATGCAGGCCTTTCCCATCCCTGCACACCCATCATGGCTGTTTTGTTATGACTGTGAAGGAAACCCACCTAATAGATTTACCTACACATACAGTATTGTTTACACTGTCTCTTTGACACTACACTGAATCCATATTTAAAATGAATTCAGAACTATGTTTAACTTATTAAAACTATATGTCTTTCATGAAGCAACTAATTGAACACCAGAACCATCAGAGGATCTAATAAGCTCACAAACACCAATTTTGAATTTCCCCAAATTGTAATCATTTCAGACATACCATTGGCTCAAAAACATATTCTAAGAAATCAAAAAATAAAATCAAGTTCTCAAATAGTACAGAATTGCTGAGCCACCAGAATCAGCTAACTAAAGACTATTTTGCAAGGAATTTGTCTTTCATTTGTTCTTGAGATATCACACAGATGTAACAGAACTCGACTAGTATACAAACATGATGACAAAATTCACACCGTCTAATTAAGTATTTACAACTCTTCAGAATGGTTTACATGACCATGCCTACAAAATCTACTGAAGCAGAGGAACTTAATATCATGGGAGAAACTTAAAACACGCAATTCTCCAAAGATAAATTACCAAATTACATGACGACAAGCTCATGTATACTACACAGATTAAGATTTAATATGGTTAAAACAGAAGCTGTTTAAATATTGACTGATATAATGGCCACATTAGCAAGTTAACCGCTAGCCATAATTGCAGACAATTTTGTCTTCTTTAAGCAACACACTAGTGCACACAACTTGACTCACACCTGTCTTTTTAGATTTATCACTTTTATATTTTATAATGTGTTTTATTTTTGATTTACCTTCTGTACACTACCCAGAGTAGCAGTTTACTAGATAGGTGATATAAAAACCTGAATGAATGAGTTAATGAATGCTCTTGATTGTGCCTCCTACCTGCTAACCTAACCAGAAACTCACCAGAATTCAAACCCATAACACCACGTCCAAACTGGATTTGTTATTCCCACACCAAACCAGAGTCTGAGACTGGTTTTGTTCTTATTGTCCAATTCCTGGATACTTTGGGGACATATCAGGATGTATAAAGTTATTGCTTCCTGATGAATTTCTGGTTAATTTGGAAGGATGAGACATCATCATGATCATGATCATCAATATCATCATCTTAGAAATTCAGAGATGAAAGGGATCCTATGGATTATCATATCCAGCCTGCACTAACTTACTCTTGAAAATGTGAATGATAAACTAGAATTCTCTAAGTTCTGACTCAACACTGTATACAAAAGCAGTAAGAAACTACTCCCAGGTAAAAAAAAAATTGTAAGTTTAAGTCCCATACCTTGTTTAGCAAGACTTGTTGTCCAGATACCACAGGATTATACTGTACTTGCTCTGTGCAGTTTGGTTGAGTTTCTGATACACACTGGTACATTGACACAGCACCTGCGTAACATGTTTGAGGTGTTACTATAACTTGCTGGGAATTTATTCCACAAGCTTGACTTTCAGGGACCTGTTGCAAACAACTGAGAAAGTCTTCCAGTCCAGCTGAATAGGTTGACCGCTCAAAACTTCCTACTGGGAAATCTATCTGTGTAAAATCTGGAAGTTGCGATACCATGCTGGCGGGCTGGTTGTAAGGAATAAACTCTTGCCTACATGCATATGTTGCTGTATTGACTTCAGATTTATAAGGGAACTCCTGAGTTATTTCTTGCATGCTGGAAAAGACATATGGCTGAGTCTGCGGTTGTGAAGGGTTAAGGGGTGTGTTGTTAACGGAATTCCAATTTGTGAACATCCCATTGACCTGCATGTGCTTCATTTTATGACACAACTGTTGATGATGCTGATGTTGTTCCACTGCTGTCTCTTTCTGCTGATGGTCAAGTTGTGGCTGCTCCATTTGTTGCTGCATTAAACAGGTGGAGTTCTGAGCCATAGGCTGTTGCTGCTGGCAGCCTGAATACAAGAGGTCCGTTTTATTTAAGGATTCCTGAACATACGTCAATATTTCATCAGTTATGTCAATGTCTCTAATGTCCTCCACGCCAGACAGTTCATTTTTAAAAAATTCTTCATCTTGCTGAAAACATTTTATATCTTCAAAGTCAACACCTAGAGTTTTCATGATGTTGTACAGTTCATTATTCTTGGTATCCTGAAAAAGGCCCACATTGTCTTCAGGAAGTATCAAACTACTTTCCTCTGGGCACGCAGTCTGTTCCTGTTTGAGGATGCTGTTGTTTCCCACTGGCAAAATATTATCTTGCCATTCGCCAGCCATTACATTGCCCAGTTCATCTCTGGTATCTGCAAAAAGGTTCCTCTCAAAGGAGGAGATTTTATTTGAGGCAGGTGGACAGAGATACACAGATTCATCCTGCTGCAACATTGCACCCAAAAGTGAATTAGGATCCACAGATTCTTTGCGCAGGATCGTCTTGGAAACGGCTCCTTTGCCGGTGCCACTTTTAACCTTTGCCTGAGAAGAATCCATTAAGCCTGGCTGAGGAAACATCACTTCATATAACACAGCCTCGCCTGTAGCAAATGTGAAGGGCAGCTTCATGTTTCGCTTCCGTAAGTGCTCTGCACCTTCTTCATCTCTATATATCAAAACACCAACAGTAAAATGTTAACTATTGTCTAATTTCAGTGTGGAAAATTTGCTAGATTTGATTATGATCAAGTCCCATGGCGCAGTGGCTTAATGCCTGTACTGCAGGCAAAACTGTGCTCACGCCCTGGGGTTCAATCCCAGGCAGCCAGCTCATGGTTGACTCAGCCTTCCATCCTTCCGAGATCAGTAAAATGAGTACCCAGCTTGCTGGGAGGGGGGCAACGTGTAGCCTGCATAGTGTAATTAAAAACTGTAAATCGCCCAGAGACTACTTGAAGTGGTATGGGGCGGTATATAAGCAGAACAATTTTTACTTTTTAATGTTGTAATTAACCATTTTAAGTATGTGAATAAATACTGTTATAGGGGTGGTGGTGGCAGGAAAGACCACATAGGACTTTCAAGGTAAGAGATTTGGCTGCATCTAACTGCATTAGAATTGGGGAATATTGCACAGTGCCTTTGAGAAGCAGCAGTACTGTGCTTATTTGATACAGGAAGCAAGCATCAGTAAAATAGCATAGTAGAAGAATAAGGAATTAAACATTCTCTTCCACGGCCATTCACAACTGGACTGAGAGATAAACAACATCAGGCCTATGAACTAAGGAAATGTAACTATGACAAGAGAGAACAAGGCTTAGAAAGGTTTTTTTTGTTTCAGAACAAGCTTGTTAGAACATTGTTTTTGTTGTGGTTGCTATCTATCCCAGTACTTTTCTAGTAAAATGGAGCAACTAAGATGTCTGAGAGCCATTTCTTGGTTATAACAGCTAAACATGTTGGACTCTGTGACACATGGAGGACTACTTACGTAAGAGGTCGCTGTGTTGCGATTATATAATCTGGCCTCCCATTTTTGTAAATCAAACGGGCATTTGCTTGAACCCAAGCCCAGCGGTTTTCCTTGGTAAGAAGTCTAAAGACCGTCATACCGCTTTCTCCAGTCTTGATCACTAGAAAAATGAAGATGACAAATCTGCTTTACATTTCTCAATTGTTTGACATTCAGATACACTCAGAGCAATTTTTAAACTAATAGGCGTAGCATATTTATAATATAACAGAGCTTAATCCACAAAGCACTAAATTTAAAATTACCGTACCGTTCTTGAAAACAAGCCCTTGTTATATGCAGAATCATTGGCAAGTGCTGCTATGTATTCTATATCAGAAAGGAGGTACTTCTTAATTAAAGTCTGAAATCCAGCAAGTCAACAAATTTTTGGCCTCCCAAGCAGCTCATTTATAAGCTTGTTTCCCAATATTTGCCGAAGAAGTTATTTATACAGGTTAAAAGTACGGAACAAACATTTTTCTCTCTTTGTCTTAATGCAACATAGAATTGTTGCTTAGAACAAGGGCCACTGAAGTGACAAAGGAAACAGCAAAGGGAAGGGAGGAGAATGTATCTGATAAAACAATGAATAGAGTCAGGGAGGGGAAAGAAGGGCATGGTTTACACTGAGGTTTATTCAGACTGACATAAAGGCTCTGAAAGAAAGGATCCAAGTAGACCACGATCAGTATATTTTCTAAATTTAGACTTGGAAAACCCTCTCTCCAAAGCAGCAAATATGCCTGAGAAAACTGCTGAATTAGCAGCACAGAAGAGAGAAGAGGAAGGGCAAATTGACAAGAACACGGTGACTCAAGCTACGGAGTTCATATGGGAATATCAAAACATCACTTTCTTTAAATATACGCTCATATTCAGTGGCAGATATATTTAGACAAAACCTCTTATTAGAAAATAAGAAGGGATTAACTCAGAATACATCTCAGGATTTATTTTGGCACACATTTTTCTACTTAATGGATCATTGCAAGACTGCTCTTACTTCGGATGTGATTCTCAGCACAATAAAGCATATCAGCAGCATGAATAAACTGGTATCCTGTTCCTCTCATGCATAATTCTGCTTCAGTGTAACCCAGCACAATTCGACCTCTGCAAGAGACAATATGTAAAACATTTTTATGCCACCTTTCCGCAGCTTAGCTTGGTCCACAAAACAAAAACAAAAAATCCAGTAACTCCAAAGTATCACATTCTAAAGTAGCAAAATTTACAATTAATACCAGACGGACAGCAAATAACAAACATGAGCTAAGAAAAATGATATAATGCAACACCCTCCAAAATAAAATGCATTTTACACCATCATCAGACAGAGATTAAGGAAAATGAAATAATGAAGTACAATACAGTACCTTGCCCAAAGCATAGAGCGCTAACTATAGAATACTAGCACTTTAGGAATCCTGTCTTATGGAAATACATATTGTTTTTTAAGTGTGGTCTGAGCAACTTCTCAATCAGTAAAGCACTGAAATACCTATTTTTTTCAATAGAAAGGAGGTTAGGTTTTGAAGGAGCTATGGTCATTTGCAGCTGCCATGAACTGGATCTTAGAGGAAGCTAAAGAGAAAAGGGATGGAGAATATGTGTGCCATGTGCATTATCCTTCATCCCTTGGCCAAAGTGGCTGGGGCTGAGAGAAACCGTAGCCCAGTTGGTTCTGGGCAACCACATGTATGACGGTCCCTTTGCAAAGGATACACCACCTCCTCCTCCTCCTCCACCACCACCTCCTCCTCCTCCTCCTCCTCAACAACAACAACAACAACAAGGTAAACAGGGCAATCATTATTGGCAGATCTTGCTCTTACTTAGCATCACATCCTATAGGTGTAAAATCCAGCTTGTGCTTAGTTCTGAAGATAAAGTTTTTGGTACGTATTTCCAGAATGGATGGAGGCTGAAGTGGAGTTGCCACTGCAAACAAAGCCAGCTGAGGAGACAGAGCGGTGCCATCCTTCCCTTTTTTGTTCTGCCCATGAAGAAATTTTAATCTCCCCTGGAAATTCATGGCCTTCAAAGAAAGAAAATTAGTTGACATAACTACATACATGTTATGCTATTTTATATTTTAAACATCTTTCCTACAGCATTATTCACTTTGGTCAATTCTAAAATCCTTAAGCATGTTGGGATCTCCAAGTCTTACACCCTAAATAGCTCATGTTTCTCATTTGTTGTTGCTGTTTTAATTGGAAAAGTGTATGATTCAGTGGTGCTGCAAAAGAGGACTTGGTTATAAACTAGCAAATGCACTTAAAATGTAGATAAAATAGAACCAGCTAACTAATCATGATAGACAATCAACTGTTCCACTGGAGGATAGGGAACTGAGGTTTGTTCAAATTACTTAAAACAAACCTGAATCGAACTATGTTTTCTCATCCTAACTTGTTATAAACCAACCATGGCCAAAGAAAATAGTCAGAGATGAGAGACATAATGCAAATAAGCCAAGTAAATGAGGTTAGGGAGCAGGAAATGGACAAGGCTCACAAAAGAACTCATGGTAAGGATAAGATTTTCCAATTATGTCTGAGCTAGCCTTGGAGGCATGTTTGTACTCACCAAGAATCCAGATGAATTATCCAAGAGGCAACGTAATCTACAAATGAAGTTTCGTTCCATGAATGATGAATTCTCTGGAGGTAGTTGTTCTGGGTTATAGTATGTTGTTGATTGTGAAAATCCATTATCTCCTATAAGCAAATATAATTTCAGATTTTCAAAGGACATTTACTTTTACTACAGCTACAACTCTTTTCATGACCAAGGGATTTAATCCCTTATTAAACAAGAACAAGAATTTTATCTGTATCTATATCTATATCTATAGCTATCTATCTATAAAACAATACTGTATGAGATGTTTTAGAATATTATTATTTTTTAACCTCACAAAACATCTGTGGTCAAATTCTGAACAATTATAGGGATTAGATCTATAAGCCATTTTCCTAAAGAATTCTATATACATAGAAGCTCAATTCTCTCTCTCTCTCTCTCTCTCTCTCCCCCCCCTCTCTCTCTGCACTATGAGTAATTCCACAGGAGATAAGTTACAATCACGGTGCAAATTAAAAAACAGTGTGCTGGCTGGAGAGCCTGCAAAAAAATATCCCTACAATTTCAACATTTTAGAGGAGCAGAATGCATTACAGCCATACAGTTCTATGGATGAAAGGATTTCCTAGTCCTTTGAAGTGTCTAGAAATAAAAGCATATGATGCCTCTTTCCCTCTCTTGGTAAGTTTTGTCACAGCATTACTTTTTCCTACACAGTTTCTTCCTCTACAAGAAAGATGGCAACACCTTGTGACAGAGTAAGAGGGCACTTCTATCTAGTGATTCAAAATGTTCTGATGCTGGATTGTCCTAGATACTATAAGTTGCAGTTGTGTCTGAAGTGTGATAGTGAGGCAGATCGTGTGTTCTCTTCCTCTCATTTTTGCTCATGTGACTCCCCATTTCTCTCCAAGGGAAGCAATAGGAAAAAAATTATTAATGCTAGCTCAAATGTCAGCATAAAATTATTCCCTTATTGGACCCATACTTAGTCACCAGGAGGGCTATAGATGCCACACTCCAGTCCACTCCACTTTGCTTCTCATGATGTTGAAGCTATACCCTCAGAGAAAGATGACAGGACTTAAAATTATTTGGATGACAAGGTGCACTTCCAAGGCAACCCAGGATTTAACCCATCCAAGATTTGTAACACAGCTTTATGTATATACGCTAATCTAGTAACCATTCTCTATGACTCCTTTTAAGATTATCAGCAGTGGGCGTAATTATTTCCAATGTGACTTTTCTATTAAATAACTGGAAATACTGAAATGCTTAAACTTTTATTAGCTAAAATCCTATACTTAAGTTACAATTAGAGTAGGCTCATTTGAACCAATGGAAACAGAGGAACTGACTCAGCAGATACCCAATAATTTAGCAGAACCACTCAGTAGTGTAGCTTACTGCACTATACAACAGGAACTCTGTCAATGATAGATAAGTATTGTCAAGAGAAATATCTGCTGTTACCAGATTCTCACCTTGTATTATTTGTCCAGAATCTGCAGACTGCATAGGATTTAGAGCCCAGTGAAGCTGCCGCTGAAATTCTGGTCTGTCTTCCGTGTGAATCAATTCAAATACACTCTGGTGTATAATATCAGACTATATTCAAGAAATAATGATAGCAAATAATATGTATAATTATATCTCTAGATTTGATTGTGATAAATGAATACTGTAATTCACCTTGGTATAATTAAGATGAAAACATAAAATTATGGAGAGGCAAAACTCGGAATTGAAACAATGGCATATAATTATTTGGTAAAGATCTTAAACATATTAGACCTAGGACAGAACAACAAGTGAAACTGGTTTATATATTTTCAACCTGGCCAATCAAAATATATCCCGCTGATTCATACACTAAATCATATACGGTGTGGACAAAGTAGATAAGGAAAAGCTGTTTTCCCTATTGTGCAACACTAGAACTAGAGGGCACTCCATGAAACTTTTGGGTGCTAGATCTCAAACAACTAAGAGAAAAGTACTCTTTCACCCAGAGGATCACTGGTATGTGGAACTCCCTGCCAGAAGAAGTGGTGACATCTGTCAGCCTTGACAGCTTTAAAAAAGGGTTAGACAAGTTCATGGGGAACAAGGGTATCAATGGCTATCATTATGGATGCCTAAGGACATATTCCAGGTTGGAGAGATAGGCAGGATCTCTCTCAATACCATTTGTAGGGAATCTTAAGCAGTTGAAGATATCTGCTTGGGAATACCCTGAAGCAAATGGTAAGCCACAGTGTGAGACAGAATGCTGGACTGGATGGGCTGTGGCCTGTTCCAACAAGACTGTTCTCATGTTCTTATGATTCACTGCAAGTCCTTATACCCTCTCAACAGCATAATTTATGTTTTCTGTTAATTATGCTGATTTGGAAATCAAAAGAACAAAATACACTGTCACTTTTATACTTCCTTTTAGAAGGTGTTCCTCCTGATACTTCTAGGGAAGGCCCAGACCCTAATGTTCACTCCCTTTGCCACAGTGTGGGAGAACCCCGTCCAGGAACTCTGTAGATTATTTTTAGGGCCAGGGATATTCGTAATGATAGGATCTGTTTCTAAGACACTCAGTCTCAAGAATCCACGGTGCAAGTCAAACAGTAGAAGTGACAAGATTCAAGTCTGGAATAAAGGAATGGTTATTATAAAAACCACTGGGCCAAGTGCTTGTATTTTTTAAGAATGGGTCTTGCAAACTGCGTCATAATCTTACACCACCATGCCCTCTCTCAAAGAGGAATTTGCTTCCTCTGTTAACTCAGGGATGTGATAGCTTCATGTACTATGCCCCAAGCAGTTAAAATGGCTAAAAATGGTTCCATTACATGGAGCAGAATCCAAACTTTTCTCTCTTTCTGAAAGAAGAAAGGATGCTTACCTGCTGGAAACCCAAATAATCCTGGATTGTGGAAGATACATAAAATATGAGTGCATCTGATGTGACCACCAGCACAAAGCCATTTAATGCCTAAAGACAGAACAGTAACAATACATAAGTATTACATGTTCTAAAGAGGTTAATATGTTTGCCATTTATTTCAAGATAGAAAGACAAAGAAAAGTAACTGCAGCTCATTTTATTTGCCATTTTGGGGGTGTGGGGGTGAAAGCTTTCACCTCGGTACCCCTCCACCCCTTCCTTCACCATTATCCTCAGATAAGAATGTTTGCTCTTATCTGTGGATTTCACAATCCACGAGGGATCCCGGAACTGAGCCGCCGTGGATATGTCAGTCGTACTGTACTGTGTTTTAAAAATTCATGGTGAATAGAACAAATGAAGCAGCAAAAAGCAAGCTGGGGAAGAATCTTGCTTCTTGCAATCCAAGTTCTGTTTTGTAATGCATGTGATGAAGGTTGGGGTTCCATGCCACAACTAATCCAAGCCTCTGATTCCTGCATTAACTACTAAATATTATTCACAGAAAATGTTGTGAGAACAGATGTACACCATCTGATGCCTCAGCCTTAATGAAGAGCTCTGACCATGATTAGAACTCTAACAGCTGTGCCTTCTGTGGTTATATCCAGGACAGAATAAAACCCCACAAAGGTCTCCTGGGAGACCCAAACAATAGCCACACTTTACAGGTGCAGGTCAATTATCCAAGAATCATTACAGAGCAACACATTTTCCATCTGATCAGGTTTGGAAGAGCATAATTTGCAACATTCTGGGAAAAGGAACCAAGTTGTGTCTTCTTTAAGATAACCTCAGGTGGAACCTGGGAGATTGGATTCAGTTTGTTCAGTAACTTGGATTGTGGAGTTTGTGGAAATGAAAATAATAATTCTGTGTTACATTTTCTCTGTAAAACAGTTTAAACTGATTCATTATTTTTGTATTATATGGTTGGAAACATACAAACATACATATATAGTTTCCCAGTTCTCTGTAAAATAATAAGTTTCCCAGTTCTCTGTAAAATAAAAGTTTAAACTGATTAATTATTTTTGCATTATACGCTTGAAAATATACAAGAAATGGTTTGGGGTTAGAGAGAGAGAGAGAGAGAGAGAGAGAGAGAGAGAGAGAGAGAGAGAGAGAGGTTGCTGACCTAATATGTATAACAGAAAACTGAAAAATAAAAGATGATAGAGCTGGTTTATCCAAATTTTGCCCTGTAGGACATCTAGGGCAGCAACAGTATAAGCTAGAAAGTTGGGAAGAAAACTTCCCAACTTTCCCAACAAAAAACACACACAAACATACCCCATGCAGCCTGGGTGCTGGTCTTGTTTGGATCTGGTAGAAGGAAACTGGGAAGAGATGGTAAGGTTGTCTCTTTATAGACCACCCTTTTGCCCAGCAGTTTCTCTGACTATGCTTGGCTAACCTTTGCTGCTGATCAAATCCAAAGCTGACTGTCGCCCAACTTCCATACAACTTTGATGAGAAAAAAACCCAGACGTTTCCAGGAGTTATTCAAGATTTTATTGCTGCTTTGATAATTACAGGGCTAACCAGCACAACTCCTAAAGCAAATCATGCTTTACACAAAGAGATGATGAAATGGATGTGAAATTATAGCAGTTTTTCTGGAATGATCCAAACCCAATTAATGGTGGAATTAAATTTTCTTGGGAATTTCTGGCAAATAAGTTTCTGTATTGCTGATAATTTTGTCAAACATTTGGTCATTGTATTTTACACAGCAATTCATATAATTATTCATATTATTCAGTTTATTTATTGTGAGAGGACTACACCCTAACTGGCAACAACTGACTGGACACAAAAAAAAAAAACACTGAACAGGGTGAAACCACATTACCAAGTCCATGTGTTAGCTGTACTGCTAAAAAAACTGTGTCCTCACACCCACCCCAAACGTCACTGCATTCCTGGTGAGAAATTCTACAAAGCTCTTTTGGTTCATTCAAGGCTTATTACAGGAAGAGCTTACGTAATTACTGAAGCCCTGTTGTGACATGTTTTATCAGCACTTCACAGATAAAACTGTTTGCATTCCTCTTGGCCTAGATGTCACTTTTAAAATACAGTGGACCCTTGTACAGCAAACAGCTTGTATAACTAAAATTTGTGCCACATAAAAAATTCCGGAGATAGGGGAAATTTGCTTAACTATTTATTATTGAATTTATATCCCGCCCATCTTCCCACTGGGAACTCTGGGCGGCGAACATAGCAAAACAAATCAGGAAATACACATAATAGGTACACTACAACACAATAAGGAGACATAATCAGCAGATCAACATAGATTAATAAAAGCATATTTAAAAAGAACATTTTAATTATGACCTCTATGTCAAAAATTCGAATTTGATGGCGGAAAAAAGAAAGGAAAAGAAAAGGGAAAAAAAAAAAAGCTCTAGGTCACCAAATGCCTAGGATGGTCTTCAAAGCAGGGACTCTGCAGAGCGCACTTCGCTGGGAAGGCTGTTCCATAACATTATCGCCTATGGGGAGAATCTGTACAACCTAAAAATGGGATCACTCCGTTTTCAATGCATTCCTATGGGAATTTGTATAAAGGGAAATTTGCTTAACATAATTTCATTTGGAATGAATTAATTAGTTTATACAAGGTACCACTGTAAGTCCACCTAGAAAAGTACTACAGTAATGCCTTGGATAACAAATTTAATTCGTTCTCAGAGGCAATTCGCTATCTGAAAATTACACTATCCAAAATGCAGTTTCCCACTGAAATGAATGGGAACCCAATTAATCCGTTCTGGGATTGCTCGCATAATTTGCCAGGAAGCGTTCGACTAGTGATTTGTAATACAAAATCCAGAGTGGTTATCTTGTCTGTTGTGATGATGATGATGATGATGATGATGATGATGATGATGATGATGATGATGATGATAATAATGATGATAATAATAATAATAATAATAATAATAATAATAATAATAATAATAATAATAATAATAATAATTTGTGCACCACTCAGAAAAGCATAGCTATCAGGTAGTGTAAAGTATAACAAATAAACTTAATCAACTTTATTGCATAAATGTGTTTGATTATTAAAATATTCTGAATACAAATTCTGCACACAGGCAGTAGCATGCAAAAGGTGATCAGCGTGAGCTATGTTCCATGATGTCAATTCCATCTTTTGATGGATGGGATTTTACCAGTGCCATACCCTCCCATGAGTTTAATGTTGAGCCATGAAAATACAGGTATGAAACCACATCACATAGGGGAAAACATAAGCTTAGATTTAACAATCTGCTTGTAAGTGATAGGTATTCAGGAATCCAATGAAAGTGGGTAAAGGGGCTAGCAGAGGAGAGGCACATTGCTCACTTCTCTATCTTGGGCTTACTGCTAGTTTGGTGTGTGTGTGTTGGGGTGGTGGTAGAATGCTTCCCCTCCTTCAGCACCAAGGATTAGCGAGTGGCACAAGAAGAATGGCCTCTTCTTTACCTGGCAGGAGGCCAAGGATTTACTAGTCTACTATGGGCCTGATGTCCTGTGTATCCATAGCCCAATGAACAGAAATAGGAAAAAAATAAACATACAGGAAACACCAACTGCTAGGGAAAAATGGAAATAAATCTCTATGTTCACGAGAAAAGACGTTGGTTAGGTGCAATGAATGTTGATATAAATCCTAGATGTAATGTTTTGCTTCCACTACTTTATTTAATTGGCTCTTCATCTTATCAGTGAATTCAGGACAAGTACAGTACCTGTAGCAGAAGTTCTCCTTCGAGTAGTTGCATGTTCTCTCCAGGCTTTGTTGTCCTACTGCTGTCCTGGATGCCATTTCTGTCAGGCTTTGTGGAACTGGATGATTTTAGTGCAACTGCAGAAACAAATGCAATTAAGGTTTGGATGAACAACGAAATGTTCCACCCTCACAAGAAGAAAAGTCCAGTTGCCATGACTCAACTTGCAGAAAAATGCAATTAAGCATTACTATTTCCAGGAAAGATGTCCAGCTGCTGAGTTGTTAAAATTCTCATTTATACTTTTTTAGCAGTATTAATAGTTATTGCGACAAAATTATTTATAAACTTAAATACTCAAGACAAGTCTATTTAAAGCAAAGCAACTTCTTTGAAACTGAGTAATTGTCAAAAATTATCAAAGGTTGGAACAGTGACAAGAAGTTTCACATAGTATTGATAGGTTCATATGTCTATTTCTAGTTTCACTGCTGCCAATTTTTGTGTCACACTTTGATCATTTTGGCCACTATTTGTACTCTGCACTCCTTGAGAGAAACATTACCAGCAGTAACAGATTTCCACTAATTAAAGAGTTGCTGCTTCAATTTCAGGTTGTGACTCATGTACAATAAGGTCAAGTTGCACATATGGTAACATGAAATCAAAGCAGGAACTCTTGTGCTACAGCAGGGCTGTCCAACTTTGAACAGTCCAAGGTCTACTTTTTCCAGACGAAAGTGCCTGAGGGCTACTACACTAAAACCTCTACTTATGAATTTTATCTGTTCCGAGGATATGCCTATAAGTAAAAAATGTTGTAAATAGAGCAGCGGTTTCCCATAGGAACGCATTGAAAATCAATTAATCCTTTCTGGAGGGAACATATTTCATTGCATTCCTATGGTAAGGCTGACCGTGCACATGCTTCCCTTACACCCGCTTGAGCCAGTGCGGACTGGTGCAAGGGTGGCGTGTGCGTGCTTGCGCAGATCACCCCTTCCGCTTGCCCGGGCTGCTGGAATACTTTTTAAAAATGGTGCACTTTCCCTCCCAACCCACCTGGGGCCTGACTTGACTCTACTTCTCCTCCTATTTTCCCCCTTCTCCCTTCCAGCACCCTTGCTGCCACTGCTGCTGCCGCAAGTAGCTCTCACTCACTTCTGCCATGTTCTCTGTGCAGCTGGGATGGGCCAAGCCAGCAGTGGGGCAATCACATCGCCATGGCGGCACAAGCAGGAGGGAATGGCTCAAAAGGGGAGCAGGAGGAGCGGCAGGTCACAGTCTCTGTGAGGCAGCTGTGGGGGTGGGAGGAGGAGGAGGAGGAAGATGGAAGGGGGGAGGAAGGAATTCTCCAAGGTGGAAGAAGAGGGGGACATCACCACGCAAAGGAGGTGGGCATGCCCAAGACCCCACCCTCGCTGTCCCCTCCACTCCCCTTCCTCTACTCTGCACCAATAACTCAATTGGTCATGAGACAGTGGCATGCCAATCATCAGGCCGGTAGGGAGAGCAGGGGACTGTGCCATGGCCCTTGAACTGCCCCGCTCGGCTGAGACAGTGGGCTGGCAGATCCAGAGCTTTGTTGGGGCAGTGGTGGTCCTTGGGGTGGGGGAGGTAGAGGTGGAGAACTTATCCCCTCACATTTTTAATTGATTGCTGGCGGGCTACTTTTGAACCCTTCATGGAATACTGGTAGCCCCCGGTCTACCTGTTGGGCAGGCCTGTGCTACAGCAATCAGCCAGTGGCATTACTGCTAATGCATGGAATAATATATGCAATTTTTAAAAAGACAAAGAAAGGCATGTAAATATCTGGGGGAAGTTTTGCCTGATTCATGCATAATTTGCTTCACAGTTAAAAATGAAAATGAAGTACAATAATACCATGGTTCATGACCACAATCCGTTCCAGAAACATACTTGTAAACCAAAGCACTTGTATATCAAAACAATTTTTCCATAACAAATAATGGAAATAATGTGTGGTCTATGGGTTCCCATAGACCACACACTGTACACATAAAATGCCAAAACTCACAAAGGAAGTTGGCTAGAAGTCCATGTCCAAACCATGGTTTAGGTACCTGGCTACGGAATCTGCTCTGTTTGGGACTAACAACTAGATTTTATTCTGTGTTTTTAATGTGACAATAATAAAGTGCAATTTGTAGCCATATACCCACTTGACTAGCTGCCCCGTGACTAGAAATGGTGAGAGTGAGTGTGTGTGTGTGTGTGTGTGTGTGTGTGTGTGTGTGTGTGTGTGTGTGTGTGTGTGTGTGTGTGTGTGTGTGAGAGAGAGAGAGAGAGAGAGAGAGAGAGAGAGAGAGAGAGAGAGAGAGAGAACTGGCTCACTTGTGTTCTAGCAACTTGCTCCAGTGCTTGTACTGCAAGACACTGCTCATTGATCAAGGCAAAATTGATAGAAATGTCTGTTTGTCTTGCAAAACACTTGTAGACAAAGTAACCAAGGTATTAGTGTAGATATGAAAAATATTATAATTTTGAAAACAGTTTCGTATGACTGAACTCTATTTGATTATTAAAGATACAGAGTGAAACCAGTTATGATTCTAATTTAATATATTTGGCCAAATTCCAGTAGAAATTCCAAACTAGATTAAGCCCACTGATTGAGAATCTAGTAAGTCAACATCAATGTAACTTCCATTGATTCTAAGACCCTTGGACTTACTACTGGAATTCAGTGATTGACAGGTACCCCTAAGGGTTTTTATTTATATATCAGAATTTTTTAATCTAGAGAGAGGACAGCCTGTATGTAATTTCTCTCTCTCTAGATTAAAAAATTCTGCCCATGGATAGAGAGGATAGCATGCCATGAAGAGTATGAGACTACTGTTGGAAAACAATCAAAGATCTTTCTGAGTACCGCGAAATAATAATGTTGTGTTCTGTAACATTTATGACTCCTAAATATTAAGCTATAATTTTCCAATAACAACATGCATTTCTTCTACAAATGGCAGTCATTAACAGTTTCAGAAAGGCATACATTTAATAATCTTTATCACATTCTCCTTCATACCCCAGCACCATAAAGCAACAAAAGCCATACTCAAAGATTAGGAAATGCTCAGTGAAATGCTGAAATATTGTTGAACTAGTGGGTTTGGGAACAACAACTCCCAAGCTAGTATTTCACATTACATTCTATAAATTGAAGTATCTAAGAAATTTCTGCACATATCCATTCCTTTCAAAAATCAAAACAAAATAAAACACATGTGTATTAAAGCCAATATGCCTGACCAAGTACAAATACTTTAGATAGCTTATAAGCTTACTAAACTATGCTTCATACTAACAAAATACCAGCACTGTTAGCAAGAAACAATAGCAGTCTACTTCAGACAAAGACATCTTTTAAATATATTCCATGGAATTTAATGAACTTCTAAATTACCAAAGGAGAAAAACAATATATAGTAACTATTAATTGGATGTTTCTCTCTGTAGGACTATGTAACCAAACAGTAAACTTATTTGGGTCTATTCTGGATTGAGCTAGATAAGGTCTTACTTAAATGGATAGTACTAGTACAAGTCAAGCCTGAAGCAGAAACAGATCCATCCAATTGGCTTTGTACAAATTCAGATAACAAATGAACAGTATGTTGCTGAAATGTTTTAAACATATATTGAGGACAACAGTATGATGTGATGGGGAGGGGCAATAAATAAGTTGGCCTTTACTCATTCATACACAGTTTTAACTTGCAATCTTGGACAAGGATCTTACTGCATTTTCAATCACAGTGCTTGCAGGGGGAGTCTGTGGGAGATCAGTGAAATATCCAATTCCCTCTTTATGCATTAATTGTAAGTAGTATGTATTTTTAAAAGCTGCAGTAATGAAAATCTTGGTGGCTGTGAACTGTCTTGATTAGCCTGAACCTGTCACTTCATTTCTAAATATTTTGAATACTTTAGCCTAATCCCCTTTTGGCTTTTCTTGTTACACTGCTTATCTCAACAGTAATTTGCTTATTGTCTGTGGATTTTATCTGTTTGGTTATCTTTTATGCCTTTGTTAACATCTATGCTTCCTTGCAACTGAAAAACATGCTTTCTTTTCTGTTGGGTCATGATTTATGTCTGGGATAGTTAGTCTATTATTTATATAATTATACAATGTACATTTGTTGTACTCCATGCAGAGTAGCAATTTTCTTGAAAAATTGAATAAATAAATAAATAGAACGGAATAAATAAAATATTATCTGTTAAGATGATGGCACAATGAGCTAATGAAGTTACTCCTATGTTAACTATCTGCATGCCACCACAAATAGTAAAGGAAAGAATATTGCAAAAAAGCTTGCACCAACCTGGTGTGTGAACAATAGTGAACTAGTACATATGAAAAACAATGATCACAGAGGTGACTTCTCTGCAGGGGTTGTTAATAAAATATCAACAATATTGTGCATGTCTAATCAAGAAAGCTCATAACCTTAGCAATTAGTAGCCGGAAGGACAGCCTGAAATACAATCTCAACTCATTGAATACCCAGACTTTATTTTGAACATCACACATATCAATACTGCTGCAACAAAATTTCTACAGGGCGAGTGCGGTATTGTGGCAGAGCACAGAAGGGAAAACAAGGTGGAGGGGAAACAAAGAAACTATTCTCTTCCATTCCTTCCCCCTTCTGTTTGGGGTAGAGGGAGATATTTTCTTTGCAAATGCTTCATGATATAAGCTTATATAAGCTTATGTAAGTTAGAATCCAGACATCAAGAGGTTTAGGTTCTCATACCCTTATGTAAAAAGGCCTGTCCATTCAGGGTAGCCTCCCTCATGTAGCAACAATGCAAGGTTAGCAGATTGCAACTGCTGCAGCCTTAGGGAAATACACATTATATCCACAGAACTAGAGATGGGCACGGAACGAACATTTTTTTGTTTCCGTTACCGTTTGTCGTTTCCGTTACGCAATGAAACGACAAACGAAAATTGTGATACGCCTGGACATCCATAAAAACGCAGCGATAATTATTTATATTGTCTAATAATACCTACCAGGGGGGTTGGGGTTTGTTTTAGTCTTCTCCCATCGCGATGTATTTTTCTTTTCCCTTTAAAATGGATGTCGCCACCAGCCACAAAATGGAGACAAGCCATGTGATGGGATCATGTTCAACCAATAGCATGCCCAGGTTGCAGACTGGGCAGGCAGGTCTGGCAGCCACAGAGGGCATAAAAAGCTCTGGCAGCCCCCGTCCTCCTTGCAGTCTCTGGTGGGAGTTAGGGTGGGATTGCTGTCTCTGCTGCGACTCTAGCTTCAGTCCTGCAGCCTCCCTGTGTGCGTGCGTGCTGCATACCTCTCGGTGAGTACCCTCCCTTGCCCCGCAGTGCAGTCACTCTGCGGCTGCCTTGCACCGTGGGCAACGCCTGCCGCTGCCTTTGCAGCCTCCCTGCATACCTAGTCTATACTGTGTCTCTGCCAGCATCCATTTTTTTAGTGTTTTCCCTCTGGTCTGGGGCGTTGGGGGATGCCTGCGCACGGAAATGCTTTAAAAATGCTTTAAAAATCGTGCAAAAAGCGGGTAGAAACAACAAACGAAAAAACGAAAAACGGTAACGAAATATTTCAAAAATTTCACGACAAACGGAAAAGAACCAAAACAGACCTCTCAACGACAAACAAAAAACCGAAACACCATTTTTCTGTTTCGTGCCCATCTCTACACAGAACCCGATATAGTAAACCCCCCGCCCTTTTGCGGTTCATATATATCGTGGGACCTCAGTATATGAAAAAAGCCCCCTGGGGTAAGCTAGAAGGGCCTGTTTCAGGCCTCCTGTACTTACCCCAGGTCTCACACTGCCCCGAACAGGCCTCAGATGGTCTTCACTGAAGTGAACTGGAAGTCGCTTCCAGTTCACAGAAAAGCATTTCTGAGTCTTCCGACATGTCCAGAAAGGCCCTCGGGGCCCCAAAAAGAGCTTTCTAGCAATCTAGAAGTCACTTCTGGTTTCCCGGAAGTCACTTCCATTCCGGCGAGAAGCATTTTTGGGGCCTCCGACGGCCTGGGAAGGCCATTGGAGGCCCGTTCAGGGCAACACAAGGTCTGGGTAAGTCCAAGAGGCCCTGAACAGCCCCCCCTCCCAACGCAGCCCTGTATCCGCATATCACAGATTTTCAATTATTGTGGGTCAGGTCAGGTCCCTAACCCCCGCAATAGGCGGGGGTTACTGTATGTGTCCACTTTGAACAGAGCTACAGAATAAAAAACACAAAGTTTTCCAAAATGATTAAACACTGATGCATATCACAAGGGTCTTGAAGAGAGATCCAAAATATTATCATGTAGAATCTTTCATACAAATAACTAAATTTACTAATTTAACATTCAGTTTGAATATTTTTTTATTTTTAATGTGCAAAATAAGCATCCAATGGTAAATAATACAACCAGCAGAGTTAATTAAATTCTATGTTACCTTTTTTTAAGAAGTCAAGCTCAATTTTTAAAAATATTTGATTCTTATGTCTGTGGCATTTGCTGCACCATTTATTAGTTATTAGCCTGTACAAATTTCTAAAACTCTTTTACCTAGAAAAGGGAGAATGAGGCTCAGTGAGAAAAAAATAGTGAACATTTATTAGACAGACATTTTTGACCTCTGGGGTGGATACAGATGTCCCTGAAAAGCTATAATTATATGCCATGTTTCAAGTTAGCAGGTGTTCCTTTAGCAAAGGACAATGAATTATTAATGCACAGTGGTGTGTGAAAATACATCTTTTGTTTTATTCTGTAAGGAAGGCCACCATTTTCAAGCCTTACCTCGAGATATAACATCTGAGCAAAATCAATATCTCACTAGTTCACTGGATAAATTTATGAAGAGAGACCTAACTTGAAAACAAACAAACAGAAATTACTCTCCACAATGAAAATATCAATGCATTTCCCAGTGTTCCCTGAAAAATATGAAGAACCCTAACCTGAATCTAATCTTTGTTTGTAAGTTGCCATCCTGTTTAAATAAATGTTTACCCTTCCAAGACCAAGAAGAATAGAATATATATGACAGATTTTGCTTGAGATGTTTCTTTCCCTGCCTGGTGAGAAGCGCAATACCATTCAAACCTGCATTTCAACAATTCCAAGCAATAATCTTGAGGCAGAGAGGTAGAATGTTTAGAGATCTTATGGGTCTGTTGTCTAGCATCTCACCAACTGCCCTCAGGATACAGTACGAGCTTTTTAACTCCTCAGGGGTTGGGATATGACTAACAGAACTAGCACATGTAAAAGACTCATAAAGAAAATGTTCCACAATTACATGCAGAGTTAAAATGTTACCAGAACCAGAACCAGAAATTTTACTGTATGGCGCACAGGCCATGGCAGAATTCATCAAATAAAAACAATACAACACAATACAAAATGTTACCGTATTTTTCGTTCCATAAAATGCACTGGTCCATAAGACGCTCCTGATTTTTAGAGGTACGTATGTGTGAAAAACAAATATTCACACATGCATACTGTGTGGAGTTCTGGAAGTCTCTTTGGCGGCCACCACTGGGTGCTTCCATAGCTTCTGGAAAGCGAGAAAGAGATGACACCCCTCTCTATGGATGCAACCGGAACTGGTATTGTTGCAGCATTGGTGGCGCTGTGAGGAGCCATAGCTGGTCAAGCTTGAGAAGAGTGAAAGGGGGGGGAGAGGTAGGGAGGCGACAGAGGCTAGTTGGTGGCTGAGAGGGGAGGATTTAGGCTCTTGTCCTCCCTAGGTGACGGAAAGGGCCCCTGGTCTCCTTTCTCGTGCCACAATTTGGCTAATAGCTGGAAAGCTGCATACATAAATACACACACATACACACACACACACACCTCCAGCCTCCTGGAGACAGGCGAAGGGAGAACATGTTTTGTCAGCTCCAGATGCCAGAGATTTAATGGTGCAATGCATGGACTCAAGCATGAAAAGGCAGGTGTGGAGAGAGGGGGGAGAAGGAGAGAGAGAGAGAGAAGGCAGGGTTGGGGGTCATGGGGATGGTCCTTGGGTTTGTGTGAAGGGCTGGGAGTTGCATCGCAGTTCCTTCCCCTGGTATTCTCCTGTCTTCCTTGTTTCTTCCTCCTCAGCCAAATCTGGAAAGGACCGATAACAACTTGCCTTGTTGAACAGAAAATGATAATGGGCATTATTGGCGGGGGAGGGAGAGAGATAATGCCTCTTGCGGGGACTTGGCAGCGGCCACCCTGGAGGCCCCCAGCCGGGCTGGGGAAGAAGAGCCCTGAAAGAAGGAAGCAGAAGCAGCTCCCCTACCAAGTGTGGCAGTTGTTCCTGAATCTATGACGTGACCAGCCTCACTCTTGCCAGGCTTGACAGGCTATGTCTCCTCACGCCAACGCCACAATGTCATATCTAGGCATGTCCATGGAGAGGGGCATCCTTCTCACTCGCCAGGCACTGTGGGCAGCCACAGAACTTTCCAGAGCCAGCGGCCACTGCTCAACACTTCCACAGCAGCTACCACTGGGTCCAGAGGGGTGTATTCGCTCTATAAGATGCACAGAAATTTCAAATTACTTTTGAGAGGGGGACGTGTGTCTTACAGAGCAAAAAATACAGTATCCTAAGGAAAGTAGGATTTTCTTATGTGCAGGACATCATCTAATGGCCAATGCTGATGATATGGAATTAAAGTTTTTTTAAAAATAAATGAGACAGACACCTTTATTGGCATAAAGCTATCTACCGGTTCTTTTATATGTGGGGTAATCAACATATCCCCAGTGTTCTGCAGGTCTTCAAAGCCAAGGTCATATCCCAACTGCTATATGGGGTACCAGTTTGGCTGGACGCCATCAATCCACTGGTTGAAAGGCTTCAATCCGCTTTTCTTTATAAAATATTGGCAGTTCCACATTGTGTACCTTACGCAGCCCTCTGTCTGGAGGCTGGACTCAGCAGATTGAACACTCAGGCACAACTAAGACAATTCAAATACTGGTTGAGAATTTGTTTTATCTCACACAAAGACCCTCTGATAGAGGGCATTCTCTCCGACCATTTTTACTCTCCCGGTCTTAAACAGTTTCTCCAAAGAATTACGGCCCTGGGCATTTCACCTGATCAACTGGGGGCACTACCTTTCATGCAGGCTTATAGGCTGTTAAAGCTTAGATTGCTAGACATTGAAAGGCAAGACCTTTTTGCAGCAGCCTCTAAAGCATGTTCTCCTCTCAGTCCCCAACTCCCGCTACCTGTTGGCAAGCCGGCCAGCTACCTACATCTTTTAGAGAATCCACAGGAATGACGTGCTTTCACTCTAGCTAGATGTAATGTGCTCCCCTCTAATGTCCTATACGGGAGATTCGGCTCTCTACCACTGGAGACTCGGTTACGTCCCTGTAATTCAGGGACCATTGAGTCTCTGGCGCATATGATCCTATATTGTCCTCTATATAAGGACATCTGTGCTTCCCACCTAGAGCCACATCTTGCTAGATTCCCTGGTCACCAGGACGAGGTCATTTTGCATAATCTTTTGTCAGGCTTAGACAAAACCCACACTAGGCAGATTGCCACATTTATCAATTTGTTAATCCAGCAACGCAGGCCAGTTACTCAACGGGCCTTTTGTTCCACACTTCCAAATATAGTCTGTTCATTCTGGATGGTCTTCAGTCAATTTTGGCTGGACAAATATAATGATACATGGAAACACCCTCTTGCTCTCATCCTGTTACAATGTTCCAATATTTCCTCCACCCTTCCCTGTTTTTAATTGATACTGGTTTGGGTATGTACACTTTCTCAATAGTGCATTTTATTCTCTATTGTTCATAGTCTATTTTATTTATTTGTTTGTTTATTTATGCCAGTAAAGGTGTCTGACTGACAAAATAAATAAATGAATATCTGTTCATCATGCAGCCTGCCTTATGTCCCCTAAAACAGAAAGCGAAAAGCAAAGCAAAGTGTCATGCTTATATAATACCATCACATAGTGCTTAAAGCACTTTCTGGGCAGTTTACAATTTAATTCTGCAGGCTACACATCGAACAGCCCACGCACCCACCCCAGTGACTTGGGTACTCATTTTACCAACCTCAGAAGGACAGAAGGCCACAAGCTGACTACCTGGGATTGAAGCCCGGGTTGGGGGCAGTGGTTTTGGGTGAAATACAGCAGATGAATCACTGAGCCAGGAGGTTCCTCCTGTCCTCAGATTTATCATTTTACTGCCTCTGCTGAAATAAAATTTAACTGGTTCAATTGTATGTGGAATGTAGGAGTCGCCATCATTCTTTGTAGAATGCCATGCCCAGGGCTCTGCTGATGTGCTTCATTTTCCTTAACAGCAGTAAATTCTGAAGCATTTTAAAAGACTTAAACAACACTGAACCTTCTGTTACAGGATAGGTCATTAGAAAAGTATTTGAGTAATAAAAATCATTCTTAAAATGTTTTCCACATAACACATCAGACAGAAGTCACTGTTTGGCTCTCGTCCGTGAGAGAGGACGACTCACTGAACAGAAGCTACGTAACATAGCCATTGCAAGACATTAAAATGCTGTCCATTGTTAGAAAATGTGGTAGTACCAAGACTGCACATTTTCATTATTTTGCTATTATGCATATATTCTATTATTCCATTTCTGTATTTCTGTAATGAACAAAAGCTCTTTTATTTGCCAGGAAAGAACAGCCAGAAAGTTGCAGATTTCCTTATGCTAAGCAACAGTATTTCAGCCAATGGATAACAAGTAATTCCTGTTTCTACCTGAAATGTTAGCTAAAAAGTGAAACATTTCCTTGGCAACTTAAAATATACTGAAGGTCTAGTTATCATTTACAAAGAAACACCCTATAGCTATATAACCCTCCTGCTTAAGTAATCATGGAAATACAAGGGGAAAAATGTGTACAGGCCAGCCTGTGGGAAGAGGAAAAAGTGCTGTGTGATAACCCTTGTGCACCTGATTTTTGTAAATCAATGCTGTTGTACATTACAAGACAGGTACATATTAAAGGTCTTTGTCAGCTGACTCTATTTCCCATTAAACTATATCGCATACACTTTTTAATTTTTTTAAACAACTTCATGAAGTAATAAAGTTGTAGTCTTTGGTAAAACAAAAAAGTGTCATACCCCATGAAAATGGAATATCAGAAAGCTTTAATCAGATTGTGTTTCAAATAAAAGATGGGCGCAAAACAGTTTGTAAAAGTGGTAGGACAAGTGCTGCTCCCTTCCCTCGCCTCCTCTGGTTCAATCAGCCACTCAGGAAGTCCAGTGTGCTAGCTTCCTGCACCTCCTCAACTGATCTTCCAGTTCCAGCAACAGCTCAGGTTTTTCTGCCCCAACCTTTTGGATGATCTCCCACTCAGACAAAAGGGCAGGGCAGAAAAAAACCTTGCTCATGACTGGGAGATCATTCCCTTGCTAAAGACAATGAAGCACTGGGGAGCAAATGAAGGATTGGACTTCCTGCATCAAGGGACAAGAAATGTGACAAGGAATGTTGTTCTGTTTGCAATAATGATTGCCAGATACAGCAAGAAGTTCATGAACTCTGTCTTTGCAAACTGTCATGGAGATCTGATGACAAAACTGTAACTGTTGTCCAACAAAATGTACCACTGCCTTCTGCTAATAGTCTGTTGCACTTGCTTTTTTGTCACATTGGGCAAAATCCCACTGTATCTCCCTCCTCTCTGTGCAGCATGGGTGAGGCATAAACATTACATTTACACTGATTAAAAGCTTTCAGTTACCAACTTTAGGTTCCAGGACTCCCTAGTGAACCCCTTGGGAACCTCGGGATAGCAGGGGGAAGCTTTTAAAAGTCAAAAATGGCCACCGGGTTACTACTGCCAAGAATGAACCAGCTGCCACCAATTTGGTGGCAATTTTGACTTTAACAGACTGGCTCTCAATCCAAGTTTCCCCAAGGTTTCTCTCAGGCAAAAAGGGAACCCCAATGAGCCTCAAAACCTAAAAGAGGTGGATAGAAAGTTTAAAATGTTTGGTGAACAATTTTTGAGTTGGGACCAAAATGAGTATTATATAGCAACAGCAACAGCCACACCACTATCAGAATATTCCACAAATGGGATGCTTCAATGAGAAAGATTGTTTGCACATAATGTTTTAGGTAGTTGAAGATCTTATTCTCTTACACTCAAATGCCTTTGTTTGTCTTCAGTGAAAACCAAGCTAGCTCTATGTTTACTCCAGGAAAGATGTCATCAGCATGGAGAAACTGCTGCTGATTAAAGGCCTCCTTAGGCACATTTGCTGAGCACATGACTCATACACAATGCAAATAAGCTGCAGCAACCTCAACATTGCCCAAGGAGGCCTTTACTTAGGAGTGACTTGCAGCTGTTGCTGATGGGGCATACCCACCGCACATGCAGCATTGAGCAACAGGATTACAATTAATTTTTTCCATTCAAGTCTTACACAGGAACACATTCAAGTCTTACACAGGAACACATATGTTTTTCTCAAAATATGTAAGTTGTCAAAAATACACACCAATTACCTGTATTTACAACTTTGCTAAGAGACAGGATATCATTAGACAATGGAAATGATGCTGATCTAAGGTCCAATTTCTCACACAAGTGTGTACAGAGTTAAGAATGCATGCCGACATTCAAGATTTGAAGAGAAATATGGGCAATGCTTGATCTTAATTAGAATTCTTCTGGTAGGACAACAAGCCCCCAAAAACCTCTGGCAAATCTTCAAATAGACATTCTTAAATATTTAACATCTAAAATCAACCTTTAAAACCAATACCAAATTTACGAAAGATACACTGGTTTTAAACTATGCTCCACTTTAATAGGAGTGCAGCATGGAACCTATTCTAAGAGTCATGCGCAAGTGGAAGAAGAGCTTCTCTAGATTGTGACAAAAGGAAAATCGTCACTTAAATCTGCATGGACACAGATCTGTCGCTGTTATCTACATCACAATGTTAGTCTGTGCCTAGCTTTATTAGCTGGCATTAGTATTGTATATCTGGTCCCACTACCGTAGTACTGCTGTGAATTACAGTAACAATGGCCCTTTGTACACGACCCCTAAACTCCACCGCAAATGGCTCCCAGCTCCGGAGCTTAAAATTGTTTCCCCACCAGCTCCGTAGTTTACAGATAATTAAGTGCGACCACGTGTCCCAGCGCACTTTTCAGGTACCTGCTCTCTGGAGATGAAAATTCCTGATGCGGATATAACATAGTGACTGCCCGGCTCTCCTTGCTTCTGTTTGTTCTTTTTTTTGCCCCCCGCCCCTTTAAGAGATCTGAATGCAGTGCCGGGACGGCAGAACGGAGGTGAGCGGCATTCTTTTCTTCCTTTTTTTCTCCCTCCCCTCATGCAGCCAGCAGCCAGGAATGCAGAGGGGGTGGGAACGCAGGAACAGCAACAAACCCCTAAGATCTCTGGTCCGAATTTAAGTGGCCAGCGGATCTTAGGGGTCGTGTGAAAAGGCCCAATGTTACAGGATGGCCTTTCCCCACACAATTTACTGAAATGTCCTGGATCTTATCACAAACATAATGAATTGTTGTGTGGTATACAGCCTTCTTAACTCCCTTAGGAAATTATTATATTACATGGAAATGAGTAATAGCAACCCTAATAGGGCTTTCAAGGTATGTAACATATTTAAGAAGTAGTTTTGCCAGTTTACCTTCAGGAAATGTATCTACAAAATACCTCCTCCTTGGCAACTGGGAAAGGATCTCATATCTTCTGGGTACTTCAGATTATCACTTTTATAGAACTAGCACTTAGTAAGAGAATCCATACGTTCACGTGTTATAGATTTCCTAACTAGTCAGTTCATGCATGTGCCTAGAAGTTCAAGTTTTTACATACTAAGTAATGAAATCATGGTTTCCTTGTACCACAGAAGACTGCAACTCTCGAGATAGCAATCTTCATTCTTTCACTGCTAAAGAGTTCTTCATTCATGATAATTACTTCTGCAAAGAATGATCAGCATGATTTTAATTTTCAGTCCCTTCCACAAGAGGCTTGTAAAGTACTCTCAAAAACATCTGTTTCATTCACTTTTACATTCCTTCTGGCAAAATAGACTCCCATAAACTTGTTACCAGGTCAAGTATACTCCTTACTGCTTTTGAGTCCAGGGAATTTCAATCTCTTTTTAACACTGTAGCAACAAAAGCATATGCAATTAAATGCCTCACTGCATTCCTGCTCAAGAACACAACCATCCTAGATACAGCCCATTATTGGCCACTGACATGTTGGTAGGGCAGAAATCCATTCAAGTTAGTCGGGCAATATGCATTCAAGGTAAGATTAGACATGCCCAGTTATACACATAGATTATAACTCACTCTTGCACAAGGAAGCTCAAGAAAGCTGATGGGCTTTTTAATTTTGTCATCCCCATTTCATTCTTGGGAAACAGTTTGAACAGAATCTTGAGATCTGATTTACTCTGCTATCTGTACCTTCTCCTCCTCCTCCTCACACTTCCTCCTAGTTATTACTTTGCCTTTAGTGAGCAATGGAACTAAGGGACTAAAAGGAACTAAGCTGTAAAGTTCTAATTGTCCCCAGACCTCTCAAAGTTCAATACTGCCCAAAGTGCCCCCGGGATAAACGAGCAGTATATAAATAAATCAAATCAAATCAAACCAATAAATCAATATCAAGAAAGGCTCCTCAATTTGACCAGCAGTCTCAGAAGAAACAACTCTTTCCCTGCCTAGGAGAAGCAGGAGGGGCACTCTAAACATTAGCAGCCTCTATTTATAAACTTCTCTGTGGCCCTACCAAGATGCAGCCTACTTTGCACATACTGACTCTATGCACACTTGAGCCTTTTCTCTTCTTTTAGTCTGAATTTTATAGCATCAACCAAATAAACAGTGGTAAACTACCATGGCTCATGTAACAAATACTTTCACTCTATACCAAAGTACTGATCATACTAATAAAAAATCTACAATACAACTATTCTGTGTGCTACGTAGGTATAAGATCCCAAAACACACATACAGTAATACCTTGTTTTACAAGCATACTTAGTTCTGGAAACTTGCTTATAAACCAAAACACTCTTATACCAAAACAAATTTCCACCTTAAGAAATATAGCAATGGAAACTCAGATGATTTGTTCTGGGGTCCCACTGACCACATACTTTAGATACAAAATGCGAAAACAAAAGAAAGCAAGGAAACCTCAGCTCCCCAAAATGTCAAAACTCCCCCCACAAATTGGCCAGGAGTTTAAGTACCATACCTGGCTGTGAAATGTGCTTTGCTTGGGACTAACAACTGGATTTTACTCTCTGTTTTTAATGTGACAATAATAAAGTGCAATTTGTAGCCGTATACACACTTGACTAGCTGCCCCACGACTAAAAATGGTTTGAAAAATAAGAAAGGATGTTGAAAACAAAATAAATAAAAATATAAAGATAAAGATAAGTAATACCCCAACTTGCACTCCCCTTTGAAAACATTCCTGGATGGTGCAAAGGAGACCTGCATTCCTCTCTCCTCCCTCTGTTTATGAGGCTGCTGGAGACGGAATGTTCCAGACAGTTATCCACAATTCAACAGGGGGGAAGAGAGAGTGCCACTATTGTATCACTTGTGATCATGTGACCTGCACCAGTGGCATATGAAGACATTGCACCAGTGGCATATGAAGACATTGCTCGTTGATAAAGGCAAAACTTGGAAAGAAATGTTTGCTTGTCTTGCAAAACACTTTTAAACCAAAGTACTCTTAAACCAAGGTAATATTAATGTTAATGTATATGTGTACATGTATGCATCTTTAGACAGCTGGTCTACCCCAATCCCGAGCAGTACAATTTAGATTATAAAATATCACAAAGTCTTCCAATTGGCCTTGGAATCAGATTATTCATTCTCTAGAGCCGAAATCATGCTTTTTTTCTTCATGCAGCAGAACAATAGTGGAATTCATGGCAGCTGACTGATTCTTATTGATGAACTCTAGCCCCAGATGCTGGTTGTGTGACCAGACATGTGTCTGATTGACATTGTTTTAATCACTCTCAACTAGTAGTCATTACAACTTTTATGACTGCCCCTAGGAAAAAAACAAGCGGATACTTGTATGTTGTAGGGGGATCTTTCTAGAACTGTACATCTCTAAAATAGCCTTACTCCTTACCATTAACCACATTCCTTATGCTCCAGGAGTCTAAATACAGTTCTAGTATTATAATCTATGTTGTGAATCACAGGAGTTAAACTCCGCTACAGAGCAGGAAAAGATACAATGAAACTAAATTCCTATAATGTTTATACAGTAATACCTCTTAAGATGAATGCCCTGTAAGATGAAAAAATTCTGGGAATAGGGTTGCTTTGCAGAATGAAAATTCCCTATGGGATGCGTCACAAGATGAAAATCTGTTCTGCATTCTGAAAAAGGTGTACACAGGATGCACTGCATCTCCATCATTTGTGGAGGGGTGGGAGGAGTTTTTTCATCAAGTTTTGGAGCCATTCTGGACAATTTTTTTTGCAGAAGTTTTTGGACTTTTAGAACTTGGAAAGGTAGGGAGCTGAGGTTCTCTTGCTTTCTTTTGTGTTTTTGCATTGCTCTCCATTGCACTTTTGGCGGAAACAACCTGAGGTTTATCTTGGTGCTTTCTTTTGTCCATCTTTGCATTACTTTCCATTGTGCTGGAGGGGGTGGGTCAGCTGTGCATGCCTTTAAAGTGAACTTTATAAAGAGGTCTGAACAAAAAAAAGGCTTTCTTTGCCATTAATCGGACCTCCGGAACGGATTAATCGGTTTTCCATTCATTACTGTGGGAAACTGCATTTTGCAAGGTGATTTTTTTAATGAAACGAAACGACTTCTAGAACAAATTAAATTCAACTTAAGAAGTACCACTGTACTTTATTCTGCTTATAAAATACTTGTAAGTGAAAACTAATGTTAAACATTGGTTTTCTAGGACAATGCTCCTTTGTATATAGTGCATAAATATAAACAGTGACAACATTGCTTAGCAAGCAAAAAAGTCAAGCCAAATTAGGGTGGTAGTGATGGATTTCAGAAAAAAAACAGCCAGACACTAAAGCATTTTAACCTTGTTAAAATGACTGCCTTCTGACACTTTCAATTTCTTCTCCCAGCCAGGAAGAGAAACTTAAGTGCCATGGTGGAATAGCTAAGTAGTAGCAGCAGAACCTTCAGTTCAGCCTTTCTAAAGGTTACAAAACATATTAGAACAGCCACTAGTAGTAGAGGGCACAAAGATACAATGTTCTGAACGCACACATTTGAAAGTAAAATTTCTAAAAAAACCCAAAACTTTTTCAATGGTTGGTTGTGGCTGCTAACATTTAAACTGATTAGGGGAATAAATGAAATTCTGTTATCATATTAAAGTATGTTGTTCTTATTGTAGAATCTAGACCAGTAAAGGAAACAGTCAAAGAATCAGCTTACAGAATGAAGGCAGTAGGTTACACATATATTTTGTATAGCAACTGTTTTTCTTATCAGAAAGGCACAACACATACAGTATTGTTCTCTAGCTCTTATTTTTTAAAATCACTTGATGAAACCTGAAAAAAGTAAATATTTCAACCACTGTGATTTTTACATTTATTCTACATGTGAAAATCAGTCCTTTATGATTTACGCAGAATGTTGAATTTTTACTGAGCTGATTGCAACTAAAAGGATGCTAGATCTACTACTACTACTACTACTACTACTACTACTACTACTACTACTACTACTACTACTACTACTACTACTACTACTACAGTATTTTAAACTATATTGATAGTGCTTGAAGAGAAATTAGCTGAATGTCCTGTGATTATTTGAATTGTGCTATGATTTACTGCATGGACAAGTGAATTCATCAGACAACTGAATAAGCTACCCCAGAACTTATTCAATATCTGCACAACTGCCAACAACATTCTGTATTTTCTGGAATGCCAGAGGTTCTTGCCTAGACACTTATCCCCTTTTCTTACATTTACAAAACCAGGCATTTCCACACAGTTAAAAAGAACATGTCTAAGCATGGATAATCTACTGGCTTGTTTTAGAGAAACTGTTCTACATCCAAACTCAAAGAACATTTAGGGAGTTGAGTAGTTATGAGAAAGAATGATTGCCATTAAATGCTTATTTACTGAACTACCATTCTTCAGCCTGCTACTGCATAAAAACATTTTACAAAGTAGCACTTGTTTTTACAAAGAGGGAACATTTGTTTATAAAGAGAAAACAGATTATGTTGTAAATGGCCACAACTGTAAACATCTACAAAGTTCTGCTGTACAAAAAAGATTTACTTCCTTATCAGAATTCTGATAAAATCAAACAGGAAACAAGACATTTGTAAAAGAAACAAAGTACAGTTAAGCAAAGATGCTGAGTCATTATGTAGATCTGATCTTGAAAACATGCTTTGACTTGAATTCTTATTTAAACTACACAGAGAATTCTTAAAAGTGCCATTTAAAATCAAATTATAATTCTTTATGAATTTTTTACTTTTATTCCAGAATGTCTACTGGGCAGGATGGGTGTGTGATGTTTTAAGCTACAGAAGAGCTTTTCGGGGTTGGTAAGGCAATGTTTCTTATTATAGAAGCCATTATGTTTTTATTTTCTTCAGAACTTGGCTAACATTATCAGCTCTCTTCCTTAAATGTATACTATTATGCAATAGCATAATAATTACATGCTGGCAAGTAAATTTTGACTTGAAGACACTTCCTAGGCTTTCCTAGATATAAAAGAAGGACCCCATCTCTGTGGGAGATCGGTTCCACAATCTACCATCGACGCCTAAATCAGTAGATACAGGGGAACCTGATGCACAAGGGGGCAGGAGAAAGGACACAAGGTGGTCCCCTTTTATGTTGTATATAGAGCTGCAGCCTTATATGGGGCCCTACATACTTATAAATGGTTTGCCATTCCTTTCTTCCAGCAGGGCACTCCAAGAATACGTAGCTTGCCCAAGACAACACAAGCTGGATTTTCTCCTACAAAGCACAGAGGGGAAACAGAGGTGATCAATCCCACTCAGCTTTCCAGCCAACTAAGAAATTCAAACACATTTAGTACTGAAAATAAATTAAATTCCTCTATAATATTAGTCTGTTAACTCTCTCTCTCTCTCTCTCTCTCAACCCAAGTGTGTGTGTGTGTGTGTGTGTGTGTGTGTGTGTGTGTGTGTGTGTGTGTGTGTGTGTGTGTGTGTGCGCGTGCGCGCAGACGAGAGAGAGAGAGAGAGAGGGAGGGAGAGGGAGGGAGGGAGGGGAGGGAGAGAGGGAAACTTCTAATGGAATTTTAGATATTTAAAGGGGGAAAGCTCAAGAAAATGCTGGCTCTTGGGAATCTGAAGTAATTATCTATCTGTCATTTAAGAAGATGTGAGAAAGCCAAATTACTGGCATTTACTAAATAAATTTTGAAAAACCTTATTAGCTGAGTTTGGAAGTAATGAAGGACTGCATTTGTTTAGAACAAGAAGTAATTGCTTCTGGTCACATTGTAGCTGATATGCAGGAGGTGGTGGTGAACCCAAAGGGCCAAAGCCCACTTACTAACAACTTAAATTGGCTCAGTGCTCATTTCCCTGTCCAGTGACTCGGAGTGTGTATGCAGAGCAGTCACTAGCATGCCTGTTCCTGGGTGCCTATGGAGGATATTTAGAAACTTTAAACTGTTCGGATTGCTGCACCAGAGTGCAAAGCAGCAAGTAGTTCAATTCTAGGCACAATTTCAAGTGTTAGTTAGGACCTACAATGACCTACACAACTTGCAATTAGGTTATCTGAACTGCTATAGTCTTCCATAAAGAGTCTGTCCAAGTATTAATATTTCCCATGGATGCTGTTCTCTAGTTCTAGATCTCCTTTGACAAAGGATGTGATGATCCTCAACTGGCAGACAAACACACTGACATCCAACTGGACAAAGAGAATGCTATATTGTTAAAGTTATTCAAATTTCTAGGCTAGCTTTTTGTACAAGATGTTTTCTCGTTGCATTATAAACTGCTACAAGCTCAGAGAGAAAACCAAGGGCAAATAAACAGTTCTTCTGGGAGTACCATAAAGCCTTGAAAAAAAGTCCATACAACCAAATTCATGATAGAGACAGTTTTAAAAATCTGACAGATGATTTAATTACAATTTGAAATTACGTTTTCCTTTAGTACATTCTCAGATGTACCTTGTGGTATCAGAAATGCAATTTATTCTATTCCCTGCCTTATGCAACAGTTAATAGATTTTTTTCCCTAGAAAACCCTGGTTTACTTAGGAAACTTCATAGAACTAATTTCACAATATTGAGAACATAGACGTCTATTTTCATCACATGTTTAGTATTTCTTTAACATATCAACTGGACTAACAAGAGATAACAGGTTTAATATCTATTTTAACAACTCAGATACATCTACCCCTAGCTTTAGGAAATCAGAGATAATTAATTAATAACAATTAATTAATAAAAAGCTACCACATGTATAAAACACACCTCCTCTGTGAAGTGTCAAAAGACCCCCAAATGATATGATTGTATATACAGTGGTACCTTGTATAAAGGAATTAATTTGTTCCAAATGAAATTATGTTAAGCATTTTTTCCTTTATACAAATTCCCATAGAAATGGAGTAATACCATTTTTATGTTGTATGGATTTTCCTCATTGGCCATTATGTTAAGCAAATTTCCCCTATCTCTGGAATTTTTTATGTTGTACAGATTTTATGTTACACAACCTGTTTGTTATACAACGGTCCACTGTATATAAAACCCAACAATTATCCAAGTGAGAGGATTTTTAAAACAAAGAATTATTCTTTAGTTAAAAGGCTACCTAACTAAGAAAACCATGGAATTGACAAGGATTTACCCATTTCTGGGTTTTTCCCTCTACTCATAATAATTCTTACCCTAACAGCTTCACAGAAAATTGTGAAACATATATGCACCTTAGAGTGATCAGATCTACAGAAATATATAATTAATGCACTATATTTGTATGTCATACACATTTAGGCACTATTTAGCAGTTTTTACTCATAATTAGATGCATAACTTGGTGTGACAACCTAACACATCAAGAAAAAAAGGCAAAAATATGCATTTGCCAGGTGTGGGGAAAAACTGAACACTGCTTCTAGCAAAAATAAAAATATCTAAATGGTTCCCTTTTGCCTGGGCAAAGCTCAGACGAAGCTTGGTCTATCAAAAGAAATAAGAGAACTAAAATGTTTCCAACTTAAAATTCTCTAACGTCAAGTGCAAGAAGGCAATCTTTGCCTGCTGTTCAACAACTACATTGCACATGACAGTACAAATACTCTGCCAATTCTCTAATTTTAATCAATCCTTAATGTACCATTATTGAATCAAGCACTGAGAATACTATGTAGGAAGTGGAACAGTGTAAGAAATGTCAAAAATTCCACTATACATTCTTTTTCAAACTTTCATTTTTACTCTTCTGTTAAACAATTGCAGATATGTTTCTCCTTCTATATGGCTGGAAATTAGGACCACACTTTCATTCTTTTTGTAAAAACAAGTGCTACTTTGTAAAATGTTTTTCAACACTGAAGTCTGTAACTAAGCATTTAATGGCAATCATTCTAAGAACCTTTGAATGTTTTTGAGTTTGGCTGGCGAATGGCAAGATATTTGGCTTCCCACTGAATCTGCAAGTTTCTCTAAGAACCTTTGAGTTTTTCAATTCTTCCCTGAATCTGCAAGTTTCTTAGCTCTCTGTTCAGCATCACTCCCCTAAACTGAACAACTTCCACAGCTGTCATCTGTTATATCTTAAAAATGTGCTTTCTGTGGCCCCCGCTGAAACAATAATAAAAGACCAGCAATGCCTTTTTCTTCATTGTCATCTTCTGTATTCTCCAAATATTAATAGCAATTACAGTGGAACCTTGACTTGCGTCATTAATCCATTCTGGAGGTCTAGACATAAGTCAAACATGCCTTAAGTCAAACAAACTTTTCCCATAGAAAGTAATGGGAAAGTGGATTAATCCATTTCAGATGATGAAAAAGACCCCCGAAAACAGCAATTTAACACAAATTTGACTGGGATAGGAGATTCCTTCCGGGGATGTAAATGTCTCTTCAAAGAGAGGAGGTGGCAGTGGAATTATAGTCCACAGGTTATACGCCTCCACTTTTTAATGTTCATAGCAACAATGTCTAACATTTAAGTTTTACTGATTTTTAACCTGACGTTCCAAGTTCTGAACAACCCTATGCTTACCATTAGAGTCCCATAACTGTACAGCTCCCCAACTAAAATGCTTCCATTGTGGACCAGAATTCTGCAGCCAGATTTTTTACAAGACTGAGCCGACTGTCTGACCAGAGAGGTCAGCACCGAACTCCCGGCTCTTCTCCTCCTCCGGCGGCAGCGGCAGCTTCGGCGAGGCCGAGGACCAGCTCCAGGTGCTCGGAGCTGGCCTCGCAGAAGCTGCCACTGTCGGAGGAGAGAAAGAAGGCAGGAGCAGTTTGGAGCCAGCAGCCGCGATGCTGGGTCATGGCTGCTGCCCGATTCCGGGGCCTTGCATCAGGGCTCCGAGATGTAAGTCAGAGCCCGTGATGCAAGTCAAACAGGCCCCTTCTTGCTGCAAGTCAAATATGCTGTAAGTCAAGAGGCATGTAAGTCAAGGTTCCACTGTACTCCTCCCCCACACACACACTCTCTCTAAAGCCACGGCATGGTTCTCCACCACATGGTGTATGACCACTGCCTTCAATTTGCAGTTCATCAACTGTTTTATTTTCTATGAAAAGTCTGTCTAAGATACATACTGAATGAGCTATATCCTCTTCAGTGGCCTTAAGCCCACAGTCATACCACCAAACTGAAGAAAGTCCCACTTAAGCATGCTTAACTCCTTATCTGGAAGTTGAGTTCATCAGACCGATAAAGCTGCTTGGATGAGCAGAAAAACGTTTCGGTCTCTCAAGAAAAGAAGTCCAGTTGCCATGACTCAACTTCTTTTTCTTAGCATTTGTCCCACTTACATATTTATTTAAATAGTATTCTGAAAACAATTTATCAATAATTTCTCCTCCTTTTTAAGGAAGAGTTATTAAACATAGATGCATACTAGAAAAAGTAAAGCATACTAACTCTGTAGAGCATAAAGTCCCCCCAGTGTAAAACTCTATTTTACTGAATAGCTTATTAAGAGCTACAATGTCTTGCATTTGATATACCATTTTTAAAGGCAGATACAGTAATTTATACACACATTATTTTGGATTTTTATGCACATGATAATCAGATTTTCTTAGTTAAGCCTGTTGTTATGTCTGACTATCCCAACTTCCTGACTGGATTATTTAAACCTGAAAAAAATGCAAATGTTTTCTTACAGGGGAAATCTATTGTTATTGCAAAAATGTGGGTTTCCTTTCAAATGTGATCATATGATTTCACGTTTATATTTTACTTTCCTCAGGAATTCACACACCCCTCATTTGTATCCTGTTATTCATTTAGCATTTCCCTTCATTCCAGCAAACTTTTAACAAGTGTCTACTGATTAAATCCACAAAAGTGAATAATGAAACACACTGTCCTCTTTTACACTTGGTACATATTTTAGGATTTTAAAAAAATATGCTTTCACAAGAGCCTAAATATTGGATGGTCCTGATTTCCTTCTTAATCTCACTCATTCTGTTTCTTCTCTTATGAAACACTGTGATTAGCTGGAGTAGGGAGGACAATAAGCAAAGGACAGGAATACATGGCTGCCAGCCCAGTGCATACCTCCTTAACCTCTCTGGTTGCCTGGGTGGAGCAGGGGAGCTGTCACTCAAGTACAGCCTACAGAAGCAAGGTAGAGTATGCTGAAAACGGTTGGGATCATATCTGCCTAGAATAAGGATGTGTTCAGAAGAAAGGCTAGCACCTACAGAGTCCTGGCTTGATTCTGATGCCCAAAGCCTGGGAAGTCAGCTCACACATATTCCAAGATCAGTCCATTTTTGCTTGCCCTTTATAAACACTGCAGACTTTGCCGGTATGCAAAGTGCAAGTTGAGACTTTAAAGTATGGAACACAACAAATAAAAATAAAATTACATTTGTTACATCATTTTACTAAAATCCTACTGGGGATTTCTTCTTCTTCCATACCCGTTTCTCTTACATATTACTAGTCACTTCAACCTCTGGTTACATTTCAGAGTTAAATTCTTCAATTTACAAAGAACACAGCTGTAATGTTTTAAGTTTTTTTCCCCAGTTGTAAAACTGTACCTTGCTTCAGCTGCAAGAGAAGACAACTGCAGTATTTCCCTCCCACCCCTCATTTCTACATTACATTACTTTAGCTTCACATTTCTAAAGAAGGTCTTTGCTGAGTGCCTTCTTTCTCCCTAATGAAGGCAAGTTATAATTACAGTGAAGTACAACTCACCAAGCCCAACTAAAATAATGCAACCATTCTATGTGATAAAGATTAGTCTGATAAGCTATGTTAGCTCCAAGGAAATGTTGATATGCATAAATGGTTACTTTTTTCAACGTACATCCTAATTAAGAAATCTAAGTCTCTTTGCCATATTTTTTTCAAATGAGTATGCAGAATTCTTTGTTTAAGGGACTTATAGATTAATGCCATATTTTAAAATATGATAGCATACACAGCAAACCTGTATCTTATATTTAATGCCTAAGGCATGGCAAGTGCATAAAGTTTAAAAACTGACACCCAATAGTTTTACATGGCTTTCATCATCCATTTTTAGCTCCTGGCATGTCCATGAAATAACTGAATGGATACATTTCATTTCTAAAAAGCCAGCCTGGACATACATTAAGGAAATGTTTACTTAATTGTGATAATTAGATTTTCATTTCAGGGTACAAAACTGTCCTACATATTTTTCCTTTATAAAGACAGTGTATATCCTATGGCACATTTTAAAAAATATATATAAGATTCTGCAATTTTTTGAATATCAGAGTTCACTTACTAATTTTCAATGTATTCAGTCAGTTCAAGACATACTAATCATGCTACCATCCTCCATTTCACCTGAAACAAAGCCCTCCTGAAATCAGTAGGACTTTACTAAGTGGACATGCATAGACTTGAATAGGATTTGAGACCCTGCTCTGTACGTTTGAGTTAAGAAGGCCCAAAAGTGTTTAAAACACAAAAGCAAAGTAACAATACAAAGAACTGGGCACTATGATGAACACAAGACTTCAGTATGTAATTGGAAGGTAAGCAAAAGGACATTGTTTGTCTAAGTCAGGCCTGCCCAACAAGTAGACCGCGGGCTACTGGTAGCCTGCGAAAGGTTCAAAGGAGGGAGGCAAAGGCGGCGGCGGCGGCCATCAATTTTAAAAATGAGGGGATAGGAGGAGGGAGGCTCCACCCCCTCCCCAGGCGGCCCATCCCAAGGACCACCACTGCCCCAGCATTTAAAAAAAATAAGATTCTGCAATCTTTTTGAATATCAGCCCACTAATTTTCAATGTATTCAGTCAGTGGAGACATACTAATCATGCTCCATCCTCCATTTCACCTGAAACAAAGCCCTCCTGAAATCAGATTTACTAAGTGGACATGCATAGACTTGAATGCATTTGAGACCCTACTCTGTACGTTTGTTAAGAAGGCCCAAAAGTGTTTAAAACACAAAAGCAAAGTAACAATACAAAGAACTGGGCACTATGATGAACACAAGACTTCATGTGCTTGGAAGGTAATTGTTTGTCTAAGTCAGGCCTGCCCAACAGGTAGAGGTTTTAGCCTGTGAAAGGTTCAAAAGTAGCCCCCAGGCATCAATTTTAAAAATGAGGATAAAAACCCCTCCCGTGCCCCAGAAAGTTCTGGGTCTGGCCTGTTCTCAGCTGGAGCAGTTCAAGGTCCATGTCGTCCAGGCTCCCTCCAGAACAGATTAATTGGTTTTCAATGCATCCTAGATAAATAGATAGATAGATAGATAGATTTAGATAGCATGTGATTGATAGATAAAATTCATAAGTAGAGGTTTTAGTGTAGTAGCCCCCAGGCACTTTGGGCTGGAAAAAGTAGACCTTGGCCTGTTCAAAGCTGGACAGCCCTAGTCCAAGTCTAAGATATCAGTTAAATATATATATAGATAGATAGATAGCCATTTGGGTTACACCTTCCCATTGGCCTGTAAGCTTAACTAGAAAGGGCTTTCTCACTGGCCATCTGGTATAATTTAGGACAGTATATTTTCGAGTTCAATTCATGTGCTTGTACAGGTACACTTAACAAGGCATCCCCAACTCAAGCAAAATCCTGTTAACTTTTCTGATGTGCTAATCCTCCACTTTTCTGATATGCCAATTTCATTTGGGCTGTTTTGTTTGTTTTTGCATATGTACAAAGTCCTGGGCCAAACTGACTATAATGACTAACAAATCTGCTATTGCTGTAGTGTTTAGTAAATCAAACTACAGAGAAAACAAAAGCTTCATCCAGTCCTTGACAATAGCCCAAATGAATCAAACTGAAGAATTGATGAATCAAAACTATAGCACTGTAAGTTGCAGTTAGAGTAGGCCTATTTGAATCAATGGAACTTACACAGATGATTTACCAAATTGTTATTGATTCAGAGAGCCTCTTCTAGTGCACTTTACTAGGCTAACCAATGGGATTCCGGCTGATGTTTCTCAGTAAATGTTCACCACCTGCAACTGTGGGAGATCTGAACACCACTCCTGTTCTACGTATTTACTCTTAACTGCTTGCATCCAGAAAGTAAATATAAAACATTCAAATGAGAAGGCAAAAAACAAGGTGGGATAAAGACTGTAAGGACTGTTTAAGATAAAATTCTGAAAACTCATTAGGAGTAACACTTTAAAATAATGTACATAATTTTCAAAAATAATGCAACCGATATTCATCTTTTCTACTATATCTCAAATTACAGTTTATTAACCTTCTTTTCAAAGTAGAAGGCAAATATTAACGGAACATTCTCTTTATGATGAATCTAGCAAATGATCTAAAATGTCTTACCATCAAAGAAACTTTTTGCTCTCAAGGTAGCTAACACTGAGCCGAAGTACAGATAGTTTATCCAGCTTGGCAATAACATCCTGAGGGAATGGCAGAAGACCAGCCAAACGATCCAGCTCCGCATTTAGCCTGTCTCGATGCCTCTTCGAGGGATTTGACTTCGCTCCTTCAGGAGGGGAAGGTTTCACTCTGCAAAAACAATAGAACATTGTGTTAAGTCCAATTTTAAAATGTTAACATCTCAGTATACTTTCATTTATACATTATATAAAGTTTGAAGCATCTTAAGAAAACGCTTCAATGTTTAAGTGTGAAGAACATACATTAAAGCAGGCCTGCCCAAAGTCCGGCCCGGGGGGCGGGCAAATCCGGCCCGTCAGGCCATTCTGAGTGGCCCGCGGCTGGCTGGCCCGCCCTTCCTCCCCCTCCTTCACCCCACCTTCTGCCACCGCCAAGGAGCTTTGGGGTGGGCTGGTGGGCGAGCTGTCACCACTGCTGGGGAGCTTGGGGGATGCAAGGTCGCACAGATCACCTCTTCCACGGGGCGACCTGTGGCCATGGCTCCCTGTGCTTCCTTTGGTCCCCACCTTCCTTCTTTCCTCCCTCCCTTGGTCCCCGCCTTCCTTTCTGCGGGTCGGGTTGCAAGGGGTCAGTGAGTGGGGCTTATGGGTCAGTGGGTGGGGCTTGCAGTGGGGTGGCAGGGTCAGGGAGCAACCGGCCCCTGACACATTCTCAGCCACCAAATCTGGCCCTCCTTAGAAAAAGTTTGGGCACCCCTGCATTAAAGTGAAGCTTCAGGCCAATTCACAGAAATTTCATATAACCTATAATTAATCAACACAATGGTGAAATCATCAGGAGTTAAAAACTACCGGTAATCACGTTAAAAGCATTGAAGAACAAAAATATATTCATTGGTTGTGGCCTGTTCCAGCAAGGCTGTTCTTATGTTGCTAAAAAGCATAAACACAGATACCAGGTGAACCTCCCTTGTGGAATAGACAAATAGGACGCCACAACCATGAAGGCCTTTCTGTCAGTTGCTAACCCACATAGATGATAGAGACTGCTTCATCACAGAGGCAACACCAAAATCTCTCTATAAATGCTTTATCATGCAGTTCCAAGTTTTGCATTACAAAACTGTCCCCCCGCCCCCCGGCTTTAGAATTGCATGTCTGAAGTCCCAGAACTAATAGGAACACTTGTGAAATGAAGACTGGTACATCTCTGCATCTGAAACACACCAATGTTAGGATGATTATGATTACAGTAACCCCCCAGTTATCGCGGGGGATTAGGGACCCACCCGACCCACGATGACTGAAAATTCACGATATGCGGATGCAGGTCGAGGGTGGTGGGGGGTGGCACGCCACCACTGCTTCCTGGACTGCTGGGAGACTATTTTAAAAGCCTTTGAGCAGCCCATGCAAGCACAGGTGGATGATCTGATCCACCGCCACCACTTGCTGCAGGCACGATTCCTCCCCCAGCCAGCACCAATCAGCTGCTTGGCTCAATGCATTTCAATGGAGAAATTTTTCCCTATTGGAATGCATTGGCTCAATGCATTACAAAGGGGAAAATATTCTCCATTGAAATGCACTGAGGCAATGCATTTCAATGGAAATGGCCCGGGACTGGAAGGCATTTTAAAAGTGGTGGGCTGCTTCTCCCAAGGGGGGGGGGGGAGAAAGCAGCACCACTTCTGAATTGCCTTCCAGTCACAGAAGCAAGTGGGGGCATTTACAAAGTGGTGCGCTGCTTCTCCCGACCCCCCATGGGGGGGGGAGTGGCACACCACTTTTAAAATACCTTCCAGTCACCGAGGCAGACTTGCCTCCATGACTAGAAGGGATTTTAAAAGTGGTGCACCGCTTCGCCAGAGCCCCGGAGGGTGGGGGTGGGGAAGTGGCGCGCCACTTTTAAAATGTCTTCAAGTCAGAGGCAGTCTTGAGGGCATCTTAAAACAGGTGCATTGCTCCTCCCCGGCTCAGGAGAAGCAGTGCGCCCCTTTTGGGGGGAGGTTTTAAAAGCACAGGTTTTTAAGACCTCCCCCCCTTCCCCACGCCCCGGGCTCCAGCTCACTGGCACTGGGGTTGGGGGAGAAAACCTTTTTTCTCCACCCAGCGCCAATGAGCTGGAGCCGGGCGTGGGGAAGGGGTAAAAAGGTTTAAAAAGCCCAGGCTTTTTAAACCTTTCCCCCCCTTCCCCACAGCCTGGCTCCAACTGACTGGCACTGGGGTGGGGAAATAAAGGTTTTTCTTCCTCAACCCAGTGCTAATCAGCTGGATCCCTGGCATGTACTGCAGTCCGACGATATAGCAGGACCGCATTACATGAACCATGAAATGGCGGGGGTTGCTGTATCTACATGTCCTCTCTTTACTGCAGAAAGAGCCAATGGGTCTCACGGCTAATTTCCAGTTAATCTAGTCTCAGATAAATTTTACTTCTTTTCCACCAATGTCCTTTGAAATTACTCTTTTTCATATGCCTACATAGATGTACAAATGTACATAAATTCACATGTCAATCTGTGAATAATATTAGAGAGACCTACCCAGCAGACCCGACCTTTTTGGAAGGCAAATACACACTACATATATACCAAGTCAGCGGCAAGACAAGTGAGCAAACTCAAATGAAAACATCACAACTATGTACACTTGAAATAATAGTATACTACTTTTTTTGCAGACAACAAATGTAGATATTTCAAATAATCTACACTAGCATTCCCTCTGATCATCACTATACATCAGACAAGGAAATGTAGATATAATGTAAATAATAACAGACATGAATGGACTTTAACAACAAAAACTTTTTGGGGAAAAAAACAATTGCTTGGGCACATGTTAGTAATTAATACATATTTAAGAGTTAGAAATTATCTATATGGCTTGAATTATTAGGTCTTAAGGAATTTATCAACATTTATGCCAGCAATATCTCCACTGCCAGATGCCAGATGTTGTAGGACTGTAAGGACAGCATTCCTCAACATTGGCTGTACTGATTAGAGTTGCTGTGAGCTACAATCTAACAGCAATCAGGGAGACACACATAAATAAATCCTTGATTTATGTGGAAGATTTTAGACATAAACCAACTACATTTTGACCTGAATCACACTGCTTTAACAACCACTCTTTATATATTATAACGGAAATTGCACTTGATTTGTTTTGACATCTCCAACAGTTTCAAACTTTTGGGGTCAGAATTAACTTTGCACACAGCAAAGAAGTACTGTATTACCACAGAAATAATCCCAAATATGTCTTGGTTGATTAAGAACACTATCTTTCAAATTAGGAGTGTATCAATACTTGCTGCCTTGAAATGCTTTGGGTTCACATTAAACACTTTTGCAAATCCTTTACTTCTTTGATTTAGCTATGTGGTCCTGGTTCATTCTCTCTCTCTCTCTCTCTCTCTCTCTCTCTCTCTCTCTCTCTCACACACACACACACACACACACACACACACACACACACCCCTGTTCGTCTCAAATATAAAACACTGTAAACATTATTTATAGCTGTAATTAGAAATCCACTCATTTTATCATGCCCATGCAAAACCAACTAAAGAACCAAATATAAATCTGATTGCATAATTTTGTGCAAATAAAATCAAAGTAGTTGTGAGTTTTTTGGGCTGTTTGGCTGTGTTCTGGAAGTTTTTCTTCCTAACGTTTCACCAGACTCTGTGGCTGGCACCTTCAGAGGGCAAGGAGATCAGGGAACTAGGAGTTCTCTCTGTGCTTTGGGGTATAAAATGAGTGAGACTGTGGGGTTTTAAAATCCACAAACATAAGCACAGTTTCAACAAAAAATAAGAAAGTCTAAAAATCAACAAATGCTGGCTTCCAGTACTGAAAACTATAGAGTGCAAAAGGTCAGAGCTCAATTATTCCCACCCAGGCACAAACAACAGTGATCAGTTCATACAATAGAACAGCTAACGACATCCTCAACTACACAGAAGGATCACTGCCACCCTTGATTGCATTGAAACTCCTCTTGGGAAAATACCTACCACATAACCCATCTAGAAATCTGTTATCTTTGTGTGTGTGTGTGTGTGTGTGTGTGTGTGTGTGTGTGTGTGTGTGTGTGTGTGTGTGTGTGTGAGAGAGAGAGAGAGAGAGAGAGAGAGAGAGAGAGAGAGAGAGAGAATTATACTCGAGTCAATAAGTTTCCCAGTTTTCTGGGGTAAAATTAGGTGCTTTGACGGCTTGGAGAGTGCGGCGGAGGGCAAGTCCTGATCGGGTGAGCGATAGTGGTGCCTCCACTTTCCGTACGATACCAATGAGAAGGTTTAGGGACACCCCATTTGGATCTTCATAACTCAGCCCCCTTACCCCTAAATGTCTCCAAATTTCAGGGGTTCCCTAAAATCACTTTCTGAAGGTACCCCTGCTACCTTGTTGCCCCTAAGGTAAGTATTTTTGAGTGCATGGTTTTAAAAAATATGCACTTAAAATTATTTTTAAAATATGCAATCAAAATTTACTTACCTTGGGCCTGAAAAGTAGCAGGGGTACCTTCCTGAAGTGACTTTAGGGAACCCCCTGAAATCTGGAAAGATTTAGTGGTAAGGGGATTTAATTATGAACCTTTCGCTGGGGATAGTATTGGCAACTATGCAGGGACTGTGGTGGTAATCAGAGATTTTACTCTATGGTATTAACTCCCTAATTGCCTCCACACGCCCAGCACACATTGCCAATTACTACCCCCAGCCCCTTTAGAACTCTGCCAGTATACCATATATACTGGAGTAAAACTAAAAATGCCCTCAGCTTATACTCGAGTCAATATATTTTCCCAGTTTTTCGGGGGTAAAATTAGGTCCTCGGCTTATACTCGGGTCAGCTTATACTCAAGTATACAGGGTATGTCTTAGAACAGTGATGGCGAACTTTTTAGAGACCGAGTGCCCAAACTGCAATTCAAAACCCACTAATTTTTTTTGCAAAGTGCCAATACAGTAATTTAACCTGTACAGTGGTACCTTGTATAAAGGAATTAATTCATTCCAAATGAAATTATGTTAAGCAAATTTTCCTTTATACAAATTCCCATAGGAATGCATTGAAAACGGAGTAATCCCGTTTTTATGTTGTACGGATTTTCCCAGGCGATTATCTTAAGCAAATTTCCCGTATCTCCGGAATTTTTTATGTTGTACAAATTTTATGTTATACAAGCTGTTTGTTATACAAGGATCCACTGTATACAGGTGGCTATGAAGGGGCGATGTCGGGTGCCCACAGAAAGGGCTCCGAGTGCCACCTTTGGCACCCGTGCCATAGGTTCGCCATCACTGTCTTAGAATCTCAAGAATATCAGCAATTACACACATAACTTAAAATCTATACTGTTTCTTCCTCCACATATTCCAATAATCCAATGGGCCTACTCTAATTATGACTAACATTTCAGCCAAAGATACATGTTTCCTAGTGTTTTCTTAGTGGTTTGCTCCCATCCGTAATAATGTGGTGGCACCTGACAGGCCAGGAGAGGACAATATATAACAGCCCAATTTGGAAGGCAAAAGCAACCAAGGAGGCATGGAAACTTTAGCTTTTGTGCAATCCTGAAAATAAATCCTGCAGTCTCTCTCTAGCCTCCTGAGAGAGAAACAAACCAGAGAAGAGAAAGCATCTGCAGTTGGATGACATGATAAACAAATGGTTTGTTTAGCCAGTCCTGCAGCAAGCATGAGCAATATTATGCATAGTGCCCAGAATTTATCAGCCAAGATTCCCAAGACCCCTTCATTACCAAATTCATGTACACATAAACCACAGCATTTTATATATTAAAAGTCAAAATCATTGAACTGCAAATCTGGGAAGGCCCTGATGAATCATCAAGCACAGCCTATATCAAGGAGGCGTAGTGGGGAATTGAACTTGCAGCCTCACGGGGTGGGGTGGGTGGGGGGACAGAACATGTAGAGTAAGCTACCTTTAAGGGTAACCACATTATGATTGAAAAAGACATTTAAGGCTTAATATTTTGTGCAACAAACAAAAAGAAATTATACACACAGTTTTGATGTCATAGATAATTATTTACTTGAGCAGTAAATAAAAGTGAGGGCCCCTATTTCTTCATTTCAGTTTGTGTATTTTGAGGTAAGTCATCATCCTGTTTAAAGGTTGGTTATGTTTAATATGGGTCATTTTTGCATGACTTTTAAAAGATGTGGCATATAACATCAAAACTATGTCAGCATTCAGTCAGAATATGACATATGAGTCCTTAACAAGTTTACTTTAATTTGCTTGGTAGTAGGTCAAATTAAATGCAATCCTTTTAAAACATTTTCTCAGAGTTCATTAAGGCAAAACTGGACAACTGTCTCATTAGTTTTATTGGTTTATAAAGAATACATTTAGGTATCCTTTCTGTTATCAAGGGAGAATGTATAAAAACAGGCAAAACCTTGTATATTCTTATGAACACAATACTGAAAAGAACAAACCATTTAACACTTCCTATGGCTAAAAACTGAAAGGTACCAAATATCAGGTGGGGAGCAGGGAGCCCCAAAATACACTAGGAAAGGCATTTCTAGAAGCATGCTGCAACCAAATGTTCATCAAGTCAGACAAAGGTCAAAAAATAAAAAATAAAAAGACAAGCTGTCTCACCTTCATATTCTATTGAATAATTCAACCTAATGACCCAGTGAACTGCTTGCCATCAGAAGGTTTCCAAAATGTTGTTTCAAGCTACTGAATTATTAGACCATGCCAAAAAAGCCCCTTGTGCTATACAGAAAATGTGTCCATTCTGTCATTCAGAGAACATCAGGGCAATGAGAGCTATACAATTTGTCACAGGTCTCATATGAGACACAGGTCAAAACTGGTTAAAAGATTCCACCTTCTGTCAGATACACAGTTGAAACAGCTGCAGAGATAAAAGTACTGGGGGGGGAGAGAACAACCTGATTGGTGACACCCGCTATCATCATAGGCCTGAAGCCAACAGACCCCATAATAAAGGCCCAAAATGAAAACCAGCAGGAATCAGATTTCTATTTTAGACATGAAATTAAAGATGCCACAATGTATAAGTGAGATTCTCCTTACTGGTCATCTGCATAAATGTACCAATAGTATTGGGAAAAAACCAGCACAGCAGATATGCACGGTATGGATTACAGTGAAAATAGCATTTTCTAGCACTCCTCCAGAGTGATTACCTTTCCAGGAACAGCTGGATAGTTGGGAGAAGATAGTTAAAAATGCATTGAGTCTCAGTCAAATGTACTTTTACCACTCCAAAACCATCTACAAAGGAAATACAAACCCAAAATGTTCACTCATCACAGGATACATGGGTACTGCTTTGAAAACTATTTTGAAAACTAAATATTTCTGCATTTCAATTAGCCTTTGTTGCATTTATTACTAAAAGATACTGGTGTGATCATATACCAAAATACAAACATGGGAAGAAGTTTGTCAAGTTTAATCCTGTGCAGTGATGTGTTTCAATTGTTTCTCCTTCGTGAAACAACTTCATGTGTCAAAAGGTTAAAATGCCTATTAGTCTGATAAGCTGTTAATATATTCTCTTTTTCCTATTTTACAAGTCTATTTATCAAATAGACTTAAAACCACATTACATTTTTGAGAGAAGGAAACTCAAATACATGATTTCTGAGATTATATGCTTGTCACACAAAAAAGAGAGCTGCACTAGTTGCATTTCACAATACTAGCAACCACTTGACACCTCAATTCTGTGTTTTTGAAGGTAACTTGCCAATATCCAAGGTAAAGTCTTCCTATATACCATACAAACAACTATTTCTACAAGGTAACCTTTCATAAGTCTATTTGAGCACCAGTACAGTGGTACCTTGTATAAAGGAATTAATTCGTTCCAAATGAAATTATGTTAAGCAAATTTTCCTTTATACAAATTCCCATAGGAATGCATTGAAAATGGAGTAATCCCATTTTTATGTTGTACGGATTCTCCCCATGGGCGATTATGTTAAGCAAATTTCCCCTATCTCTGGAATTTTTTATGTTGTACAAATTTTATGTTATATAAGCTGTTTATTATACAAGGGTCCACTGTAGTCTGCTTCTATTTACAAGACAAACTACAATATTACTTAATCACAAATGTTACATAATGAACAACTGTCACATCTAAACTTTGGGAATGTGGTGATTCTTTTTATGAGTGTGTACTGATTTTCTACAGGGTCCAAAACCAGGATCTAATACACCCACTAAGGCTATGTAATAAGCACAGACAGCTTCCATGTTATGTGAAGCAAAAGCAAGTAAGATCGGGTCATCTTGAGCAACTGCTTATACCGTACCACAGCAAACAGAATAAACATCCCACATAGTCATGTTACAAGAGGAATAATAAAGTATGGCACTTAGAAAAAATGTCTCAAAATGGTAATACCACTGTTTTGAGAAGATTCCTTCTGTCAACTTACAAATGTCAATTTATACCTATAAATCCTATGGATTTTTCTTTGTATTTACAGGATCCCAATTTGAAAAGGAACACTAGTACAATAATCTTTTTTTAAAAAGCCCAGCAACAATGCCATTTAGAGTCCACCAAATGCAAAAAATGTAAGGGCAGAATGCTGTGAAACTGTCAAGGCAGCATAGACTCCAAACCTTTTTCCACTTAATCTTTCTTAAAGTCTTTTGGGAAATGCCACCAAGCTCAATACAGCTGCTTTGTGTTAAGGGATAAATATTTCATCAGCAGCACTACTTGAACAGTAAACACAGATTAGTAAAAAGTGGTATTCACAGAAACTAAGAAGAAGCTGTTAAAAATTAATCTTTAGTTAAAATGAAAACACCTGAAAGCAGTTCTTCATACTTCTACTTATTTCAATAAAAATAATATTTGCACCCAGCCTAGAACTCAATCACATGGCATATTGCATTCATGTACTGCTTGCATTAGGGCATGTACATGTTCTTAAAGATCATACAATTATTTAAATTGGAGATAACTGGATCTTTCCATATATTGTACTGTACTCCAAAAGTCCCAATTTTACAACACAATCTATTTGAAAGCCTATGGGTTTGATGCCACAGAACGTATTGTGTATTTTTTAAAAGTACATATGCAAGAACATTTTCAAAGCCTAGTTCTGAGAACTGTCAAGCCTTAGCAGGGTTTGAATACTCAGGGAAAGTTTTACAGATCTGAAGGAGCTTGACATTTTTAAAATTACTCCATCTGTATCACAACTCTGATTTCAATGTTAATGCATTCTACAAATATAAAATGTCCTTCAAATTTTTTTTACCCTCAGATTGTTCTTGTCTATCCACTAAGATGGAGAGAAGAGAATCAGTGTAAAAAGAATCACAAACCTGAGCCTCCAAACATTCAGATATGGTGTGAATTGTATTCTAGAAACCAACAACCAATCCCACTGCAATGGTAAAAGCGCATCCAGCCTAGCGTGATTTTCTGCACATAACGTACACACCATGCATTACCAGCAATCTCTGTTAGACAACACAAGGCAGGGCCCACAGCAGATACAAGACAGAAGCTGCCTTAACTGCCATAGACTTTCAGTCATTATTTTAAACTTGTTCTGTATGCTCTGCAAGGAAAGTATCACCATAAATACCTGCCATTCTTGGTCATGGAGCACAATCACACTGATTTAAAGCCTGAAGAAATTCCTTCATCCCCTCCCACCTCACAGCTCTTGTTCTGACTTTAATCAGCCGCTTGACTTTAACTGGGTCATCAGAGCCTGGTAAAAATAGGGCTCTGAATCAAGGCTTAATTTGTAACACATCCCAGCCCAGGAATCTGTTTTCAAAACAGGACTGAAGGTACCTGTAGTTCTGCAATACCTGTACTTAAAAAGTGCCTCTGGGCATGCGAAGAACGCCACTTTCTCCAGCAATGAACCACAGCTCGCCAACCCACGGTTTTTCAAGAACAGTCCCTAGACCTAGACCAAAAAGGCAAGATCTTATTCAGCCTCAGCTCTTCTTGTCTTTTAGAAAATAAGAATGAACATGAGCTGTGCTGGGAACTCTGTGGCATGCAACACAGCAAGTTTTTTTTTATAAACTCTGGCTGAAAATCAAGTCTTGTTAGATCCCCGCAGATTATTTACATACATCCAGGGAGTCAGGAGCAGCCTCCTTAGGAGAGCAATGAAAGGGAGGGGCGACACACATTGCACAAACAGCCAACTAAGGCCACCAAAAACTCTTTCGCACATGTAGAATTGTTAGTCTCGAATATGTGGACTGAAAATGTGCATCTCTTCCCCCCCCACACACACACACATTACAACCCAACACATCCACACGTTTATATATCACTGAAGAAACCACCAAAAGGCTCCTCTCTGAAACCTCTGAAAGGGAATTTGGGGGTGGTTAAACAATCGTGTCAATGGAAGCACATCAGAACCCAATCGCGAAGGACAATCGACGTGAGGTTGCAAAAAAAGGGAGCATCGGGGTTCATGAAGGGAGTGAGTGGTGGTGGTGGGGGGGCAGAAGAGGCAAGGGGGTCTGCAGAAAGAGGAGGGGGGAGCAGAGAGAATGCAATCCGCAGGAGACCCTCCGCCCGAGGACAAGCCACCACCACCACCACCACCACCACTGGGGAGGGGGAATCCCCACCCCACCCCATGCCCCAGGTCTGGTCCAACTCTCCGTCGCCGCCAACTTACATTTTCTGCACGGGTTTCCGCCGCTTACGGCTGGCGTAAGTGACATTGGGGTTCATCCTGCCGCTGCTGCTGCTGCTGCTGCTGGCGGCGGCGGCGCGGCTCCAGCTCCTCTTGGCGTCCCCCAAGCTCTCAATCGCAGGGTTTATAAATCTATCTGTCTCTAAAGCACACGCACATCGGCGGGCCGGCGGGCGGGCGGGCGTCGGGCTGCAATTGCCTGTAATCTAGTCCGCTCTCGCTCTCTCCCCCCGCGAGACGCTGCCGAAGCGACAACCCGCCAGGCCCGCGGGGGTTGGTGGTGGTGGTGGTGGTGGAAAAGGCAGGCGGGAAAGCTCCCGGCCACGACCGGGGAAAGGTTGGCTCTCTCGACCCTTCTTAACCGCCCCCCCTTTCTTTCTTTGGTCTCTGTAGGGAGGATGCCTCCGGCCGCTCGCTCTCTCGCTCGCTCTCCGGGAAACAGGTCGCGGCTCCGCCCGCAGTCGCCGCCGCCGCCGCCGCGGCCCTGCGTGCTCGTGCCCGCGCCCTTCCTCCTCTTCCTCCTCCTCCTCGCCGGACCGACCCCAGAGAGAGAGAGAGAGAGAGAGAGAGAGAGAGGCGGGCGGGCGGGTGGCAGAGCCAGGTGCTTGGCGCCGGCAACACCCCACCCTTCGGGGCCTCCGTCGACGGGCCCGTCCCTCCTCGTCCCTCCTCCTCCTCCTCCTCCTCGCCGCTCTGTCTAGGTCTGGCCGGCGGCGGCAACAGCGGCGGGGCGGGGGCTCCGAGACAGGTGCGGAGGCGGCCGCCGCTCCTCCTCTTCTCCTCCTCCTCCTCTCCTCCTCCGCCCGCAGCTGGCCCCGCGGGTCCGGCCCCGCCTTCCCGCGTCTTCGTCAGGAGCGCGCGGACGGGCTGAGGCGCCTTGGCGAGCGAAACCTCCGCTGGCCTCTCCGCCGCGCCGCTCCTGGTTTGCCTCAGCCCCCCACCCCACCCCCGCCTCCCCGCCGTTGTCGTCACGTCAGCAACAGCGGCGGCGCCCTCAATGAGGCCGGCGGGCCTCGTGGCGCGCGCGGCCACGCGCACGCGCACAGGCGCGCACACTTTCTCCTCCTCCTCCTCCTCCTCCTCCTCCCTTGGCAACCTTGGACTCTCAAGTCCGTGTGAGGCGGCCGACCCTTCGGTCTCCCTCCAGCCTGACCCCCCCCTCCCTCAACGCACACACAACACACATACACAAGCACGCACGCCCACCGCCCACCGTGCTCGGGCGGCGTCAAGGGGGCGGCGCGCCGCCATTTTGGGAAGGTCAGATGGGGGGAAGGCGGGCAAACCAGGCAGCGGCACGGAAGGCGGCGGGGAAAGCGGGTTCGCCCGCGGCCGAGGGCTCGCCTCAGGAGGGCCGCCTGCGACGCACAGTTCCTCCGCTTTTTGCTCCAGCCTCAGCAGGAAGGCTATAGACTCTCTCTCGACACGACCAACGGTCATCCTCGGCCCTCAGGGGTAGCCGCGAGCCTGCGAAAGGCGCGCTCGGCGTGTGGAGGCTCGTCGCCGCTCATAAACAAATAACAAATGCAGTCGTAAACTTAATGTATCGTTGGCACCCACACGCGCGCCCATGGGAGTTTTTAACTGGCCGATCTTCAACGGGAGCCCTTAAGAAAGAAAGAAGAGGTCTGGAAGTGGAGTTATGGCAACTGGACTTCTTTTTCTTGAGAGATTGAAACGTTTGGCTGCTCATCCCAACAAAAAGAAGTCCAGTTGCCATGACTCCACTTCCAGATAAACTCACCTGGGTGACTGAGAATCTTCACAGAAATAAGAGGTACCAATTACAATTCACTGGGGTTGGCCCTCCGGATTGCAATGGCCTGTAAGGGTTTTTAAACGAAAGTGTGTACCCTCTGCATCCCCAATCCAAGGAGAGTACCTGTAGTATGTTCTTAAAACTTTAAAATCAGTTGTACTAATTTTCCCCTATAGTTTTCTGTAACGATGGAGATCTACCTATTGTCTTGAAGGAAGTTCACTTATTTGGCAGACAGCAGAGAAGCAAGCTTTTCAAATAAAAGAACTCCCAGTAAAAGCCATTTCATTGTGAAATCTCTATCATTGCCATTGAAAGAAAAAGAAAATTGCAGGGCAACCTGTAGTTTATATTTAAAAATGTGTTGAATAAAAGTGTCTTAAAGCTACATGACAAATAGAAACATGACAAATCAAGGAGAGATCAGCTCAGTGTGCTACCACCATATGACAACTGGAGCTATCCCTTTAACCCAGCAAACTCTTCTCATCCAGTGTTTTTCTCCATTGATATAGTGGGAATGTAAACAGAGATTTGCTACTTGAATGCATTATTATAGAGAGGGTACCAGTTTTAAAGGACTGCCTTTTTCATGGCATCACAGCCCTTCAAACATAACAGATGGCATTTATTTGACATGATCACATGACAATGGATTCTATTAAAAGCAAATATGAGTTTTGTGGTCCCTTGAAGACTCGTAATACATTTTATTGTGGCATGGGCTTTGCCTTGGGATTTATCAACATATGTATCTCAGAATAAAGATGGATAAGATTGGACCATAGGTAACAGAGGGCTGGATTATTTTCTAATGCATCTGTAGTACTGTATACCTTTTGACAATGCTGCCAATGATGACATGGAGAGTGTTCCAGCCTTCCAAAAACAACACCCTATATTTCAAAAGTGAGGGGGGAATCAAAGAACTTTGCAATATAATTCTCTTGTTGGAAGTTGAACAATAAGCTCTCTTTACACACACACCCTTATCCCTTTAAAATGTATTTTATGTTTTGAAGCTGTTTACTTGAGGTCTTTGGAGAGAAAAAAGCTGAGCTAATGAATGACATGTGATGGTATAATAGATTAAGTTTGGCTGCAGATCCAAAAATGTTGATGAAGACAATCTTCTGTTTGTAAAACATAGCACTACAATGATTGCCATAATAAAATGATGGCTATTGCAGACATAACTGCAGGATAGCTCAGTGGTTTAGGTATCTATCTGCAAAGACAAAGGTTGAGGGTTGAATTCGCCATTGTGACTCTGACAGGGCTGGACTTAAGGTTTATTAGGGTCCCTTCCAGCTCTGCAGTTCTAAGGTTGTTGTTACCAAGGATTACAAATATTTATATACTTCAAAGTTCCTCAGATTGAGTGATGTGATCATACAGAAGCACCTTTATCTGAAAGGAAACAAATGCCAGAATGTTTGGGGTTTTAAAATGTGTCCATAAATTGGAGCTGTACACAGCTTGTGAGTTATTTGTTTAACTGCGAAGGAACCGATACAACTGTTCTGCTTCCAGGCAGGCCAAAGACAAAACCTTTGCAGGCCAAGGCAGAGTAAATACTGGAGTTCTAGCAAACAGAATCCTACTGGGGATCCGAAGGCAAAGTCCAAGAGCAACCTAGAGTCAAGCCAATCTAGTAGTATCAGAAAAAAGAGTCCAGGAAGCATAGTCAAGCAGTCCAAGTCATATAAAGCAAGAAGTCAACAATAGGGATAAAAATGCATAACGGAGAACATCTGGAGCAAGAAGAGATATAGTCTCCAACTATCCCAGCCTTATGGTTTATGTCCTGCTGGGGCCCCACCTAGACATCCACTATGGACATTTGTATGTCTTCAAGATTTGGTTTCCATGGGAGGTAGTGCTTTGACTTGAGACCTCCTTTTTCAAGAGCCTCTTCTTAGGAGTTAAGGACTTCACCTGTAGGCTTCCAGCTGAGCCCATGCCTTTATCCTGCATCATTCTTACAGGCTGGACAGTAACCCACCACCTCCTCTGACTCGGACACTGAATTGTCTTTCTCTTTGGATTTAGTTTCCTTGGTCTCCAGGTTTTGCAGGGTCAATGAGTTATTTTTCCCACCTGTTCAGTGGGGCCCTAGTAAGATCAGGGGTAGTGAACGACTAATGAAGAATAACAAGATGGCATCCAAATTAACTTAAGAAAGATAGAGCAAAACATGAAATTAACACACCAACCAGACCTAAAATTAAGAAGTTTGAGGGAATCCAGAAAGGAAATGGAAGCAGACAGGATAACAGATACTGTCAACAGAAGTAGGCTGTGCCCATTTCTCCAGAAGTCTGACCTAACCATGGTGACACATGCCCTAGTTACATCTCAATAAGATTGCTGCATCACACTCTATGTGGGGCTGCCTTTAGAAAGTGTTTGGAAACTTCAGCAAGTCCAAAATGCCACAATCAGATACTTAACTGTGGCTGATTACAGGGAACACATAACTCACCCGTTACAGCAGCTTTTCTGGCTCCTGTTTTGTTTTCAGGCACAACTGAAAGTGCTTGTTTAGACATATAAATCCCTAAATGGCTTGGGTTCAAGCTTTCTAAATGACCGCATCTCCCTTCATGAGCCTGCCTGGGCATTATACTCATTGAGGAACCCTTTCTCTCAGTCCCACCCCCTCACAGGTGTGCTTAATGGGAACACAGGAGAGTGCCTTCTCTGTCACTGCTCCAATACTCTTGAACTCTCTCATAGAGATGGGCACGAAACAAAAAAATTGTGTTTCGGTTTTCCGTTTGTCGTTGAGAGGTCTGTTTTGGTTCATTTCCGTTTGTCGTGAATTTTTGGAAAAATTTCGTTACCGTTTTTCGTTTTTTCGTTTGTCATTTCTACCCGCTTTTTGCGCGATTATTAAAGCATTTCCATGTGCAGGCATCCCCCAACGCCCCAGACCAGAGGGAAAACACTAAAAAAATGGATGCTGGCAGAGACACAGTATAGACTAGGTATGCAGGGAGGCTGCAAAGGCAGCGGCGGGTGTTGCCCACGGTGCAAGGCAGCTGCAGAGTGACTGCACTGCAGGGCAAGGGAGGGTACTCACCAAGAGGTACGCAGCACGCACGCACACAGGGAGGCTGCAGGACTGAAGCTAGAGTCGCAGACACAGCAATCCCACCCTAACTCCCACCAGAGACTGCAAGGAGGACGGGGGCTGCCAGAGCTCTTTATGCCCTCTGTGGCTGCCAGACCTGCCCGCCCAGTTTGCAACCTGGGCATGCTATTGGTTGAACATGATCCCATCACATGGCTTGCCTCCATTTTGTGGCTGGTACAACATCCATTTTAAAGGGAAAAGAAAAATACATCGCAATGGGAGAAGACAAAAACAAATGTATTAAGGACCCCAACCCCCCCTGGTAGGTATTATCAGACAAAATAAATAATTATCGCTGCGTTTTTACGGATGTCCAGAGTGTTTTTTAACATTTAAAACAGCTCATTTCATTGCGCATCACCATTAACGGAAACGAAACGAAACAACCACAATTTTCGTGGTTCTGTTCGTTTTGTTGCATTTTCATCACAATTTTCGTTTGTCGTTTCATTACGTAACGGAAATGACAAATGGTAACGGAAACAAAAAAATGTTCGTTCCGTGCCCATCTTTATTCTCTCATATGGGAAGCCAGGCTGGCCCCATCTTTGCTGTCCTTCCATAAGCAGGCTAAGACATTACTCTTCAGGCAGGCTTAGTGGCTGGCTAGGTATCAGAGAAGGGGTTTTGCATGGATTCTGCTCCTTTGCTTTTAAATGTGCTTTTCCTATTGGTTTAATTTACAGTACTGATTTTAATATACTGTAATTGATGTTTGATTCTTTTAAAATATTTGTATGCATACTGTTTCAGCTTTTAAATCTCTTGCCTCCCAGGCACATTTGATAAATATCAGTTTGCTTACAGAGCAAATAGATCCACGGAAGATGCTATAGATATCACCTTGCACACTGCTCTTACCCATTTGGAGCTGCGGGGGACCTATGTAAGGATGCTCTTTGTGGACTTTAGCTCTGCTTTCAATACAATTATACCTCACAAGCTGATATCTAAACTTAAGGACCTTGGTTTTTGTCATTCCATCTGTGCCTGGATCATGGATTTCTTATCAAATCGCTCACAGAGGGTCAGATTAGGTGACTACATGTCGTCAGCCCTCACTCTCAACATGGGTACTCCACAGGGCTGTGTGTTGAGCCCACTATTGTTTAGTATTTACACCTCTGACTGCACTCATACTCATCCTGAAAATAAAATCATCAAGTTTGCCGATGACACAACAGTAGTGGGACTCATCTCTGGTGGAGACTCAGCCTACCGAGAGGAGGTTCGGCTGCTACGGTGGTGCAGAACCAACAATCTGATAATAAATATCAACAAGACCAAAGAACTTATAGTGGACTATCGAAAAAGGAAATCAGACACTCAGCCCCTGATTATTGATGGAGTTTGTGTAGAGCAGGTGACGGACAGTAGGTTCTTAGGAGTTATTCTACAGGAGGATTTGACCTGGAGTGCCAACACTGAAGCACTGGTTAAGAAGGCCCAACAGAGATTATATATTCTGAGACTTCTCAGGAGGGAACAACTGTCTAAGAAACTGTTGGTAACCTTCTACCGGGGCTTTATAGAAAGCACTATCACTTACTGCCTCTGTGTCTGGTTTTCTAGTTGCACAGTGGCAGATAGAAGGGCACTTCATAAACACTGCTGAGAGGATAGTGGGCTGTCCTCTTCCTCCTTTGGAAGAAGTATACAACTCCAGATGCTCAAGGAAGACATCTAGAATTTTGAGAGACCCTTCGCATCCTGGCTACCAATTTTTTGAACTGTTGCCGTCTGGCAGGAGATACAGGACTCTTAGGTCAAGGACAAATAGACTAAAGAACAGTTTTTATCACAGAGCGGTATCCAAGCTAAATGCGACAGTTTTAGCACTATCTTAATCAGTTTTAAGTAGTGTTTTAAATTTTGTAAGCAATTTTAAGAGTTTTTAATATTTTGTATGGTGTTTTATATGTTTTATGTGTTTGTATGCTTAGAGTGTGTAGTGGAACAGCACTCTAATTTCGTTGTGCATATTTTGCATATGCATAATGACAATAAAACTCTATTCTATTCTATTCTAAATATTGCTTTGTTTGTTTGTTTTTAAATAATACAAGCTGCCTCAAGCCTTTTTAAGGAAAAAGGCAGGATAGGCATATTTTCAATGCATGAATAATAAATAGAGCAAGGTTCCTGAAACATTGTAGGCACATTTCAAGTTCTGAGAATATGATGTGAATGGCTTCACAAAAACTTGTGGGGGGATATTTATTCATAATATGTCTGCCACTGTGGTTGTGACCAGTGGGGTGGGTTGTTGTTTTTGGGGGTAGTCTGAATGGAAAAGGGGGGAAGTTTTTTCCTTTTGTTTATTGAATCTTGTGTGGCTTTATGATACAGTGTCTCTAAAATAAATAAGACCCAGGATTCCAGAACAGAGGTTAACATACAGAGAGAACATACAGATTTTGTTGTATTTCAGATTAACTTGATTTGAGCCTTGAATGCTAACTTCCCCTCACCAGTTGGTTATTCCAGCACACAGTAGCATTGCAAGTCTCATGAAGAGGCTGTCGGCTGCATATTATAATTCAGAGAACATCCTGTAAAGTATGGGTGGGAATTTTGAATCTTTAATCTTAAAAACTGGAGTGGTTGCTGTCAAGTTGTTTGTGTCAAGATTCTCCCACACTTATAAGAATGTGGAGTCTTTTGTGAATAAGCGGAGTAAGGAAGTATATGAACAAAACACTTAAATATGACACAGAGACTCCACTATAGCCTTAACATGCTTGCCCTCGGCCCTTTCACAGGCTATTGACAAACACTGCTTCTATTTTTTTCTCTTTCACTGCCACCAACTAGCTTTGCTAGTAAATTAAAGCCTTCAGACTGTTTTAAATGGAATACAAATAAAAGAAGTTTATTCATTACAAAGTAGAATCAAAATCATTAAGGTAACTTGTTGAAGTACAAACAAAAAGAAGAATATTGCTCAAACCCACTTAAGTTTAGTAACTAATAAAGTTGACTATATGCACACCCAGTTCCTAAGTTCATAAACTCTAGACACTTAATTTTCCTCACAGACACTAAAAGTCTTATCTCTTTCTTTTCTTCATGAAGTGCAAGTCCCCATCTAGCCCTTTCTGATTCCCTCAGACTCTCTCAGATTCCCTATCTATTGTCTTAGACAGTGCCAGTCCCTAACTGACTAAATTAGTGCTGAGCAGAGCTTTAAATCTCCTCCAGCCACTCCCAAGACTCTCTCATTGGTCTACAAACCCACCAATCAGTACAGACACTTCTCATGAATTATTCATTACAACAGGTAAACACCACATCCACATTCTTATAAGTGTGGGAGAATCCTGACAGGGTTGTGGGCTCAGTCAGAGTCTGCATAACACCTTAAATTTAAATCATCACAAACATTTAACTTTAGTTTGTAATTTAAGGTTGCTCTAAGATATCTAACGACTCTTTTTACTCCATTCCAGCATTTTGTAGAGGTTTGTAGCATACTGACGTAAGATATTTACAGTAGCAGCAATATCAGGATGCTATATGTAATAAAGAACCTATTCTGGACTGATACATTTCTTTGTCCAGAAATTCTTCACTGTCTTGCTTCCTACAAAAAAATTGTTACCATAGCTGTCAACACTGTGTTGTAATGTTCCATGTCACATTTTATCAACAAATTTTATCTTGTTTTGGCACAATAGAAAATTTCCATCGTGGTCTCTTTCGATTTCAACACCAAGATAGTTTTTAATAGGACCTAAATGTTTTAAGTTGAATTCCTTTTCAAGTGTTTCCATGAACCAAGTCACATATGATTCATCTGGAGCCATCAAACACACATCATCTACAAAAACTAGTAAAATCAGTTGTACATTATTCTGACTCTTGAGATAGAGACAAGAATCAGCTAAACTTCTTTTAAATCCTAATTGCTCTATTTTAGAATTCAAGCAATGGTTCCAATATCTTACACTTTGTTTAAGACCATACAGCACTTTATGAAGTTAACACGAAATGTGGATTATTTAACACAAATCCTGGTATTTGTTTCATAAATATTCTTTCTTTGAGCTCAGCATTCAAATATGCTGCAGAAATATCCATATCATGCACTACATATTTTCTTGAAGAAGCAACAGCTAAAGCAAATCTAAAAGTTTCAGTTTTAGCTATGGGAGCAAATACTTGGTCATAATGCTCATTTTTTTCTGTGTAAACCCTTGTGCCACTAATGCTTTGTATTGCTGAGAATTGTCAGGTAACATTTTCAACTTGTATACCCATCTACAGCCAACTATATTTTCATCTGGCAACTTTACAGGTGAAAAAACTTTGTGTTCCTCTATAGAATTAAACTCAGCTAACATGACATCTCTCCATTCCTGCAGCTGAGCATGTGGCAACTTCAAAATGTACTCAGAACTTTCAGGTTCACATGCCACCAGATTTACATTAGTTACTGCAAATTTATCAGGTGGAACACCAAAAATAGACCTCTATGACCTCCTAGGAACACACTTTACAGACTCTTGTACTTAAGTCACACTACATGTTCCATGCTCCTCTGCTTCACTTTCATTCTGAATTTTATCACATACTATATGCTCCTGTCTCTCACTAGACATTGGCAAAAAAAATCTTCATTGTTTTCATGAATATGAGACCAATTCTCATTTTTACAAAACCTAAGCTGACTTGCTATTTGTTACATTAACAAACTGGTAACAAAATTTATCACTCTTAGATCCAGTCTGATAACCAAGAAAAATAATTTCCTTGCCTTAGGAAGCCTTTCCTGCATGCACTCTTGAGTATGTGTGTCCATGCATGGCAACCAAATGTTATAATATATTTTAACATTGGCTGTCTGCCATGAAGCATCTAATAAGGTGTGTTCTGAACCACAGAATTCTACACTCTGTTCGCTATATAATTTGCATATTGCATTGCTTCTCCCCAAGAACTTTGGGGTAATTTACAATCAGACAGCCTAGAATCAACTACCATCTGCAAAATGGCACCTTTCCTCTCAGCAACACCATTTTCAGCTGGTCATGTTATGCTGTCTTTCTGATGTTATGCTATGATGAATGACATGTATATATTACAACTGTGTTTCAATACACTGCTATAACGTTTTTACTCATACATTATCTCTGTATCATATTTAAGTGTTCTGTTCCTATACTTCCTTATTCATAAGAGACTCCACATTATTTTAAGTGTGGGAGAATCTTGACAGTTTGGTGACGTTTGCTGTTACTGCTGAGAGACCTCATCTGACCGCTATTTTGGACTGGATTTATTCCTTACTGTCCTGGTACTTTTAGTGCAACTGATCTTCCTCCATTGCATTATATTTTTATCTTGCTGCTCTTCTTCCACTTTTGGATTACTTTCTGGATTACTTTTATTCCTTGTTGTTGTTGTTGTTGTTGTGGTGGTGGTGGTGGTGGTGGTGGCGGTATGTGTGTGTGTGTGTGTGTTTTCACCCATTTCTTTTATTGTTGCCTGGAATGCCTGCCTGTCTACTCTTCACCTGGTAGTAGACAACTTGCACTGCTGGATTGAAGCTGTCAAAATGATAACATGGAGACTAGTCTCCCCAATGCCTCATAATTTTGGGGGGTTGGTTTGGAATGCTTGTCATTCTGCTGGCCCCAGTGAATGTGTGCATGTATTGGTTTGATTGCTATCATGAGGATGATTTCTCTTTCTCTCCTGTATGGCATGTTTTCTGCTGGTGAACTAATGAGGACAATGATGTGATAACATCTGTTTGTCAGTGAATGATTTTATTTAAGTCAGTGAATGATTTTATTTTCCTCATATGCTATTGGTACCCACCTTTTGGGTAGATTATTGTGTATTGCAGGGGTGTCCAAACTTTGGCCCTCCAGATGTTTTGGACCACAACTCCCAGAATTCCAAGCCTGTATTGCCAATGACAAAGGACTATGGGAGTTATGGTCCTAAACATCTGGAGGGCCAAAGTTTGGACACCACTGGTCTATTGTATTGCCCCTGTTTTTTGAGTATTTTTGTGGGTTTTTTAAGAGTTTGGTTGGCTGTAGTCTCTGAAAACAGAAAAAATTAAACCTGAAAGATGTGGATATTTTCAAGTTTACTAAAATAATATTTTCCTGAAAGAACCAGAAACTGTAAGGTAACATTCCCCCAAGAACCCCCTCAAAAGCAAGTGAGGAGTCCCCTTTCCCCATGGCCAGTCAAGCAATGCCTTTACTCCCAGTTTTAAAAAGTACTGCAACTAAGCTAAGGATATTTTCCAAAAAAAATCTAGACCAGGATTTGTATTCCAAAATACCAAACCAATTTTTAAACCCCCACTTTTTGATGTTTTATACCTCTTTCATCTGTGATATGATGAAAATCAGAGAAAGATAACATGCCTTAAAATGACTACAAGGCAGTCTGATTAGGCAATCCAAAGTTCCAACTATCGATTTACCTTTAACAAAGTTCAACCAAAATAATGAAGTAGTAAAAACTTCTATTGTATAGTTGTCTAGCCCTCAAAACATAAACACATGATGAGGATGACTAGTAGCATGGTTCTACTCCCTGGGAATCATATGAAGCAGTATAAATTTTCAGCATTCAATGGAATAAATAGACAAGGATTTGGAGCCAAACAAATCTATTTGGGAATAAACTTAGTTCAGATTAGCTCTGAGTGAAGAAATGTTTTATGTAGCATAGTAAAGGATTAAGGGATAGAGCACAATCCTGCTGAAACTAAATAGTAAACTTTTTAAATGCTCTCAAACGAAAATCAGAGCATGAAGGAAACCACAATTCCCTTACTATGGGATACATTATGAGATCACTTGCCAGGTGATGATAACTTTTGAGAGCTGATATCTGTTCCTTTAAGAAGAAAATAAAGGTAGTATTATATCTTCCTCAGTACAAAGGTACTTAGTGAAATATACTGAAATGTCTCTGGCTGCAATCCAATTTAGAAGGCTTTGATAATCAAGCCAATTTGAGGGAATGGTCCTATTAATTTCAGTACAACTATTCTAGAATAAATAACTTCAGGATTAAGAATATCATGTGCCAAAATATTTTCATATGTAGAGTGTAAATCATATTTATCCTTACCCCCCCCCCCCGCTCTCTCTTTTGTTTTTAAATTACGGCTGATCACTGTTAATATGGTTGAAATGTTATAATATGAATAAGACACAGACTGGTCAGTTTAGGATATACTGTATATTGCATTACAGAATTATTGGATTTAGTGTCCAGATTGCTACTCAGCATCTACTTTAGGCTCATGCAAAAAAAATGCATTGAGATAATATCAGTAGTTGGCAAAAATCCTATTGAGTTAGGTGATCATGTAATTACAGTTGTACAAGCAATAGGAGAAAGTTTGCTTGGCGTCAGTCACATGACCTGTAGGTCTCTAGTTGTGCAATGGGGCAGATAATTAGTTGCACAATTAGGTGTGCAACTGGCAGATTTCAACTTTTGAAAACTGCATTTTGGTCATTTTCAATGTGATGTTCTCGGAGGAATATGCCAAGATGGTTTGATTTAGCAGCATTCTCCAAAGGAAGGGATTTTTTCCACCAGCAGTGGAAAAAATCCCTTCCCTTCCCAATTAAAATGCCAGTAACTAAGAATACTGTGGTTCCTGTCTTAGCTAGTTGGAATCTACGTTCCATCATTTTCCGCATCCTTGCATGGCTTCTATGTAAAGCAGAGGTGTCCAAACTTTGGCCCTCCAGATGTTTTGGACCACAACTCCCAGAATTCCAAGCCTGTATTGCCAATGATAAAGGACTGTGGGAGTTGTGGTCCAAAACATCTGGAGGGCCGAAGTTTGGACACCCCTGATGTAAAGGGATGAAGCTAACTTCTCTCTTGTTAATGTAATGCTCTGTCCGGGATCATATAGACTTTGAAATTGATATATATTAAAAAGACTGGACAGTGTTGAACTATTTAAAGCACTTGCCTATATAAGATGAAAGTGATTTGAAAGTTGTGGCCTAAACCAGTTGAGTACTATATACAGTATAGAAATTTGAGTATGCCAGCTCACTAGGATCATTGTGAACGGGTGTGTTGCAAGCACCTGGCATTTCATTAACATAAGCATGCAAAAAAAAGGAGTTTTTGTCATTAAGCTCTAATGTGAACTAATTAAGCCAACTAAATTCTGGCTGCAGTTACTATTTGTGTGTGTGTGTGTGTTGTTACAGTTGTAAGAGACTCTTCATGACCCCATGTCCATGGAGTTTTCTTGGCAGGAATACTGGAGTAGTTTGCCAGTTCCTACTCCAGGTGCCTACAGCACCTGGTATTCCCCGGTGGTCTCCCATCCAAGTACTAACCAAGGCCAACCCTGCTTAGCTTCCGAAATCAGGCGAGATCGGATATGCTTAGGGCATCTAGGCAGCTTGCAGTTACAATTTAGGTCCCCATAAAGAATGCCAAGGTAGATCATGCCATTCCATACGAACCTACCCGGCGATTAAGATCGAGCCAGGGGGGGCTTTTGGAAGAGCCATCCCTCAAGGAGGTGAGAGGGATGGCTTGTAGACAAAGGGCCTTCTCGGCAGCTGCTCCCAAGTTATGGAATGCCCTCCCTATTGAGATCCGCCTGGCGCCAACACTGATTACATTTCGGCGCCAGGTAAAAACCTTCCTGTTCCAGAAGGTTTTTAATTGATACAATATAGATTGTGGGTCCGCTGATGACAATTTTAGGATGATGATTTTAAAGAAGGTTTTTATTACTGTTTGATGATTTATTGATATTTTATTTATAACTATTTTAAATTGTTTTAATTCTTTGATTGTAAACCGCCCAGAGACCTTTGGGTAGTGGGCGGCATATAAGTTGAATAAATAAATAAATAAATAAATAAATATGTTAATAGCCTCAGCAGTCTCTTTAAAGCTTGGGGGCAGCAATTAGGCTACTTTTGAAAGAGCTTAGAATATATCCAGAATATGTTAGCACTTATTGGCATATGGCCAACATTCCTTTCCAGGGAAAAGTGCTTGAGCAGGTAGTTTCCAAGAACGCCAGAACCTGTTCCATGAAATCGATTATGTAGGCCCATTTCAATCCTTGCAAGCTGCCTTGGCACCACATAGCTGGGGTGGGGAGATGAATTAAACATGATTGTCATGCTGATAAAATAGCTGTGTGAAACGATTAAATAAAGTTATGGCATGGACTAAGATGTAATCTCTCAATATGTACATGACACTCAGTATTGTCCTTTATATCAACTCCAGATGGGGAGCAGGTGTTCTGAGTGGATGTACAAACGGACTGAATAGGGGCCAGTAAACTGGGACCCAGCCTAATAAGGCGGAAGAAATATTAGTGCTCCAGAATGTTTTGAACATGGGGTTATTTTTGAAAATATATGTCGGTAAAGATTCTCAGTCATCCAGGTGTGTTTATCTGGAAGTTGAGTTATGGCAACTGGACTTCTTTTCTTGAGAGATCAAAATGTTTCACAATTCATCCAAGCAACTTCATCAGTATGAAAAAAGTTAGTGATCAGTTCTCCATTTTATAGTTCACCTTGATTTCACATCACCCTGGTCTGAATAGGCTCATAAATTGGCCTGTAGAGGTTCGTAGGTGGACCATGATCTGAATAGGCTTTGAAAATATACTTCTCGAAACTTCAGCTGATCCAAAATCTAGCAGCAGGCTGCTAATAGGAACTATGTTACATGGTTCCTTTACACTAGTAGTAAGGTCCAGTCTTTTTCTCAGCCCAGTTCTTATTAGTAGCCTAATGCTGGGGAAGCCAAGACAACACTCCTGCAGACTTCATGTTGGACCTCAGGAGTTCAGTACTTCCATGGCAGCCTTGGAGTTTTCTCCAGCTGTCAGTGATCCAGGTCACAGAGCACTCAGTTTATATGGTTTTCCCATAGATAATTGATCTGAACATGACAAGGTAATCAAATCAATACCATTAGCCTTTTCTGCTTTGAATCCATGACACCTCGTTCCTACAGGGTGGGTATATTTCCCAAACAAATGGAACCTCATAGATTCCTAAACTGCTGTGGAGGGTCTATTCCCCTAGGAGGTCAGTCCCCCATTATGCATCCCAGAAGAGCTGCAGCCTGTGTAGGCTGGGTCAAGCTGCACAGTCCCAGAACACCCCAGAAGAACAGAATGGTAAACTGTTTCTGAGTACTCTCTACCTAGACAACCTAGGAAAAGATTGCCTTAAGTTAGAACTGACTTGATGGTACATCTTTATTATTAGAATGGTAAATAAAATAGGTGTGATTTGGAGAAAGCTGTTAAGGAGTTGATTTTCTCCATCTGCCATAACACTGGAGTAGTTTACTGGGGTAAGATTCTGTTTAGATGAGACGTGTACTTCTTTGTACAGTGTGAATGGTAGATCACTTCTGAGTATTTTCTACATGGAAAACCCTGAAAAGGGTAACCATAAATCAGAATTGACTTGATAGCACATCATGATGGTGGTGGTGATTAAATTGTGGAATCTGATAAAAATACAGGAATGCAAATTAAATAGCCACTTGCTGCACTTTTATCATACCCTAAACCTGGGCCATCAAACATTTTCATCTTTATGCTTAATAGCAGGGCCAGCTGATATCTTTGGTGTCTTTTGTTGAAACAACAAATTAATCTGTCATGCAATAATTAAGTTAGCTAATTGCCATGCTTGTTGGGGGATTTTGGGAGCTGTAACTATAAAAACCAAGTTTTGTCTCACAATTGTCCAGTGGAAGGGAAGCAAGCTGCCTACATCTCACTGAGCCAGTGAAATATTAGTGGTTTTCCACTGTGCTACAAATTCAGACTTCAAAATCCAGACCCTGATAAAAAAAGTCATGTGAAATAATGCTTTTTCCATTTCTGTGCTAATATTTTTCTCCAACCACCCCCAAATCCAAACTTCAGAGACACCCATGGGATTCATTGGTTCAAATAAGAATTGTAGTAGGAGTCAATCACCCTCTTGTGCTCACTAAGTGAAACCACACAATGGAACATCTTCAGACTTTTTTTTTCATCCATTAACCACTTCTCACACAAACGCACCACTAAAACAATCATCATCGCTGATTTTTTTGACAATAATGGCACCTGCATTTTTTCTTTGTAAAGCCTACAGGCAGCCTAGCTTTTGTGCAACTGCTGTAAGATGCTTGTAGAAAGGAGTAAAATTGTCTACTGTATCCTCATAACTGATGGCACTGTGTAGACCCTGTTCCAAGTCATATCTTGTTATAGTTTCTCAGTTCATGGGAATTCGGTTTTTCAGGTACCTGTAAATGCACAAATGTTGTCACAAAACCAGGTCCAAGTGTCGGCAGAGAGGCACAGGGCAATTCACATACCACTGTGCCCTTATTCAGGCATCAAAGAGGTTGTGGACTACTGTAGAGTTAATGTAAGATTCAGTTTGCAGTGGAGTCTTGTTTGTTGGTCACGTTTTCATTGCATTGCTTCATTATCTCAATAGCTACTTCATTGAAACCCCTTCATTTCTGAACATTCAGTTCCAGATATTAGTCAAAAGTTTTTTTTAAAAAAAGATTGTTTATACTTGCAGTTTATCATTGGGATGAGTTCCATACTTTCCTGTCCTTAAATTACCTGCAGAGGGAGCAAAGTCTCCATTTTATAGGAACAATTAGGATTGCTGGCCAAGAAGTCACACATTTTAGGAATGGACAGATAACTTTATTTCTGGCATGTGTGCATGTGTTCCTTTGTATGTGTATTCCATGATATTTCTGTAATTTTAAAAATTATGAACAAAAATTGTATTTAAATACATCCTTAGGAATGTTTCTGTTCTCAGATTTACATGTTTCTAACTATTTTAGATAATCCCACCTAGCCTCAAAGTATATTTAATAATATGTTATATCTAGCAACTTCCAAATAATAGACCTTGAAAACAATAAGCATTATAAGGCGTGCTGAATGTAGATTAGTTTTTCTTCATGCAAAAAAGTTCCTATATTATTTATAAACATTCAATTAAAATGGACTTCGGATAAATTATGGTATAATCAGTAATAGCTATGCCTGAAATTATTTGTCAGCTTTGCTGTCCTACTATTGTCAAAGGCAAAGTATAGCTGCAGTTTGGGTTTCATTGTACTTATTGGTTTCGTCCATCAGATTTTCAGTTTGGATGGAATTTCAGAAGGTTTCAGTGTTCATTGTGGGAATCTGGAAATTATAGTATCTGCTAGAAATCTCTGTCAAGCCCCTGCTTAAATGCCTTCAGTACAGGATGTTGTGATGACATCTAGCCTGGATGCCTTCAAAAGGGGATTGGACAGATTCCTGGAGGAAAAGTCCATCACAGTTGCAAACCATGATAGAGATGGGTAATCTCCAGGCTTAAAACCAGGATACGTCAAGGGCCAGACGCAGGGGAGTGGTATCAGGAGACAGATATCTTGTCTCGTGCACTCCCAGACACATCTGGTGGGGCCATTGTGATATACAGGAAGCTGGAGTAGATGGGCCTTTGGCCTGATCCAGCATGGCTCTTCTTATGTTCTTATGTTATGTTCTATCAGCCCTCACTAGTCAGCTCTACTGCAGCTTTCTTAGGCCTGCAATCATTATGGCTGCAGTTCGCCTACATTTTCTCTAGCTAGTGGCTTTGTTTTGCAACTATATTTTGTTTGCTATTTCCTGGCTTGGTCACCAGAAGAGAATTCCCTTAAGGATGCAGGTCCTAAGTGCAGGTCCTTGCTGTTGATACCTTGTTCTCAAAGAACTGACTTGGTCTGCTTACCAACTGTATTTAAAAGTGTCATTGTCATAAAACAATCTATAACATATGGAAACATTTTGAAAGGAAGAAAAACTGTCATATTTGTTAGATCATGTTTTTCCCTAATGAGATTATGTTACACAATAATTTGTTCTGGTTCCATCTAATCAAATTGCATTGGCATAAAGGATAATTCCACTGGGCATAATGAGCATAACTGTCACGCACAAGGATGAAAAACTTGTACGAGTTGTGGAGTAGATTCTGACTCCAACGAGAACACTAGTGTACGGTGGGACATAGTCATAGCCCATGTCGCTAAGAGTGTTTGGAAGGCTTTGTGTTTCTACCCAAACATCCAGAAGCCTGAGGAAAGGAAGAGAGGGAAGCAGGCAATGAGATTTTTTCCAAGCAGCACCTCCATTGCACACTTCCCTCTCTTTCTTTCCCTTGGCTAACAATTGCCAAGCCTTAGGTGGGGAAAAGCAATGGACGGAGGTGCTTCTTGTGCTTCCCTCTCCTCCTTTCCCCGCACTAAGGATCTCCATGCCTTAATGGGTTGAAAGGAGGACTGCTGGCAGGATGGCACATAGCTTCCTCCTCCTGCTCCCTCTCCAGGTGCCTCCAGATTGCAATGCGCACCAGGGCAAATGCACTCTTCCACCCCTGCCTAGTCACGCCAAGGTTTGTAGATTAGAAGATTTTAGTCTAATCCTCTCTTTGCCAATTTGTTTATTGCGTGTGAACCTCTGTAGGTTTTAGTTTGTGAAGCTTATTTCGTCCCACTCCTCTCCATAGGCCTTTATTGTTTTCAGATATCTAATTTGTTTTGTCTATGCAGTTCATTTTTAAAACATCAGATTCTCTCTCCATCTTTCTGTATAGGCCCACTCATCAGAATTCTGCCATGAAGCATATTTGTTTTATTTACAAAGCACATGCCCTATGGTTATATTGCACATGTAAATCACATTATGGGCATGAAATACAAGTAGAACTATTATTTTTATTGTCCATTTCATTCTGTATGGGTGAACATTATACTGTCATTAGGTAAGATATCATACTAGAGCCCTAAAAACAAACATCTCTAAGGTTCATTATCCTGCTACACTGAGTACATTTAAATTCCAATCCACTATATCTCATTATTTCAACTTACATTATATATTGTATACTGTTTCAACAGTAGCTGTCGTGTTATCATTATATCTGATCATCAGGTTAACTTAATCTGTCACAATCATTTCTGCAGCATTAACAGATAATACACCTAATATCTCTAGGGCCAGAGAGAAACAAGCTGGTTTGCCTTCACCCCCAGGTGGTAGGGGGAGTAGGCTTTGAGCCTGATGATCACAGGCAGGCAGGAGGTAGCACTGTCACCTTGACAGCCACAACCTCTGAGGGGGAAAATCAGGTGCCCTGGATCATCTCCACCACCTAAGAAAAGGTAGAGTACCGTCTGGGAATGTTTTCTGGCGGGAGCAGCTATTTTCCTTCAGTTAAGAGTCTTAGAGTCTTGTTAGAGTCTTAGAGTTATTGTTAAGAGTCTTAACTGCTATCTCACGGCAGATTTGAGGCGTTTATTTTGAAAAGACGATTTTTTTCCAGCCACGTGATAGTGTGCCCCAGAAGGTGCTTTACCTTTCCTCTCGTCCTTAGTGATAAAAAAAAAAAAAACCCTTTAATGTCCACAACAAAGAAGAGCCACTGTTTAAAGGTGCCTCTGTAAGTCTTGGAGACAAGTACAACCCCCGGCGGTGGTTCCAAGAAAAAGCGCTCAGACAAGTGAAAGGTAGCGTGGTCGCCTCTTTCTGAATGAAAAGGTGACTAGCCTTTGGGACACTAAAAAGGAGCACCTATATAACCATGGGAAAAAGAGCCCAAAAGCAAACGTGGGATGAAGGTCTTATTGCATGAGCAGCCTGCTCAAACATCTTTAGAGGCAGCACCAAACTTCCTTGTTTACAAAAGAAAAGGCCCAGCACCCATTCAGCAACAGTAACAAAAAACAGGAGCAAAGAATGGTGTATTCTCTGGCAGCACCACTTAGCCTGCTCCTTGCAAGAGACTTAGGCAGGCACTCATCATTATGGTTTTAGAACGAGGGAGTTGTAAGGGACACCATGGGGTCATCAAGTCCAGCTTCCATCACTCACTCAAGCCCCTGAGCTGCGCAGCAGTTCTCACCGAGGAAACCAGATTGGAGAAGTAACAGAGCTGTGAGAACGAAGTGTCCGGCGTCAGCACAGATCACCAAACGCCTCAATGAGATGGTGGCACTGGATGAGTCAATAGTCCCAGTTGTTCCTTTCAGTACTTCCTTCCTAAATTCCGAGGGTGCCTTTGAAGGATCTAGCTTGAGGTTCCAAACATGGGAGGTGGGGGAAGTTAGAAGGGTCAGTGGGTTAGATTTACTTGGCTGGCTACTGCTCTGCGCTACCCAATGTCTTTGCCTTCCTGCCTTCCTCTGCTCCCCCTGAACCCACTCTGTGGCCAACCACACTGCCTTGCACTGACCTGTTTCAGCCACGATAATTACATTTGGTCTTGGTTGCAGCCCTCAGTGCAGCAGTAGATGTTATTGAAAATATTTTCCCCTTCCCCTTCTCCTTAAAAAGGACCCCAGAGGGCCAGTATTAAATGATAAGATTTAAAAGTAAAACCATTAAGTATCAGATACTAAAAAGGATCAAAGAAATATCACACTAAAAAAAATGGGAGGCCAAACCCAAACCACATTCAAAATAGTAAGGCACAACAAGTCATTTAAAAATCTCCATCCAGCCATCAGTCACTAAGGGAAAGCTCGCTTAAAGAGAAAAGTATTTGCTTGCAGAAGGATAACAAAGATGGTACCAGCCTGGCCTCTCATGGAGAGGGAGTTCTAAAATTTGGGAGCAGCAGCAGAAAAAGCCCTCTCCTGTATATGCACCAAATGCACTTGTAATGATGATGGGATTGAGCAGAGCAAAGCAAAGCAAAGTGTGTTGCTTGTATACCCTAGTACCCTAGTACTTAAAGCACTTTCTTCATGGTTTACAAGTAGAGATGGGCACAAAACAGAAATATAGTGTTTCATTTTATTTCGTTTCATTTTAGTCTTCATTTTGTTTTGTTTCATTAATAACAGATTTTTTAAAAATAATTTTCATCACAAAATGAAATGATTTGTAAGGCTATTAAAAACGGGGAGATTTCCTTTTTAAAAAATTTAACACTGTCCTGAATCAAAGACCCTCCTTAAACCTTTCAAACAAAGAAAACAGGAAACCTAAGAGCCCTCTGTAAACAAAATATATAAAAATAACAGTCCAAACCTTTAAATCAACTTGGGGGACAGCCAGCACAGGGAAGGGAAGAGCTCAGTTGGGGGCTAACTTCAGGCAGGCAGATCAAGATCCAAGATAAGTAAAGTAACAGCTGAGGGGCGGGAGGGAGGAAGGAAAACAAATCAATCAGTTTAAAAATAAACCTCCTGTTCCCAAGACAGCTGGATCAAGAGGTTTCTCACCCCTTGGTCGAATCAATTCATTTCCAAAACAAAAAATGGTGTTTCATTTTATTTCTTGACATTTCTTATTTGCTGTTTCATTTCATTTTGTAACATTACACAAGTTTACAAAACGATGAAACCGCGTGTCATTTTTCAGAAGGTACCCATCCCTATTTACAAGTAATTATGCAGGGTACACATCCCCCCCGCTAGCAAACTGGGTACTCATTTTGCCAGCCTTGTAAGGATGGAAGGCTGAGTGAACCTTGAGTTCGCTACCTGGAATTGAACCCCAGGTCGTGAGCACAGTTATAGCTGCAGTACTGCAGTTAAACCACTGCACCACAAGGCTACTTCTCTGACCTTTCTGAGGGAAAGACCTCTCCTAATAATCACCTATAGCCTAGTCCTTAATAATCAAACATTCAGGAAACTCATGAAGGGGGTCACAGTCTTTGAGGTAGTTTGGATCCAAGCCATTTAGGACTTGATAGATTAGAACTTTGCATTGTGCCCAGAAAAGGATCAGCAAGCAGTAGAGCTACTGTAATGAGGGGATCATTTGATCCCTGTCACCCACCCCAGTTAGCAATGTGGTTGCCACATTCCTAAACATTTTCCAGAGTCAGCCCCACATAGAGTACATTGCAGCAATCCAGCCGGGATGTAACTAAGGCATGTCTCACCAAGGACAGATAGATCTCTTCAGGAATGGGTGCAGTTGGTTCACTAGTTTAAATTGTGCAAATGCACTCCTGTCCACTGCTAAAGCCTGGGAATCTAGGCCTCAATATGTGCACTTATGTTTTCAGGAGAAATTCAAACCCTATCCAGCACAGGCTGCACCAGGAGGAAGAAATAAGAGGTCACTGATTCCATACATACACATCATGGCAGTGCTAGACCTGTAGAGGTACAACTCTCATAAGAATATAAGAAGATAAGAACATAAAAAGAGCCATGTTGGATCAGGCCAAAGGCCCATTTAGTCCAGCTTCCTGTATCTCACAGTGGCCCCACCAAATGTGTCTGGGAGCACACAATACTAGATATCTGTCTCTTCATACCACTCCCCTGCATCTGGTCCTTGAAGTACCCCGGTTTTAAGCCTGGAGGTTACACGTCTCCATCATGGTTTGTAACCTGTGATGGACTTCTCCTCCAGGAATCCTCTCTCTGTGCGTGGCTTAATCAACTGAGAAGAACATGAAACATGACAAGTATTTATATTAAAAATCCTTCAACAGTGACTTGTTTCTAGTGAAATATTAGGGATAGGGACACCTGTGTGAAAAGAATCTACATGCTAGCCTTTCCGAACATAGTGCCATTCAAATGTTTTTGGCCTACAACTCCCAACCATGACTGTTTTTTTGTTTGTTTTCGATACTATACCATCTAGTGCAGTGTTGGCGAACCTATGGCATGGGTGGCAAAGGTGGCACTCAGAGCCCTTTGTGTGGGCACCCGACATCACCCCTTCACAGCCACCTGTATTCAGGTTAAATTGCTGTATTTGCACTTTGCAAAATATTAGTGGATTTTGAATCACATTTTGGGCACTTGGTCTCTAAAAGGTTCGCCATCACTGCTATAGACTCTTATCTACACACTGACATTTACCACATACAGTATCCCAATTGCGGCCTTTTAATGGCTCAGTGCATTTGTATTTTTTAGCTTTCATCCCCTGCCATTTTGTTTCACAGCCGTAGGAAAATAGTGTGGTTTAGCATCTGAAGTACACATGTGCACATAAAACAGCTTTTTTAAAAAGTGCCTTCCAAGTCTTCCTGAACAAAAAATAAGCAGTGTTTTTGCCAGACAGAGATATCAGGAAATTGAGATTTTACATGGTAAATGGGAATAGTTAGGGCAAATGCAGCTTATGACTGCTGCCTTCTAAGTTTATCCAGAGCTTTAATCATGCTGGCTAGGAATTATAGTCTGCATGACTACTTGTATGATTTACTTATTTTTTACAATTGTGTTTTTCTGCAGCCACTACCTTATGCTCTCTTTTTAATACTACTGTGATATAGATGGAGGAATCTTGCTGTTGTTGTTATGGTTATGTTTATCTTTTTGTTCAAAACAGCCCAGAATAGTGGCATACCACTTGATCAGTGATGGCGAACCTTTTAGAGACCAAGTGCCCAAATTGTGATTCAAAACCCACTAATTTTTCAAAAGGTGCCAATCCAGCAATTTAACCTGAATACAGGTGGCTGTGAAGGGGCGATGTCGGTTGCCCACAGAAAGGGCTCCAAAGTGCTACCTTTGGCACCAGTATCATAGGTTCACCAACACTGGTCTAGTGCAATAAATTTTTTAATTGCCATAAAGCCAGAGAGACTCTTGGGGGATTTTCTATCTTAGATGCCAACATAATTTGGGTGGCTTAAGATTACCATTTAACCCAGGAAGGCAGGTGTGGGGCGAGGGACACAATTTGCTGCTATGTTTTGGGCAGCCAAATTTCCCAGGGTGGTGCTTATCAAATCATTTTAATGGACTTTAATCCTATCACTTCCTTTCAAAACACGTGTCCTAACCCTAAATATGTAGATTGCAGAGAGGCAGATCCATATCCAGTAGCCTGTTTGCCATGAAAAGCAGAAAATAGGAAAAGCTGTTCCTTAGCCCACAACGGGAAAGTGTGGTTAGATAATGACCATCCCCTCACAGAAAATCCCATTCAAATGTATGGCACTTACTTCTCGACAAATATGCCTGGGACTGCAGTGTAAATGCACTGCATTAATAATGTAACATGCTTGTGGCAGAACCATGTAACTGACTGTAACATGTCAGATGCAATTCAGACCCTACCATTTTTGCAACGGCAAATTCAAACCATGCTGGAATGTTAAAGAGGCTCGTGTGGAAAAAGTTATTTTGGAAAATTCTAAGCAGTGCTGGTAGAGAATGAATTTAGAAATTGGAAACAGGCAGGATGATTGTTAGATTTAATAGCCGTCTGTGTTGTTCCCTTCATTACTGACAATGAGACTGCAATCCCGGCAGTTTTAACAAGACAAAAATTTATGCTTTTAAGCAAACATCTGGTAGTGTGGCCCTCTATATGCAGCACTGTTGGAAGCAGAAAGATCCTGCTCTGCCATTTTCCCCTTCTAGTTTGCGAGAAAGGAGAGATTCCTTCCTTCCTTCCTTCCTTCCTTCCTTCCTTCCTTCCATTCCTTCCTTCCATGCTTCCATGCTTCCCTCCCTCTCCTCCAAGTTCACGCAGGGACAAGGCTTCTATCTTTCCAGTCTTATAATCAGCACTCGATTTGCCTAAAGCATATGTGCCTCTGAAGGCCCTTGCTGCAAATCAGAAGCAGGCCCTCTATGTGGGTGCACTGTATTAACAGCATTCCCAGGACACCTCATCAAACAAACATAAATCCTCCAGAGGAAAAGTTTAGATTAAACTTTCAAAAGCAGCAGTTTTTCATGTGAGCTCTCTTCCTTCCTTTTGCTCTCTCTCTCTCTCTCTCTCTCTCTCTCTCTCTCTCTCTCTCAAACCCTCTCATAAAACAAGCTGTAAAAATCCACAGCAGAACTGTGTTGTCCACAACAGACACAGTTTCATATCCTCTTCTCTCTCTCAAAAAAAAAAAACCATTTTACAATGAAGTTTTGTGCAGTTCCCCCCCCCATGTTTTGTTGTTCTAAAAGCACATTAAAATGCATTAGTATAACACAAAACAAAATGATGAAGCAGCATTTTGTTACAGATAAAATGAAACGGTCATTTTTTTTTCATTAAAACAAACTGTTTTGTTCCCTCTGTAAAACGGCTCGCTGCCACACCAGCTGGTTGGCACTAGGGTAAAAAAAAAAGTGCCAACCTGGCCCGCGGGCCAGCAAGTTGGTGCTAGGATAAAAAACAAAAACAAACAAACAAACAAAAAAGTGCATGGGTAAAAAAAAAAAAGCAATGAACCAGCCTGTGGGCCAGCTGATCGGCGCTAGGGGAAAAAAACCAAAACAAAAAAGTGCCGACTAGCTTCCCCACAGGCCAGCTGGTCGGGGGGGGATGTGACCATGGCACTAACAGTGTAAAAAAACAAACCTTAAAACAAAACAAAATGAAATACAAAATGAATGTTTTTTTAAAAAATTGTTTCGTAATAAACAAAATGAAACGGGGGAAGAAATGAAAAATGAAATGAAATGCCATCCCATTTCGTACCCATCTCTAGTTCTATTATGATTGTAATTGAACAAGGGATAGTGTCATTCCGTTTGTGGTTTAACTGCACCTTTTAGCTGCTTTTAGGATTATAGAGGTATGGCCTCAGCAAACAATGGAGGTAGAACCATTGCATGGTTCCTGCACTGGCTCATGTCACTTGCTTGCCTATGGATCTGGAGATTATAACAATGTGAGATAAGAATCGTTTTATATCATTATATGTTTTTCATAGAGCAATTGAAAGTTTGTGGCACAGTAGTTAAATGCCTGTACTGCAGGTAAAACTGTGCTCACAATCTGGGGTTCAATCCCAGGTAGCTGGCTCATGGTTGACTCAGCCTTCCATCCCTCCAAGGTCAGTAAAATGAGTACCCAGCTTGCTGGGGGGGGGCAATGTGTAGCCTGCATAATTAAACTGTAAACCGCCCAGAGACTACTTGAAGTAGTATGGGGCGGTATATAAGCAGAAAACTTTTTTTTTCAGACCTGGGGAAATAAAGGGATACAAAAAAGCCCTGTAACTACGCCAATAACAAAATATTTGTGGATGTCTATGGAACAATAAAAGATTACTGTATAACAATAAAAGATTACTCTAAATGTAACAGATTACTGTAAATGTAATCAGATTACTCTAAAAACTTATCATAAATAAGACTTGTTAGTCTTCAAGAGACTGTGAGATATGCTGCTGGTTTCCAGCTCTGCTTCCTTATACCATTCCTCTTATTTAGAGGTGATGATTTAACATGAGGTGAAAGGAAAGGGTGAGGCAAAGCCTAACATAAGAATTGCAAAATAACATGTGTAGCTACATGTGCACTTGAATGATGAGACAGCCAGCACTGATTTCCTGAGCTATACTCTGAGCCAATACAGTGCTATTTCTCCATCACGCAGCCACAGTCACTGTGTGCCAATGAGCTCTAGAGTAAGGAGGTAATGAGGGTACAGAATACAGTGGACCCTTGTATAACGAACGGTTTGTATAATATAAAATCTGTACAACATAAACAATTCCGGAGATAGGGGAAATTTGCTTAACATAATCGCCTATGGGGCGAATCCGTACAACATAAAAATGGGATTACTCTGTTTTCAATGCATTCCTATGGGAAATTTGTATAACGGAAAAATTGCTTAGCAGTATTTCATTTGGAATGAATTAATTTTTATACAAGGTACCACTGTATTGCAACCTATGTATGATGCTTTTGTGATCTATGGTGGGGAGGGAACTTTTCCTTGACTGGGGTATGTCAATCAATCCAGTAACAGCCAGTAGTTCCTTCTCAACATCAGGTAATATTTTGTTAGTGTTAGTTATGGAGTCTGAAGACAGAATGAAATGTTCTGTCAATTAGTCAGTGATGAAGCTAGCTAGCCAGTTAAACTCAATCATGTAAGAAGTTAACATTTTGCACAATGTGATGTTTAGTGTTTTTTTTTTAAATCTATGAAGAACTTTATGAACTTAAAGTAAACAGAAACATTTTATTTTTTTCTCATTTCCAGAGCCTCTGAGTAAATGTATTGAGACAATAAGTGCCAGTTGAGGCAAACTAACAAGTAAGGTGGTTTAGTGGAGGAAACTGCATCTCAGTCTGCTCTGGAGTTTGCTGGCTGAACAATTTCATCAGCTGAGTAATTAGGGAAAGTTTATTTTTGTATTTTAATTAAAGCCACACACAGTTTCGTGAACACCCCAAGCCCGAACTTGTGGATGGCATCTTCCATCCATATAATGATACAAAGTGTTGAACATCTGTTTCAAAAACCTTGTGACGAAGACTGCAACAAAGATAGATAAGGTTTAGACCCATCCTTTGTAGACTATGGTCCTGTACTTAATTTATGGGCAGGAAAGATGTGACTGCTATTTAAAATTTGAAAACTAGGCACATTAATTGCTATCCAACAGTTAGGGTAGAACATTGTTTGGGCCTGGTAAAATGTTTTTAAAAGATGTTGGCCACGGTGCAGAAAACTGCCAGATAATATAATGCTATTTGAAGTGCTATATAAAACCACCATTTTAAATTCACACTTCCAGCTACTTGTAGATCGGAAATGCCATTGTGACACTAAAGGGCCATGAGATGGAAGCAACATGCAAATGGCCAAATCAAAATGTCAGTGCATTTTGCTGATTTCGGTGGAAAAAGTTGGATTTAACTTGTTCAACAGAGAGCAGGCATTCAACCCCTGATGTTGTGTAAGTGGACTTGGTAGGTAAAAAGGTAAAGGTAAAGGTCCCCCCTGCGCATGCGTGCTAGTCGTGTCCGACTCTAGGGGTGGTGCTCATCTCCGTATTCAATCCGAATAGCCAGTGTTGTGCAAGTCCTTGGCCACGTGGCCGGCATGGCTGCAAGGAAACACTCTTTTACCTTTCCGCTTTTTACAGCAGTACCTATTTATCTACTTGCATTGACATGGATTCGAACCGCCGAGAGGGCGACTTTGCAGCGGACCGTTTTCAGAAACCTTAGTCCGCTGAGTCACCATGCCCCCTTGGTACCATTGTCCAAATGCAGCAGTATGGGATAGTTCTTTCCGGACTTTCATCGTTTCAACATTTCCTCATCCGATTGTAGTACTGACAACAAGACAAAGGTGCTGGTCTTACATTGATACCAGAGGAAGTAGCAGCCATTACAGGAGAACGTGCATGGGAACAGGAGACTCCACAAAACATTCTTCGTTGTAACACCGTGACTCCAAGTTGCTTGACGTCTGGGATCCTTTCCAGGAAACAACAGCCTGAAGAAAGAGTACAGTTGGTGACTATGAAGCCCATGAAATTAGGAATGAATCTGGCACTGGAGCCAGTCATTTTAAGGGGAAAAGCCAACTGGGAACTGTTTTGTAGACCTGGCAGCGGATGAATAACCCTATACGCAGGAAGGAATGATACCTCTGGCAAAGAGATGAAACAAATGGCCTTAAAAACTTTTTAAGTGAAATGTTTTTGGAGCAGAACGCCGTCGTGTAGCTGGTAATAGAAACTGATCTATGGAAAATGTAGAACAGGAGAGCCAGACTATGCTGACGTAGCACAGTGGAAGTGGCACACAACCTACTAAAAGAAGCTGAATCGCAAGGTGTGTGTGTGTGTGTGTGTGTGTGTGAGTGTGTGAGTGAGTGAATGAGTGAATGAGTGTGTGTGAGTGAGAGAGAGAGAGAGAGAGAGAGAGAGAGAGAGAGAGAGAGTTGGGGTTGGGGAGGAGAGAACGTCAGGAAACATGTGCCTGTGAGCAAAACCATTAATAATTCCTTAAGAGAACTTTGCAAAATCAACATGGCTGTGAAGGCAAGGAATGGTCTTAAAATACATGCACGGCTCCTTTTTAGCTAGGGTTCTGTTAATGCTATACTGACAGTGGGCTACATGCTTCCCTTTAGCCCTGAGGTGTGAATGTTGGATTGCACCTTCCATCCACCCTAGCAAGCATAGCTGACTATGAGAAAGAACTGCAGGTGCAGTCTGACAGTACAGGAGGACCACAAGTTCAACATTAGTAAGTGCAGAGTGATGCACGTTGGGGCAAAAAAAACCCAATTACATTTATAAACTGATGGTGTCAGAACTCTTTGCAACAAACTAGGAAAGGAACAGCTCAATGAAGGTGTCAACCCAATGTGTCGCAGAGGTGAAAAAAGCAAACTCAATGCGAGGAATCATTAGGAAGGATATAGAAAATAAGTCAGCAACTGTCATTTTGCCTCTCTGTAAATCTATGGTGAGGCCCCATCTGGAGTATTGTGTATAGTTCTGGTCACCATACCTCCAGAAGCATATTATGGAAATGGAAAAAGTTCAGAGGAGGGCAAACAGAATGATTAGGGGACAGGAACATCTTCCTTACCATCTGAGGCTGCAAAGGCTGGGCATATTCACTCTTGAACGACAGCACCTAAGATGTGACCTGATTGAAGTTTATAAAATCATATAAGGTGTGTGGACAAAGTAGATAAGGAAAAGCTATTTTCCCTGTTGCACAACACTAGAACTAGGGGGCACTCCATGAAACTTTTGGGTGCTAGATCTCAAACAAATAAGAGAAAGTACTTTTTCACCCAGAGGATCACTGGTCTATGGAACTCCCTGCCAGAAGAAGTGGTGACAGTGGTTGGCCTTGACAGCTTTAAGAAAGGATTAGACAAGTTCATGGAGAACAAGGGCATCAATGGCTATCATTACGGATGCCTAAAGACAACCTCCGGGTTGCAGAGATAGGCAGGATATCTCTCGATGTCATTTGCAGGGAATCATAAGCAGGTGAAGACATCTATTTGGGGATACCCTGAAGTAAATGGCAAGCCACTGTGTGAGACAGAATGCTGGACTGGATGGGCTATGGCCTGTTCCAGCAAGGCTGTTCTTATGTTCTTATGTTCTACGTAGTCCAACCCCCTACACTTAACTTTTCTTACTTTGCCAAATCCATTCCTCGCCCCCCTTTTCCTGTCTTTAACTTCCCCCTTGAATTACATGTTGGAATGACCTAAGCAGGAAGCATGAATAGCATTGTGTTGATTAGACTTTCAAAAGCAGCAGTTGTGGAATGCAGAGGCATGAACCACAAACCTAGATCCTCACATGTTCGAGCTAAGCGCTGCTCTGAATCATATGAGAGATGCCAATGGATATCTCATCTTGCTGTGTTCCCTGCCTCATGGAATTGGACATGCAGACTCCTGTTTTTCTCACTTCCAGAATTCAAGCAAGTACACCAAGCAAAATTCACAAGGCACGGTCCTTTGGTATTTCTTCCAGACATATGTTTTGTTTGTGCCTTTTTTTTCCATTAGACTAGGCACATTTCATCAAGGGCACCTTCCTCACCTTAAGAAAGAAAAACCTTCTGTTGCAACCCTGAGATATATTCATCCAGGAGTAAGCACACTTGAAAGCAATAAGACTAACACCTGAACAACTGGATTGCACTGCTGATTAACATCATCCAATCAAGTGTGAAATAAATGGTCTCATGTGGCATCACAGTTATTTTCATCAAAATGACATGTGGGGATAGTTGACTGCAAGAGCATACTGCAAGGTGCAAGCACTATCTTATCTTGCCATATTACCCACAGAAAATGTTTAAGCACCCATTTCCAGATAAAAAGCTGCTATATTCAGTGAATATATTCAGATTATCTTCAGATTAAAAGAATTATAGAATTCTACCAAGAAAAGAAACATGCCTTCCTTTCTATCTTTGCAACCCTTTGTGGTGATGAAAGAAAATAAAACATATCTTTTCAAGACAAAAGTGTTGTTTTCTGCCTGTCTATTGATTCCTGTGGGGTTTTTTAAGCTCAGAGGCTCTGATAATACTATTCATTAATGACGGACTTGGATTTAATGTATGTGTTAGTCCTAACTAAATGAATTGGACTTAATAAGGCAACTTCTTTGCCCCTAACATTGAATGAATGGGTCTATTAGTGCTGGGATTAACAACAAGATTTAGGCTTTGCTATAAAAGATTGTCATCTTTCATTTTCAAGAATTCTAGCCCTTCAGGGTGGATGCCTCCTAAGGCCCGTCCTAGACAAGATGCATTCCCTCAATTAAAGGTGTATGAATAACTTTGAATAAGCAAGCAAGTAGGTACTGTCTCAATCAAAGCATGGCTGGGATAAGGAACAGGTTTAACCCCTCTCCTTTTATAGTCCTGATGTAATCGGGATTCCAATTTTATTAGTGTTAGACATAGTCAACTTATGTCATACGCTCCAAAAATGTAAAAAAAGGAAGGAAGGAAGGAAGGAAGGAGGGTTATATAAGATGTATAAGATGAAAAGAGTCTGTAATGTCAATTTTTAGTGTCGTGAAGTCGCTTAGTAAGCAAGGCACTTGCGGTTTCTCAAATGGCACTACACACAAAGCAAAGAAATTGTTTTAACTTTAATCTAAGAGATTCAGTGCTGCACTGATGGTCTAGTAGAGATGAAAACAGTAATTTAATTTCTCCTGCAAAAGAAGTATTTAATTTCAGTGTTTAATTTCTTAATGTTCTGAAGTGATTAATTTATTAAGTCCCTTCATGATCCCAGAAACTAAGAGTAAAGGGAGCTAGACTAAAAAGGGTTGCTTATCTTATACTGATGGCATTTGGTGTAAGAAATCAATTGTTAAATTTTCTGTTTGGTTTCCTCTAATTTAACACTGTTCTGTATGGAAAGAATTGGGATTGTTCTTTCTTAGCAGAACTGGAAAGTTTCATGCTCTTATAAATCTAGTACCAGTACATCATGTTGAATAGTTTAATTTTCTTTATAAGATTATCCTTGATGTTTGTATCTCTATACAGTAAATGCTAAAAAAAAAAAAAAAAAAAAAAAAACACCACCACCACTGGGCAAGAACAGACAGTCATCTGGACTAATCCAGCCTCCTGTTTCTAACAAAAGTCAAACAAATGCATATAGGATAACCACAAAAGTAAAAAATATCCCTCACTTTTACTCTCATTCATCAGTAGCCATGCCAGTGACAATTTGATTTGATTTGATTTGATTTATATATATTTATTTTATATGCTTTATAATTTGTATTCTTCACTTTGTAAACTGCCCAAAGTAGCCTTTGGGCTAGATGGCTGTGGTATATAAATCTCAAAATAAATAAATCAATAAAGGGGGGGGTCAGTATCCTATTTGAATGTGAGGATCACACCAAATGGTATATTGCTCCTTCCCCTGGCATTAGATGACAGACTTCTCCAAAAGGCTGAGTTTAGTCACTGGGTAAACGATACACTGCATGTATATCTATAACGAATAATTAGAAATGTGAATTCCCCAAGTGTTGATTATTGAGGTAGCGCCACAATTTTTTTCCTCACCTGACAGACAGATTAGCTGGCTTCATGCTGTGATTAATATTTGGGCCCTAGTAAATTTTTCAGTTGCAAGTCTGCTTTCTCAAATACGAAAAGCTACTTGAATTTGGAAGGTCACTCTTTTCAGTTCTAATGACGTCAGCCCTCAGATTCAGTACTTTTACATAAGCAAAGCAGTGATAGAAGGGGTGGGGGATTTCCTTTATCATTTTGTTAATTAATCATTAGTTCATTTACCATTTTGTATAAAGGCAGAACAAGATTTCTAAGGCATTTGATTTCTGTCAGAGGATGTGTTTTCCATGTCTTTCAACATTCCTATGTGTAGCCAATGAAAACTGAGAAGAAGCAAGCACAGAATGATTTCCTATAATAATAGCATTATTTTCCCCCCTGTTATCTAATGTTTATTCCTTTCATTGCACTTACATTCTATGAGGCAGAAACCACAGCTAACACATAAGGAGGATTACAGCAGACTTTTGCCAGTAGCTAAAATCAGGATTATTGATGCATGGAGACAGGTCAAATGCGGTTGTGTTTTCACATCAGTTTCTTCTGCTTTATTTCCTTGTTTTGAAAACTCCCTTTAGGTTAAGGCAGAAAACAAAAGAGAATCTATCTTTGGTGACAAATGTAGGGGAGAGTCTCCTCATGAAATGAGAGCAGCAGTCTGCCGGCAGGCTTGCAAAAGGGCACAACATGACTGAGACTATGAACTGCCCTCACTTGCTCTCACTACCCAGGCAGAAAACCTTTGTTTTGATTTTCCCCTTATGAAATGTGGAAAGATTACTCATCACCTAATGACCACTTATCCTCTTCCTGTTTTACCATTTCTGCTCCTTTAAATATCTTGGGCCTCTATCACAGGACCACTAAATGTGGATGATAATAAAATGTGCACTTTCTCCGAGAGTGGTCACGTGACATTAGATGCGCATTTACTGCCCCCACAGTAGCATTTTTGAACCTCTTTTTTTGTGTCCCCATTTGCCAATTGTGCATCAAAGCACTGTTTTGAAAAGGTGTTTGCTGCAAACATAGCCTCCGGAAGAAGATACGGCTTTTTGGAGTTCACATGACCATTGTTTCGCATCAAAATGTGCATCAGCATCAAGTAATTTGATCAAACCCCTAGCGGTGGTGGGGGAAGATGTGCTTGAAATGCACTTCAGGTGGTGTAGTCGAGAGGGGTGTTCAGAAGGTGTGGCTGGCTGTGGGGGCATAATCTTTAGATGCGAATTCAGTAAAAGAAAAAGGCGCATTTAAGTGGTCATGTGATAGAGGCCATGGTAAATAAGAGAAAGATGTTTGTTTGTTTGTTTGTTTGTTTGTTCATTTGTTTCATTTCTATATCACCCATCTTCCAGGTGGAACTCTGGGCAGTTTACAATAAGTTAAAAACAACTAAATATAAAAAATAGGCAGGAAACCCTCAGCAAGATGCGTCAGGGGGCAGGAGGGGAAAAATCGGGTAAATAAATTAAATTAAATTAAATTAAATTAAATTAAATTAAAGGTCGCCATATGCCTCCCTGAAAAGCAAGGTTTTCAAAGCCTTTTTGAAGGTGGGCAGAGACTGTGCAAGGCGCAACTCACTCAGAAGATGGTTCCACAATGAGGGGCCCACAACAGAGAAGGTGCAGTTGTGCGTAACTGACTTCCACGCCTCCCTAGGAGTGGCCACCCTGAGTGAGTGCACCCATGACATTCTAGTGGACCTGGCCTCACTTGACCTCTGGGAGATATGCTCCGACAGGTATTCAGGACCCAAGCCATGGAGGGTTTTGTAAACCAAAACCAGGTACTGTAGTCTGTTACCATATTCATCTACCTGGCATTTCGTACTGGCATAAATCCAGTCAGGGGATTCAGTGAGTTACCTCCCCTGTAAATTTCATTGATTCCGTGGGCCTACTCTAGCTGTGACTTAGTATTAGCTTTTAGCCATTGTATCCCAGCATTAAGAGACAGGGCAGACCATCGCCATGTGGCCAGTCTCTTCTGATGACAGAGCTAAGTGAATATGTGAAAAAGACAAAGCTAAAACAGGCCACAGGTCTTTGTAGCTCTACATCCCGCATTGCACAGGATGATGGCATTTCTCTGCTAATGTTTCCTGGCTACTGGCATTCTGAGGCATGTGAGCTCTTAATCATGAAGTTAGCGTGCAGTGAGGGTATGCAAAAGCCACATAATATCCTTAGATTGTGAGCTCCTTGAAAACAGAAGTATTAATATGTAGAAAATCTTGTTATGATCTGGCTACTCTGAACCCAGGGGACAGGGTAAGGAAGCATGGAAGAAAAGAAAGATCTGCAGCTATAGCATCCGAGCTCAAATCATTTAGGATTGAGAACAATACATGACTTTTTTTTGCCCTAGAATTCAATACTGCTTTGTTCTGAGTAAACATGGATTGTTCTGCACATCATTATAATGATGCTTGATTTCAGAAGCTGAATTAGAGTTCTATACACATATAAACATGTATAGTAGGATCCCTGTATCCACTGACTCATTATCCACTGATTCAGTTATAACACAGTTGGCAGAGGAAAAAATAAATAAATCAGCAGTCAAAAAGCAAGCTGTAAAGCAAGCTGTTGTCACAAACAGCAGCTGTAAAGCAAACTGTTGTCACAAACAGCAGCTGTAAAGCAAGCTGTTGTCACAAACAGCACCAGTAAAGCAAGCTACTGTCTCAAAACAGCTTCATAAAACAAGCTACTGGCAGGAAATAGCAGTTTTGGGGTTGGTGGGCAGGCATTCTCTCTTATCCATGTTTTTCATTATCCACGGGAAGGCCTGGAACCAATCCCTAGCAAATACCGGGGTCCTACTGTACATTAATATGCAATATTTATGTGTTCTTATATGCACCGTATAACTTTAATGTTTCTCTCTCTGTGTATCTTTGTGTACAGATGCACATGCAGATATAGCTATATTAAATTATATGGACCTGAAAAGGATCGAATAAAGTTTGACAATGAAGTTTGAAATATCTTGTGCTGAGCAAAAGCTTGCTAAAGGTTTCTGATGTTTAGAAAAATGACTTTGGAAAATAAGTCTGTTACATTGCCCTTACATAAATACAGTATGGTACTGATTACAACAAAATAATGTCTTGTCATTAACCCAAGGAGATATAGTTGAGAGTGAATGAAGCCTTGGTGGAGTTAAATCAAGACAAGATGTCCAACTGCTTCAAGCCCTGTTCAGTCATTGGTTAATTAGATCTTAGCAATATGGTCAGAGAGGAATGGCTAGACCCTCCTCTTTCCATTGCCTCTTTCTCCATGCGGAATGTCCTGTTCTCACGTAAGTTGTATCCAAGAGCAAAAACTTTGTGGAACTGGAGCTTTTGTAAGTGTGGAGGGTCTACGCCAAGGAGGAATCTGTTCTCCAAACATGTCTGAAAAGCATCTGGAAATATATCACTCGATACATGGTAACTATGACGGGAAGAGGGCTAAGCGTTCCTGCTGAAATCTTTTGCTGTGAACCAGAGAAATAATAATTAGATAACAAATGAATGGGATTCCTGTGTAACTATTTGCCAGATTCCTTCCTCTTTGTGATAGGACAAAACTTAGGATCCCCCCCCCAGTTCAAATGTTAAATTTCCATTTTGGAAGAGTGTCAAGGGCTGCATTTCAGAGGGTCCACTACAGCAGCTTTCCAGGGTGCAAAGTACAGCCCACTTCTATGAAACAGCATCCCAAATGCAGGGCCCAGATAATCGATTAGGGTAATATGATGTTAAGGGGAGGACTGGTCAAGTAGAACTTCTGTATTCTGTTTCTTTATCCATCTACTGCCTATTCTGTTGTTATGTGCTGCTTTATGGGAACCCTACTGGGATATTCAAGATATCTGAGATATTCAAGAAGTGCTTACCATTTAAACTGTCTGCAAGGGTAGTGGTTTTCATGCCTAGGAGGGCTTTTAACTCAAGTGTCCTGAGTCCTAGTTAAATACTATTTACAATACCACCCTGGCTTTCACATCTGCAGCCTGTGGGAAACATTTTAGTGTTTCTAATCTGTCTTAGTTCATTCTGAACATTGACACACCATATGAATGGCAGTGATGGATTCATATGGATTCAGCTCAGTAATTTAGCATCTGGTTGAGCTGCCAGAAGTTGAGAGTTCAATTCCCCAGTCTGCCTCCTTGACAAGGGTTGCACAGGGGAGATCCATAAGGTCTCTTCTGGCTCTGCAGTTTTAAGATTACTTTTATTTATTTATTTATTTATTTATTTATTTATTTATTTATTTATTTATTTATTTATTTATGTGTCTTTTTACCCCACCTTTCTCCTTGGAAAAGGACCCAAGGCAGCTTACAGTAAGGAGAGACAATACACAGTCCATTACAATTAAGACACAATCAGATTGAGAAACAGGGAACTGAGGGGTATCTTACAGCATTAGAAGGCAACATTAAAACTAACCATTGATAACATAATGTCAATGCAATCACGCAAGGAGAGATATCAACACAAAGTTATAACTGGTTTTAAACACAAAGTCTGTGTATTAGTATGGTAGATTCATAAAAAGACACTGTAGGTGGTCCATCATTCAGGGAAAGCTTGCCTGAAGAGAAAGGTCTTTGCCTGTTACTGTTTAATTATTATTTTGTGTGGGGGGGGGGATGAAAGGATTTCCTGCCTCAAGTTTTTGAAACAGTCGTACTGGTTTGAGGCCAGCAAATCACAATTGTCAAGATATTTGCTTTAATGTGATATCCAGACATGAACAAAGAACATCCCAGGCATTTATGCACATGTTAATTTACCAATGGGGGGGCATGGTGGTGGTATATAATATCATCTTTAGTTTGCACTGCAAGAAACAAAATTATCTTCTGCGTAACCCTATCAGTGTCCCATACCAAAAAATCTAGCAAGATTATCATGACTCACACGATACAGCATGGTATTCCAAGAGTACATTGTGCTTTATGGGACATCTTCAGAAAATGGATGTCATTCTGCTGATTGATGGGTTGATTGGTCCATTGTACTTTCGATTTCAATGAACAGCAATATTTAACTCAGCAGTGGCAGCATGGCCAGTAAAATGTTTTCCTACCTGAGGCAAAGGGGAGCATTCATGTTTAGAGGCTGAGGAGACTGGTAATTGACTCCTTGCTGCAGCACCGCTGATGGAAGTTCACCAAAGGAAACCAAGCTAGATAATGGCTGCCTTCATGGCAAACCCAACTGTGTCCAGCTGGAGGAGTTATGATGAAGCATGTTTCACACTTGTGGTGTGATAACTACTTGCAAAATGTATCGTTCTCTGAGATTTTACAAGTCTTATTAGGCTGAGACTTCCCCTACATCATCAAGAGATCAGGGCCTGATTTCCCATAAATATAAGGGTCCAGACTCCTTTTCCCCACTCCCATTGTTGACCTGTTATTCTGAGGCAGAATTTGTCAAAATCAGGACTTCTTAATGGCCTTGCCGGGGCATCCTACACAGGGAAGATGCCATTCCTCGCAAGAACAGTGACAGTTCTCCACAGTTTGGGATTTCATAGAAACAGCCCACCAGGGATGGAGAGAAATAAGAAAAATCCAGGAAATTTCTCCCAAAAAGATTTTCAAGGGGAAAACAACAGCAGCAGTCACACAGAGAAATCTCACTGTGAGAAGGAAATACATTTTTTTTAAAAAAAATTACTCTTCTCCAAGAGGGAGAGGCCATGAGATTCCCATTTGTACTGAGTGTTGTATTGAGCATTTCTCTTTCTGATTGGAATCATGGCTTTATGATGCTCATTGTCAATTCCTTTGGGAATGAAAAGTCGTAAAAATGATTTGTTAAATGGACAGTGTTCTCATGTTCCATGACTGTGACATTCAGGAAACTTCTAAATGTACTTTTAGAAGCACAAATGCCAATCTGTTAACCGTTTTGCTCCTGAATCACTTAACAGGTGCATCGAGGAAATGCATTTGTCAACTATGTGTGGGGTGCCTTGCCAGCTTCCTGACCTTCTGCGCCTTGGAGGAATATATCTGCCCAACACATTCTCTGTGCAGCTGTGGAAGTTAAAAAAAGCAAACAAGACAGCTGGGTCCCAATTTAGATGTGCTAAACAAAGAGGAAATGACATACCTACCACTGGCTCCCCTGCCCCTTTTGTTCATATCAAGCTGTTAGCTTTGTTACACCCAATTGTCAGAAGGAAAATGAAAACAGTTAAGGAGAAACCACCCACCTTCATTTGAGCATTTAAGTGAGCTATGTCTGCTATCAGTGAAAACAGTTGGTTTGAGGAGCAGGTATTTTAGAAACAGCTCATCAAGCTCCACCCACACACTTTATTTTTAGACCTCATGGTTCCTAAGATTGCTTCCCATTAAGAGCTTTGGTTCGAAATGCAATACTTTAAGCATGAGGTGTCATGTCACCCCAGTAGGCACATGGCTCTTATGGGCAAAAGAAAATGAGCACAAGACTGATCCTTTAACGATTTAGTACTATTGGAAAGAATACATCAGTAGAGTCAAGCCCTCGCTTAATAAAAAAAATTATGCTCAAATGCAGTGATGATTCCCAAATGGCAGGTTAGCATTCACTAGAATATTTGTTCACAAACTAGTAGGATGGGAAGGGCATAAAGAATTTCTAAGGGGAGTTTGAAGCTAAGATTTCCATCCACCTTCACAGTTGTTTTTGCTATTTCTGGAAGTGTTTTTTTCTTGTTTTACATTTTAAATAATTTTATGGACAATCCACTTGAGATAATACATACCACCAAATATAGCTTGTTATAGATATATTACAGAATAATGCACAAATTAAACATTCTTGTTTGGCAGTCGCGAGCGCACTCGCTCCAGGTCGCCACTCCTCGAGAGGCCTGGAAGACGCTCACACGTAACCGGGCCTTCTCGGTGGTGGCCCCCTTACTTTGGAACACCCTTCCGAGTGATGTGCGCTCTGCAGAGTCCCTGCTGGCCTTTCGCAAAGCCTTGAAAACGCTTCTTTTTCGCGAGGCCTTTGGTGAGTATTAATCTCTCTTTTTTTCTCTCGCCGCCATCAATACTTGCCCAAGTAATTCACCTCCCCCTGATGGCGATGCTAGGGCGTTTATGTGCGTTGTGGTTTTTAAAGCTCTCTTATAACTGTTTTATTCTTTATTGCTTTTTTGTTTGTATTATGCTATATTGTATTTTGACTATTGCGCCTTGTCACTTTTCTGTAAGCCGCCCAGAGTTCCTCTGGGAAGATGGGTGGGATACAAATGCAATAAATAAATAAATAAATAAATAAATAAATAAATAAATAAATTCTTAAAATATCCAACAGTCCAATCCATATTCTGATTTGTCCAATTTCCTTTTTTGTATAAGATCTGAGGTCAGTAGAGGTTGACATATTTTCAGAAATTTATCATGTTTTATTGTGTGAATTGCATTTTAATCAACTTTTTGTGACAAATGAAATAATTTGTGATCAATTTGTATTTAAGTGAATATATTACAAAGTACTTATGTTTATTGTAAATTTTAAACCACTTGTTAAATTTCTGGTTAAAAGGCGGTTGGATTATGATAAATAAGACTTGGGGAAGAAGCAAAAGTTTGATGAAAATGAGATCGGAGGCATGATTTGAATATCTTTGAATATGTTTCCAAGCAATTGCCCTAAAAGATGGTGGGGATCCTCTATGGGTGATCTTGAAAAATTAGCTGAGAGTTCAGGGATATATAGTGCATGCACAGAATGCTAGCCATGGACCACATCAGGTTTTCACAAGCAATGCTGGAAAATTCTAGCGGTATGCATTTTTAACCTAACACTTGATTCATATTTCCAGAACTATGCAAATTTCCCAGCCTGTGCACACTGAAACATAGTTTTTGTTTTGATAATGCTGAGTGCTATGACACAGTTTTTGTTTTTAAAATTACATAAAGAAATGGGCATATTTGGAGACATACACAAAACTGCTTATGTTAAGGACAGATAAGTAAAGAAATGCATATATTAGGGGGAAATTAAAACTTTTTTGTGTTACTTGAATGTATTAACATTAACAATTTTAGTGAATACCACAAAGGGAATCTTTTAAATTAATTGTTAAGAATAATTATTTTAAAGGAAAAGGACATTTTTAAAATCTTGGAAAGTTAAATACACTGCCACCCCCAAAAAAAAAAGAATTGGAATAATATATTATATCAACCAAGGTTCATCCATATTGCTATTTTTCAACTATTTATTTCATAATTCTTAAAATTCTTTTTTAATTTTTTCCCCCAAATCATAGTGTTGTTTAAATTAGCAAATTCTATGCTCTGGGAAAGATGCATAGAAAATCTCCATGTTAGGAAAATATGAGGACAAAGTAAAAAATAATAAAAGAAAATGACAGAAGGATGGGAAAACTGGACAGCAGCAACCTAGGACTAGCATGGGTTGGATATAATAAGTATAACATAGTGCCTGAGATCCTGTTGCTTGTCACGATACAGTTTACTAGAACAGGCTCATTGAATCAATGAGGAATTGGTGAGGCAAATTCTCTATTCAAGTTCCATTGATTCCAAAAGCCTACTCCAGTGACAACTTACCATGCTAAGCAATAAGATTTCAGTCAATGGCTTAATATGTTCATATAAATTGCAATTAGAGTTAGTCGTATGGTATCAATGGAAATTATAGAGGAGTTCATTCAAACAGAATTTCAGCCACGGTTTAGTTATATCAATTTTGATACTGTTTTTAAGAGACTTCCTTCTATCTTATAAAATCCCGAGATTTGTAGTTTGCAAAGATACATAACATTCTCTGCTGTAATTTGGAGAACTTCAAACTACTTCCTCAAACTGCATATTCCAGAATTCTGGAAGGCAGAGCCAAGAAAGTTAAGATGGTATCAAATTGCTATAACTGGCTCTTCCATATTACAAGAAAGCCATTAATTTTACTACTATCATTTGCTTGTCCATTCACATGACATACTGTACAGGTTTTCATACCAATGGCCAAACGTTTATTTATTTCAGCAGCAGACGTTAGGTCTCATAATTGTCTCTTTTCTGTCCCATTCACCATTGTTAAAGAGGTGAAGTGGCAGAAATATTGTGAGGAAAATAACTGAAAGATTACGAGGCCGAGGCGCTGTGTCATCATTCCCCAGGTCGGACCTCTTTCCAATTCTGGCAGTAAAAAGTTGAACTGAATGACTAATGATTTATGACATCCCAAATCTGCTGCCTGAGGGGGCAACCTCCCTCGCCCTAATTGTAGACTAGACCTGGAGTTCGAAAGCATGAGATATGATGGCAGTGGTCAGCAAACCCTGGGGAAAAACATATGATACACACAGGCCTTTTATGAACTTAGAATTATAGAGGAAGTGGAGAACTGGAGTTACAAGGAGAGGTGGGGGACTTGATGTCATTTTTTTCCATAATTGACTCCTGTTCAGGCTCATATCTGTTCTCTTCTCCAGCCTCATCTGTTTCAGTGGATCACGCTTCCAAGTAAGCATGTTTAGAACTGCATTCTTCATCTACGTGAAGATATGCAAAAGGAGACTTTTAAACTGAGCTACCAGTTTAAAAATAAATCTCAAATAAGCAACATCTTCCAGTGGTTCCCAGTGTTGCGGATGGCTTAAAATAAATATGATGTCTTCCATCTGTTGCAGGCCTCTGAGGAAAAAAAAGAAGCCCTGGTTCCCGAAAAAAGTTTCTTTTCTCTATACCATTCCAAATACACAGTGTGTCCTTGTTTGTGCTCCACATAGCAGAACAAACATAAGCGCTGGAAGACTTTGTGAAGTACCATAAAGAGAATCATATGAGATAATATCCTATAAACTGATGGGGCCATTTCCTACAAAAGAGGAACTTTTCATTGGTGAAACTCAATGATGCATGTGATTGCTATATTAAAGATAGCCATTTCAACCTGTGGAAACATCTATGTCAGGAACTTCACTGCTTGATATTGGACAAGACACTGTTCTTAACCTCCAGCAACTTTGGTTGTTGGTCTTTGGGAGGGCAAAACAAAACAATTCCATGTATGCTGTTGTAAGCTAGTGTAATGTCAAAAATTATACACCAATTGCCCATGCAGTTGCTTGCCACGAGTAAACAAAGTCTACTGACAAGATAATATCTGAGAGGATATTGCACTTAGTATCCCTAAATAACTGTGTTAACATACTTAGTCCAGCTTCCTCAGAAACTCAAGGGAGAGATTTCTCTTGGTCTGAAAACAACAATATTTGGCCGTAGTTTTATGACTGTTTAGTGAAACAAAAGTGCTTAGGGGAGGCTCCTGCTGGCCTCATGTGCTCAAGACACCAAGATTCCCTAAGACTTTAATGTAATTGCTTCTAGAAAAGCTGTGATATGGTGAAATAGCAACCCTTGACAGAAGATGGAAGAGCCCACTGCATCACAATCCCTATTGGTGGCTTAAAAGTCTAAGGCCATGGTCACACCTGGGTTTCAATCCTGATCTTCTGAAGGTCCAGCTTTTCCTCTTCGTCCCATCATGTGATTTAATATGTGGGACAGGAGTTCCCACTTCCAAAGCTGGTTTTTTTTTTTATTTTAAAGTGCAGTTCAGAACCCTTGGCCAGCAGGTGGTGCTAGCATTTAAAAAAACGGACCACTTGGCTGGGAGAAATGAATGCTTAGAGGACCCGATCAAACTTCCTGTTGCTCCGATGTGCAGGGAAATTAAAAAAAAACATAGCCGATTGGCCCCAGGAACAGCCAGTCGGTGCTATGAAAAAAGAAAGAAAAAGAAACCCGGATCATCTGCATGGTCCCACGGTGTCTGACTCCTTAAAAGGTGGATTTTCAAAGCGAGGCAAAAAATTCCCTACCTCTCGGGCAGGGCCGGCGTTAGGGTTTCTTGCACTCTAGGCGGGGGGGCACAGGGGGCATTGGCGGTGGCAGGGGGGCCGTGGTGGGTGGGCCGTGGGGGCAGGCTGTGGCGGCGGTGGCCAGCGGCAGGGGCGGCGGCGGGGGGCAGCAGGCTATCCAGCGGTGGGGGGATGGCACCCCCTGTCCATTTGGCGCCCTAGGCAACTGCCTAGTTCCCCTTAATGGAGGCGCCGGCCCTGCTCTCGGGTAAGTCTTAGAAACCTCGTTTAAGGGAGCATTACCAGGTTTTCTTTTATTTTATTTTCAAAAAGCCTGGTGGCCGTGGGGACGGCATTTTTAGACACAGCTTATCTGATAATTTAAACTGCTTTTAAAGGGACGTGGGACCGGGGCCTTAGAAATAGAAATGAGTAAAGCTGAAAAAAGTTATGAAGAAATCTTCTAGTGCTTCATAGGTGATTCAGACAGTGTGTCATTGTTGCTAAAAGAGTAAAGAGGTCTGTTTCCTGCCACATCCTTCCTATCAGCTGCAAAGGTAAACCACAACATGCCCACCCTGTTATTGACTTTGACATTGACAAACACCAGTATTTCTGGAATGCTAGTTAATTTAGAACACTGTGTTTGTGTAGCACCTCTTTGTGTCAGTTATTAGAGCGAGAAAATAGTTGTACTTCTAGATCAGGAATGGTGATGTGATTTTCAAGGCCATATGGAAAAATTTCCAACACTGATGCACACAAACTTGTTTGGGGCAGTATACAGTATGATTAAAAAAAAACAGATTTTCCTTACAGTGATAGTATTAATTTATGAAAAGATCATCTGGAGCCACCTTCAGAGCCACCTTAAGATACTTAGGGCTTCACCATCTAAAACCTACTTCCTTTTTATTATTTATTATTTATTTTTTTGTTTCCAACCATCTCAGCAAATTCTTAGAAAAGTCTTTGCAGTAAAGGTTTTCTGATAATATCTATTCTTTCTCTTGTCGCTGCCTCGAGCATAGCCCCTCTAAATACACAGGAAACAGAGACTGGTGAGGGTAATGCAATGGTTGGTTTTGGAAAAAATATTCTGGTGTGCCACATTCAAACTGTCCACAACACTTTATTTGGAGACATATTTAAACTGTTGTTTCCTTCTTTTCCATGTAAAGAACATTAACTCTGTTTTAATAGATATGTATTCAAAGCAGCATACAAGTTGGCAAAAGCATCATAACAAATACTGTATTTTTCACTCTATAAGATGCACTCCCCCAAACAGTAAGGAAAAATGTATAAGCATCTTATAGGGCGAATACACCCCTGCCGGAGCCTCCAGAACAGCTGCTGCAGAGACATAGAGACCCAGTGCAAGTCCCAGCCCTAGCTGCAACCCCAGTGGATGCTTCCCGACCTGGCTGTTTAAAAAATTACCTTACATGATTGATCCCCCCCCAATAGAATAGAAGAGGGGGAGTAAACAGCCCTACCAGAGACCATAGAGATGAGAAATGGGCTAGAGAGAAACCACCCACCATGTTGACCATAGAGCCACTCTTCAAGATGGGCAGAATGTGAATCCAGGGGAGGGAACTCTCCCATTCAGCCCATAGTGAAGAGCAGCTCTATGGTCATCATAGTGGGTGGCTACTCTCTAGCCCGTTTCTTATCTCTTGCTAGCTGTTGAAAGAAACACTATTGTATTACAGAATAACTGTCAGAGTAGAGCACAACATAAAACCTGTGCCAAATCCACCTCTTCCTCTTCCTGTGCAAATATAATCTATATTTATAATATAATGTCCTGTTGGTTTGTGACCTACAGTGCAACCACAACCCTGCTTGTCAGAGAATTATTGCTTTGGCCGGTGCCCTAGGATAGACATACAGTATGTCCCTCTTTTAAAGAAGGTGGCCCTTCTTTTAAGTAGCTGCCAGCCCTCATTTTAAAAGATACCCATTTAAAGGGCTGTCCAGTCCAATGATGAAATAAAGAAACATGTGGATGTAAATCAGGGTCCTAGACCCACCTGAGTTGTAAACATTCTAATAACCATTTCTCATCCTGCATTTGTATGTACAGTAACCAGTATATGTCATTTCCTGTTCCTTCGTGGCCTATGATATCTTATAGGATTCCATTTGGTCACCTCATGCTGTATAAGAGTTACATGAAGCCACTAGGTAATGTTGCTTAAAAGCCTTATATTGTTGGAAGGATCTTCTGTGTTAACTTGTCGATGGTTTATGAACCAGATCAAAGATTCATTAGAAGAGGATTGGAGAAGCTGTGGTCCTCCTGATGATGCTGAACAAAAATGTCCAGCAGTTCTGGTCGGCCTGTCCATCAGGGGTGGATGATGGCAATAATAGATCTTGAACATTGAGAAAACTACAGATTCCCAATCCCTAGAGTAAAAGTCCACCTAAAAGTAAAATGAAGTTTATTCTAAACAGTGTTTGAGACAAAATATTAAGCCAAAGTTAGTTTTGTTGAATTATGTCTCTTAAATGTACGCGTGTCCACAAGCAACCTAGCACACTCACCATTTTTATTGGGGGGGGGACCATGGTTTGGAAATGGCTCAAATCTCCTTTCCTTGCTTGTATCGAATATTAATGTTTGTTGATAGAAGCTGTTGAACGTGGTGTTTTAGCTGGCTCAAATTCTACTTTCACTCTTCTTTCTTAAAAACCGTACCATCTAATTTATTCCTACATACATCTCAACCTAGAGCACCTGATTATCTTAAAAGTTTAACTCAGGAGCAACATTATTTTCTTTCTACATTGTCTACTTCACCAAAATCCTCATACAAGCCAAGAATATCTTCTTCCCAACAGCTGTCACTGGCTGTGATGATGCCTCCTGTCTTGACATTCAACATTTCTGCTTCCCCTGGCTTGCCAGGGTTTCACGTCAACATGTAAGCCTCTGTGCACATTCATCATGTGACAGGGTATATCAATCAGTAATACCATTCAGCTGTGAGACATTCTATAACCATCACTCTCTAAGACATTCATTAATGCTGCCATGCTGAATAGCTTGGATATCTTTTCCACTGGACTGGGAGAAAGCTGTGAAGCCCCAAACATGGCTTCTAAAAAGCAACCATCTTGATGGAGTTTCATTTGCAGGGCATCAGCAAAGTGGATAGAGGGACACTCTTCTCCCTCTCACAAATTACCAGAACTAGGGGACATCCACTCAAACTGATGGTTGGGAGAGTGAGAACAGACAAAGGAAAATATATTTTTTACCCAGCTTGGTGTTAGTGTGTGGAACTCCCTGCCACAAGATGTGGGGATGTCATCTAGCCTGGATGCCTTCAAAAGGGGATTGGACAGATTCCTGGAGGAAAAGTCTATCACAGGTTACAAACCATGATGGAGATGTGTAATCTCCAGGCTTAAAACCGGGGTACTTCAAAGGCCAGATGCAGGGGAGTGGTATCAGGAGACAGATATCTAGTCTCATGAACTCCTGGAGACATTTGGTGGGGCCACTGTGAGATACAGGAAGCTGATGGGCCTTTGGCCTGATCCAGCATGGCTCTTCTTATGTTCTTGTGTTCTTATTTCCTGTTAATCCTTATAAAAAAAAGGTCTGTCTTGACGCATTTCAGCGAGGCCTTCTTCAGGAGTTGAGCAAGAAACCAAATTACATATCAAATATCATTCCATAAAAGAAATACATGGCTTCGGATTTATAAACATACTACATATACTGAACACAACAGAAATGCCAGAATACATTTCATGAAATATCATAAAATGTATCTATTTTGCTCAGTATATGTAGTAAGCTTATGAATCCTAAGTGGTGTATTTCTTTTATAGAATGATATTTAATATGTAATTTTGTTTCTTGCTCAGCTCCCAAAAAAAGCCTTGCTGAAAAGCATTGAGCCAGAGCTTTTTTATAATGATTTAACGGGGAATTAAAATTGTTTTCTATTTTTATACATCCTGAAACTCCAGCTCTCACTTGTATTTTGACTTCAGTGGATGTGCCAGTTCCTTTTACTTTGGAGTTTTATTTACAAGCTTGCATGCTGTCTGTGTTTTGTGTGACTGGAAAAAACTTTTCTGGGCTGGGGTGATCAGTCTGCCCATCACTAACCAATCATTTCTTCCTGACTTTGAATTCAAAATGAGTTTGGCTTGAGTTTCCACTGAGTGTTCATTTCCCTCTTCAGTCTGTTAAATTTGGTTGTTAATTTGCTGTTGATCTTTTCACAAATGTAGGTAAAAGATTTTTTTTTATTTCTCCTACTAATGTTTCAGAGTGAGTTACTGAGCTCTTAAGCTCCAGTTAATGAGAAAGGGATGGAATCACTGGCGTAGCTAGTGGGGGGGAGTGCATTTGTCCCAAGGTGTGCAGCAATTTGGGGGTGCCTGGAGGGAGAGCAGGAGGAAGAAGCCATGTGCCATCCCACCAGCAGTCCTCCTTTCACCCTGCTAAGGCTTGGCGATTCTTAGTTGGGGAAAAGTAAGAGAGGGAAGCAGGCAATTTTTCCCCAAGGAGTAGCTCCATCAATTGCTCCCCCCCGCTAAGGCTAGGTGACCATTAGCCTGGGGAAAGGAGGAGAGGGAAGCGTGTTATGGAGGTGCTGCTTGGGGGAAAAAATCTCATCACCTGCTTCCCTCCCTTCCTTTCCCCGATCTAACAATCACCAAGCCTTAGCCGGGGGAAAGGAGGAAGGGGAAGTGTACTATGGAGGTGATGCTTGGAAAAAAAACATTGTCTGCTTGGAGCTATCCATGTGCTGTGTGGTTTGCACAGGAAAGCCTTAAAGAGAACATGAGAAAGAGAGACCCTTCCTTAAAGAGAACATGAGAAAGAGAGACCCTTCCTTCCCTCCCCCACTGTTCCCCTAGGATCTGCCCCCCCTTTCTGGGTGAGTGAGGCACAATTGAGGAGAGGAGAGGGCGCAAAAACTGACTTTGTCCCCGGGCACTCCAAACTCTAGCTACACCCCTGGATGGATTCTGGGGAACATGTAGCTATTCTCCTCTGAGAGCCTCTATACTTCTACTGCATAAAGTCTGCCACAAAAGATGCATGAGATTTTAGCCTTCTTGTTAACCACCCAGAGTGGCCTCACTGCCAGATCAGCAGTATAAAAATCCAATCAATCAATCAATCAATCAATCAATCAATCAATCAATCAATCAATCAATCAATCAATAGCCTTGGAGTACTATCCCATGGAGAGTCCATCACAAATTTGAATTATTTATTGGCATTCTTTTCTCATACTATTATTTTTTTATTATGTTGATTGCTATCACTTGAGCCCCAAAGCAAAGTTGATGGTGATAATGACCAAGAATATTTATTTATTTATTAATATTATTATTTTGAGGTGCAGATTTTATTTTTTAGTGGAGGTAATGATTTTATTCCACTAAAAAAAAGTAAAAGTATTTTTGGCCCTCCCTTCTCAGGAAAAGGTAACATGAGAGCACACAGCCTTTCCCTGCTAGCTGCCCTATTTCTATTTCTATTTCTATCAAGTCTTTGCCTGATACAGAATAAAATTCACATTAGCTGCATCCATGCTCATTTTGCATTGTCATCAATCATTGTGTATCAGCTCGTTTTAGACTGCCTCCAGAAGAGAGTGGATTTCACGATCTGCACTTGAGAAATGCTTCTTTTATTTTCTCAGGGCAAAAAAAAAAACCTTCTAGTCAGCAGACATTACTGTAGGATTTAGGGAAGATTAAACTTTTACTAGCCTGCCAAAAGCAATAATTAAAGTAACTGGGGTCTCCTTATATAAACAGCTGTCACTTTATTTTAGCTAGGGCTTTTTCCCTTTCCCAATGTCAAACAGAATAAGCTTTCACAAGACTCAGTTTTTAAGAGTCCCTCTTAAGATATGCAGCCTTTCCTGCAGACGCCAAGGAACATGCTGGGCTCCTCTAGAGTGGACATGTCTAGTGGCAGGATTCATAAATAGCAAGGCGCGTTACAGCCAAGATGCAGAACCCACGCATTTGCTCTGTTGCAATAAAGGAGCTCGGCTCCAGCAAATGTCTTTGCTTTCTCCTTGCCTTTTTTGTTTGTTTACTAGTTTTTGTTTATTCTGTTTATTTTTAGAAGTACTCTGTCTTCTTGTTTCTGAGCTGCTCACTTTAATGCATATGCATCTCTCAAGATGGTCTAGAACAGTGGTTGCCAACCTGGGGGTCTTGGGAACCATGGGGAGGTCGAACGACCCTTTCACAGGAGTCGCCATGAGCCAGTGAAGAAAAAGGCACAAACGGCTTGGGTCTGGAGGAGCGGAGGTAGGAAGGGGGGAAAGAGTGAGTTACAGCTTGATAGGCTGGAGGGGATGTCAGTCAATGGCACCGGAGCCTATGATTGGCTGAGGGTGCCTGTAGAGGGAAGTTCTCTATGGCACCTGTGCCAGTGGCCTGCCAAAGCGGGCTTGTGGCCTCTTCCAGGCAAGGCAATGGGCCACCACAACATGAGGAACTATATTAAAGGGTTGTGGCATTAGGAAGGTTGAGAACCATCCGTCTAGAACAATTAAAGTCACAGAATCATCATCAGTGTCTTAATAGCTATATGCATTCCTCAGGACAGTCTACAAGAATGAAAGTCACAAGTCATCATAAACCATCATCCTATGTAAATATAAAGTGGTATTATCAAGAAGCACCTAGATAAAGTATTAGGGTCCAACTGGAGAATGAGTTAAGGACATCCTTTGAAGCAGGAGTTCCTTAAGTAGATCACTCAGTGGTTTAGGTCTCTGGCTGACGAGCCAGAAGTGGGGAGTTTGATGTCTACTTTGCCTCCTTGACAGGGGCTGGACTCAGTGAGCCATAGTCTCCCTTCCAGCTCTGCAGTTCTCAGATTACTGCAGTATCAAGATATCTATATGGTTGCAAGCACACACTCTGCTTCCCTCCCATCACTTTCTGTGTTGCAATGGATCAAGAGGCTCCTGGGCTGACCCTGTGGAGCACTTGCTCGTGGTCTCCAACTCAATATACAAAAATGTATAACAAAAAGAATCTTATGTTACTGCAGGAAAAAAATAACCCCAAATAGCAGCCAATTTAATCCAGGCTGGAGGTATGACATGTGAAATAGTAGGGATGACTGCAGATTGAGGCACAATTTTTAAAATGCAAATTACTTAATTAGCCATTTATTAAAACTTAGATTTGTTAAGGTGCAACTTTTGAAAATGCATTTGAAGAGAGGGAAGAGTGCCTCACTTCATTTTCTAAATCAGTGTTTTTCAACCTTTTTTGGGCAAAGACACACTTGTTTCATGAAAAAAATCATGAGGCACACACCATTAGAAAATGTTAAAAAATTTAACTCTGTGCCTATATCAGTCTCTAAAAGGTTCGCCATTGCTGGTGTAGGGAGAAGCAGGACAGAGGGGCCACAGATTGAGGCAGCCCGCTCTCTAGCACCCAGTTCCCACTTACCTGTGTTGTTTTTTTTAAAGACATTTTGCCCTGCATGGACTTCTGTGTCCAGTGGAGACCTGAGAAGGGGCACTGACTCTCCAGGAACACAAATAAGACCCAAAGGCCCATCTTGCTCTCCACACTGTGGCCGAGGCAGATGCCTTCAGCAAGTCCAGCGACAGGAGGGGAGGAGGATGAAGGAAGGCAGGAAGGAAAGAAGGCAGAAAGTGTTCTGCTTGTATACCGTCCCATACCACTTCAAGGAGTCTCTGGGCGGTTTACAGTTTTAATTACAGTAGACAGGCTGCTAGACATACACATATGCAGGCTAGAAATGAGCACGTTTCTATGAAGAGGGGAAAGGGTACGAATGGAAAGAGAGAGGTGGGGGGGAGAGAAAGAAAAGACAGAGAGAGAGAAGAGGGCAACCCAAGACAGAAAGGGGCAAGACTTCAAGGAACCCAACCCGGGGCCCCTCAGAGATGGCTCTTCCCCTCCCGGACCCTAAAGGCCGTCCGTCCGGCCGTCCAGTCATGCCAGTAGCCCCCCTGCCCACTCGCCTCCTCAGCCCAGGCCCAGCGGAGGCCTCCTCCATCCCCTCCTCCTCGCAGCCCTGCCGCGGTGCTCGTGGGGCAGCCGGGCGCCCCTCCTCTCCTTCCCCTCACCTGGTGGTTTGTTCTGGGCTGGGGCTCCCGGTCCGGCTCGTGTTGGCTGTTGGGCTGTCAGGCGGCTCAGTCCATTGGTAGCTCCTAGGAAAGGGGTGGTGGTGGTCCAGGGTAAAAAAAAGGAGGGGGAGAGGGAAGCGAGCGAGTCGCGGCGGTGGCGGCAGGCACAGGGCAAACACTAAGAGAATGAGTGGGGCCAGGTCCGGCCGGGGAGGAAGTGACGCCAGCGCCGCGGGCCTCAGGAGGGAGGAGCCAAGCTGGCCCTTGGACGCTATTTATAGCGCCTCCCAGCTGTGGACCGCCCGCCGGCCCTGGGTTGAATTTCTTTAGAATTTTTCAATTTTTCCCACGGCACACCAGGCAACATCTCACAGCACACTAGTGTGCCGCGGAACAGTGGTTGAAAAACGCTGTTCTAAATATGTAAAGCTTGATGAAGGAAATGTGGGAGTTTAGTCTCATTATTGAGAGAAGGAGGGCACCCCTATAATTCCTATTATTAAATTGTCTTTCCTCCAGGAAAGTTAGACCAATTGTTTGTCTAAACCTTGTGTGACGTTAAGTAGAGCCTACAGAAATTTTAATTTTAGCTGCAGGGCAAGGTCAGATGGGGGGAGGGGAAGTGTTCCCTTTTCTCTTTTCTTCTCTCATTCTGCTTACAAAGTGTGTTCTGTCACACCAGATGCTGCTCACAGCAAACTGCACAGACACTTGTCTATTGAGCTCATTTTGAGGTTATGTCTTGTTGTGTAGTGGGCTTTCAGACGCTCAGACAATGTAGGAAGGTGACCAGACAGCTCAGTTCCAGGCGATGTGGAAACCAATCAGATGCTGTCAATGGCAATCAGGTCGAGGACTGCCTGTAAATTTTGCCAAGGCATTGTATGGAAAATGGCAGATAGCAAACAATGCCAGTACCCTGGTGGTGGGTTATGATAGTGTGTCTCTTAATTGTTCACAAATATAATTTCCTTTGTCACATACAATAATTTTCAAAGATGTAACAATTGTTAAGTCTGTTGCAGCAAAAACTGCATTGTTGTAAGTCACGTTTAGGTGTGTCAATGAGGTCCTATCAAGCCCCCCTCCTCCCTGGACCCTCCTCCTTTGCCCAAAGTATCAGGCATATAAATTTCTTTCAACTCCTGGGAACCTAGCAGTTTGAAAGCATGTAAATGCAAGTAGATAAATAGGTACCGCCATAAAAGAGCAGGAAGGTACTAAAAATGGTGCTTCCTTGCAGCCAGGCTAGCCACATGGCCATGGACTTGTATAACATTGGCTCTTTGGCTTGAATACGGAGATGAGCACTGCCTCTAGTGTCAGACATGACTAGCATGCATGTGCATTACCTTTACCTTTACCTTACTTAGCTTCACTCTTTGGTGTAATAACATCAAGTCCCCCTGAGGGTTCCAAAAAAGAGGCTACAGGCAGCAAAGCATAAGTCCCACAAAATGCAGGTATCGAACTCTGGCTTGTGGTCCACAGAGACACTTCTACTTGATATCCTACTCCCAAGGCTTCTTCCTGGGGGAAGAAGGTGTTCTCTGTATGGGTGTCTTCCCATGACTGATCCCATAGGAATGGTGAGGTATTCCCTATTTTCTCCATTGACTCTTTCTTTCTCTTTCAAAGAAGGCATGCTCTCTCTCTCTCTCTCTCTCTCTCTCTCTCACCCCAAGATGGTGGCTTCCAGACTCTTGCTCCTCCATTCTCTTTCTGACACCTCTCTTGGTTGTTTCAAACTTGGAGCCCTAAACTCTCTGCCTTCATCAGTGAGTGTCTTGTGGGGTTGAAGATACTCAGCTGCCTATGGGTTACTTTGAGCCCAAAGCACTGCCTCTAGGTTGCTTTTTTGGGAGGGGGGGACAATTTAAAAACCAACTTTAAATGGTTAAAGAACATTTAAATACTGGCTGAGCCAAAGTCCAAAGTTGTTGTCCACCAGTGAGCTTAACACAACAAACATCATTATTAGAGGGAGACATGACAGAATAATCAGTCACACAGTGTAAAACTGGGAAAAATTAAAACAAAATGAAATGAAAAACAAAATGAATTTTTCTTTAAAAATTCAATAAAATGAAACAAAATGAAATGAAACACAATTTTTGCATTTCATGCCCATCTCTAGTTGTTTGAGTATATCCCACTCCCCCATCCAAGAGTCCTCTTTTGCCACCTCAAAAAGCTCCTCCTCCTCTTCCACCTAATTCCCCCAGCATTCTATGGCCACTCCCCCTGCAACTCCCAGAAAATCTTCCCCCTTCTTTTTGTTCCTTGCTGAAACCAACTGTTCATCTCTTCCCAGGCTTTTATTCATCTCTACTTTTAAATTGGCCACCCGAATTTATAGTATGTTTTCCTCAAGCCCCTGCAACTGAGGGGATGGCACACCTACCAACCTTCCTGTTTTCTCGCAATGTCATATATAGAGATGGGCACGACCAGAAAATTTTTTTTTTTGAGTTGTCGTTTTTCGGGACAGGTCCGTTTTGGGTCATTTCCGTTTTTCGCGAAATTTTTCAAAAATTAGTCATTTCGTCATGTCGTTTGTCGTTTGTCATTTCCACCGTGATTTAGCGCGACTTGACTTCCCAGAGCATGGGGTTAGGGGGTAAGGGCTAGGCTTAGGGCAACGGTTAAGGTTAGGGTGGGTTAGTGGGCTGTACCTCTGGGTGCCTCTGGCCCACTAAGAACAGTGTACTGGCGTATGGGTTAGGGTTAGGGTTAGGATTAGGATTAGGGTTGGTGGGCTTTTTATGCCCTCTCTGGCACATCCAGAAGTCTCAGCAAAACCTGGCCATGCGATTTGTGGAATGGCTCCAAAAATTTGTGGTCCCATCCCATGGCCAGCCCATCATTGGGTTTTTATTGGAAAAACCCACTGCTGCTACTGTAAAAATTCAAGCATTTAAAATAGCTTAGGTTTCTGTGGTTTTGGTGGGTTTTTGACCACGATTAGGATTAAATATTGGTGGTCTTTTTGGATGCCCTCTGGCAAATGGCACATCCAGAAGTCTCAGCAAAACCTGGCCATGCGATCGGTGGAATGGCTCCAAAAATTTGCATGGTCCCATCCCATGGCCAGCCCATCATTGCACGTGCGTAGGTGTAAACAAATAAAAATAAAATAAAATAAAATAAAATAAAATCAATGGAGACGTTTTGTTGCAAGAAAAACCCACTGCTGCTACTGTAAAAATTCAAGCATTTAAAATAGCTAATTTTCGCATGTTTCTGTGGTGCTTTGGTGGGTTTTTGGACCACGATTTCAAAAAAAAAACATTGCGGTCGCCATTTTGGATCCCCCCGCACCGCATGGCAAATGGAGACGCCAAGGATGCCCCCTCCCAGCCCGGTACCAGCAGCCCAGGACAGGAGGGGGGGAAGGCTGGAGTGGGGACCCCCCCAGAAACCACCCCTCTGGTAGGTGCCCTCAGGCAGGCAAATTTTCGCCTGCTTTTTTGGCCAGGAATCGGGGTTTTTTTATTTCTAAAACATTTTTTCTGTGCCGCTTGGCATCGCGTGATCGCTGCGATGCCAGGAACGACAACGACAAATCAGACCCAATTTTTCCTTTGTCGGTTCGAGTTCGAGTTCTGGGGGAGTAATTGTCATTACCGTTTCCGTTGCGTAACGGAAACGAGTAACGGAAACGGAAACAAGAATTTCGCCAAGTCGTGCCCATGTCTAGTCATATATATTATAGCATGCCTCACAGATTTTGAAGCTGAGGCTGCAGTACTTTGGCCAATGGACACCTCATGAGGAGAGAGGAGTCCTTGGAAAAGTCCCTGATGTTGGGAAAGATTGAAGGCAAAAGGAAAAGAGGACGGCAGAGAATGAGATGTTGGACGGTGTCATCGATGCAACCAATATGGATTTGAGCAAAATCCGGGAGGCAGTAGAATATAGGAAGGCCTGGCGGGCTCTGGGCCATGGGGTCACGAAGAGTCGGGCATGACTGAACGACTGAACAACAACAAAATGCTTTTTATGGACAAGCTGTTAATGTTCTCATTTGTACACATGGTATAATTCAAAAGTGGTAAAATATTTACCTGCCACATATGCATTTCTCCAAAGTTCAAATGCCTGAGCCCTCAACTCAGAAAAACTATTCTCCCTCCCCCCCCCTCTCTCTCTCTCTCTCACACACACACACACACACACACACACACACACACTTTCTACCATACTAACTAAAGCTGAAAAGGTGAAATCTTGTTTGTAAGGCAAGTCATAGCCCTTCCCTCACTCCTTCATGGTAACCAAAGCATCCTTTTGGTGATTCTCGTCTGGGTGGGTGGGTGGGTGAGGGGAGCCCTTTGTTTATCAAGGAGAGATGGACTCAGAATTACTACTTGGCTTATGCTACAAACAGGATTTCCGCCAAACGATTAATTAACCAGGTTTTCTTTGAAGGTCAACAGCATTCATTCCTGTTACGCCTCATAAGGCTTCGGCAGGTAGGACAGTAGTGCTACATTTCAGTTTACATCCTAAAATACAAGTAGTGCTTTCATGATAATTCAATTTTCACATTCATTTTCAGTGGCTTAGAAATCATAAGTAGGTATTTGCTGCTCAGCATATTTCACAGCAATCATTGTCAGAGGTCAGGAAAGTACATTTGTTTTTCCTAGCCAGAACCTGCTGACTGTGCCATTTAAATGAGTAATTTGCCTTTTAAAATATATATATTATATACTTAACCTTTTCAACATGATTAAGGAAGGAATTTGACTAAAGATCTCTAATTAGAAATCAGACAAACAAGCATAACCATAAAATTGTGGGTAAAATAATTACTTTGACTGGATGAGTCACAGTGAATTCAAAGAAGAAAAATGGCAGCTGCTTGCATATGAAAGTGTTCATTGAAACCATTTCTGCTCTTACTCAACAGGACTTCAACCAGAGGTCAGATACTTAATGCTCTTTACCATTAAACTGGAGCTTAGTCAATTAAGAGCTCTGAATGTTGGCTCTTGAATGTCTGCTGTGGTTAATAGAAGGATTTTTATTCTTTGAATGTTGAGATGAATAAAAATATGTCTCTGTGTGTGAGAGGGAGGGAGGGAGAGCAAAATATCAGTGTCATGGGCTGAAAATAACTTTTTATAAGGAGCCATGGATAGAGCTTGATGCAGAAGAAGGGTGGGGGGAAATCTGACATTTCAGTACAGAAACCTCAAGGCAAGTAAAAGGAAAGAAGCAGCACTAAATCTAGGAGGAGTGCTTTCTGAATTTAGATTTTGCAGAGATCTGTTTAAATGCTTACATGGAACCGAATGAGCTATTTGTTGGTGTTAACGTGCTATCAAGTCACCTCTAAATGATGAATCTATGAATGAGTGAACTCCAACATGTCCTTCCCTCAACAGCTCTGTGCAACCCTAGCAAACTCAAGCCTGTGCCTTTCTTTAGGTAGCCAATCCATCTCGATCAAATTGCACCTTCCTCTTTTCTCATTGCCTTCAACCTTTACCAACATTATTGTCTTTTGCATATAATCTTGCCTACACATGATATGCCCCTAGTAGGGCTGTCTTGGTTTCATCACTTTTGCCTCCCAAGATAGTTCAGCCTTGATTTGATCTAGGGGAACCTTTGGCACTACAGATGATTTGGACTACAGCTCCCATAGTCCTTTGTCATTGGCAATACGGGCTTGGAATTCTAGGAGTTGTGGTCCAAAACATCTGGAGTGCCGAAGGTTCGTCAACACTGTTCTAGGGCCTATTTGTTTGTCTTTCTGGCAGTCCAGAGTATCTGCAAAGTTCTCCTCCAGAACCATGTTTCAAGCAAATAAGCTGTCTTTACTATCCAGGTTCCGTACCCATACATAATGATTGGGAATACAAGAAGGTGAATAATCTTGTTCTTGGTCTCCTTAAACTTGATGATTTGCTCTGATTCCAGCATTAGTGCTCTTTTGAGTCTCAGTCTTCAGATTTCTCAGCTACAGCCTCCATTTGGACTGTGAACTGAACTAAGGAATACAAAATCTTTCACTATTTCAATATCTTCATTTTCAGTGTTAAAGTTGTGTAGTTCTTCTGTAGTCATGTTTTTCTTTCTTTCTTCATGTTCCACTGCATGTCATTGCTGCTTTCTGCCAGTCAGAAAATGTCGCCTACATATCTTTAATCTTATTACTGTTTCCTTCACCAATGTTCACTCCTCCTTCATCTGATTCTAGTCTGGCTTTCTGTATGCGGTATTTTCAGATAAGGGGACAAATCCCTGTAGTTCTAGAGAATCTAATCTAAGAAAGATGCCATTTCGTTCAGGAACTTTAATCATTCTGAGCAGATTGCTGTTTCTGCTGGCAAACAAAGCAAAACAACTCTCCCCCAAAAATATATCTGAAAAATCATTTGACTTTTCTCAGGAAAGTTAAAAAAACATGCACAGCAAAATCTCACAGTGAGAACAAAGAGGGACTTTTTCATGCTCAGTTTATAACCGAGAGTGCAAGGCTGTGAGATTCACATCCCTAAACAGTACATTAAAAGTAAAATAAGACTCTGGCTTTATATGCCTGAAAAGTCTGGACAGCTTATTATTGAAATAATAAGTTTATTTTGTTTAGATTTTTTTTTCAATCTCTGAAATTCTCTATGACAGCCTCATGGCAGCCTTTGACAATCACTTTTGGCATTGCTGAATGTAGGAGATATGTCAACTGGAATCTGTACTCAGCTAGATGTCATTTTGCAAAGCAGAGTTTATGAAAGGAGGAAAAATTGGATTAAGAGAGCATGGTGGTGGCATTTCTACCCTACACAAGTCTGCTAGGAGAGTAAACACATCAAACTGTATGAAAGGAGATAGACTGCAGAGTAGAGATGGGCACGAACAGGAAATTTTTTTTTTGAGTTATCGTTTTTCGGGACGGGTCCGTTTCGGCCCGTTTCCGTTTTTCGTGAAATTTTTCAAAAATTTGTCATTTTGTCATGTCGTTTTTTCATTTGTCGTTTCTACCGCGATTTTGCGTGATTTGACGTCCGGCGTGACCAGCGCTATTTTTGCGGGGGCGGGGAGGTGCGGGCGCAGGGCGGGCGGCGGGGGCGGGGGGGTTCCATGTGTGGGCGGCGGCAGCGGCAGGGGGGAGGAACGGGCGCGCGGGTGGCGGGCGGGTGGCGGGCGTGGCTCCCGCAAATGACCCAGAGCAGGCGAAAAACAGTTTGTTAGACTAGTGAATCCTAAAGTGGGCAGAATGCAATATATTTCTTTTTTTTCTCTTGGTCAATCATGCTGCTGGTGCTGATGCTGAAGCTGATGCTGAACCGGCCGGCCACCCTACTTGGTCTGGCTGCCGTGCCTGTTATACTTTTTGTTGTTTTGTTTTGATGCTTTAATCCATCCCATCTCCCCTCCACCTCTCTCAGAGGCAGCAGGAGAAACAGACATTCCGTTCCTCCCCAAATCTGGATGAGGGGTCTACTCTACTCCTCTCAAATCGCCCCCCATCTCCAAGGTCCTTCTGGCTTCACACACTGTAAACAAAGACAAGCAAAGCAATTAAGCCAAAGCCAATGTAACCCTGCTGGTCATTTAGCGGTTATTAGAGTCAGTCTGATATTAGGGTTGGGTTTGAGTATGAATAGAAAATAAATGGGTAGAGTATATAATTATATAATATAAATCCACTGCCCTCCAAGAAACCCCCTCCCCTGTTGAAACACTAGAGTGGAATGAGTTCTCCCTCTGTCTCAGAAAAAAAGGTGAGAATAGAGAAGTGCTATATTAGGCTTGCTTACTTCCCAGCCTGAAAGCACTGCAGCAGCTCTGTCTCACAAAAAGGTGAGGAGAAAATAAACAAAACTGCTAGCAATGAAATGAAAAAATGAACTTTGGAAAATAGAAAATAAATATTGAATGGTAGTATACTCAATCCACACACACACACCCAGTCAAACCTAAACCAGTATCAGAAAAAAAATCCTGACAAACTGCAGGAATGAACTGCGTTGCTTGCTATTCCCCACAGCAGACGGAATGAAATATTTCCAAATTCCTATTCCTAAAAATTCAATTGAATTCCCTCCCTGCCTGCCTAACAGAATCTAAATGCTCCGGGACCGCGACCGCGAAATCAAAACTACTAGCACAGCAGCCAGCTACACACAGCCCTCTCCCACCCACATCCAAGTCCGGACTGCGACTCTTCTGGGAGTGCCTCGGCTTTTTATGCCCTCTTGCACATCCAGAAGTGTCAGTCAAAACCTGGCCATGCGATTGGTGGAATGGGTCCAAAAATGTGCATGGTCCCATCCCATGGCCAGCCCATCATTGCGCACGTGTAAAAAAATAAACATAAAAATAAAATAAAATAAAATTAACGGAGACGTTTTGTTGCAAGAAAAACCCACTGCTGCTACTGTAAAAATTCAAGCAGTTAAAATAGCTAATTTTCGCATGCTTCTGTGGTGCTTTGGTGGGTTTTTGGACCATGATTTTAAAAAAAATATTGCGGTCGCCATTTTGGATCCCCCCCGCACCACATGGCAAATGGATTACGCCGAGGATGCCACCCCCCCACCCTGGTACCACCAGCAGCCCAGGAGAGGGGGGGGAGGCTGGAGTGGGGACCCCCCCAGAAACCACCCCTCGGGTACGTGCCCTCAGGCAGGCATATTTTCGCCTGCTTTTTTGGCCGTGAATCGGGCTTTTAAAAAAAAAATTCTGTGCCGCGCGCGATGCCAGGAACGACAACATGACAAATCAGACCCAATTTGTCGTTTATCGGTTCGAGTTCGAGTTCTGGCAGAGTAATTGTCGTTCTTCATTTCGTTGCGTAACGGAAACGAGTAACGGAAACGGAAACGAGAATTTCGCCAAGTCATGCCCATCTCTACTGCAGAGTATTCTGTGGTTAGGAATGAAAATTACAAAGGCCTTCATTTCATCCAAGTTGGGAAAAAAAATCTTGCCTTGAACTTAAAGTTTAAATGCCTTGTGTGGCACGTATGGCCAATGCTTCATCTAGGAACATACTAGAATTTGCAATAGAAAGAAGCCAAATAAGGCATTTCTTGTTGATAATGTGTTCATTATTAATCCAGTGCATTTCTGTATATTTCTATTCAAATAAAGTTTGTTTTTCCCCAATGCAGCTTACTTTCCTAATTTGCATGCACACCATTTTGTGCTCACTGGATGTAAGGACGGAACGATGAGTCAACCTTGAGCCAGCTACCTATTTTTTAAATTATTATTATTATTTGTTTGGAATTTTATTGTATCTTTTTAACTTGTAAACCACCCAGAGTTCCAGATTGGAAGATGGGTGTTATAAAAATGAAATAAATAAATAAATAAATAAATAAATAAAAACTGGTTGGGATCTAACTCTGGTTGTGAACCTTCACTGCAGTACTGCAGCTTAACCACTGCATCATGAGGCTCCCACTGTGCATATTTACATATAGCATGTATAATAAAGTTTGCTCAAAGTTTGGTTAGATGCAACAGATTTAAATAGATAAAACATCTTTCTTTCTTTCTTTCTTTCTTTCTTTCTTTCTTTCTTTCTTTCTTTCTTTCTTTCTTTCAGCTCAGCAGCATCCATCTTGCTTTGATGACTCCCCAAGAAATTAGATGGCCAATGTTTTTTCACCTGAAGGAAACTGTTCCTTAAAAGCACTGTTGACAAACCAGCCATTTTCCCTTCTTTCATGAGAAAGATGAAATGCCTTTGGGGACTGGTAATTGCCTGCCACAGCCTGCTTTGCAAAAATGTGTCTCGAGTAACCTGCAGCCCAGAGGAAGTCATATTATTAAACAGAAGCTACACAGAAAGGCAGAGCAGGGTTTCCGATGCCATTATGGCTGCACCCAACTCTCCTATGCATGTTTTAGTGGGATTATTTGTGTGATTCTCTGTGTGTCTGCAACAGGATCTCAGACTCATTGCATACTTTGGGGCCAGTTTATATGTTACAGATACTGCAGGCATGTTCAAACTGCGGCCCTCCTGATGTTTTGGACCATAACACCCAGAATTCTAAGCTTAGCTTGCCCATGACAAAGGACTGTGGGAGTTGTGGTCCAAAACATCTGGAGTGCCAAAGTTTGGAGGGGAAATGTCTGATAGTCTTTCAGATACATGATTTCATCAAATCCTTGTGACTGAAAATTCAGACTTGCAAGTGCAGGCCAAATATGCAATTACAAACCCAATTATGAAACAAAGCAAGCTGATTGCAAACTGTAGGATATGCAAAAAGCTCATGGCGTGACAACATTTGAGGAATACCATCTTCTATTGTGTGGCATACAGTTTGACCCTCTGAATGAGGAATTTGAATTACTGGTAGACATGGGCATGAATTGATTCAGCCTGAAGTGTGGCAGGTGTAGCCCCCGCACCCTAAGCCAGCTGCCCCACTAACTTGACTTTGTCTGCTGCCCAGGTCATCCTTCTGGGCCCACTACCCAGTCCAGGCAGGAGCCTGGGCTTCTCTTTCTTGCATCTTCCCACCGTCAACCACACCACAGCCACGCAGGCAGTCTCTCCATCCTTGTCTGAGTGGCTGGCTGCAGGAGGAGGCTGGAAAGAGAAGCCCAGCAGGCAGGCAGCCCCAGATGATGATGATGATGATGATGATGATGATGATGATGATGATGATGATGATGATGATGATGATGATGATGATCCAGCAACTGGAATGTGGAGGCAGGTTAGTGGGGCAGCCTGTTGGGAGGAAGGGAGAGGCTACGTGTGGCACCTGTGGTGCCGTGTTGACAAATGTTCACATTTTGGGCTGAATCTAGTTGTGTCCTTCTCTAGTTACTAGACTGGGTAGATTTGACTGCCTGATCTCTGTTTTTCTTTTTAAAGTGGCTGGCCATTATATCTATTCAATCTTTCAGGAAGGAAGGAAAGAAGGAAAAAGAAAAGAAAAGAAAAGAAAAAAGAAAAAAAGCATGCAAACATGCAAACATGCAAACAAACAAAAACCCTACAGAACCCTCCCATTTATGCATATGGGATACAGACGCTCTATATCCCTGATTCAAAGTGCTGGCCTGACATGGCCCATGCTACTGGCAGAAAAAAAGGATGGCAAGGTTCACATAGCAAAGACCAACTTAAATATTGATAACACCTATGCCAGCAGTTAAGACGGTCTACCGGATCCCCTTTTGCGCTCACTGCCCTTCATAAAGTCACACCAAGCAAGGGAAAATCCCAGAAACTGACTCCTTTTTTCATCAGTTAACCAGTTCTCACCTAAACCCAGAGCAACTGTCAGGGCTGTTTTTCAACAAGTTGCCTTGGCAGGGTTGCAACTGCATAATTATAGCAGCAGCATACGTATAGTTCAGGAAAGTTCCTTTATTGAAAAGTGACTCCCAGAATCCAACAAGCCAGAATGGTTGAGGCTACACTGCACAGAATGAGGTGGTCCGTGCCTCAAGTAAACTGCCTGGCTTTTTTCCATCTTGCCATGGGCTCTACACCTAAGAAATAATTCCTGGCAAATCCATCTTTTGCCATGTTATTTACCTATTGGTACTGCTCTGAGGAAGAGGGCTTTGCCCCCGAAATATTAGCAATGTTTTGTTATTTTTATAGTAGCCTAAAGGTATCACCTGTTCCACTTTTGTATTTGTCTTTTGTGATGGCTACAACGGCTCCTCGAATTGTTTTGCTTTCTATGCCGATGCATGATTGGCCAGCTACTCTCAGGTTGCAATTTTCAAGGTCAACAGGTAGGGATCTCCTCTCCTTCTGGACTGCTCCCATTGGTGGCTGGGTTTTGCCTACTTCTCATCAGGTGCATCTTAAAAGAAGATGGTGAAATTATGGATTCAGGCAACCCTAGCTGTAGAGGATGGGACTGGATGAGTAGCCTTTTGCCATATACTCTCTCTCCCAATCCATAGTCTGGTTGCTCTTTTGAGCTGCTCTGTGAATAGTTAGCCATGCCTTAAGTTCCACTGAATTTAGGGAAACTTATGGAATCAAATATATCATGGAATCATAAAATAACTGAGTTAGAAGGGGCCTATAAGGCTATCAAATCGGAGGCAAAATACAGAGGAAATGAGTGATTTTTCTCTTAAAACAACAGCAACTTGCAATCCAAAAATAAGGGCTTCATTGATATCACTGATATAAGCCATCATCCCCTCTTAAAGGGAAATGCCCCCTCCACAAAAAATAGTCATACAAATGTGTATTTTTGCATCACTCTTCTATTTAAGCCCCCCCGTGAACTCTGGAGAGTCACTTCAGGACCTTCTGAGCAGAGCTTATTTATTTGCCAAAGTTAAGTTACTCGGGGTTATGACTTGAACAGAAAAGAAATAAAAAGAGTGCAAATCCATGAATAAAAAGCAGCATCTCCCAAAAGATGTCCCTTTGATGTGAGCCTTGCTGTTCTGAATTAGCTTGCCAGCTTTCAGGGCACAGAGCTGGCATTTAGCACTTGCTTGTCAATATGTCAACCTCCGAATGAAGGAACTGAGAGGTCATGCCCTAAAGTCTGAAACTCAACTGAACTTTCAGAATGACTGAATCAATGCCATAAAACAAAACAGAAGTGCAAGTGTGTGAAACATTAATTTTTAAAAAGCAGTCATGTGTCTTACCAGAAGTCTTGTGATAAAGAAGGTAGCAGCTCCAGTTTCTCATATCAAATATGTTCTATTTCTCAGATATAATTTATAACTTAACTAACATATCTTGCACTTTTTGTGTTTGCTGATTTTAATGCGAGCAATCTCTCTGTTAACTGATGGCAAAATCCATGTTTCTTACATTCAAATATGGTGCAGATCCATCACATGTCATCCCCATTCATATTCACCTAAAACCAAGAATCTGGGTCACACTTACACTTGCCCTGTTGACCTTCCTGCTAGATCAGTGGTTCTCAACCTGTGGGTCCCCAGATGTTCCTGGACTGCAACTCCCAGAAGTATTCATCACTAGCTGAGCTGGCCAGGATTTCTGGGAGTTGCAGTCCAGGAACATCTGGGGACCCACAGGTTGAAAACCACTGAGCTAGATATTTGCCATGCAATGTACCCAGTGCTGTCTTTGAAAATAGTTCTGAAGCTATCATAAATTCAAAATACAGCTGCTTTCCAACCAGGGGTTGAGTGAAGGGTAGCAACCATAAAAGTTATTCTTTGTGCTATAACTCCCAGAAACAACAACACCCCCAACCATGATGGCCAGTAGCCATGTTGGCTGAGGGTCCAACACCCCAAGAAGGAACCTTCCCACCCTCTGGTGAAGGGAGTATGTTACCACAGAACTTGCAGAACTGCAGGACTGAAGAATTAAACTCCCAGATAAAGTCAAAGCACAACACAAGTATAGTAAAACTCAGAGTACAACTCAATCCAAGTAGAGTTTGAAAAGTAACCAGGTTCATATTTCACATTGTGGTGTCTTGAGTTGACTTGGAGGTCTATCCTATGGTGGCAGACTAACTGTGGAACTTTCTCAGAGGCTTTCCAGATATCAATATTGTGGTCTTCTACGCATCAGGAAAAACCCTTTCCATCTTGAAACTTTGATGAGATTTTTGGTACCAATTTTGCTTCCCCCCTTTACTTTCTTTTCTTTCTTTTTTTTGTATCAATTCTTCCTACTTTTAACTAAGATGGCTTTCATGCTGTATGATTCCACATCTGTTATTATTGTGAACCACTCTGCTGAATGGTGGTATCAGTGGCTTTCCCCTCAAACCAATAAGCATTTTTAAAAGAAAAAGTGAAGCAATGCCCAATTACAAAATCAAGTCTTCTGGTTTAAGAGACAAACATTCATGTGTAGCTGATTCCACTACTAGATGTTATGGTAGTGGGACTAACTCAGTGCTGTCCAAACTTTGGCCCTCCAGATGTTTTGGACCACAACTCCCACAGTCCTTGGTCATTGGCAACACAGCCTTGGAATTCTGGGAGTTGTGGTTCAAACCATCTGGAGGGCCAAAGTTTGGACACCCCTGGAATAATGTTTCTTAAATGGAAATGGTGCATGCCCTAATTAAGACGTCATACGGGAAGAGCCTAGAAAATTATGTTTCAGGACTACAGCATTCATTACCCTGATAGCTGGATGTGTCATTTTTTTAAATGTACCTTTTTCAACCTCTGGTTTGAACCCACTGTTGGCTAGTATTTATTGTTATGTGCTGTCAATTGGCCTCTGATTTACAGGAAGTGGCAAATTGATGTCACACTGAATGAGTGATTTCAAAAATGTCTCATTTTCAACATCCCTGCTCAGCTCTTGCAAACTCAAGCCTGTGATTCCTTTAGGGAGTCAGTCCATCTCCCATTTGGTCTTCCTCTTTTCCTACCGCCTTCACCCTTTCCCAGCATGATTGTCTTTTCCAGTCTTCTCGTGTTGTGTCCAAAGTAGGACAGTCTCTGCTTCAGCACTTTTGCCTCCAGAGATTGCTCAGGCCTGATTTGATCTACATGTTGGAGTGTTCTCTCCCCAAGATCATCCTCCTGCGCTACCAGATCCTCCCAGGCTATGCTCCACGAACGAGGCCAGAAAATCTTCAACAAGAAATGGGGTCTTCTCAGCAGTGGCTCTGTCTCTTTCGGATCACCTACTGATGGATCAGCACCTGGCTCCCTGCCTAATTTTAAGAGGCTGCTGAAGACACATCTCTTTTGAGAGGTCTTTGAAGGCATCCGCTCTTGAATTTATTTGCCTGGCACTTCTGCTTTAATATGGTGCACCATTAGGGCTTAGAGCCAGTTTGTTTCTGTTGGGTGCTCTTCTTAATGTTTACGTTTTACATGTTGTGTCATTGTTTTGCTTTACTTTGTTGCTTTTATAGGTACGCCACCCAGAATATTGTTGTGCACTAATGGGATAGTACATAAATTAAATTAAATTAAATTAAATTAAACTAAATTAAATTATAAATTAGGGAATGAATGAATGAATCTGTGACCTACTTGTTCATCTTTCTGGCAGTCCAGGTTACCTTTAAAGCTCTCCACCCATGGTTCTTCTAATGTAAATATAGGTAACTTTGGTAGACTGTGAAATGTGTGCATTTCCATTTTTTCACATAAAACAAAACAAAACATAACATAACTGGAAGAGTCCAAAGTCCAAGAAGAAGAAGAAGAAGAAGAAGAAGAAGAAGAAGAAGAAGAAGAAGAAGAAGAAGAAGAAGAAGAAGAAGAAGAAGAAGAAGAAGAAGAGAGTAGACAATGTTGTTCTAGCAGTGCTTGCTAATTTGGGATTATGTAGTACAATAGTAAGTGCATGATGCTACAAGAGGGCATTTTTCCAAATCAAGCTCTGACTACATGTATGTTAGGAGTGGTGGAGGAGAGGATCAAACCCTGAGCTTGAGAATGGTATTCATTTCACTCTGCTGGCTGGAGAATTATGGGACCTCAAGTCTTTGAAAAAAGAACTTTCCTTGTTTCCTTTTTTCTTCATCCTCTGATTTCTCTTCAAGAAAAGTGGTAGCTTGCAGAGAATCAGTCTGTGAGCCAAAGTCTCTGTTTGCTTTTTCCTCTAAAATGTTACAGAACAAAAGGCAATTACTGCAGACCACACACACGGCCTCCAAGTCTCTCCGTTGTATAAATGGCATTGAGTACCAGTCCAGTCTTAGCTAAATTTATGTGCACTGCATTTGATGTTTGTTTTTTAAAGTAATTAAAACGGTCATGCTGAGAGCCCCTTGGGTGCATGTTTTTTTATCTCTCTCTTTTTTTTTGAAAAAATTATACTCAGACACATCTGGGTACAATTTCGTACATATCTGTTTAATTCTAATGCACAACTCTGCCCAATGGCTAGGGTAAAGTAGTGGAATTTTCCCATTACGTAATATTATGTGAAAAAGAGAAAAACAACTTAAAGGACAACACAGCAAGGAAACTACTGGAGGCAAACATCAGAAACGAATACAAGCCCTGCCTGGACAAACTGGGGCCTTATTTTTTTCTCAACCACAGATCTGAAGGAAAGCTGTTATTCTCCAACTGGTATGGGTGAATCTGTCAATTTCACTTTTGCACGCATTTTTTCCCCAGTGAGAAAGCAAAATAAGTTCTTCATGTTTGAGTTTTGAAATGCTGCACTGCTGTTGCTAAGTTCTTGTGGAAACCAAATGGGCAGTCTTAGCAACCTGCATGACACTACCAAATCAATTAGGCATAGCAGTTCCCAGTATGAAATGGGCCACGTTGTAAGTTGCTATTCTGCAGCTCTTAAAAAATGTGGAGCACCTAAAACAACTGAGGTGGCAACTTTACATCAGCATGAACATAGCCGAAGAATCAGATGTTCAAATCCAGACTTTTGAACCACTTGAGCGGGACGAACAAATATGTCAGAGTGAAAAATCTCTAAGATTATTTTCCCCAAATTTCAATTTATCCCATTTTAGTTATGCAGGATGTTGTGAGTTCTCATTTAACAAAAAATGACATTCTTCCCTAATCTTTGCCACATCTCAAAAAAAAAAAATTACCCGTATATACTTGAGTATAAGTCGAACCAAGTATACGTCGGGGCCCCTAATTTAACCACCCAAAACTGGGAAAATTTATAGACTCAAGTATAAGTCTAGGGTGGGAAATGCAGGAGGGCCTGGCAACTCCTCCTTTGTGATCTGGTGTGTGTGTGTGTGTGTGTGTGTGTGTGTGTGTGTGTGTGTGTGTGTGTGTGTGTGTGTGTGTGTGTGTGTGTGTGTGTGTGTGTGATGTTTAAAATGACTTTTAGCCACCGAGACAAGTGCTTGGGTTGGTAGGCAAGAAGTCATTTTAAACATTGTACGCCACTCCCCTGCAACATGGGGGGTGTCAGGAGAAGTGGCGTGCAATGTTTAAAATGACTTTTAGCCACTGACCCAAGCACTTGCCTCAGTGGCTAAAAGTATTGACCCGAATATAAGACAAGGGCCCCTTTTTTCAGGCCAAAATTAGGGCTGAAAAACTAGGCTTATATTTGAGTATATACAGTACTTCAGTTCTACAACTCCCGGGAGGTGGGAGTGCCAAAGCTACTGGGGGCGGAGGTTCCCACTGGAAATTATAGCCTCCCTAAAATTATGCTTCCTAAGCAGTGGTCTCCTCCAAGTTTGTCTCATTTTCTTTCAAGCTTGTATGTGATATTTCTACCATCTCTGAATAGTCCAAATCTGCTGTACAAAAGTCTAATTATCCATTTTGGAATCCTCCATCTTCCCAAAGACACCTGAGTCTCTGAAGGAAAACAAAATATCTCCATATTCATAACAGTCAGGGAGCTATATTTTGGCCTGAACACAAGGGGCTGACTCGGTGTGGGGAGGTCCTGGGCAAGTTAACAAGGTCAAGATAACCAGCATCTGTCAATAATATGGGCAAAATCTTACTGTTCATTCTTGGTGTGTTTTTCTCTTGTTGCTGATGGATTTGTTTTTGTTTTTATGATTTCATCTTATTGTTTAAGGGTGTTTTATCATTGCATATTGCATTTGTTTGATTTACCTGTTACTGCCCAGGGTAGTACCTCACACTGATCACACAGTATAAAAGTGAAAGAAAGAAAGTTGTATTTGTTTGTTTATTGAGACCACCTGAGGAGGAGAGAACATTGTAAGTTTTCACAGTGTTCCTCACATGGCAATAGAGACACCTACCACCAAAGCTGGATTGCTTTGTGCACACTTATACCTGAAAATGGTGGCAGGGGCTCTGTTTTAGACCCACGAGGAATGGAGTGAAACATGACTTTGTTTACATTATGCCATAGGATTTCAGCTCATGAAATATTGCAAATCCATGAAACATTGCAAATGTTTCATGGATGGGAAAGATCTGTAGCTCGTTACATGACTGACTGATGACTTTTCTAGCATGTCAGTGTGTTATACTGGTTTGAGTGATGGATTACAACCTGGAAGATCCTGGTTCTAGTCTCCATGGACTGATTAAGGGCCTTTTCACACAAGCCCTAAGATCCGCTGGCCACTTAAATTCAGACCAGGGATCTTGGGGGTTCGTTGCTCTTCTTGCGTCCCCACCCCTCCGCACTTCCTTGATCCTGTCTGCGTGAGGGGAGGGAGGAAGAAAGAGAGGAAAAAATGCAGGCTCACCTCCAAAGCCGATCGAAGCCCCATCATCCTGATTCCTTCTCTTCTGTTTTTTGTTTTGTTTTTTGTTTTGCCTCCCGCCCCTTCTCTTAAAGGGGCGTGAGGCAAAAAAAAAAACCAAACAGAAGCGAGGAGAGCCCGGCACTCACCAGATTAAATCCGGGCCTGGGGATTTTCACCCTTCTAGAGCAGGTACAAGAAAAGTGCGCTGGGACGCGCTTAGGTGGGCGTGGTCGCACTTAATTTCCTGCAAACTCCAGAGCTGGTGGGGAAACAATTGTAAGCTCCGGAGCTGGCAGCCATTTGCTGCGGAGTTTAGGGGTCGTGTACAATCTCTCTAAGTTCTTTGTGTGACCTTGGGAAACTCAGTTCACTTCAAACTCAGAGGGCTGTTGTGGGGATCACAGGGAGCTGAAAAGCCATGTTTATCACCTTGATCTCACTGGTGAAAATATAGGATATACTGTATATGTGACTAACAAATAAATACAAATGAAATAATTATGGTTGTCCTTAAAATGTCATTGGACACTTGATTCCAAAAGTAGCAATATCACTAGCTTATGAAAATGTTTCTTTATAAAGTCATTGAGGTGAATGTGCATTTCATTTTAAAATGTTGTGCCATTGCTATTTTCCCAGTGAGCGTGAATTCATCTTTGCCACAATTGGTGGTTTGGAGATTGTTTTTTCCTTTGTTTTATTTATTGGTTTGTTTGTTTTATTTTTTGAAGCAAGAAGAGGAGTTACATTTGTTGCAGCAGGGCTGATATTTAACGTTTAAAAAGCATCTGTCTATATAGCATTTTTACGTTAAACAAGACTGCTTTGTCCTTCAGTGGTGCCTTTAAGGAAACAAGTTGAATTTCCTGATTGCAAATGGCAAACTCTGTTATTACATACTTTGTGATTTCAAAAAGCATCTGTCATTGTACAAAGACAAATACATTTCTCAGAGAAACATCTGGTGCTTCTTTCAACACGCCTCAGGCTAGGTCTGTGCAATGAATGAAATATGTACTATAGATAGAGTGTTATTTAGTGCTACCTCTTATTTCATTGGTGTTTGGAATGTTTGCATTAATCTCTAAAATATTGGCTCATAAGATGTTCTTGGTTCCACCGCCACTGCCACCAAAAAAGAAAAAGAAAAAGGCTTAACTGTGTGGATGATTTAAAAGAGTTGAAAATATACTTAAGTCTCCAAAAGACATTTCAGCAGAAGCACCAGGAACATTGTCACTTCAGTATCGCAATAGGAGACAAGTGTATAAAAACCAGCTAATTCAACATTGTCATATCTGAAACACAAACGATGCTACCATTCAGTCTGTATAACTACCCATCTCTCCTGTTATGAATATAATTGCATTTGTTCTAATATCCATGTTATTTCCTATCCTGTCACTGTTGTGAGATCTTTATGATCATATTATAGTACTTGCTTTCCTTTATTCCTCCTGGAAGATCTTCTTATTCCCCGCCCCCAACCCCCACATTTCTATTTTAGAAGAGCTGGGATCACATTAGATAAGATGTTCAGCTCACCAGTAGAGATGGGCACGAAACAGAAAAATAGCATTTTGTTTTGTTTTGTTTTGTTTCCTTTGCTGTTTCATTTGATTTCATTACTGACACTTTTTTCTTTAAAAAATTCGTAACAAAACAAAACAATATGAAATGATTTGTTATACTCTATGGATCTGCTCCCCTGGGTCCTAGAGGCACCCAGTTTTGTGTGTAGCTCAAGAGTCAGGGCAGCAGGCTGGAAATTGCAATCTGTGTGCAGAGAGGTGGGACCTAGGAATGGATGATGTACCAGTAAGATATAGTGATCTGTCTGGGAAAAGATGGGCTGCCAGATATATCAGTGTGGAGGATGATTTTATGGTGATTGGGAAAGCAGGAGCCACCAGCCAATCCTCTCTATTTAAAATTAAATAAAAGAGGTTCATGGGTAAAAGAAGCACGGTCTTACCATATCCTCTTGATTTCATATGATTTCTTGCATGGGATCGTTCCCAGTCACCATCCTCCACACTAATATAGCTAACAGCCCATCTTTTCCCAGACAGACCACTATATCTTACTGTTACATCATCCATTCCTAGGTCCCACCACTCTGCACACATATTGCAGTTTCCAGCCTGCTGCCCTGACTCCCTAGGATGTTATTGATACTGTATGTTCTGACCACGGAAAATGAAATGTTTCATTTCCAAAACTTGACGGAATGCCTGCTTGTGTTTTGTTTCATTTCGTAAGTTTCATAACCTTGCAAAATGACAAAACAGCATGTTGTTTTTCATTTTATTTATTTATTTATTTATTTATTTATTTATTTATTTATTTATTATTATTATTATTATTATTATTATTATTATTATTATTATTATTATTATTATTATTATTATTATTATTATACCTATCTTCCAAAGGAACTCTGGGTGGTTTACAGCAATCATAATTGAACAGCAATAATAAAAGCGTAGAGATGCCCATCTCTACTCACCAGTGGAAAATAATAGGCTGTTTTTCCTCCTCCATTATAATTGTCTCAGAAGTATGGGTTTGAGCAATTCGACTTGCCAGTTAAGTCCATGTTTGCCTTCCACTGGCCAATCATGAGGCAGAAGTCAGTGCAATGCAAGACAAAAAGTTGAGTGAAAATATGTGCAATGCATGCAAGACTGTTGCAGGGAAGATGAAGCAAGCTTGTTTTCTGTAGATGCAGAGGGTAGCAGCTAATGTAATAGATTAAAATTACATGAAAAAAGATTTCATCTGGACATTAACCATTTGAGGTTGATCTAGGTGTAGATACACTGACACAAGCATCCTGTCCCAGTGGTAGCTGGGAGCATTCTTTCTGAACTGGAAGCAATGCAGAGCTAAGCCTAGCTCATCCTCAAAGCCATAATGTTCAGATATTTCTCCCAGATGACCCACATTTTGATGTTATTGTGTGCATGTGTGTTGTGCCGTTACAGTCGTAACCAACCCTTTGTGACTCCACGTCCATGGAGTTTTCTTGGCAGGAATACTGGAGTGGTTTGCCAGTTCCTACTCCAGGCACCTACAGCACCTGGTATTCCCTGGTGGTCTCCCATCCAAGTACTAACCAGGGCCAACCCTGCTTAGCTTCCGAAATCAGGTGAGATTGGATGTGCTTAGGGCATCTGAGGTGGCTTTGATGTTAGCAAAACTCCCAAAATAGAGAATTATGGGATCCATAGTTTAAGTAATTATGATTGTGAACATTTCTCCCTAATTTTAGATTTTTTAAAAAATCAGAAGTAGCGAGTTTTAATTTTTAATTTAGTTTTTCTTCCTTGCGTTTCACCAGACTCTGTGGCTGGCATCTTCAGAGGGTAAGGAGCTCAGGGAACAAGGAGTTTCTCTCTGGGCTCCGGGGTATAGAGTGAGTAAGACTGGGGTTCTTAAAGTTGTGGGAAAGAGGAATACATTCAATATCTATCCTTGTCCCTGTCCCTGGAATGTTCTTCTGGTCTTGAGAAATAATTCTTGAGATCACATTAAATGATATAATAAGAAGGGGTATTATTATCTGTGATAAGATATACTGTTATTACTGTTCTTGACGGTAAACCAAAGGTGAACAGTTTTAGTCTTTCATGTTTTGTAAACAGGAAGATCACATCCTAAATCCCACTGCATGGTCCTTCAAACAGTCATGCTTATCCAAATGATGACTTGTTATGCTGTGCCTTACACCACATGCTTTAAGGGGCTTTAATCCTGCAAGCTTTGGTGACACGATTGGTGTAGTAGATGCAAGAGCAAGTTTCTGGGTAGCCACTTTCAGACTCTGGAATAGAGATGGGCTCGACTAAAAAAAAATGGTGTTTCGTTTGTCGTTTGACATTTAGGGGGTCCGTTTCGGTTCGTTTTCGTTTTTTGTGAATTTTTTGCAAAAAAAATCATTTTCGTTTCGTTACGTAATGAAATGAAAAAATGAAAACAAAAATGAAAAATTGCTGTTTCGTTAGCATTCATTACAGTTCAATGTATTTGCCGCAACGAAAACGAAACGCATGACAAAATTTCTGTTGTTTTGGTTCGTTTCATTTCATTTTGGAGACAAAATTTGTTTTTCGTTTCATTACGTAACAAATGAGAAAACAAAAACGAAAATGAAAAATTGCTCGTTTCGTGCCCATCTCTACTCTGGAACATCCTGCTAGGAAAGGTTGTGTTGACTCCCTTTCTGTCATCCTTCCACCAATACACAGTATCTACTGGAGACATCTTCTGATGTTGCTCTTGGCATATGGCTGACTTAAGAGTGGAAGGCTGCCAGCAGTATTACACATTGTTCAATCAGGACTTTGGCATTTGAGGAGGATTATAGTTGAAAGGGTTGTGCTTTCTTTTCATAAATGTATTTCCATTATGTTTGTTTTAATCTGTTAGTACTAACAACATAACATCAGGGGTGACTTGATGACCCATAACAACAACAAATTTGTTACTATGTTTCAGTGGAATTTGTTTCTACTAATTATTGCTGTTGCTAGCTATCTTCAGTGGCATTTTTTGTCAGAAAGGTTGGAGTGTAAATTACATAGCTAAACTAATAATAAGACAGTGAGATGCAGAGATCTGCTGTTTGATCCTCCCATAACTAGATCTAAGAGTATATGTGCCATAAGTAAGTAATCATGTAAGAGACTGCAGATGCCACAAAAATACCAGCTGTAACCATATCATGCAAAGTATGTTTGGTATCACATTCTGATATGCTATAGTCAAAGGAGTCTTGGCTTATTAACTGAACACAGACTATAGCAATCCTCGGAGATGGGGAAGCTATTTATTTTGACTACCTCTCTCAGATTATCCTAGCCAGTGCAATTTTTCCTAGCCAGTATTTGCACCTGTGGGTTCTTAAGAAGTATACTGCAGCAATAGTGCGGGATGATGTGTTTACTGGGCCCTCAGACTGTTTTTTTTTTACCCTAGCTACTTCTGGAAGCATTCTAAAAGCAAAAAATAGAGAAGAAAAATGAGCTTTGCCAAGGGTATTCAGACAAAGAGCTTGATGTGGTCTAAACAGGAAGCCTATGAAATGGCGTGGGCTGATGGTGATGTTGGCAACGATAAGAAGCCAGTTAAGAAAGGACATGATCAAAGTGATGCAAGCTATCATCAAAGAGGAGCATGGAGCTCAAAACTTAAAAGATAAAATTAGAAAACCAGCACCTTCTGCCAAAGCACCCCCTGTCCTGCTACATAAATAGGCAGGAGCAGGATAGGGGAAAAAACTTGAAACCAAACAAGAAATATTTAAACAGTGGTAGACCAAAACTAAGAAACAGATGGAAAAGACTTATTTTAGAAAGTCTTTCTTTCTTTCTTTCTTTCTTTCTTTCTTTCTTTCTTTCTTTCTTTCTTTCATTCATTCATTCATTCATTCATTCATTCATTCATTCATTCTTTCTTTCTTTCTTTCTTTCTTTCTTTCTTTCTTTCTTTCTTTCTAATTTCATCAGGAAAGGAGAAAATGATGGGTGGTTTTATGGGAATGTATTTCACTGTCTCCGACCATGCACTGGTTACTTGTATAGAAGGGTTCATTTGAACTCTCCCTCCCCAGCACCAACTGGTATTATTTTTAAAATGTGTCTTATACATTTTACCAAGAGGTTTTAAAGAGAATCAATTATAGAGAAAATAACCTTCAAGATAGTCATGAAGAATGAAGAAAGTCTACTACTGTTCACAACCTTCCATACATTTCACAGAAGAGTGTGCAGTTTTAGCCTAGATGGAGTCCCTCTTCTCAGATATATTCCTTAGCATTTAAAAGGATAAAGTTTTGCCAAGTGTAGTTTCAAACTCAGGTTTCTTTATTATTTTTGTCTTTAACATGAGTGGCAATAAATGGCATGGTGACAATGACTTTTTGCGAGGTGTCATATATTTTATGTTTATGTTGATCATCACATGAACCCTGACAAAGTTATGGCCTAAGGGGAAAGTACTGTCAAACTGCCTCTAATTCAGAGGCTGCTCATATCACCAAACTGGTTGTTTTCCTTTGGTTTCAATTAGAGATGGGCACGACTTGAAAAAAATTTTTTTTCGAGTTGTCGTTAGTCGGGCCAGTCCCATTTCGGCTCGTTTCCGGTTTTCGTGAAAATTCTCAAAAATTAGTCGGTTCGTTTTTTCGTTTTTTTGTTGTCGTTAGTACTGGTTTTTTTGGGGGGAGCGGGCTCCTGGAGGCACCTCTGTGGGGTGGGTGCCTCCTCTGGCCCGCTATAAAGGGAAAGTGGGCTCCTGGAGGCACCCGTGGGTGCCTCCTGCCACTAGGAAGGGGAAGCAGGCTCCAAGAGAGACCCCTCTACATGGGGGTCTCCCTTCCTCACCTGCTGCTGCTGCAGAATGCTATGCAATAGCCATATGGATATTGCATAACATAATGTGCAGACATGAGACCAGTGTGAGAGTCATAGGGTCATACCTTCCCTGCACAGGGCTCCCGGTCTCACACAGAAGGGAATTGTACTTGCTGCGTGTAGTGCAATGCAAGCAAGTAGATCTGGCTTTAAGGTGGCTTAGTGCAAGAGCTAGGGTTAGGCTAGTGATGGGTAAGGTTACGGTGGGCTAGTGGGTTGCACCTCTGGGTGCCTCTCTGACCCACTAAGAAGACAGTCTGTGACGTGCGGAGTCAAGGGTTAGGGTTAGGGCTAGGGCAGGTTTTAGGGGGCTTTTTGGCACATCCCAGAAGTCTCCATGGCCAAGTGGCCATGCGACTGGTAGGATGGCTCCAAAAATTTGCATGGTTGTCCACTCCCACATGGCTGGCCACTTGGCCAGCCCATCATTGCGCAGGTGTAAATAAAATAAAATAAAATAAAATCAATGGAGGACAGAGGAGGAGAGGAGAGACATTTTGTTGCAAGAAAAAAACCCACTGCTACTGTGAAAAATCTGGCAGTTTATATATTTTCGCGTGTTTCTTTCTGTTGTGCTTGTGTGTTTTTGGACCACGATTTCAAAAACAATATTGTGTTCGCCGCCCCATTTTGGATCCCCGCCCGCACCGCATGGCATGGCGATGGCGACTCGCGAGTCCGGCTGCCCAGGACGGGGGGGGAGGCTGGACCCCCCCTCCAGAAACCACCCCTCCAGTAGGTGCCCTGCGCCCTTAGTCAAGCAGGCATTTTTCCGCCTGCTTTTTTGGCCCGGGAATGGGTGGGGGGAGAGTTTAAAAGTTTTTTCCTGTGCCGTCCGTGCCGCTTGCTTGCGCTTTAATTGCGGCGGCCGGCGGCGAGACTGGGCTTTTTGCTGGCTGCGAGCCTGCGGCGAGTCCCACCAGAGCAGCCCAGGACGGGGGATGAGGGGGGAGGCCGGGGACCTCCAGAAACAACCCCTCTGGTAGGTGCCCTGAGGCACGGCAGGCATTTTCCCGCCTGCTTTTTGGCCGGGAACCGGGTTTTTTTAACTTTTAAAAACTTTTTTTCTGTGCCGCGTGTGGCATCGCGCGATCTCGCGATGCAAGGAACGAGCACGACAAATCAGACCAAAATTGTTCGTTCGTCGGTTCGAGCTCGAAGTCTGGGGGAGTAATTCCCGTTACCGTTTCCGTAGAGTAACGGAACCGAGTAACGGAAACGGAAACGGGAATACCGCTAAGTCGTGCCCATCTCTAGTTTCAATAGTAGAGGCCTGAATCCATCCCATCAAATAACCCTGTCACAGATTAGGAATAAGAAGGAATGGCTTCTACTATTCCAATTCCCTGTATGCCAGCAGAAGGGCCGTTGTGCTGGTTGAACCACCTGATGCAGCTGGTCCCCTCAGAAGTTGTTGGGACCTGCATACACCTCCGCTCTGCTGTCTAAGAGCTGTCAGAGGAAAAGCCAGACAAAAGGTACAGAAAATGGAAGCTCTGAGTTATGCTTAATCCAAACCTCTCCCAGCCCAGGGGCACAACTACAGTACTAGTACAAGGTTAAGACAGGGCAGTCCTAAACATTTTCCAATATCCTTAGGCTAGGAGAAGTTTGCATTCAGCACTGTCAGTTCAACTAGCTTCCAATCATCTTTGCAAGTCAACAATGGAGACTAGGAAGTTGCTCCGTATTTGATCAAACTATTCATCTAGTTGAGTGCCACCCAATCCGAACTAGGGAATGTCCTTTATTGGACAACTCCCAGAATCCCCCAGCCAGCAGGGCCCTGTTGCTGAGGCATTCTGGGAATGAGAGCTCCAAAAGTAACTTTTTCAAATCGTGTCTAAACTGAACCTCAGAGGTTTTAGATGGGAATCCAATCCAGAACGCTGACATGCTTGCCCTTGAGCTATAGGTATTTCTCATGCAGTTCCTATAACTTTCAAGCCATGTGATGGGCCATGCTGCTGTTACTTAGAAACTAATCCTAATGAAATGACACTTTCGGGGAAAAATGTTTGCTTTCATTTTTATTTCATATTTAGTCTCCCGTGGTTTTTAGCAAACTGGCCAATTTCAGGAGCAGTTGACTCAAAGGATTATCACTGCTGTAAACCATTTTCCATGGTGATTTATAATATTTTAATTATGTTTAATACAGGGATTTCTCACACAGCTGGAGTGGGACTGCAGGCACACTGGAGAAAGTAGCATGTGCTGGCAGCTAAGATGTGACTTTCAGCCAGGAAGATTTTATCAGCAGTCCAGTCCCTTTCTCCTTAAGCAGGATAATATTATAAATGCCCTATGTTTATGTGTGCCTTTCTAATCATGCCTGATTCAGCACTATATGTGCTATTATAGATGATTTAGGAAAGTGTTTACACTGCCTCTGAAAAAAAATGTAACAAGACAATTAAATAATACAATGAACATGTTGACTGTTGGGAAGCAATGTGCAACTTTAACTGGCCACACAGTTAACATTCCCTGGTCTCTCCCAGATTCCAGATCCCCTTCTTCCTGGGGAAGACTTTGAGAGTCATGGAATGAGATAAGGAACCATTTAAAACCCCACAACTGGCACTGACAGTCCTGAATCTCCAGAAGCAGTCTTTAATTGTCCCAAAATATCAGCCAAGTTACATAGCCTAAATTGTGCAACAGGGTTTCAGTCCATGGCACATATTTTCCATCAGTACATGTATTATATTTATAATATATTGACATAGTGGACACAAGATTCTGACACAGCACATTTCAAAAACCTGGAAATGTTACATTTTGTAACTTTAAATTTTTAGAATCCCTCTGCTAATATGCCCAAAATTTGAGATGTTTCTGACTAGAGATGGGGATGAATTTAAAAACAGAACACATTTTCTGATGAATTTGGCCATTTTGTCAAAATTTGTTAATTTGTATTCATCATAAATGAAGTTCCACCAACAAACACAAACTGATGAATGTTTAACACCTGTTAATTCATCAGACCATAATATGCCCCCAAGGGTATTTTATAGACACCATATATGAAGGGAAGATTTTTCTGACTCTCCTCTATAATCCCTCCAGGTTTGGTGGAGATTGGAAATTTGGTGTCTGAGCGAATGCACCCATAAGTAGGGCCTCCCAGGAAAGTTCTCCCCATATACCTAGAGACTCCAAACATTTAGAGAATCCTTTTCTGACTCCAATATAAACCCTCCAAGTTTGGTGAAGATTGGGTCTTCCCAACCCAATTGCTATAGTGCACTTTACTGCCCCCCTCCAAATTGTGGTGGATGTATAACTCAGATGTATGAAACCCAGTCTTCACCAAACTTGCCTCCTACCCAATTTGGTGTGTCTAAGTGCCTTGGGAGGCATTATATAGCATTTTAAAATGGAGATGAATCAATTCATTGATTTGTCACCAGAAATTCACTGATTTCTTGATTCATCAATTCATCAGGAATCATGATGAATCGCCAGGCTTTTTCTTTATTTGTCCCCATCTCTGTATCTGACCTATATTCTTCCCAGGATTGGGACCACTGTTTGTGTAAGGATCTCAAATGTGTATGGGATGGAAACTATGAAAAACTATGTTTAGCCAATTTGTTTGCTATTTTTATTCAGATTAGCAAACAATGTTCAGCCAACGTGCAGCCCCAGGTCACCCAATCTGTTCATGCCTTTCCTTTCTACTTGGAACTCCCTCCCGCTGGAGGCCAGGACTGCCTCATCTCTGCTGTCTTTCCGAAAGCAGGCAAAGACCTTCCTCTTCAGGCAAGCTTTCCTCGAATGACGGACTACCTACTATGTGACTTTTATATGGATTACCATACATGATTGCATTGACTGATTTCATAAAAACACCAGTGTTTTCCATGTCACTTTCCACTCCTCATAATGGCTTTTTCTTTTCTTTTTGTGTGCTCTTCACAGCTCTACTGTTACCTTTTAATGTTCTAAGGTGCCCCCCTAGTTTTTAACTTGAATTTGTCTTAATTGTTCCATATTGTATATTGCCCCATTATTGTTAGCCACCTTGGGCCCTTTTCCAAGGAGAACGGTGGGGTAAAAATAATTTAAATAAATAAATAAATAAATAAATAAATAAATAAATAAATAAATAAATAAATAAATAAATAAAATAAAACTTATTCCTGCTGAATTTGAGTAACAAGATAGTCTAAGAGGTTGCAATTTTTTTGTTTGTTTTAAAACAAGGTGAATGCTCCCTGTACACTTTCTAAGACAAAATATGTCTTATAATATTTGTAGACATTGTCGTTCACACCTGCTTCTGAATAGTTCCTGTCTGGTTTCTGTGGTGTACTGTAGAATACAGCTTTGTTTAGGTTTAGTTCTTCTACACTTTCTATACTGCATCATTTTTCATATATATATTTTTAAAGGATATACCCTGCTGTTTGTGCTATTACGTAGAAGCCATATGTCTCTTAAGTGTCCAAGGGGTAGTTTCACACTCCCAGTAAGAGTTTGTGACTTAGCAGGAATTTGAATCCAGGCCTTCTATGTCCTAGTTCAGGGGTGCCCAAACTTTTTGTAAGGGGGGCCAGATTTGGTGGCTGAGAATGTGTCAGGGGTCGGTTGCTCCCCAACCCTGCCACCCCAATGCAAGCCCCACCCACTTTCTTTTAAAAAAACATGGGGTGAAGGAGGGGGAGGGAAGGGTGGGCCAGCCAGCCGCGGGCCACTCAGAATGGCCTGGCGGGCCGGATTTGCCCCCCCCGGGGCGGACTTTGGGCAGGCCTGTCCTAGTTTGTCTCCCATTCTATCACACTGGATATCCTGCTCTGCCCCTAATTATCTCAAAACAAGTAACATTAAAAAAATTCCTTCTTGCATTATCTTCCATCATCTTCTGTTTTGTTCTTCCTTATCCAAAAAAAAAAAAATTCAAAATGGGGCATTTTTCACTAGATTACTGTATCAATCCTGGTTAGAGTTTAGAAAGTTGGGGAGGAAGAGGCTTTTGAATGCCACCTCTGCCATGAGCTGGATCTCGTTTCTGGCAGTGAAAGAGATGATCCCAGAGATCTGGCCTAAAGATGCAGCTTCCTCATAAGGGAGCAGAGCACTTCAGTCCCACATGGGACTAAAGGCTGTCCTCAGTCGGGACAAAGCCTTTGTATCTTAAGGTGGAGACCAAAGGTGTAGCCCATGAGACTGCAAAGAGATGAGTGACTAAGCTTTAGAGCACCTTGCAGGCAAAACATTTCTGCTCACCTGACACTGTTCACCCTGAGGTTGGCCTCCTCTCCTGGAGACTCAGTGGTACACAGCAGTTCCCCAAGACTTAAAATGGTGACCTCAGGCCTGGCAACTCCAACAAACACGCTTCAGTACATGTATTGCCTCCTTAAAAGAAAAACGATATACAGTGGACCCTCGTATAACAGATGGTTTGTACAACATAAAATCTGTACAACATAAAAAATTCCAGAGATAGGGGAAATTTGCTTAACAGAATCACCTATGGGGCGCATCCATACAACATAAAAATGGTCATGATTAGGGATTACTCTGTTTTCAATGCATTCCTATGAGAAATTTGTACAAAGGAAAATTTGCTTAACAGAATTTCATTTGGAACGAATTAATTCCTTTATACAAAGGACCACTGTAACTCTATACATGCCAGGAACATGTTCTACTACTACAGCATGCATAGTACATATGTGAAAGCCCCATATAGGTCTTACACATTACTAAAAAGACTTCAGATGTCATTTATCAGACCCTACACCATCTTTTTTTTTTGCTGTGTGTCAGAAGTCAAAACTGGTGTGTTTTCAGCATTTATGTAACACCTTTTGATCTTGCGTTTTCCCATATCAAGAGCTGTTTGGAATGCTCTCATGTGCTATCCAACTGTGGGATTGTTCCTTGTTTTATTGGTGACATTGTAAACTATTTTGGGATTTGTGCATATAAGAAGTGGTTTATTCCTCCCTAGAACAGCCTCCTGGGTACGTAACATCAATATGAGAACCTGCCATCACAGAAACATTAACACTGTAGATAAGTGCCTGTAAAACTTCTTACTTTTAGAATTGTCTAGTCCTTAGGGATGTTGGGTAGATACAACATGGTCACAAGTTGCTGCAAGGTATTTAATTTGTGGTTCCTAGAGATATGGCAAAGAAACAATGAACAAATGCATACAAAACATGTGGCAAAAAAATAAACCACAGCAGAACAGTAAGATGATAAATTTCAGTTATGTGTGCAACTCCTAGCAAAACACAAACAGGAGAGGACTTGTCCAGCATGGTATAAAGAAGGATAATTAAATGTTAAGAGAAGCAGAGAATGATTTAGCTGAATTTTAGAGGAAATACTTACATGGCAAACTATTCTTTCAGGGCATGTTGTTGCAGTCTCATCATTTTAATCACTTAAAAACTGGAATTAAACCGCATGCTATAGAAAACAAACTCTGATGACCTAAAAAAGAGAACATGGTTTGAATTTTATAGCTGTTTCCTAAGAACAATAGTCCCTTTGTTCATTTTTCCAAACACGTCTTGAATTTAAAATATTTGTTTTTTATCATGTACATAGATGCATTTCTTAATGCACACAATTTTATGAAACCTAACTTAACCATTAAGCTCCACTGGTTTCAGTCACTTAACTTATAAGCACAGCTAAAACCAGATTCATCCAAGACTTCTTATTCTTTTAAAAAAGTTTTGGTGTCATTCTATTGTAATATATCAATAACTGATGGCTTGGCACCTTTGATTATCTTTTAGATGGAGAACAGAATATAAGTAGCTGGGGAAAAACTAAACTGTAGGCATAGGCATGCAGAATACACTGATTATTTTATGATGCAAGAAAATGCATATATTCCATTTATACAGACTAAATGTAATTTTTAAGGGATATATTTTCACCTGTTTATTTCTGTACATCTTTAATTCTGGTTTCTTCATAATTCTACCTAACACGAGAGTTCAGCCAATATTTTACTGTAAGAAATAATTTTTGAAGTGCTTAGTAAGTTTAGCATTAATTTATTTATTTATTGATTCAGTACTTATAATCATTGTTGACACAACTGAAGCAATCATATATTACCTCACTTTTTTGGAAAATAACTGTAGTGCAGCTCATAGTAAAACTCTAAACATATAGTGAAATACCATCACAGTGGCTGGAGTCCAATTGAAAATTCTGCCAGTATGACTCCATTGGCATAAAACTAAGTTGTGAATTGCCCCGAGCACTTGCTTGCTCTGCATTGACTAAGCTTGCCTTATGCCCTCAAGTGTGTTGGAAAACCCTTTCCCTTCACAAGACTGAAGGAAGATTCAACTGCCAGTCAGTTGGTTCTTGCATATGGTAGATAATCATCTTTACCTCAGGCAATAAAACATCTAGGTGGGGTCTCACATAAACCCTTCATACCTCATATAGAGGGTGCACTAGAAAAATGCTAACATGAATATGTTTAAAGGTGGTTGTCAGGTTTTTCCATACCCTCTTAAAACAGTTTTGAGCCTATAATGGTGTCCATACAATGAATTATATTACATTGGTATTTCTAGAGTGGGAAGATCAGTCAACAGTGTTATGTCATTGTCCATAGGATACCTTAATTTGCATTTTTGGAGAGGCTGCTTCTCTGCCCCTCTGTAACATATGAAAAGATGCAGCAAGTAATATTAGTGAATATCAGTTTTATCCTTTCTTTGGATACTATCCTGTCCCTCCCAGTTTAAAATCAAGGGATAATTTTTGTAAGAATCTTGGAGAAACAGCAGATGCCTCTAAAAATAGATAAAACCCCATGAAAGGCTAGCCCCTGGCTGCATAGAGAACTCAGTTTAATGGGTGATGGACCAAAATTAGAAACCAAAGTGAACCTTAGAAAATGTAGGTTTTGTACCAACACAGTTACTTGTAAGTGTGGAGAAGAAAAGGCAACATCACATTGATGTTGGTGTATTGTGCTGCTCCTCTTCATGTGCCATGAAAGAATTGGTGTTAGTAGAGCTACATTCTTTTGGAGTTGCCCATCACTGGGCAAGAGTATCTAATATATACAGTTGTCACCTGCCATTTTGTGGTTCATATACTATGGTCTCTGTATATCACGGGACTGCAATATATGAAGGCAAGGCCCCATAGAGCAAGCTGCATGGGCCTATTTGAGGCCTCTTGCACTTACCCAAGGCCTGGCACTGCCCCAAGAGAGCCTCCATTGGGCTTCCTGGGCCTGTCAGAGGCCCCAGAAATGGTTTCTGGTGACCTGGAAGTGCCTTCCAAAACACAGAAGTGCCTTCTGGATTGCGCGAAACCACTTCTGGGGCCTCCAACAGTCCCAGGAAGCCCACCAGAGGCCCGTTTGGGGCAGCACCAAGCTTAAGGTAAGTGTAGGAGGCCCCAGAAAATCCCCCCAGTCCCAACCCAACCCAGCATCTGCATATCGTAGATTTTCCTTTATTACAGGACGGGTTGGGTCTCTAACCCCCGTGATAATGGGGGGGATTACTGTACTTATCTAAGCATTACAATTTTATTTGTGTAAGCAAGTCCATATTTATACAGGCCATTGTCTTATTTTGTATTATATTATATTATTATATTGTGGTGATTCTGACATGAATAAACAAAGAAAACTTGTATTAACACACTTCCATTGTCTTCTAGTAGGCAAACATTTCATTTGAGCTACTTGAGTCTGAGGTAGGCAAAGGCTGCATTGAGGCCATCCCTTCTTGTTTGATTAGCTCAGTTTAAATCCAGGTCTCAGTTTGCTGAGGTAACTATGGCTCAGGCAACAACAGAAATCCTGGTGTCTGCTTTCCCTCCCCCAACCAGTGACTCAATGTGTGTTCAGCAAACATTTTGCAATATGTGCCAAGCATGTGGGTAAGGCAGGTTCTATTTGCTCTGGGCTTCTGTGGATCAAATTTTGCTGTTGATCCATTATCTTCCATCTTGCCAGGAGTTTATGTAATACCCATCATCGGCAGCCTCCACAACAGTTCATCCAAAAGCTGAATTAACTATGCAAAAATGCATTTTCCCAGTGACAAGCTCCCTGTCTTTGGGACTGTATTCTTGAGACACAGATGGCTTGACTTAAAAGTGCAATATTTTAGAATATTTTATTTATCTGTCAGGTGTAGCTTGCAGTGCTGGCATAGCTTAATGAGCTGCCATGCCTGATTTTGAAGTCAGAAGCTGGGAGTTCAGTCCCCACTGTGCCACCTAGGCAAGGGGCCAACCAAGATCACTGGGGACGTTTGTGGATTACACAAATATACGATCTGAAGAAAAACCAGATGTTTGTATATTGTAAAGGCCTATGGTCAGGAACAATAAAGTTTGTGAGTTTGAGATTGCACAAATATATCTCCCGCCACCTGTGTGTTTTAGCAGGTTACACAGTTCCAGAGCACCACCAGAAGGAAGGATTGGTGAACCATTTCTAACTACAGTACTACCTCTGGGAGTAGTTGACTTGATGACATGTTATCAAGGTCAGTATTATCAAACTATTTTCTGTTTTACCTGAATGTGAAGTACTGGCAATCTGTCAGAAACTGCACTATTCCTTGGAAATTTCAGAGAGAGAGAGAGAGAGAGAGAGAGAGAGAGAGAGAGAGAAGAGAGAGAGAGAGAGAGAACAAAGCAAAAGCAGTCCTGCTTCTTGAGGTCACTTTATAAAAATGATCTTACCTCAAGTAATATGATCTTTATTTTGCACTTAGACATGCATGGGAAGCTGTTTTGTGCGTTCCAGACATAAATCAAATGGCAAGCACACTTCTTTTGATATCTTTTCACATCTACACCCTTTTCTCCACTTGAGGCAGCATTCCTTCTAGATACATGATCTCCATCTCATCTAGTAAGAAACCAAGCTGACACATGAAGAGGACTGAAGTTGGGATAGGTGAGATCCTGCTTCTCTTTTGAAGTTGGGATAGGCGAGATCCTGCTTCTCTTATACAGAACTGCATTTTTAAAGAAAGCATTTTTATGCTAATTAAGGCACCCCAGCATTTAAATTGTTTCAGGAAACAATGAGGTGTCCTGGAGCATGATCCTTCTCTAAAACAAGGTACTCACATCTGGACAGACATGTTTTAGTGTAAGCACACTTTACGGAAAACAGGAGTGCTGTTTTCCCTCTTCAGGTGCTGCAGCTGACGAGGCTATTTTTTTCTCCCCCTGAAGCCAATTGTAAAGGAAGTTTGGGTGTGATCACATGGGAAAATTGAGCAAAATTTAGACCACTTGTGGATCAGTCCACTGTGAACAGTTTTCTGCTCATTACACAACACACAGGAAAATGTGCTCTAGATTGACTTCAGTCCATACCCAGACTTGACTTTCTTGGTCCAAGTGTAAGGCTTCTTCTTTTGGAGGGGTGTGCTGGAGTGATTCCCCAGAACACAGAAGGATTTAAGGGAGGCCATTTCCATTAAATATTTTTTCCCTCCCCAAAGCCCCGGGCTCCAGCTGATTGGTACTGATGTGTGGGAGAAATACGTTTCCCCCTCCCCCAGCACTGATTAGCTGGAGCCCCGGGCTTGGGGGAGGGAAAAGGGGTTTTAAAAGCCCAGGCTTTTAAAACTTTTCCCCCTCCCCCAAGCCCCGGGCTCCAGCTGACTGGCATTGGGGTGGGGGGGAAAGGTACCTCAAGGACTGCATCTCCCTTCATCACCCTACTTGGGTGCCAACATCATCAGGAGAGGCCTTTCCCTCACCACTGTCATAGGTGCATCCGATGGGGACGATGTAGTGTACTATTTGACCCTTTTTATTGTTTGTATTGTTAGATTTTGAGCTTGTCTGTTAATGATGAAAACTGCCATGGATTCTTTTAAAGGCAGGGTAAAAATATTATAAACAAATAAATAAATGATCAACAAAATAGATCTACATTGTTGATAGATATATTGGGATGCATCTGTTTCTATCTATATAGAGAAATTTTTGTAAGCTAAGTTTTCTACGTCATGTCTTGTTCTGCCACATGGCCGAACATTTAAAGCTTGATACTTGCAAAATGAGCCTGTCTGTATAAAGTTTTGGAAGGCTTGCACCATCAAAACACAGGAAATATCAAAGTAAGTGTCCCATGACTTAGCTGAACAAAATATTGAAGTGAAGTGGCCTTTTCTTAAGAAGAAAGAAACAGGAACTTTATAATTTTCTTCAGAATAAAAAAAAGCCTGAGTAATTATTGAATCTTAAGCCAATACTAATAATTCAAGTTATAATTCAAGTTATAATGAGAATACATAGCATTACTTATTATGAGATTGTTAAAATAATGGGAACCTAGATGATTCCGGATTGCCAATAAACTATAAACCTCAGCATACAGTACTATGTTTAGAACAATGGTTCCCAAGCTTTGTACCAAGCTAGAGATGAATTCTTTCCTTTGGCTCTTATCCAATCATTCACCAACTCATCCATCCACTGTTGTGTTGGCTATTGTGACACCTGCAGAAAGGAAGAAGATATGTGCTCTTTCCCTCTTTCCCTCCTATCTTCTGACTTCCAGACATCCGAAATGAAGACACAGCAGCACTCCAACTGCAGTGAATCTCAGGAATCATAGTTTTCCTGTTGTATCTGAAGTCATTTGGGATGCCAGCTGAACTGGGGGCGGGGGGCATGGAGATACTTCCCAGGATCCCTGGGGTTTTGTTGTAACTAAATTCATTCCATGAACGAAAAGGGGGTCTATAACACTTATTTCATTTAGAAAGCCATTTTGATAAGGACATTCGATCTGTAAGAAGGGCCTCCCAGGTCGTTTTTTTAAACTAAAAACCACAAAACCAAACAACAACAGCATTAAAAGAGAGCTGTAAAACCAAGCGCTTTTAGAGGAGGGAGAAGTGAGAAAAGAAAGGGAAAAATGTGACCTCTTCCTTCTGCTGCTGTTGATGCTACCACAGGCACGACCACAAAACTAGCAGCAGCTCTATTATGGGACGTTGGGGCTCATGAAGAAAAAGTTTGGAAATTGGTCAAGGAGCCATCTTTTGCAAGTAAATTTAGGGGAACAAAGGGCAGCCCAAAGCTTGGAAGATATTTTCCAATGCCACCAATAATTCCAACACCCTCCTCAGCTGGGGGGATTCAGCCGTAGGTGACACTGGCTGCAGGTCACATGCCTCGTACTTTGAAGAGTACTATTCGAAGCTCTGTCAGGACAGACCTGTGGTTGAAGACATCTCTCTTTGAAGGCTTGTACAGTTCAAGTGAGGTTTACAAAAAAAAAAAAAAGAAGAACCAAGGAGAGAGAGAGTAGGCCTCAGAATGTCCCATTAGAAGCAGGACTGTTTGCATATCTGATGGAAATCCTGTGTCCTTATTCCCCCCCCTCACACAGACACACACAAGCGGAGAATAAAAATCAAATACATGTCAAAGAATTGCTGTGTTTGTTCAGGAACATAACAGAAAACCATGTGGTAGGCAGTGCCATGAAATATTTATAATAGCACCATTGTTGCTAAAAATATTTCTCGTAAGGGAAAGAGATGAATGATTTCTTTTTTTCTAAAGCACATAACACAGAGAGAGACAACTTCCCTCTCCATACATCAAACTTTTGAGTCATCAGTGGCAATCATGAAGCAAATCATTCAAAATGGACATCAGAGGCAGTTTTGGGCTCCAGTGTCAGCGGATGACAAGGAAAGTACAGGCACACATCAGAGAAGGTTCTCATCAAACTTGTTTTAGGATCTATCTAGGGTTTTCTAAATACGGGCTTAGTGAATTTGTCACTTCACCCTTTGCCTTATCTTCCAGTCTCCTTTAGAAATATTGTTTTGCTCCTTGTCTTCCTCTAGACATACATATTTGTAGCCAACTTTGGGTAGCAGGAATAGATTACTGTCATCCTGATGTATTTAAAAAAGAAGAAAGCTGCTTATATACCGCCCTATAGTACTTAAAGCTGCCTTGGTGGTTTACAAGTTAATAATGGAGCCCCCCTCAGTGAGCTGGATAGTCAGTTTACCGATCTCAGAAGGCTGAGTCCACTTTGAGCTGGCTACTGACCCCCTTCAGTCAAACTCAGATCATGAGCAGAGTCTTGACTGCAATACTGCAGTTTAACCACTGCACCACAAGGCTCATTCTATTTATATAATCATTTCTGCCTCTTCTGTGTCTTATAATGAACGTTCTTCAAAACAGCTCAGTTCCTTCACATATACTATGCAAACTTTAGGTCGGTGTTGACGAATCTATGGCATGGGCGTCAAAGGTGGCATGCAGAGCCTTTTCTGTGAGCATGTTAACATCACTCCCTCACAGCCATGGCACTTCCACCTCCTCTCAGAACACGCCACTGTGCGCTGTGCAGAGAGATGAGTGAAGTGGAGGCAGTGGCTTATGGGCTCCCAAAAATGGTGTGGCTGGATAATAAACTGGGGCTAGGGAGGAGCCCACAAACTGTCACCACCCCTTCACCTGGTTCTCTGCACAGAGCCATTCCAATACCACGAGGGTGCTGTGGCCGCAGGAAATTCAAAAGCCTGCTCTTCAATCCTCACTTTCCCGAAGTGTAGCACCTCCTGCTACCCTTCGGGAAAGTGAAGACCGAAGAGCAGGTTTTTGAATTTTCCATGGCCACAGTGAGGGTGCTGTGGCCAGGGGGAATTCAAAAACCTGCTCTTTGATCGCTACCCTTTGGGAAAGCAAGGATTAAAGAGCAGGTTTTTGAATTTCCCACGACCACAGTGAGGGTGCTCTTAGATTCTTGCTTTCTGGAAGGGTAGCACCCCTGCTCTTCGATCCTCACTTTCCCAAAGGGTAGCACCCTTCGGGAAAACGAGGATCAAAGAGCAGTTTTTTAAATTTCCTGTGGCCACAGCGAGGGTGCTGTGGTCATGGGAAATTCAAAAGCCTGCTCTTCGATCCTTGCTTTCCTGAAGGGTAGCACCCAAAGCATTTGTAACCTGGGGTACCACTGTATTTAGGTTAAATTGCCATATTGATACTTTGTGAAAAATAAGTGTGTTTTGAATCACAGTTTGGGCACTTAGTCTCTAAAAGGTTTGCCATCACTGCCTTAGGTGATACTTGTGTGGTTTAGTATAGCCACAATATTTGCATTCTGTGTTTTGGTACTTCCTGGACGGATCAGCCATAAGGGCAACAAAGTCATTGGACATAAGCCACCTCCACCTACACAGTCCCTCTATGATGTCACATCAGAACAGTCATTTACTGCTAGATGACTCACTGTCTGTAGCCTTTCAATTACTAATTTGTACCCTGTGCCATTCTGAAGCATTTGCCCAACTCTGCAAATGTCTAATGAAAATAGATAGAAGGGTAGCTAGATGGATAGGTGGGCAGGCAGACTGCTATGTGGTGTACATTTTGCTTTCTAAAATGCATTTTTAACCATCTGATGTTGCAACACATGAAAGTATAACACAGCAAAGATAAATGGCTAGAATGAAAGGTTATGCTTTAAAAATGGCTTCATTAAGTTGAATTTCCTGCCAAATTTCACTCTAGCTAGTTTCCAGAATATGTCAAAATGTATCAGACAATAAGGCGTCAGTATGATTAATATCCCTACTATTTCTTTCTTCTCCTCAAAATGACCTTTGGCCAGGGATGAATAGGCTTGCCATTTCAGCATGTTAACGGAAATGTTTGTAAACATATGACATCCTTTCTTCCATTAGTTTGTCTCTACTCAGACATCTTGACCTATTCTACAAGAATGACTAGTGTGAGTAATCTCCAAAGACTGCACTCCTGTTTTGCTCGACCCTTTCTCGAATCTAAGTGGAAAAATAAAATTAGCAGTGGGCAGCACATGAGAGTTATGAGCTGATGAAATGATCTGTTTATATGTCAAAAACTTCCCATACAAGTTTGGGAGTGATCCGGGAAGCCAGATATTGTCTGAATAAAAGCTAAGCCTAAAAAAGAAAGAAAGAATTCTCTCATAAGGTGAACAATATGGTGAAGGATAATTACTTGACAAAATAAATAGGTAGGAAGGAGGACCCTAACCCTTGCCCTGCCCACTTATTTAACTCTTCCCTTGTCTACCCAAGTCACTTTTCTCATGCATCGGCATGGGTTCTTGTTTAGGTGGTTGGTTTGTCATCTAAGTTCTGAGACATGAAGCGAACCCAGCTGAGAAACAAATGTTTTACATTTGGCTTTAGAAGACAAAAATCCATTTGTGTGGGAGGATTCAAGTACGCTTTTCTTCCCTGGTCACTAATTCTCTCCTTCAAGTTGGACTGTGACCATAATTTGGAATCAGGAGCCTTAGAACCAAGTTCATGGTGTGGGGTTTTTTAAAAAACCAATAAGCACAAGATTCAGCATACCAACTGCATACATTTCCATTGAGAAATAAAATACTCCACTTGTAAAATGTGAATTAAAATCTTCTTCTTTGGGCGTTTATACACGACCCCTAAACTCCGGGGCAAATGGCTCCCAGCTCCGGAGCTTAAAAATGTTTACCCACCAGCTCCGGAGTTAACAGGAAATTAAGTGCGACCCCGCCCACTCTAGCGCGTCCCAGCACACTTTTCTTGTACCTGCTCTGGGACAGTGAAAATTATTTGATCCGGTGTAAGGATAGTGAGTGCCGGGCTCTCCTTGCTTCTGTTTGTTGTTTTTTGGCTCCCGCCCCTTTAAGAGCTACTTTTACAGAGACGAGAGGCAGAACGAGGTGAGCGGCATGCTTTTCTTTCTCTTTTTCTCCCTCCCCTCACGCAGCCAGCAACCAGGAAGTGCGGAGGAGGTGGGAATGCCTGAAGAGCAACGAACCCCTAAGATCTCTGGTCCGAATTTAAGTGGCCAGCGGATCTTAGGGGTCGTGTAAAAAGGCTCTTTGTCAGCCAGGACCAAGAACCTCATGATATGAAGGGAGAGGGGGCGGTGGTATATGACCCATGTTTCTTTGTTTGAAGAACAGGGGTGTGACTTAAGAAACAGCCTTTTACAACTGCCCTGCTTGCCTCCAACAAGAATCCTGTCCTGGCTACAACAACATCTAGTCATGGATTTTAAGAACATCATCTAAATAAGGACTTTAAAAGTAACCTCCTGGTGAAGAACATCTTTCACCATGTCTGAACTTCTGGGACCTGCTTTGAAGAAGGGTGATTGACTGCAACCGAAAGCTTGCAATGTTCCTTTTTTATTTTTATTTTTAATAGTGGCCTATGAAGGTATCGCCTGTAACCTATTTTTGCAATTATGATACGAAGTTGAAACTTAATTTTGTAAACCCTTGAACTGTGCACATTATGGCTTTAGAACCTTTTTACTCATACAGAAGAAACGAACAACAGCTAGCAGCTTCTGTTGGCCAATGACCGGTGTGGCTTGGCTAATACATACTAGCAGTTTTACCTTGCATTTTGTCTAGTCCACAGAGCAGACAGCTGTTTCCAGCCCCAGCTACCTGTTTAAAAAACTGACTGGGTTTGAGTTTGGTGTGAAGATCTAATATTGATCCTTTATCATGTAGCCATTTGGGATTTCAATTTGTTCATGACTTTGAATGGCAAAATGCATTTTATTTCAAGCCAAGGGTATCTAAAGATAGAGGTTTAACTTAATGGTGAGAGATTGTACCTCAGCAAGAAACAATAACTATAATTATAAAATCTGAGAAGGCAGAGAACTCAACAAGGACATTTTTCTCCCTCAAGCATTGTCCACCCAGCCCAAAATAAAGAGATGAGACACGTTTCTGGGATTAATACTAGGCCACAATTTATTGACATTATATTGTACCATATCTCCTATTGTTATCATAGAAGGGGGACCTGAAATGGGGGTGTCAACTGGAGAGGTAGCGCCCCCCAGTGATGGCAAAATTGTGGGTAGCCCTCCCCCAGCCCTTTACGGCTTAGGATCATAAATCACTCTGTTCTGTCATATCTACCATACTTCTACACCTAATTTGGAAATTTATGGGCTGCCAATGCACAAGGTACTATATCCTACTTCTACCCTGAGGGGCTTTTTGCCACTTGCCCTTACTGCTAATTGTGACCTGAGATAGAAGGTGGAAACCCCATGATGAAGAGAATGGGATGGGCGAAAAAAAGCCACCGCTCAAGGCCAATCAGAGCAGTGGCCCAAAATTCCCATCCGGCCCTTACATGACCAGCTAGTCTCATTCTCTTTGAGGGAACGGTGGGCAGGCCCAGTAGACAAAGAGGGTGCTGACCTCATTGCTGGCCCTTTACATGGGGCTTTACTGCGAGGGCAGGTGACCCGGCAGTTGGCAGCTGGCCAATCCTCCCAATTGCTCTGGCAAACCCCCATTGGCCAGCCTAGCTAGTGGGCAGCATGTCTCTCTCAGGTGGGTTGACAAAGGTGCCCCTCCCAGCACTGGGCTGGTCGGAACCCCCATTCTAGCTAGAGCTTGACTTCCAGCAAAATCAAATGGAGTTATCATTATACTCATTATCTAAACTCATGAATGCTCCATATGTTTGGTTCAAAAGAAGTCGGTATAACAGAAATAGACAATGACAGACAAGTTCTTGTTTGCCTTAGGAAAAACTAAAGGATTTTTTTCTCTCTCACTTTTGTCCTCACATGGGTCTTATTTCACTTCCTTTGTGGTTGCATTGCAAGAGATCTATGACAGAAACCCTGATGATGGTTGCTGACACACACACACACACACACACACACACACACACACACACACACACACACATATATTTCTTTTGTCAAATAGGAAGAGGAAAAAAATACAGTTAACATTTTCCAGGAGCACATTTTAAAGGGCTCTACGAAACTGCCTTCTTTTGCTTACTTCCTTCAAGTGCCCAGTTAGAATGAAGAATGGTGCCTTGTGTTATATCTTCAGAAGGGAAATTATCCCCTAAGGCTGTGATGCTCTAACTTGATTGAAGGCAGAAGGTTTAAGGAAGCCACATCAGAGCTAATCCTGGTTTATCGATCCTTCCTACAGAGGCAGAAAATTATGCCAATTAAAGTTAAAGTTGGAATGAGAGAATGTAGTATTAGAAGAACACCAGCATCCCAAAGACGATGCCTCTCAAGAGAAAAGAGAAATTGTAATTGAGTAAAACTGACAAATAGTTTTCAAAAGTTTTTTTAATGCCAAAAATAACCACTGACAAAGAAATGCTTTGTCATAAAGAGACATTTCCAGATGTACTTTTTCTCTCAAAATGAAGGTCGAACTAGACAATATGTCTAGCCTGAATTAAGAAGTGGTACTCTGTTGAGTGATTAATTTTTTTTTTTGTCAAGGCACATAATTTTCCTCACTTCTGTGGTCATTTGCTCCAGTTTGTTATTTATCTAATGATAGACAGCTAACCAATTCCATTTCTCTTATTGAGTAAACAGAGTGCACAAACTGTTTGTTAATGTAATTCTAATAATAACTGTGTGCTGTCAAGTCAATTCTCACATACCCTTCCATTCTTCTGGGGCATGCTGGGACTGTGCAGCTTGCCCAAGGTCACACAGGGTGGCTATTACTCACAGGAAGCACCGCAAGGAACTGAACTCTTGAGCTCGGGGTCCACAGCCAGATATCTAATTTAAGGACCTTAAGCATTTCTTAAATTTGAATCTCATGTGACACACAATAAGCTGAAGTTTCCATTGGAATGATATCTCTTGGGAAAGTAGTGGGCAAGGGCATGTTGAAAGCATTATCAGGAGCATAGGGACTGGAAAAATGTTTTTCTTTCTTTCTTTCTTTCTTTCTTTCTTTCTTTCTTTCTTTCTTTCTTTCTTTCTTTCTTTCTTTCTTCCTTCCTTCCTTCCTTCCTTCCTTCCTTTCTCTCTCTCTCTCTTCCTTCCTTCCTTCCTTCCTTCCTTCCTTCCTTCCTTCCTTCCTTCTTATAGTGGTCATGCTGGCTGTGGGATTTCTAATTTCTGCATTTTAAGCCATGAAAATCGACATTTTTATTTGAATTCATTACATTATTTTTTTGCATCAATAAGTCACCTTTTTCTCAACAATTCACAGAATCCCATAGATAGCATGGCCACTGCAAGAAGCGAGGGAGGGAGGGAGGGAGGAGGAAAATTTTCCCAGTCTCTGTGCATTTGTAATGTTTCACACATGCCCTCACCCATCATAAGACTTTACCTTTAGCAGGACACTGCCATGTCATCCTATCCTCACTCCTAGTTGTTAGTAAATCTGATCTAGAAGTCAGGGTTGTGCTGCCCAATATTTTCCAAAGGCAGAATTGCTCTGCCCAATAGGTTTCAAAAACAGAATTAAGATTTATTTATTTTCTTTTTTTTAAAGCAGTGAACAGGTCTAGATTTTCTAGTATTTATGTGCTCACTTTTGGTCCAAACTTTCCATAAATGTTTGCATTATTTTAACTCTGAGCCAGCAGAGTCACCTCATTTCTCTTGACACCATCAAGGCATAATTATCTTCACAAGCTCTTTATGTGGTGAACCAGGTAGTCAATAACCTAAACAGACACATCTGCAAAGCTAGCATTTTGCAGTTATTCCTCTTTACCTTTCACTTAAAACAAAAAGAAAGCAAGATGTGTGTTTGACATGTGCATATTACAAAGACCAGATTGCAACTTGGTATCTTCCATGTGAAAAACAAAACAAAACTGTAAACTGACCTTTTACTATTGTGTTGAGAAAGCCAAGGACTTAGGAACAACAACCAGGATACAGAATGCTAAGACAATTTGGTCATTCTTATGTGCAGTTTGAAAAGAAAATATGTAGTAGTTGACAGCCTTTTTCTTTGGAGAGAAATAAAATACAGTTTGTTAAGTGCTTGTTAGGATATGTTGCAATAGGGTTATGTCAGCCAAAAACCCTTCTTATTCCCCATTCTTCATTTGTAGGCAGTATTTTAGTCCTATGAGTGTTCAGATCAGCACCCTGGACTTCTGCGACATGAGATCTTCAACCTTCAAGTACTGCCCCCTCTCAATAGATGCATTATTCATGCACTAAAAGAAAAAAATAACTGGTGGATATCTCAATGAATTAGTTCTATGGCCACAGAACCAGAGGTTGGGAGTTCAATTCCTTGCTGTGCCTCCTTGATAAGGTCTATAGCAGTGGCAGTGAACCTTCAGCACTCCAGACATTTTGGACCACAACTCCCACAGTCCTTTGTCATTGGCAATCTAGGCTTGGAATTCTGGGAGTTGTGGTCCAAAACATCTGAAGTGCTGGTCTATAGGGTTTCTTCCACCAATGCCGTCTTAAGAATGTAGTCAACCAGTTTGATGTAAACACCACTGTCCAACTCCTTCTCAGGCACAAACGCATACTTGTGTATTCATGCAAGTATCTCTCTGTGAATGTAAAAGATTCCTCTTACTCCCTAATTATGATGGGAAATTTTGTAAAGCTAAGTACGTTTTAGTAGTTACATGCTATTGACTCTTTAGAAAACCATATTTTCCCTGTCAAAATTGATGGAACAAGTGGATGAATTTGAATTAACAAACCTGATTCTGATGTCACAGGAAGAGTTATATGACACAAAATGCTAAAGTCTAAATCCATTTCTAAGGATCAAAAAGGGAAGCAGATGGCAGACCTCATGAGATGAGGATTAAAAGGAATACATATAGCAAAAGAATCAAAAATGAAAGCAGGAATGCTATCGTTAGGTATGTTTAAAGCTCTTGATTTGGTGGAATGGGATTGATTAAAAGTATTGATTAGATTTAGGGTTTGGTACTCGCTTCAGCCATATGATATGACAACTATACTAAGAGACTACAACATTAAGCAAAATTAAATGATGGTGTAACAAAAAAATCTTTAGATTGCAGAATGAGACAGGTATGCCCCCCTTTATCCATTTTATTTATATTTATAATAGAGTTACTAGCAAATGTAATAAGAGATGATAAAGGAATGAGAAGTATAGGATTCAAAGAAAAACAAAACAAAAACTATTTGCAGATGAAATGTTATTAATTATCAAGGATCCATTAGAATCTAAAGGTAAGATTAAAACTCATTTAAAAATATTTGAGGAAGCAACTGGATTAAAACTTTTATCCAGTTTAATCCAAAATGACTTCCAAAACAATGCATTTACCCCAAGCCTGGCGCTGCCCCGAACGGGCCTCTGATGGGCTTCCTGGGCCTCTTACAGGCCCCAGAAGTGGCTTCTGGTGAACTGGAAATGACTTCCAAAATAACAGAAGTGACTTCTGGGCTGTTGGAAACCACTTGTGGGGCCTGTAACAGGCCTGGGAAGCCTATCAGAAGCCTGTCCAGAGAAGCAGCCAGCTTTGGGTAAGTACAGAAGGCCCCAAACAGGCCCACACAGCTTGCCTCGGGCCCAGCGCCACCCACCTGTGCCTTCATATACGGCGGTCCCACAATACAGTCACCCCCTGCCAATCGCGGGGGTTAGGGACCCACCACACCCATGATGCATGAAAATTCGCAATATGCAGAAGCGGGTGGGTGGGGCGGGGGGCGATCGCACGCCTGTCTGAGGCTTCTCGGAGGAGCGTGGGGGAGAGCGCAGAGTGAACCAATCACCCCCCGCCATCCCCCGCGGCTCCAAGGCTTCTTGAAGGAGCATGGGGCGGCGCGGAGCGACCCGATCGCCCCCCGCCACCACCCCACATGGCTCCAAGGCTTCTCGGAGGAGCGCAGGGGCGGCACAGAGCGACCCGATCGCCCCCCGCCACCACCCCACATGGCTCCGAGGCTTCTCGGAGGAGCGCGGGGGCGGCGCGGAGCAACCCGAACGCCCCCACCGCCCCGCGTGGCTCCGAGGTGCAGGTACTGCGATCCCACGATGTAGTGGGACCACAGTACCTGAACTGCAAAATGGCGGGGGATGACTGTAAACTGGAACCGCAGTATATGAACCGCAATATGGCAGGGCAGTACTGTACTAATAAACATGGGCTTTAGCATCTTATATGCCTTCTGATATGTTAAATTTAAGAAATGCTCAGGCTCCTGAAAGAATGTTCTTGATTTAAAAAAATCAAGAGTGAGGAAACACATTTTCTACAGACAATCCTCCAGAGCCAATCAACTTTCCCCAAATGATGACATTGCTAAGAAGACCGAGGCCTCACACTTTGGAAACTTGGTAATTCCAGACATGTAAAGCAAGCCCCTGTCCCTCCGGGTCTACATCAGACATTGACATTTATTAAATCAAAGAGAAGGAGACACAATCAGTGATGTACCTTCATTAGGACTCTCCAGTGGTCTCATAAATTCCAGCAGCCAGACCCTGCAGAGAGCTGTAATGAAATGCTCATATTAGCACAGGCTGCAGGCTGCCATTAAATTGCTTTAACCCTTTCTTACCGCAAAGCAATGGCAGAGCTTTCGTTTAGGGTTGTCTGGACATTGGGTAGTTGGCTTGTGGAGTAAATGAACCAGATGGCTTTATTAATGCAAAATGCACATTTCCATACTACCAGTTTCTGGTTTAGCTACCTACTTGATGCTCCATAGAGGTACCAGGCCTGAAATCCCATAGTGGAGCTAATGTCACGTAAGGCTGTTGGCATCATGAGACACAACAGTTTTTCATAAATTAATTTTTTCAGAAACTAAAAACTGTCCTATAGCTTGTGGCCCCACAACACCTTCCCCTTGGATCTAAAGAGATCCTCAGCACCTTCGGATTGAGGTGGGAATCAGCCTTATGTGACATAAGTTCTATCTGGATTTCAGACAGCAGCTACATGTATATCTACATCCTCTATAGTCTGCTGTATTCATCTAGTCCAGAGGAGATACGGTCTCTAGAGATATTAGGGATATACATGTCCATCCCTTCTTGAAAGGCCCTTTGCACTCTCACAGGCTGTGTGTGTGTTTAAAAATCAGTGGAAGGGGAGAGAGGGTCTTAGTAAAAGCAAAGGAAAATTTCTCCCCATGCCTTCTAGATGGCATAAGGGAACTGGAGAAAACACAGGAAAACAAATTACTTTTGGTGGGGTGTGCGTATGAATCCTGGGAGGTTCCAGGGGTTCTAGAGTCCAAATTCAGGCCCCTGAGAGCCTCATCTTGTCCACAAGCTGCATGTTGCTCGCTCTTGAACTAGCCCAATCCCCTACTGATGAAGGTAGACCATTGTTATTAGCAACCCAGTAGAGAGCCATGCAACTACTCTAGAGATTTTACTCACAAGCAAGTGGTCGCTGTGTGTACGTTTATGTTTGTGAATAACTGGAATTTTCCCATCAATGAAAGAGATTTACCTAGATGAAAGACAACCCAAACATTTATTATTTATTATTTATTTTAAATATTTTTAAAATAAATAAATATTTTTCTCCTTAACAAGGACTCAGGTTGGCTTATTTCATTAAAAAAGACAGTATTTACAAGAACTGGAATTACAGAGCTGGAAGTGATGTCTGTTATCTAGTCCAGGTCCCTGCCAGTGCAGGAAATTCACAGGATTGTTCCTTGGCCTTTGGGCTAAGTCAAGTGTAAAGTATCGTACTCTACTTACTGTATAAAAACTAAACCATTCTTCTTCTTCTTTTATTTTTTTTTAGCAGTCACTTAGTTGATCCTACTAGTAAACAGTTAACAGAGCCAGATAAGCAAGGACAGTCAGGAAGCAATCCAAAGGAACTCGCAGCGCATAACCACAACAATGAAGAAAGAAAAAAGTAGAATGTGAAACATTGCTAGCTTAAATATATTTCATTTTCTCCTATGCATAGGTAAAATGTCAGGAAAAGAGGTTGCAAGGGGATATATACTACAGAGTCTGAAAGTTCCCCAGTGCCTTGGTGGTTGGAGGGTCTCAGGGGGATCCTGGAGTTTACTGGGGGATTCACTTCTCATTCTCCTTTTTCATTGGTGCTGCTAGCAGCTCAGTCTATATATTTTTAAGCCTGCTTCCTGAGTGCAAGTCACTGACTATCTTTAGTTATAAAAATCAGTCCCACAAATGCCAGGCATTGCTCCACCTTGCAGTCTCTGCAAAATTGCACCAATAGCCCTACCTCTGTGCCTTTTGCTCGTGTGTCTGAAGCCAGTGCACACCCCTCATAATAACACAACTCTAAAAGTACCCTTTTAAGAATATGCTGATGAATTTTGCCCCTGGGTCGTGTGTGTGTGTGTGTGTGTGTGTGTGTGTGTGTGTGTGTGTGTGTGTGTGTGTGTGTGTGTGTGTGTGTGTGTTGTTGTTGTTGTTGTTGTTGTTGTTGTTGGGTTGTTTTTGCTTCACTCCCCCATCCCCCCCAGCTGCTTTCTTCACTGCAGTTCTAGCACTGCTTACCTATACAGGTCTACTCAGAGGTTCATCCTGCTGAATGCCATAGACCTTGCTCCCAGATAAGTGAGGATAAGGTTGCAGCCTAAGGCTGCTTCCATAGCTCTTCTGTCCCTCCTGTTCTGCTGTGGCCTTGTCTCCTGTGACCCTGTCAGACTGACTCACAAGCCCAGGAAAGAGTTATCAAGCTGACGTTTTTCCTCTGGGATCCGTTTTGCCCTTTTGCTATAGGGATTTGTCAACAGAAGCATGCCAGCATTACTCACAGTTTTGAATTAAAGCTGGGGCATTCCTAGAAAAGAAAAGACAAGAAAAGAAAATACCAACCAAGGAAACAAGGAAGCACTCAGATCAAAACCCCAAATGTAGGGGTTTTGACTACGTGACTAATGCCCTGACTTGTTTTAGGTGTCTTTTTATGTTCCAAAAAACAAATGGATGTCTTCTTATGTTCCTAACAACAAATGGATGCAGCTAACTAAAGTTCTATTTATTATTTTGCAAGCTAAAGGGGGGGGGACCACATTGCACAAATCGCTGGCAAGATGCATGACGTCCAACTGCATTGGTATGGACAAGTCTAGCATGTCAAAGAGGAAAATCTGGCTAAAAAAGGTCTTACCCTGGAAGTCAGCAGATCCCAACCAAGGTAACGTTCAAAACAGCACTGGAAATGAAAATGAAAACAAAATTGTCAGCACTGACCCAGAAATGAAAATGAAATGTCTCCTGAAATTGTCCCAATTTGTTTTGCAGTTCCAGACCCAGCTATATAAATTCAATAATAAATAAATAAATAAATAAATAAACCATGCCAAATGGAAGGCAAAAACAAGAATAGCGGACCCCACCACCAAGTGAGACAAATGCTAAGAAAAAAGATAAAGAAGAAAGAAGAAACCTAAAGAAAATTCAATGTGAAAAGAAAAGAAATGTGAAATAAAACAATAGTGAAAAACATGTCAGTGGGAGTAAAAGAAAACTGTTACAAAGTATGTTGAATGTGGTACATAACACCTGTGAGGTTAAGTATAATAAATAAAAAATATATCCAATAGGCTGGAGTTGTAAAAAAGAAAAAGGGACATACCTGCATATGTGGTGGTTGTGTGAGATAAGAAAGAAGGAATGGATGTTGATTTTTAAAGAAATTCAAGAATTAATAGGGGAACTGATTCAAATGTCTCCATAAAATGTATTGTTAAATACTGTATAGCTGTGGACACACACACAATTGAAGAAGGAGGAGTTGGAGCTAGTAATTACAGTGGTAATGGTGACAAGGTTAATTTTTGTTAAATACTGGAAATTCGACAATCAAATAACATTGGAGGGCTGGTATAGGGACTTTTAGTATATAGCTATTAATGATAAATTGACATGTGAAATTAAAATTAGGAAGGGATTGAAAAAGTCTAATGATTTTAATAGAATATGGGATAAAATGTTGGGATATATATTTCAAAAAGGTAAAGGGCACACACCAGGAGAAGACTCATTGTAGTTTTGGAGCGAAATTGGATGGCTAATATTTTACGTTTTGTAAGGCTTTGCTAAGTCCAGAATGGGTGATGGGTTCCACAGGGTTTGTCTTGTTTTGTAGTGTTTCAATTAACTTTTTTTCCTTTTGTATAAATGTTGTTTTATGTGTTGTACTATAGTGTTTTACTAAATAACTTTTTTAGAAGTGAAAGGAAAAGAAAATCATATGTATGGTGAATAATCTGATATATTGTAAAAGAGCTGAGTAAAATAACAGTGATCTGCAAAGCTGGAGGCAAGCAGCTGCCTGTAGGAATTTCTGAAACAACCCAAACTGACTATGCAACTTACTACAGTACTGACTACTTACTGGAAGACTAGGGATTGGCTGCCTGATGGATTGTTCACCCAGCTCTTCCCTGTTAAGTTGCAGTGCACCTAAAACTAGTTAAGTTACTTCGGCACAGATTTTCACAAATGTTTCTTGCAAGAAAAACACAAGAATACTGATGTAGATTTCAGGCATCAGCAGAAGGCCTTATGTTAGTTCTGTTCTAACTCAAGAGTTCTATGATTCCATGAAATCACCCACAATTTGCTTCACTTTGGTGAAACCCAAGATCTGCCATCCACCTCACATCATCTAACTGAAGAGCCAACCCTAAACTTATAGTAGCAAAATGAAAGTTAAATCTTCACAAAGAGGTAACAGCACCGTCAAAAAGTCATTGCCAAAGATAATGGAGCATATCAAATAACATTTTTTCCAGTATGAATACACAGTGGGGTCTGATGTAATTCACCCCAAGCATCTTAGAGGAGTTTGATGGATAAGCACTAAATGTCATACACGAGGAATTCATGGAAAAATTGACAGAGCTGGCAGAAGAATGGACTGGAGGTCTTTCTGTGACAAGAATAGTAAATCAATCAAATGCTTGCTTCACTTCTTTTTGGATGACATTTTGGCAAATTATAATACAGTGAACTTTTAAGAACATAAAGGAGGGGAGGTTTGTGGTCCAAGTACAGGGTGGAAAGCTCAGTCCAAAAGTTCAAAGTGAAGCTGCCCAACCAGTTTGAACGGCACACTACCTATGACCTAAAGGAAAATGGAGCAATTACCCGCTATTACGAACATGTTATTAAAAAATTAAATCATGCTAGGTAATATGGTTCTCTTTCAGAAAATTACTGGTTGGGAATCTGCAGCAGGGGTCAAGATGATGTTACCACTTAAAAAATCTCAGAACATGGCTGGGGATGCCCAGTTCTGCATAGGTCAACTGTTTCAGGCAGCTGGCGCAATCAAATGGCTGAGAAGGCACATATTCTGTGCACCAAAAAGGCTCACTTTGCCAGAGGTGCCCTTCTCAATTGATCCTTCCATCTGCCAGGGAATCAGCCCATCCCAGTCCCCAAAGGTAGTAGCTCTACAGATGAACCAAAAAAGTTACAGTCTGGGCATAGATCAGGATTGGGTTGGAGTACAATTCCTCATATGGTATGTTGTATGATCACTGGGAAACAGATCGCACCAGACTCTCCACAAATGGTGTAAAATGAGATAAATTTCCCCTTGTCATCACATAGTAACACAGACTTCAAAAACTCTGGGGGCCAGTCCTAAATGAATTTATGGCAAAGGACTCTTTTAGGTAGTCAACAAAATGTTGACCCAAAAAGAGGTACAGTAGTGCCTCGTAAGATGAATTTAATTCATTCTAGGAGTCAAATCATCCTATGAAAAATTTGTTGTACGAGACACGGTTTCTCATAGGAATGCATTGAAAACCTATTAATCTGTTCCAGATAGAACAGATTCATAGACTTTCAGTGCATTCCTATGGGAAGACTGTCCCAACCCTCCCCCTCAACCACGAACAGCCAAAGACTGACCTCCACAGCCCCACCAGACAGCTGACTTTGACAGGTTGGACCTGTCAAAATCTGCTCTCTGGGGGGTTGCGGAGAGCAGCCTATGGCTGCCAGTGATTGAGGGGGTAGCCACCTCCTCTTCAACCGGGTCTCCACCGAGAGTCGAGCGAAGAAGAGGAGGAGGAGGAGGTTTTATCCTGCCTTTCCTTCCCTGTAGCATCCGATCCGTTCATGCTACAGGGAAGGGAAGGCGGGATAGAAATCACCACCACCTCTTCCCCGGGATTGAGATAAGTGGCTGTGGCAGGCAGGCAGTCAATTTTCAAAGGGCTGGAGCCAAGCTGCCATGGGCTGAAGCCCTTTGAAAACCATGCACCCACCACAGTGAGCAGATCACCACCGCAGCTTCCTTTCTGATCCCCCCCTCCCCCAGTGGTGGCCAAAGCAGGATCCTATTGATCACTGCCCACCCCGTGTGGCTTTGAAGGAATGTGCACTTCCCATTACCTCATAAGACAAATGTAAATGGGAAGGAAAAAATTGTCTTATGATTTTTTTCCTATCCCCGGAAATTACATTTGTCTTACGAGTTTTTCATCTTAAGGGCCATTCGTCTTACAAGGCATTACTCTATATATGCATGTATGTTGGAGTAGGAACTGGCAAGCCTCTCCAGTATTCCTGCCAAGAAAACTCCATGGCCACGGGGTCATAAAGAGTCAGTCGCAACTGTAATGATACAACAAAAATGTCTGTCTGTCTGTCTGTCTGTCTGTATGCATGCATGCATGCATGCATGTATACCCTGCTTTATAGACAGTATTAGCTTCGAATGCACCCTTAACATTTAAACAAAAATACTGCACATTAATCACTAAGTTTGTGTTTGTTGTGGGGATGGTTTCTTCAACTGGCTACATTCCAGGATCCCTCTAGAAGAGAGAAGATGATATATGAAAGATGAGATGAGGCCAGATGGTGATGGTGGCAAAGATTCCAGCCTGGAGGGAAAGCTATGCACATGTTTTAAAACCTTAATAGCTATCATGGGCATAATGATATGTGGGGGGGGAGTTTACACTGAAATATACTGTTGTCAATAAAGGCAAACATACCAGTAGTACAAAAGGCTTCTATATACATTTTACTTACTCATTCTGGTCTGTCTGTCTATCTATCTATCTATCTATCTATCTATCTATCTATCTATCTATCTATCTATCTATCTATCTATCTAATATGTTTATATATATGTATATATTTTATATAATTTATATCTTTCTCTCTATAGATTCTTGGTGGTGGGGTTCACTATATTTTATATAATTCATATTTATTTATTTTTATATATGGAGCAGGATGAGTAAGTAAACACTGGAAGTGGGGGGGGGGACCCAGTCTTTCCTCCAGTATGAAAAAAATCCAGACATTATGCAACACGACTGGTGTAACACTGCTGGAGAGCAAGCACTAAGGCCCCAATAAGAAAGAGCAACAACAGTAGGTCTCAGTCAAAAGACCTGTTCTTGTCATTGCCATCTCCAGCAAGAATGGGCCATTTTGTAGAAGTAATGGGCCTTGATTTCACATTCTAGATTAAGTTGCACAATAACACACACACACACACACACACACACACACACACACACACACACACACACACACACACACACACACACACACACTTGTATATATGTTTCTACTGTGTATGTATTATGTATGTCTGTGTGTAATTGCAATTTCCACTTGAGCAATTCCGCGTCTTTTTTTTTTTTTTTTACAATTTATTTATAGTTTTCAAACAAAAAAGTTATCAATCAAAGAAAGGGGAAAAAATGGAGCGATTCTAATCTTCTCAAACAAAGTTTGCATCTCATCTTAACAATGTATGATCCTTAACTATCTCAATTACTCATAAATTAAACAGGAAACTTAATTGTCTTGTAATATTCATCTAAAAATTTGTAGAAATCATGCCATCTTTCTTCGAAGTCTTCATAGCATCCTTCTGGTTTCATTAGTGCCGAGATCTTGTCCATTTCTGCGCAGTTTAACACCTTCATAATTAACTGATTTTTGTCTGGAATATTGTCTGTCTTCCATAATTGTGCATACAACATTCTAGCTGCTGTGATAATATGAATTATTACTTTTTTTTTGCTATCACCAATATTTTGTTGTATCATAGATAATAAAAAAATCTCTGGTTTTAACTCAAGATTAATTAACATAGTTTGTAAAATAAATTTTTGTACCATACACCAGTATTTTTAGCCCTCTTGCACACCCACCACATATGGAAAAAGATCCCGTCCTTTGTTACATTTCCAACAAACATCGGATATTTTATACATTTTAGCCAGCTTATCAGGTGTTAAATACCACCTATAAAACATTTTATAGAGATTCTCTTTAAATGCTATTGACTTAGTGATCTTTATATTAACCTTCCATAGTTTTTCCCATTCCTCTAACTGAATTTCTGACTTTAGATCCTGTGCCCAGCTTATCATACATTCTTTTACCATCTCATCTTCTACGTGTCTGGCTAATAACCAGCTATAATTTTTTTTAATTAACTTTTCATTAGAAGAAAAAACGATTTTATCCACTGCAACTTCTTGATTTGAGAAACCAAATTGCTTTTTATCATTCCTAAACCAAGATTTCATTTGCATTTCCAACCACCAATCTATTCTAAATCCTTGTAGCTGTAATTCTTCTTTTGACTTTAGTTGTAATTTTTCTGTTAACATATCTTTATATCTCAGAGTTTTTTTGTCCTCTATTATGGAGGGTTTTGTATGTGCCAGTTGTGGGGAAACCCAAAGTGGCATTGCTGTATAGATAGAGTTCTTCAATGAGTCCCAAACCCACAACAAGGCGTTTCTTATGCAGTGGTTTGCAAAATCTTTTTGGGCTTTTGCTTTCCCATACCATAGATATGCATGCCATCCAAAATTCAAATTAAATCCTTCTAACGTAAGTAGTCGATTATCTTCAAGGGTCATCCACTGTTTCATCCACGTCAGGCAGCAGGCTTTATAGTATAAAATCCAGTTTGGTAGCGCAAAGCCTCCATTTTCCTTTTTGTCCTGCAATACTTTAATTTTGATTCTAGGTTTCTTATCATTCCAAATGAATTTCCTTATTTGTTTATCTAATTCTTGTATTAATTTAGTTGATTTAAGGACCGGTATTGTTTGGAACAGGAATAGTAGTTTTGGTAATACATTCATTTTTATTGCCGCTATTCTACCCATAAAGGATAGTTGTAAATTTTTCCATAAGTTTATTTCCATTTGTATCTCTTTCATTACTTTGATGTAATTGTCTTGAATAAGAGTACTGGTTTTTGCAGTAAGATAGATACCTAAATAGCGGACTTTCTTAACTACCTTGAAATTACATTTTTCCAGATTTTGGACTTCTGTCTCTGTCATGTTCTTTACTAACATTTGAGTCTTTTCTTTATTTATTTTCAGGCCTGCTACTCGTCCATAGTCCTGTAAAGAGTCCATCAAATTTGGAATTGTATCTATTGGGTTTTCTAATATTATCATCAAGTCATCTGCAAATGCTTGTATTTTGAATTGGTGCTTCTTAATTTTAATTCCGGTGATTTCAGGATTCTTTCTAATGTTTCGCATCAAGACTTCCAATGTCAAAATAAATAATAATGGGGAAAGAGGGCATCCTTGTCTTGTACCTTTTGATATCTTTATTGTTTTGCTTAAGTCCCCATTGAGATTTACTTTCATACTTTGATATTGATATATTGCTGAGATGACTCTTCCAAATATTTCCCCAAAGTCCATTATTCTGAGTTGTTCATATAGAAATGCCCAAGATACATTATCGAATGCTTTTTCTGCATCTAAAAAGATCCAAGCAGCAGGTTTGTCGACTTTCTGATCATAATATTCCAGAGAGTTAAGTGCAATTCTTATATTATGGCTGAGTTGTCTTCTAGGAAGAAAACCGTTTTGATCTTTATGTATAAAATTTGTTAAAACATGTTTCAATCTATCTGCCATGATTGATGCGAAGATTTTGTAGTCAACGTTTAATAGCGAAATTGGTCTATAATTTTGTATTAACTCTGGATCTTTCCCTTCTTTTGGTATGAGTGTAACTGTTGCTTCTTGCCATGATTTTGGCATTATTCCTTCTTCCATTATTTCTGCTATAACTTCTTTTAGTGGTATATCCAAAATTCCTTCAAATTGTTTAAAAAATTCTGGTGTAAGACCATCTGGTCCCGCTGATTTTTCATTTTTCTGTTTTTTAATAGCTTCTGTTATTTCCATCATCGAGACTGGGTTATTTAATTTTTCTTTCTGTTCTGATGTTATTTTTGGAAGATCTTGGCTTTCTAAATATACTGCTATTTCGTTTCTTGCTGTTTGTTCCTTAGAATATAGATTTTGAAAGAAGTCTTCAACTATTGTTTTCATCTTATCCATGGTGTTACAATTATTTCCATGTTTATCTTTAAGACTTGTTATAGAATTCCTCTGTTTTTGTGCCCGTAATTTGTTTGCTAGCCACTTCCCAGGTTTATTTGCATATTCAAAATATTTTTGTCTGGCTATCTTGATTTTGAAGGCAACTTCTTGAGAGATCAATAAGTTATACTGATGTTGTAGTATCTTGATCTGATTTTGTAAACTTGTCTTTGTTGGGTTTTCTTGGAATTCCATTTCTATCTTCATCAATTCCTTTAAGATGTCTGTATATTTTTGTTTTCTTTCCCTATTTTTCTTTGTGTTGTAGCTTATAACCAGTCCTCAGAGGTAAGCTTTGCCTGCATCCCAAAATATGCTTGGACTTGTCCCTTTGTTTCTATTATTCTCATAGTATTCTTGAAGTTTCCTCTTGCACTGAGTTATAAATTCCTTATCTTTTAGCAAAAAGTTATTGAATCTCCATCTTGTTATCTTAGGTTTGTTGAAAATTGTCCACAGAATTGGATTATGATCTGCAAATGATTTAGGCAGTATTTCAATGTCTTTTGTTTCTGTCAGTAAATCCACTGATGACCAACACATATCTATTCTGGAGAAGGAGTTATGACGGTGTGAGAAATACGTATACAACTTCTTCTGTGGGTTTCTTCTTCTCCAGAGCAATTCCGCGTCTTTCTTAATCCCAGAGTCCTGCTGCATTAACTCTGAAAACCCTTGCTACACCGCACCACTGATCTTCTGTTCTTTTTCTGCACTCATACATGTTCATATCTCATTTTCATGGGAAATAAGGAAATGCACCATTGTTTTCCTATTTGTTTCCTAAAATAAATAGTGTGTCAGCCTAATCAATGTAACACATCACCTTTTAGTCCCTTGCCATTGTTATGATTGTTACGGCCAGAAAAGTTCCACAAATAATTAAAAAAACACAGATGAACTAATGCAAAGCAGAGCAAAAAAAAAAGTTTGCTTACAAAAGGTCAACCTTATAGTGGCCAACCTTATATCAACAGACCATGTATTTATATATTTCACATACAATTACATTTGTAACATATTTTTGTGTTAACACTCTGCCTTTCCTCCCATGGGCTCAAGATGTAATCCTAGGAAATAGGTCAGGTTTGAAAGAGAGATAATGACTTTTATGGTTCAATAGGGACCAAGACATGGATAGCCAAAGCCCAAATCTAACAATTGCTGGGTAGCTCAGTGGATCTGGTTGCCAAGCCAGAGGTTGAGTGTTTGATTCTCTACTGTTCCTCCTTGACAGTGGATGGGCTGCATGATCCATAGAATCTGTTTCACCGTTACAGTTCTAAGGTGGTGGTGGTGGGTTGGCGGTGGGGGTGATTATGAGCTATTATAGACTAGTGTATTGGCTATCTGGACATTCTGTATTTGCTGGAGAGCCTGGAAAAGTTATTTTATTTATTTATTTATTTTCACATTTATATACCGCGCCTATTCCCACATAGGGGACTCAGGGTGGTTCACAACAGACAAAGTAAAACAGTTAAAAGACTAAGGCATCACCAGTGCAGCGCACAAAGTCAATGCAATCAATCAATCAGTGGGCCCAAGGAAAAAAAATCCCTAATCAGTGCCAAAGGCACTGAATTACAACTCCCATAATTCCCAGTACACCATGGGCACATGAGAGATTCTAGTAGCAGTAGTGCCAACAAATATCTGTACCTCAGCTCAGATTTGCTACTACTATTAGAAGGTCATTGTAAGTCTGAGTTCCGTGGTGGGCGAGGGGTTCATTTCTTTTTTTATTTCTCTGAACTTCCCATGAAGAGGAGTCTGACATTAAGTAAATTTATTGAGTTAATTCCCTGCATAAAGGTTGATTCTAATTATAATAAGGTACTCCACCTCTGGTTTTTCCTCAAAGTAGAGATAGGCACTCACCAGTTTGGCACTTCGGAGCAGTTCAGTGGGTCAGACCCATAGGTGTTGCATGGGCACCCCAGATTTTGTTCTCCACCTCCTCTCATGGGCACCCACTCAGAGGAGGAGGAGGCAGGGTAGGGAAGCTGCTTCTGGCAGGGCACTCACAGGTGGGACACAGAATCTGGGGCACCCATGCAACACCTGTGGACCTTATCTGCCGAATCACGCTGAATTGCTCAAGTGCAGAAAGTGCTCATCTCTATTCTCAAGTAATTCCAGGTGGCTTGAGGCTAGTTTTGCACCCAGCTTTTTACATACATTATGTGCTGTCAAATCCCAACCAAACTTACAGTGACCCTAATCAAGTCTTCAAGAAAAATTAGACATTTAAGGAGTAGTTTTACCACGTCAACCACCTGTCCTGTGAGTTTTGATGGCTGAGCAGGAATTCAGATTCAAGTCTCCTGAGTTCTAGTTTGCAAATCTGCCCACCACACCACGTAGGGTATCTCTAAGCAATTTAAAATGTGACTGCATTAGGTAAGTGCAGTGTGTGGAAGAGGTACAATTCTTCACAAGCTATTGTTGGATGTAGCAGTTCTAGTTTCTTATTTTCCATCCAATAAGAACAGCAAGGCTTGTTTAACTATTAACATAAACACCAATAGAACAACAGGAATGGCAAAACTGTACTGCTCTGAGACATTTTGAACAGAGAATAATGACTTGCCTTATTTGAAATGGATGAATACTCTTGAACTATGGAGGACGGTAATAATTACATCTATAGAACATCCAGTTGAACCTGTTTGTGCAGTCAGCTCAGGTATCATCTTTCTTTGACTACCAGCTTCTCCCTTCCCCTCCCCACTATTAGTTAAAGTCACAGAGGTTGCAGCAGTGTATCCTTAATGGAAGCTGGGAACAGGATGGAAGCATACCTTAGGTATAAAGCATTATTTTGGGGGGTTGTTAGAGAGGCAAATACATTTCTGATGAGATGAAGGTGGTAGAAGAACAGCAGTACAGGTGGTCCATCGTGTTCACTGGCTTGCTACTACATAAACAATAGGCCTTTGAAAACTGATGCGTTTCAGAAGACCTCGTCCAGAAACTTCAAAGGTTTGCCAATTACAGTCATATTTAGATGCTTCTCTCCCAAAAGAGAAAACAGTGTAAAAATATTTATTTTCACTTGGGGTTTATTCACATTGCATTTTTTCCATTTAAAAATCTGCACTGTTTCCTAAAAATAGTTCAAAATGACTCATAGCATTTCATGGAAACTGGAGCAACCATAGAGTGTAATGACTACTAACATTCAAGTTTAAATTGTGAGATTAAAGCATACCCAATTAAATCATATTAATAGAGAGACCGAACCAAAAAAGCAGCAAAAGTACTAGTATTATCATCATTATTAGCCAATAACATTCAAAATGGATGCAGTCATGAAATGGACCAGGACCAACAGACTCAGGCTCAGCCCCGAGAAGACCGAGGTTATGTTCTTTGGGGCTCCCTCTTCTAGATACGGAGGTCCTCTCCCTAGTCTGGAGGGTGTTTTCCTCCAGCTGGCGGACAGTGTCCGGAATCTGGGCGTGGTCCTGGACCCAGCTCTTTCTATGGAGGCCCAAGTGGCCGCCGTGTCCAGGACCGCCTTTTCCCATCTCCAACAAATTGCCCAGATTTGTCCGTATCTGGATGAGGATTCCCTGACAACCGTTGTGCAAGTGCTGGTGATCTCGAGAACAGACTACTGCAACACTCTCTACATGGAGTTTCCCTTGACTCTTATTCGGTGGCTTCAGTGGGTACAAAATGCGGCAGCCAGACTGGTGGCAGGTGTGCGTCGATTCGACCACATCACCCCAGTACTGGCTCGCCTGCATTGGTTACCCATTGCATCCCGAATACGATTCAAGGTCCTGGTTTTAATTTATAAAACCCTCCATGGCCTGGGACCTGAATACCTGGTAGAGTGAATCTCTCAATGACCAACTTCGGCCCGACCAACCAGAATGTTGCGGGCGCACTCACTTCAGGTGGCCATGCCCAGGGAGGCTCAGAAAACAGTCACCTGTAACAGAGCCTTCTCTGTGGCTGGTCCCGCACTATAGAATCATCTTCCAAGTGAGTTGCACCTTGCACAGTCCCTGCCAGCCTTCAAAAAGGCCTTAAAGACCTGGCTTTTTTGTGAGGTGTTTGGTGACTGTTAATTTTTTTCTTTTTTTTCCTGTCCCGCCATCTTGCCATTGATTTCTTTTAGTGTTTTATTATGATGTTCTATTTAATTGCTTTGCTGTGTTCTTATTTGCTGTAAACCGCTTGGAGTTCCTCTGGAAGACGGGCGGTATATAAGCCTCAAAACAAACAAACAAACAAACAAACAAACAAATAAATAAATAAATAAAACAAAGTGAGAGAGAAATAGTGAAGCAGAATTACAATTGATTCAGAACAGACAAAAGAAGGCAATTCTGACACAGTCATAGTCAAACAGTGAAATTTCACTGCCACAGGTCGTCATATCCACAAAGTTGGATGGCTTTGAAAAAGCAACAGAAATATTTAAGATAGATAAGACAACCTTGGAGATCTGCTTGGGTGGAACACATCATTATTATGTGGGCTTCCTATAACCAAAATGATAACACAAGAACTAGCCACTAGCAGCAGCAGAAGAGCATGAAGAAAAACACAACACAAGCAGTCATGATGGCTTATATGCTACTTCCAAGATGACTTTCAGAACTGGTTCGAGGAGGAGCATGAGTGGGAGACTACTGCTGAAGTCATGATGACTGCTTGCTGGGCTTCCCATAGTCTTCTGGTTAACCACTGTGGGAAAAGAACTAGATACAGAACCAGATTAGAAGGCCACTGGTCTAATTCATCATGGCTAGACTTACTTTCATGTGATTATTCAGAATTTTTACCAAAAACGTCTATGTGGGGAGAGTTATTAGAATAGGACAAGAGGGAACTTGACAGCCTTGATAGTGACCTCTCCTTTGGTCTTCACAAGTGGATAATTGATGCAACATTTTGCCCACAATGTGGGCAACATTTGGGCCACAATGAAGCAATATGAAATTCACTCAATTCAACTGTTAAACATCCCTTAAACTGGGAGGCCTGAATGTAGTGCAAGCAAATCAGTTAATAATTCCTAATATTATTAGAAGGATGCTGCCCACCCTGTTCAGCGCCCTCCCAAAACCTGTGATCTGGGCAGCCCTCATTCCTAATCTTTGAACCTATTTATACCTAACACCTAACGTCCCTAATTTCCAAATCCATTTCCTAATTCATATTGAGGTCTAGCGGCTCACTAGGGAATATTATTCAATAAATTTCACGTGACTTAAATTTACTGCTTGCACTACCTGCCAATTATGACCGGTTATAACCCCCCCCATGGCCTTAAAGATAATGGGATGGGCAAAAACTCACTGCCAATCTGGTCCAATCTGAGTGGCAGCCAAAAAATCCCATCCGGCCCTTAACCAGCTGATCTCATTCTCTTATTTCGGAGGGATGGCGGGAAGACGGCTGGATCCAGAAAGAGGCCTCTCACCACTTGGCAAGGCCTTATAAAACTAGCACCCCTGCAAACAGCCCATAGGCTGCACTGTACACACATGATGCCATCCGGGCGCACAGGCAAAAGAGCCCCACCCTGCACTATGGCAGTCTGGAGCTGCCGTTAAGGGAGGTTCCACTGATGACCTGAGTAAAAGGATGGGTTCATCTTGGAGAAGGTGGTTCTGTGGACCTGACAAAGACCTTGAAAAATCATCAGCATCACTTTTGGCAGGGATGTGAAAATGAATCAGAAAAACCACTATTTCAACAAGGGAGTTACATGGTATCAAAAGGTATTTCTATTTAATATCTTAGCTGCCTCATTGTGGTCCATGTTTCCAGTCACTTTTTCAAGGCAGCCCCACAATAAATGCCGTGACATCACAACTCTCATGTAACCCCTTTTGCTGCAAAGAAGCCATGGGAGTTGTGGGATGGGAGGAGGAAGTCTATTAGCTTTTTTTGTAATTTTCTGTAATTAAAGACTTCCTCATCCCATTCAATTCCATGATTCCCATAGATTCTACATGGTAAAAATGATTACATGGGAACTTTGAAAGCCACAGAACAGAAGTCTTCAGTGTTTCATTTCCAAACATTGCATCTGCTGATGATGTCTTCAGCCATCTGCAAGCATACTTCTGCCAAGAGGATTTCAGCCAGTGGGTCCAATGGTGCCATTAGCATGCCAAAATATTACAATGAATTACATGGCAGGTTGGGGTTGTAGGAGATCATGTGTCAAATTGGCTCAAAGAGTAAACGTTGGGAGAGAATTATTTCTTAGCAATTTCTGTAAAAACCTTGAATCCCATTCACCCTGATTCTAGGTTTCACTAGGGATACATTGACAGCAAGATATCTTAGGGATGATGGGCTGATCACATGGCATTCAGCACATTGCTTCTGTTCCAGTGGCCACACTGCCAGAAATGATAGGCAAGAAAGCAACTTTTCCAAACTCTTCTACCAACACTTAAGTTATGAAGCACTTCTTCAGCAAACGTTTGTGATTCTTGCGACTCTTCAGCATTGCATCTTCCACCCATCCTTTGTAATGAACAACAGCTTTGTTTATGGAAAATCCTTCTAAAAGCATGCTTTTCCTGTGGAAACCTATTCATGTTAATTCATCACAGAAATCATTTAATATATAAATATCTGCCTCTCAGAAGATTAGTCCATCATTGGATCATCCCATGTATTACATAAAATCTACAGCACATTTTCTAGCTAATTAGCAAAGATCCTTGCTGCTGAAATCTCATATTTTTTAATAAGCATAAATAATATTAGAAGGACACTTCTAAACAAAGCCCCGGATTTTAAGTTACTCTACCAGTTTCATGCCAAAAACTGACAGACCTCAGGAGATACCGGTTCAGTTCTGTTTTCTAGTTTTGTTTTGTTTTTAATGAGGAAGTGCCAAGAATTTTTGGCTTAGCTTGGGAAGCTAAACTGAATCATTAGAATTCTCAAGAGATAAATGGATATAAATGATAGTCTTATTTATGAAAGAGATCTTCCTTTAAAGGAACCACTTAGAGGCACAGCTGGCTCTTCTCACAACATTTGTTCTATGTTTCATTTCTAAAAGCCAATAATTATTATGCACACACTTTTCTTCTGATTCAAAGGAGGGCATCAAAACACTTTTAAATGTATTTGGCGGGAATTGAACAAACATGAATGAGTCTTCTTTCTCCTATAAGTTCTAACTTCTTAACATTTTTCCTCATTGGCACAAAACAGAAAGAAACTCAGAACATTATTTCAGAAATATTGAGCACTAAATGCTGAAAATTCTGTTTTGCTTTTGGGTTGCAGTATCAGTGTAATAGTTACTTTTAGGGATGGGGCATATGGGAAGGGGAACCCTGCAATTACTGATTTGCTGGTGTTCTTTTGGTTGTATTCTCAAATGAATTAATTTTATTTCATATTGGAGGAAGATTGGCTTCTAAAAAGAAAACCTTCCTGCATGCCAGGAGCAAATTCTGTGTTATTAATGTGTATGCAGCCACATAGCCTAAGTGAATATATGTAATCACAGATTTCGGCATAGCCTCTACAGGCCAAAGTTAATTACATGATTCAGGGACTCAGAAGGAGGAGGAACTAGGTGTGGAGAGAAGGTGTAATGAACAGACATTCACATATTACTTTCTCCCATTTCTACGACGACGACGATGATGACGACTACTGCTGCTGCTGCTGCTGCTACTACTACTTTATTATTATTATTATTATTATTATTATTATTATTATTATTATTATTATTATTATTATTATTATTATTAATATTAATAATAATAATAAATAAATAAATAAATAAATAAATAAATAAATAAATAAATTTCCCTGTTTACTTTTGACCTCATTTTGGGAGAGTTAAACTGGTGGCATCCAAGGCCTGTCTTTTATTTATTTATTTATTTATTTATTTATTTATTTATTTATTTATTTATTTATTTATTTAATCAGATACAATCAACTATCTGGCCTGCGATGTTTCTTTGAATTTGACTCTTGTGTGATAAAGAAAAGGAACTCTTCCTGCAAGCCTGTGGGGAGCAGTTCTCAGACTGACTCAGGATTTGGTTACATCATCCCTCATATATTTTCAGGTAAATAGTTCATAAGACTTTGAAATTCCTCTTGATATTTGGGCTTGTTGATACAAATGTCAAGATGAGGTCCCATTGCTTGCCAACCAGGTCCTGCCAACCTAGCACTTCAGAAGCATGCACAAATGCGAGTAGATAAGTAGGTATCACTTGGTGAAAAAGTAAGTGTTCTGTGAGCTTGTGCTTTTAGACATATTTCCACATGACCATGGAAATATGTCTAAAGACAAATTTTGTCTCTTTGACTTCCAAAAAGATATGAGCACTTGTCCCTAGAGTTGGAAACAACTGGACTTAATTATCATGGGGAATCTTTACCGTTACCTTTAGTTGGGTCTGTAGTTAAGAGCTGATAAAATTTGGGCAATTGAATCTCAGCTTCCTGCATGTAGCTCAACTTGTCAATGACCACCACAGCTCTACCTTTATCAGCCTCTATGAGTATGATGTTGGGGCTGTTTTTGTTTATGGCTTCACACTCAGTCCAGCTGGGATTGTCAAGTAGATCATGTTTCTTGCTGATGATCTCAGCTGAAGCATGGTAGCCAAAGCACTCAATATGGAAGTGTGATGTCAATTTAACAAACAAACAAACAAACAAACAAACAAACACAAACCCGGACTCACAAAAAGAACCCCTAAAGAAATTCTACCATGATATCAGTAACTCTCATCCTAGCATTAATATCAACCTGGACCCATCTTCACTTTCTGGACATCACTGTAAAGCTAAAATATGAACATCTTAGCAACATGCTGTGTTGAAAAAAAAACAGTGATCAGCACATATAATTGCATGTCTCCTGCTTCCAAATGGAACACACCACAAAATCTATAATTTACAGCCAAGACCTTACTGTTGTTATAGTCATATCTGCTCCAATATAGACTTCAAACTTCAGAAGCTAAAAATACATTTTTAGAGTACATGCCCATCCAATGTAATTAAGGAACAAATTAACCAGACAAGGTGAATACCCAGAAGCAATCTACTGGAAGATCCCCCCAATCCAAGGAAACCAATAGACACACAAATGAGACCACTCCATACATCATCTTCAAGCTATCCTTGATAAGACTGCTTCGCTCTCCCAAACTCTTGGTGGCAAGTCTATATTTGCATACAAACAATTCATCACTTTCAGGCAGCTATTGGCACACAACGAGTCACACAACACTGATATAGAGATGGGGATCAAACCTAGTCAAAAATTAGGAGCCAGCTCTGCCCCACATCTACTCTGGCAACACAATTACTGGGTAATATGATCTATGCCATCTTTCATCAACAATGGACCTGTTCACTTTACGAAGGACAAACAGGATAATCTATGCACAAAAAGAATTAATGGACATAAATCAGACATGAGGACAGGAAATACAAAGAAACCTGTTTCAGAACATTTCAACTTACCCAAACACTCTTTATAGGAAAGTTGGAATCCTGGAATAGAAATAGTAGAGAACAATTATTCAAAGGGAAACAGCTGTGATAAAACATATGCATATGCAGGGGAACCATTTGAAGGGGTTAAACATCAGTCAAGGGTACATAAATCATTATTAAGGGTGTTTATACACGACCCCTAAGCTCCGCTGCAAATGGCTGCAAGGTCCGGACCTTAAAAATGTTTACCCACCAGCTCCGGACTTTGCAGACAATTAAGTGCGACCCCGTCCACTTTAGCAAGACCAAACAGCAGTTTTCTTGTACCTGCTTTTTGGAGGTGACAAATATTTGATCCGGTGTAAGGATAGTGAGTGCGGGGCTCCCTTGGCTTCCGTTTGTTCTTTTTTTGCGTCCCACCCCTTTAAGAGATCTGAATGCTGCCCGGAACAAAACGGAGGTAAGAAGGCATTCTTTTTTCTCCGTCCCTCAGGCAGCCAGCAACCAGGAAGTGCCGAGGGGGGTGGGGACAGAGGAAGAGCGAGGAACCCCTAAGATCTCTGGTCCGAATTTAAGTGGCCAGCGGATTTTAGGGGTCATGTAAAAAGGCCCTAAGTATGAAATGCTACTCTGATTGTGTCAGTGATCCTGTTGTTATTCATAGCCTGACATTCCTTTACAAAAAAACCCTTATCACTTTGTACAGAACAAGACTTTGGAGGGAAAGAAACCCACTCAGTCGGACTGATATGGTTACCTCTTCAACAAAGGCCATTCAATCAGAGTCCTTAAGTCATTTCCAAGTGTGAAATGTCTTATTGTCCCACGCAATTTGAAACCTATATCAAGTCTGTCCTCCTATATCCTCACCTGGTCATGGGACCATGTATAAAAGATTGGCGCATGGTCTCATTTGTGTGTCTGAGGAAGTAGACTTGATCCAGAAAAGCATAAATAGAAGTTGGTCTTTGAGATGCCACAATGTTTTTGTCTGTGTGTGTGTCTATCAGTGAGCCTGTTCTCCTCTCTCTCTCTCTCTGTTTTGTTTTTGTTTCTTATCTGAAACAAGGAGATGTACAAAATATAATGTCACCATCAGGTAGGCATGATGATGTCACAGCAATTGAAGTCTAAATATGCGGCTACATTGACCTCTCCCCCTCCCTGACAGAGTGACTGAAATGTTGGAAAAGGCAGAATGAATCATTTCAGTTGAGTACAGCTTTACTTGCCTCTTAGCCAGTGCTCTGGCAAACTTGCTCCTCCAGAAGAGATGCAGCTGTGGTCTTTCCATTCCTTGAGGACAGAAAATTAACCCTCTACCTCCCTCTAGTTAATGGAAGAAGTTTTATGCAGCTCTAAAATAAAGGGCAGGAATTATGCTTTGCTCACATGGAAAATATTATAAACCTGAGTTGTCTGAAAAGGATGCCAAGAACATGGGATCATCTTGCCCTTGACAAAAATGACCTGTAAGAGCTCCGTGTGCATCTATCCCATTGACATCATTAATGTGATCACTTATCATGAGAGCCCCAAACTGGGAGTAATGGGGTGAGGTGAGGCAGCAAGACAATCGGCCAACAGAAAATGCAAAGAAGGGATCCATGTTGGATCCCGAGAAGCATGAAGTGCATTTCAGTACCACTGAAGACTTATTTGAACCGTGCAGTTCAAGCTGAAGTCAATAGACTGACTTTTGCATGGCTCCCTGCATTTCATTTATACGTTATCTCTTCGGTCCTGTTAAATATCAATTTGGCTTTTGCCTATGTTTCCTTTGGTTAAAGCCTAAGACAAGTGAGGGGTGATTGGGAAAGGAGAGCAATGAAAGAGAAGGCAGAATGAGGGTGGTTTCACCATGAATAGGGAGTTAAAAGTCAAAGACCTGATCCTCAGTTATTAATATGCCTGCATTTGTGGACTCTCTTGCGGATACAGTTGGCTATGGAAAATGTCAGGAAGATGAGCACTTACACTTCTAAATTTCCCATTACATCGCTGCCCATACTATCAAAAGAATTTTAAAACTGTTTAAAATGATTCCACAAGATAAAACTATGTACAGAAATCATAGCTGCATAGGTCAGAATCCAGCCACGGCTCCTTGGATCCTAACACTTGGGAGAAATGCCAAGTTTTTACTTCTGCCAAAACAATGGTGATTTGTTACATGCAAATATAATATGAGGCTACAGTGTTGAGTGGAACAGTGGTTGAGGGAGCCATTCAACCCTTTCTCTCCACTCAAAGTCACTTTTCTTCATTCCAAAGGAATGATATTTGGGATCCTGTCAGAGAAGGGAGAGTAGCAAGGTTTTCCCAGACTGTAGTGTGCTGAGTGCTGAAGCTAAGCAGGACAGGCAATAGTGCCTGAATGACAGACAATTTAGATGTATTATTCAATGAAAGGATGACAGAATTAAAAGAGACTGTAGGGTTGTACTTTAACCTTCCTCCTCAGAGATGTCCCCAGAACATATTGCATAACATATTCATTTTTTTAACTTTGAAAAAGAATTGATAATGTGGCCCCTCATCCTCACCCTTCACCTGAAAATGCCTCCACAAAAGTAAGATTGGTAAGTAATGATCACTTCTTATGAAATAATAATACATAACTAGTTAAATCAAACAATATCAAAAAATAATGATGTTATAGAACAGTGATGGCGAACCTTTTAGAGACCGAGTGCCCAAACTGCAATTCAAAACCCATTAATTTTTCACATAGTGCCAATATGGCAATTTAACCTGAATACAGGTGGCTGTGAAGGGGCGATGACGGGTACCCACAGAAAGGGCTCCGAGTGCCACCTTTGGCACTTGTGTCATAGGTTTGCCAACACTGTTATAGGACATTAACATCATTATTAACCCTCATTATGAGAAAAGGCAGAATCTTATAAGCATCACTGTTATTTGTAATGTGTTACTCCCTCTCTCTGAATATGACAATCTTGAAACTTTTTTCCTAGTGGTTTGTGTAAATTCATTAGAGAGTTGTTCCAATGTTGGCAGACACTGTTGTCCTGTGTAACACAATGCAACTCAAAGACCCCTTGCAACCACATTCCAAGTTTAAAAGCCTATTGTTTCGTAGACTTAAGCCTTGCCCTAGACAAAGAGATACAGAAAGTTGGCTGACATTTGCACTGAAGCAGAACATTTCCAGAGGTATTTGTACAATTTGTGAACATAAACATGTGAGACAGCAGAAACACTTTGATCAGTTCTCATACAGAACAGGAATATTTTGGTAACTCCTCTAGAATCTATACCAGGAGAGGGGAAAATTCTAACTCTGTGAAATGGAGTTAGGGGGAATGGTTAGGCCATTCCAAATAAATACTCTTATGTGCTTTAAGCTTCCATAGCATTTTGTCATGACTCATGAATTTCATCAATTTTATGGAGCAGAGAACTAAACAGAAACCTCCCCCTAGGAAAAGGCTAAAGGGCAGAGTTTGCACAGAGTGGCGTAATCATAAGCAGTTTTAACAAAATAGCCTGAGATGCACGTAGTTTGAAAGATGGCCACATGCCAGCTACTTTGCCTTCCACCTGACCTAGCATGGCTCTGGACCAAGAGTCACGATCAGGAGGATAAGTTCCACTTTACAGATTCTGATTTCAGTTCTACAGGTGGAACCCTAGTCTTCCGAAGTCTATACAAGATTCCCCAGAGCAAAAGAATAATAAAAAGCAATGGAATGAGGCACATCTCTTGTTTGGCAACCTCTATGTGCTTGATTTGCCAGATAGTTTGTCAGTGGAATCCCAGCCAAGGAAAACAGGGACACGTGCACCGACAGTAAATGCAAGACGAGCATCATCCGTCATTTTGCAAGCCAAATCCCAGTGGCGCTAAAAATAAACAGATCTGCTATTTCCACAGGATTATATAAAAATGTAGATGCTGACTTTGCAAGCCTCGGGGGTGGGGGTGAGGAGATGGGAGATTCTCGACCAGGGCTTTGAGCACTCACAAGTTAAAGGCATGCCTGTCTTTTTACTGTAAGATATTTTTTCTTTGGCAAGAGTTAAAGTGGAAGAAAAACCAAAGGAAGCCATGGGACAGCTGGAAATGGAAGGCATTATTATCGTGATTCCCTGGGAAGGAAGCATCCCGTGGTAATAATAGGTGTGCAATCAAGAAGCAAGATGAAAGCACCAGCATGGGGAGTGCCATATTGGGCTGTCAGCTTCCTGTACCATCTGTAGGCTCTCTGAATGAAGAACTCATGAAGTTCCTCTCTAATGTTTTTTTTTTAAATCTCCTCTCTTGTAATTTGAATACGTCACTTTGGATCTGCCTCTAGAGTAGCATTTTTAAACTTTTTTTGCCATGGCCATAAACACAATATGAAAGAAATATAAACTAAATCTAGATTGTATCAGAATATAAGAAGAGCCCTGCTAGATCAGGCCAAGGGCCCATCTAGTCCAGCTTCCTGTATCTCACAGTGGCTCCACCAGATGCCTCCGGGAACACATGAGACAACTAGATACTTGTCTCCTGATACTGCTCCCCTGCATCTGGCATTTTGAGGAACCTACTTTTAAGCCACTTTATTGCTTATCCTACTACCCAGGTCATTTGTGAAATGAACAGGTTAAGAAAGCGCCTGTCCCAGGATGGAGGGCACACCACTTTTCACTTTTCTCCACTGTGAAAATTGCCCATTGAAACCTACTCTCTGTTTCCTGGTTCTCAATGAATTCTCAACTCAGAAGAGGACCTGCCATCTTATCTCCTGACTGGAAATTGTTTTCTCAGCAGCCTTTGGTGAAAGGCCATCTTAAACACCTTCTGAAAATCCTGATAGATGATATCCACTGGCATATGGTCCTTGCTGATAATGTCTATTCTAGAGCTATAGAAAACAAGTTTGCTCCATCTTCCACAGGAAAGTGCTTTAAATATACAAGGTAATCATCACCTAACTCTTCTGTTCTACAGGTGAAACATATTTCATTAGATTAGATTTATACCCTGCCCATCTGACCGTCAGGCCACTCTCTCATATCCAGTTCCCTCAAATATTCTTCAGAGAGCTTCATTTCTAAACCTTTTATTAGCTGGGTCACCTTCTTTTGGGCCCATTCCAGCTTGCTGATATACAGTACTTCTTAAACTTCACCTATCTCATGTCCAGAACATGACATAATACTCCAGGGGACCAAAGTACATAGGAAGATAAGAACATAAGAAGAGCCATGCTGGATCAGGCCAAAGGTCCAACTAGTCCAGCTTCCTGTATCTCACAGTGGCCCCACCAGATGTGTCTGGGAGCTCACGAGACTAGATATCTGTCTCTTCATACCACTCTCCTGCATCTGGTCCTTGAAGTACCCTGGTTTTAAGCCTGGAAATTACAAGTAGAATACGATGGTACTGTTTCCTCAATGATGTTATGTTGCTATTGCATTTGCTTTTTTTACTGCTGCATCACACTGTTGGCTCATCTTTTGTTTGTGGTCTGTTAAGCCCCCTACATCCTCTGTTGTATTTGTTTCTGATTAGGCCTACACAAGACTGATTTTTTTTTAAAAAAATGCATTTTACATAAAATATGTTGTCCTGATTGCTATCTGTATGGTTCAGTGTGTCGTTGTTGTTTATAATAACTGCCAAGTCCCATGGCCATTTGCCATTTGAATGAACCCAGCTATAGCTTGGAAAATGTTCCATTTTTGACTCCAGTTCTCAGAATCACCCAGTTAGCATGAGTTATTGGAAGTGTTGCAGTGTAAAATAGTAACTTTTCCTTGCTCTGAAGCTGGTCCAGTTACTTCAGAGTTGCTTGGTGTAGATCCGGTCACAGGCAATGAAGTCATAAAACAATTTAAAAATAAAATCTAGACTGTAGTCAAGATAGGTCGCACATCTCACTTACAGATGTGGAGAAGTGTGAAAACCTCCATGGCTGCCACCAGCGAAGATGGCCGCAACACCACATGATTTCTTGTTGCACTTTCCTCAAAAATGCAAAACAAAAACAGGGCACATAATGACCATAATATTTACAACACAAACATTGTGGTCTACATTAGCTATCAAGTTTTCCTTAACAAATTAACATCTGAAAGGCTGTGTAATTCTCCCTAGAAGTTCTGTTGTGGACAAAACAACCCCCTACAAATGGCTGAAATTCCTCATGCTCACTGCGGATGATAATTGTTTGATGTAAGGTAGAGATAGGCTTTGTGTTTCCCTAAATGAAATTAATGTTTGGACGATTCAGTAGTGCCTCATTAACAGGCAAAATGACAGAGTGCATATAACTTCCAACTAATGACACTGGTGATATTGAGTGTGCCAGGGAAATATATACCCTAAACGGCTGTGAGCTATTCATTTCAACTGGCCTTTTGGTCCCAGCCTCAGATTTGAAAAGACCATGTTGAGTGAACAAGCATAATTAGAAGACATTTTCTTATTATCTTGGCCTAAATCTTTGTGTAGGCTGAGCAGAAAGGCAAAATTCTAGTACCATTTCCTGTCTCTGCAGATACAAGTTGCAAACATACGGTGAAGCAGATTACAAAAGAGGTCTTGTACATTTCGCCCTACTAACTGGCCTCTGCACCATGCAGCCTATGGGCCTTTGTAAAGCGCTGCCAATTAAAAGGAGAGTATAGCCATCAATATCTATTTAATCAGAAAGGCTTAGCTTTCAACAACCTAATATTAATGCAGTGCTTTATGTGTGGGGGTAGAGGGGATATTATTTTCAATCTATGGTGCACTGATTTTGTTTATTAAATCTTATATATATATATATTTGTTTTTGTTTGCTAATTTTGTTTTTTGCCACTAGGTGTAGGTGTTAGGGACCCACAATGGAACTGAGGGAACAGGAAGGGGGGAGGGCAGGGCAATGGAGGGGGCAGCCATTGAAATTGTGCTGGGTAGAGGAAGGTATGGTGGTAGGAGTGGAACATGCCCACGTAGGAGAAGAGGGGTTAGATATCTTACATCTATCCCCTCTTCTGGTCCCACTCCTAGCCAGAAGGAATCAGGTGACCATGTCAGCGAGCCCACGGGCCACATGGTGCTGTTGTTAAATGCCAGGTCAGTACAAAATAAGACCACCCTCATCCATGATGTCATTTTGGATGAGGGTGCTGACCTGGCATGTATTACTGAGACCTGGGTGGGAGAGGAGGGTGGAGTTCCCCTTTCCCAGTTATGCCCACCTGGGTACTCAGTCCAACCAGTGTCGCCCGGTGGGCCGGGGGGGGAGTTGCTATAGTCTACAGGAGTTCTATCTCCTTGGCCAGGCTTCCTGTCTCTTTGGGAAAAGGTCTGGAGGGCCTGTATTGTGTGTTGGGCTCACGAGACAGATTAGGGATTCTGTTGGTGTACCGCCCACCCTGCTGCGTACCAACAGTCTCCCTGCCTGAGCTGACAGAGGTGGTCTCGGACCTGGTGTTGAAGACCCCCAGACTGTTGGTACTGGGGGATCTCAACATCCATGCCGAGGCTACCTTAACTGGAGCAGCTCAGGACTTCATGGCCGCCATGACAACCATGGGGCTGTCTCAACATGTCATCGGTCCAACACACCAGAAGGGCCATGGACCTAGTCTTCTCAACGGGACTGGGGGATGGTGGTTTGGATGTGGAGGGGTTGGCTTTGACTCCATTGTCATGGTCAGACCACTTCCTGGTCAAGTTTAGGCTATTAGCTACTCCAACCCTCTGCAAGGGTGGGGGATCCATTAAGTTGATCCGCCCTCAGGACTAATGGATTGGTTTCTGAAAGCTCTGGGGATTATCCAGCTGACATGGTTCCTGTCGAAGCTCAGGTCACCTTATGGAATAGGGAGATGACACGTTGACATGATCATCGCCCTCTCCCCTACGCAGAGCCCGGACAGCTTTCATCTGAGTTGTGGGCAATCTGGAGCGCAAGTGGAGAAAATATCGCAGTGAGTCTGACCAAACACGGCTTAGAGCCCACTATCGGGCATCCTTCAAAAAGGCAGTATTTCGCCAACCGTTCTTCTCTGGGCGGAGCTGTTTCGGGTGGTCCGGGAACTTCTTCAGCCAGGAGATTGGAGGCCCAGGACCATGGATTGTTTGCTGTTCACTTTGAAAAATTGCTCATTTGAACTGGACTCCACTATTGGTACAGTATCAAGGGATGTGTCAGTGCAATCCAGTGTTATTGGATGAGTTTCAATTGTTGAGACCCGAGGATGTGGACAGGGTGCTTGGCTCTGTCCGTTCCACCACCACGCTGTTTTGCCCTTCTTGGCTAATTGTAAGATCTGCCAGGGGGTTCAGGAAGCTGTAAATGCCTCTCTAAGAGAGGGAGTGGTCCCTTTAAAAGAGGCAGTATTTTAAAAACCCAACCTGGACCCAGGACTGGTGGTTAACTACCGACCACAACCTCCCTTATTTGGGCAAGGTGTTGGAATGGTGGCCGGACAGCTCCATGAAACGGATTTTCTGGATCCATTTCAATCTGGTTTCAGGCCGGGTTTTGGAACAGAGACTGCAAACCTTTGCAGAGAGACAGGGGAGTGCAACCCTTTGATACTCCTGGACCTTTCAGCAGCTTTCGACACCATCGACCATGGTGTCCTTCTGGATAGGCTGGCCAGGTTGGGAGTTGGAGGCACCACAAGGGAATGTGACATAGAAGGTGGTGCTGGGGGATAGTAGCTCTGCCCCATGGTAGAAATGGGAATCCTCCCCCATGCTGTTTGTTCCATGGAACCACTTGTGGAGGTTTGGGCTGAGAGTCAGCAAATACTCAGCTCTAAAACCAATCCAGGTGAGGCGGTTTCTGTTCTGAACTTGTGTCTGGACCAGATAATGGACTGGATGAGGGTTAATAAATTGAAACTCAATCCAGACAAGACGGAAGTGCTGTTAGTGGGTGCTTCGTCAGCCAGGCTAGAGGGCCACTTCCCTGTCCTGGATGGGGTTGCACTCCCCTAAGGGACAGGGTCCGTAGCTTGGGGGTGCTCCTGGACCCCGGTCTAACTCTGGAAGCCCAGGTGGACTCGGTGGCCAGGGCGCCTTTCTCCAGCTGCGGAATATATAAGCTGCGCACCTACCTGGATGAACGGAGCCTTGACAGTTACGCATGCACTGGTAACATCCCGTAAAGAATGAATGGGGCTGCCTTTGAAGACAGTTCGGCGATCATTGCTGCACGGCTGGTGAGTGGTAGGGCCACCAAGGAACACATCAAGGTATAACCTTCATTGATTACCAGTTGCTGCCCGAAATGTGCTTGTTTTGACATATAAAGCCCTAAACGGCTTGGACCTTACCTGAAGGACCGCCTTTCCATATGAACCTATGATTAGTCAGGGGCCCTCCTGAAAGAGCCATCCCTTAAGGAGGTGAAGGGGATGGCTTGCAGGAAAAGGGCCTTTTCAGCAACTGCCCCCAGACAAATGCCCTCCCAAATGAGAAAAGGAAATTTCGGCGCCAGGTAAAAACCTTCCTGTTCCAAAAGTTTTTAACTAATGATTGTGGGTCCTGATGGCAATTTTAGTGGTGTTTTTAATGTATTGTATTTATTTATTGCATTTACATGTTTTTATTATTCTAATTTTATTGTATTTTGATGTTTTAATTGTCCATTTTGATTGTGAGCCGCCCAGAGACCTTTCCATTACTAAGATGCTCCAGGGAGCTCACATTTGCAGAGTATTGTAGCAACAGCTTAGATTCGAGTTTAGTGAGTCACACATGGAGTCTGCTGAAATTGATTAGACTGTGACCACTTGTGTTTGTGTCCCATGAAAGCAGTTTAAAACAGAAGTGAAACAAATTGTCCAGGGTTTTCTGAGTCTATAATTTTTTAGTTTGTTTTCATCCCACTTTCTTGAGGGTGTCTCGGTCTGGTGATATGCATCCTTCAAGCAGGAATTCCTCTTGGGAATGTGCTTCTATTCCCCTGGATTGTTTCAGACATTTGAGAGAACTGAGTTGCAAATAGGAAATGGGAAAATTGTTAGTTTTGCTTCCACTGGCACTTAAATTTTTCAGACATCATACCCTTTCCATTTCAGATATGAACACATTTGTGAATGTGAGCCAATTCTTCAGAAGCAACCCAAATCAAAATTTTTCTTCATTTCCATTGACCAAATGTAACAGGTATAGTTAATTTTACCATAAGGGGAATGTGACATAGAACCTTGCTGTACAAATGGTAGAAATGGGAATCCTGTTAAATAAAAATGTACCACCTTTGTGTTGGAGATGTGGAAAAGAAAAATGTACTTACATATGTGGTGAACTTGTGAAACAATAAAGAATGAATGGACAATCATTGCAGAAGTAAAGGTCATTGATACACAAATGTCTTCAATGGTTGCTTTGTTGAATATGATTAACAGCAGTCAATTAAAGGAAAAGGAAAAGGAATTAATTACTATTTTGGTTACTATGGCAAAACTGATATCTGCAAAGAATTGAAAAGAATAATACTCAATTTAATATGGAAGAATGGTGCAAAGAAATGTGAAATATGATAGATTTTGTTGTAAAACCAAGGTTAGAAAAGCAGTATTGAGAGGTAATGATTACAAAGATATATGAAATTTATTTCCAGTATATGTGTTTCAGAAACATAAAGGGTACATACCTGGAAATGAATCAATTTGTTTTTGAGAGAAGTAGGGCTGCATGTAATGTAACTTAAAATATAATATGTTGACTAGTTCCGAGGGGTGTGTGTTAATAGTTGTTTTGTTAAGGTTTTTAAGTTGATTGTTGTATATTTACTTTATTTGCCATCATTTTATTAATGTTTGAAATAGATAGATAGATAGATAGATAGATAGATAGATAGATAGATAGATAGATAGATAGATAGATAGAAAAATGGGAAGCCTTTTGTGAGGTTTGGAAGGAGTTACTTGAAGCTGAGGGCTTAGATTGACAACTGTATTAATTTTGGCTTCTGTTCTAGCTTTAACTTTATTATTATCACAGATCAGACGTTTTAGGAATAAAAGATTAAAATACAACAGAGCATATAGTATTTACAGTCAGTGAGAAGCAGACTAATATTCAAATTACAATTGAGTATGAGTTTGTAATATTGCTAATGCAGTAATGTATAAAAATAATGTTAGATCTGCAGAGCTGGCTGGAACTCTATGGCTCATCAATTCCAGCTTGTGTCAAGAAGGCACAGTGGGGAATCCATCTCCCAACTTCTTCTGAGCTATCCAGCAGTTTTAGTTCCCTATTTCTTTATCACTCATGCCACTGTACATCATTTTGCAGCCTTGGCTGTTCTTTAACTTGAGGAACCAGAAAGGCATCTCTCAGTCTTTCGTAAAAACATAAAAGAAGGCCTTCTGGACCAGATGAAAGACTTCTCTTGTCCATCATTCTGTTCCCATAGAAGCCAATCAGCTGCCTATGGGAAGCTCGTAAAAATGGCATGAGCTCAACAGCGTCTTCCCCAAGAGTCAGTGTTTGAGACACATAAGTATGATACTTGAAGAAATAGACAGCTGTCTTAACTAGTAGCTATTGATTGCGTTATCCTCTATAAATTCCCTTAATCCCTCTTTAGAGCTGTTCAAGTTCTGCATGTTCAAGTAGCAAATTCCATACTTTCTGCTGTATAAAGAAGTACACTATTCTCTTTTCAGAATCCTCTAGCATCTTTCATATCCTTTCCTCTTTTCAGTTTCCCCAAATTGGTTTTATGTTTTGTCCTTTTACACACACACACACACACACACACACACAGAGAGAGAGAGAGAGAGAGAGAGAGAGAGAGAGAGAGAGAGAGAGAGAGAGAGAGCAACAGTTTACATTACTTCATCCTTAGTTCTGAGGAATAAAGCTGTGCATGCTATCCTATTCAAAAGATTTTATCCCATTTAAAATAATGGAAATAGAAAATATACTCTGGTTTCTCTTCAGATTGTATAAATCTTTCGCCTTTTAGAAATATTTTTTATTTAAAGCAAATTTAGTAACAATTACAGAAGACACTTGTGACAAGATTATCTGCATTGAAACAGAAACAGCAATGATTTGGTCTTATATATGTGGAACAACATTAGTGCTTCTGTTTTTAAAGCAACCAAAGCATGTGTGCACATGTATACTCATATATACACAACAAATTTTTAATCCTCTTTTTGGAGGAATTGTACAGATCTCTGACAAAAACATCTTGCACAGAGACAGACAGAATATGGTAAATTATAGGTAGGTATTCAAACATCTAATGCATCTATTCCTAATTGCTCTCCTGCTGTTTCTCCATGGAGTCATTAACAAACTGTAAAACACATATAATATTGTATTTCTACTTCTTGTAAACTCTTAAGCAGCCATATTGGTATTCTGTTTCTGTAGGATCTACTGCTCAAATTCCTTTGTTGTGATATGTGACTTGAAAACATTTGAAACATCTTGCCGCTAGGCTAGGCAGGCATATGTATCCCATCTAAGGCTACCAGAACATCCGTTAATCAACATGGCTGTTTCCGAATGGCTTATTTGTACACAAAACACTGATCTTCATGTCTAATGGCCCAAGGAACCAGAAGCTTATTAGCAGAATTAACCAGAGTTTGCTCTGTTTGCGTGAGAGATAGCAACTTCAACGTGATGTCAACAGGAGATGCCTTTTGCTAAACTGCAGCTCTGCTCGCTCTTCAGCCTTGGGAAAACACACGGAAACCTCTACAGTATCCAGATGCCACTTCATTGACTGGGGTGGGGACAAACACATAGTTCTCCTTCGGGAAGAGGAAACTATCTGTCGAAGATGCCGGATAAAGGGACCTTTATGTGCCTGAGCAAAGGGCCGCTCTGAAGCTCTCCCACTCTAACACACAGCATTTTGTATCTGGTCAATTTTTCTGTTTGGAACAATAGGGAGTGGGAAAGAGGAACTAAGATGCATGGGTGGTCACAAAATGCCTGGCTTAAAGCCAGAAACATGCACTCACATGAAAAACTAGACAATCCCATTGAGAGGAAGGAAATGAAAGAGAACCCAGAATAATTTTAGAGGGTGGGGGTGGAGGAGGGAGAAGTAGCTATTCATACAAACTAGTAATGACCCTTTTGATAAGCTTAGGAGACTGGTCTTGATACAACTTGAAAAAAGTTTATTTATAATATACTGCTTATATATTATATGACCATCGCTTAACATCTTCATTTGAAAAAAAAGCAATTAAGCAATGAAATCTTGATTATTTTCAATAAAATAAACCAAAGTATAAATCATTGAATAAATAATCCATAAATGGTAGATAAGAATGGAGAAATTAATCCACAGCATTCCCTGTTAGTTGGGTAAATCTAGGCAATATAATAGGCTCCGGAAGTCATGTTTTAAATTTTTAGGTAAAGAACTCCAATGAACACATGTGGTGCTTTAAATACAGGGGTATGGGACAAGTTAATTTTTCTGAGATGCTGTACAAGATTCATTTGGCACAAAAACACACACCAAGAGGGCCCCAGAACAATTGCCTGTGACTGAGAAATAGTGATCCTTACCAATAGGCACCAATCATCTCAGCAGCCACTTTTAAGAGAACAACCTTTCCTCCTGAGAACTGCAGCTGTTCCCTGCCAACAGCAAAACTCTTGTTGATACGCCACCAGCTGAATCCTTAACTATCTTGCTGGAGCAGCTGTGGTAGAGCTCAATACTGTATCAACAATACTGAAGTAATATTCAATCACCAATGCTTTTTGCTTCTGTAGATAACAAGGAGGAGGATTAACACAGGAACCTTTGAGCTGGCCCCATGCATATGCAACTGGCCATGTACTAGCTACCAAGGAAAGTGCAGTCCTCCAAGAATTAGTCTACATAAGACACTGGAACATGTATGATGTATGATGATGTCGCAGTACAGAAGATGAAGTGCTCCGGAAGACAGAGAACATGGTTTTTACGGCATTCTGGGTAAACTGGATGACAGATGAAACTCTGACTTTTGGAGATGAGTGAGAAAGTATTTTGATTTATGATGTGGTCCTGGGATGTCCTGGGCTTTATCAGCCCAATTTTAAATAACCAAAGCCTTGACTTCATTTTGCACTTGGGATCTCAGATGCTACGTGCAGTATTTTGAAAACCCACCTGCAAGGACACCTGCAAGGAATATTTGTAGTGTCATTCTTGGAGAATCTGCAACGTTGATGAAATTATCAGCAGCTACACTATTGAATGGAGTTAGTGCCCTTTCCAGCACCCTTCCATAATACATAATTTTTTTTGGGGGGGGGTCGGGGAAGACTGGCCTTCTGGATAAGCAGCACCATACAGTTATTGATTCCAGAGGTTAGGATCTATTAAAGAGCATCAATCAGACAGATGGGCCTGTCAAATGTGGGTTTTTTTGTCCCCACAGCTCAAGAAAAGAAAGAAAGAACACCCCCCCCAATCAACCTACAGTATAAAAAAATTAGCAGTCACTGGATTTCATATACAAAGGTATTCCACATTCAATGCAGGTAGTACTAACGTGGCTAAAGCATCCTGAATGAACAGCCATTTCTGAGCTTGCTTCAAGAATTACCCTCCATGAACAATGACTCCAAGACAAATTTGATCTCCAGAATCTCTCAGATCATACTAGCTTCATGTTTGAGGAGTTGTCTGAAAAACAACATTTCCAAGCTCTATTCATTTTTTTACATTCTTGGTTTCACCAAGAAGATGACCAATAACTGAAGATGTGCTTCTCCAGATGTTGTTCTACCATAATTACTGGCCAACATAACCACTGGTGAATTATCACAGAAATTGCAGTTCAATGGTATCTGCAGGGCCACATGTTTCCTCTTCCCAGTTTATATTACAGGAACTGGCACTACCCTCCTTACACATAAATCCAGACATGTACAAATAAATATGTGAAAGAGGACTGTTCTCATCCTTGACCTACATTCATTATTGCACCAGCGTGCACAACACTTTGGTACATCCAGCTTGTATGCATATCAGCTTAATATATTTGATTTAATTTTCTCATTTTCTGAGAAGGGATGACTTTATCTAATTAAAAATGCCTTGTAAACATGGTGGTGCTAGTGTATCGCAGGTTACTCGTATATTATAAGAGGAGGCCATGACTTGGAAAAATATTGGGAAACAGTGCTCAGTGCAGATGGAAATATTCAATGAGGATCAGGAGAAAATGGGTATTGGACCTTCTCCATTTCATGCATTCAGTGTTTGTGATCTGAAGACTTTTGTGATACATTTTTCTAATAGTTGCATACAAAAGAAACAAATATCGGTGTATGTAACCCATTGGTAAAATAACAAGCTTATAGATACTTTGTATCAATTTTCCCCTCATCCCTTCTTCTTTCCCATCATCTAATTACTTTGGAAAGTTTATAGAGTGAAATATGTGTCTCTAGCACAGATAAATAAAAGTATTTATACAAGGAACTAACATTTTATTGTCTACGCTGTCTGCCCTTCTTTAGCACAGTATCCTTTTCATTAGGTGTGTTTGTGTACATATGACTTTGCATTGCAAACTACTGGCATTGACATAGTCATAAATACTGAACTGCATTGTTTAAAGTTGTTTTTCCAGAATTATTATATGGATCCCATGATCATAAAGAACTCATTGAGGGTTCTTACTAATTGTCATAATCACTGCAGCTCATGGGAACATGATTTCTCCTGCGTCAACACTCATATGAATTTAGTCTGTTTTTGTGTAATCTTATCTCAAACAATGAAGAGAAAGAAAAGGCCAACAACCTGTAATATTTGGTGCCCTCTACTGACCAAATCAACACTTTGTGTAATTTACATTCAAAAATGTAAGGTTCGGTTTTCTTATTTTTAGTTGTCACATAGTTGCTTTCTTGCATTTTACCCACTGACAAAAGGGAAAAGTTGATTTGGAGTGAGCATTACTAGCAGAAATAAGACAAGACTACATTGATGCCTACAGTGATCAAAATTGAGCATTTTGAAGTGTCCTATTAGATAAGAGTCGGACATGACTGAACGACTGAACAACAATTAGATAAGATAACTTTATTGTACATTATACAGCAAAATTGATCCCAGGGAGAAACATAACCAAAGAAAAATCCAAACACACACATCCATCACAACTCCATTGGATCACACCATTCATCTAAGCAACCACTCAAATTTTAGCAGCATTCAAGGTGACCACAGCTCTTGGATAAGAACTATTTTTAATCTGTTTATTTTCATATTAATCGTCCTATATCTCCTACCCAAAGGCAGCAGTGAAAACATATAATATCCGGGGTGGGATGGGTCCTGTAAAATGTTTCTTGCCTTTTTAAGACAAGGCCTTTTAAACAAAGCTAATTGGATTCAAGAAAAAGCTATGGATTTTTTTGTGTATGTGAAATTCAGCAAATATCAACATACATCCAGAAACCGGTTTTAACTGTTATTCCTTTCCCACCTCTCAAAGCAAAGCATGCCATGTCTTGTGAGTGCAAGAAAAACCTTGCAATTATGTGGCAAATCCTCATGGCCGGGCAAGCCCAAATGTTCTGCTGCCTCGGGCAAGTGACAGCTGTCACTTGACATCTCCAAATGACAGAACTGGCAGCTCCTTTGGTTGTGTGCATTAAAACATATTGCGCCAGGGGGAGGGATTGCCTGTATTTCTTGGTTGCAATCCAAGCCTTCATGCTAGCTGAGGGTGCTTGGAAGAGGTCACACGGCAGATGCAGATGGGACCTTCAGAGGGATGTCCACCCCTGCCCAATGAAGCCACCTAAAATTCTACCTGGAAAAATAATTTCAACAATGTCCATGGTTTATCATGAAGTTATAAAGCCTCCTTGGTGGTTGCTTTGCCCCAAACCTCACAAGAGTATGTGTCTAACATGTCTGTCTGCTTCAAGTTGGACATTGAGGGGCTAGTGCTTACCCATCCTTAATCCATGGTAGGTTTATCCCTAGAATATGCCATTGGAGGAATCATCAACCAATGCTACAGTTCAAGGGGATTTGTCGGGAAAAGCATTGTGATGAAATTGTTTTTAAAAGAACAGGGTATACAAGCAGTTCAAACAAAAGATAGACCATTTGCTGTATGGCAGCACTGGGAACTGGAAGGGTAAAAGTGGGATGTGGTGCAGTCCTCTGTGGGACTGTACCATCTCCCTCAGAACCAACAGCAGTACAAGCAAAAAGCACACCTATCAGACATAATGCCTTGCCTTGTCTTCTCCTTAATGTCCAATTGTTTCAGATTATCTAAGGGCCCTTTTTAATAACACCCTCTTGGCCGAAGTGCTGTTTTTCCAGCATTATTGATGGATTGACTGAAATTGAATATCGCTCATTGGAAGCCAGCATCCAACTAAAGGAACTGATCAAACAAATTTAAGCCGCCGTACATTTGACAGAAGTCAAAATGTCTCAAAGCAAAGCTCTGAACTTGAGTTTAACTGCTAGATAGATTGGAGTACTGCCCATCATGTAAATTCATTGTAACAATTAGCTTTCTTCCATGGAAAGTAAGTTCAGCACACAAAACAAAATTGCTCCCATAAGATCAGATCCATGTGGGAAGGCAGCTGCTCAGCACATGTGGTGGTGGAACTGTTGTGTTTGAGTGGCAATGGCCTTCATATTCATGAGGCCAACTCTACTAGTTGCACATGGCCAATCTACCTCTGTTTCAGTTAATTCCCTCATTCTGAAAGATGCAGTTTTGGAAGAGCTACTGTTTAAACAAGCAGGCAACCACCTCAGTGGGAGTATCAAGGCAAGATAGAACCAGGCAGTGTGACATCACCCCTTTCACAGACTGAGTTTTCAAGGCACAACTGGGTTTATTTCGACATCCCACTGCTGTGCCACCAAATTTTGACGACACCTCCCTTTTACACGTGTAATTGTGTTGGAAATGGTAATGCTGCCACCTTTTATTCACTTGGTAATGCTGCCACCTTTTAAAATCGTCGCCTCATGAATTGGGACAGACTCAGATGTATAATATAAAAATAATAAAAAGTTTATTGAGAAAATAATAAATATAACAATATCTGAGGATGGTATGTGATGCCTTTAACATATAATGGATTTAATCAACTCTTCCAGCCCCCCTGTCTTTAATAACTAGTAAACAGTATAGCCCTCACTGCCTGACAGAACTCTCACAGAGCAGTGCTCTCTCCCAGCACTCACTCTCAAAACCTTCAACTTAACTCAACTGCACTGAACTGACTAGGCTCCACCCTTTTTATATCATACCACCCCCACCCTCCTGCTGGGATTGGCTGATGATTTGTATATTCATTACTCCTGTTTCCAGGGTGTTGTCACAGACAGACAGACAGACAGACAGACAGACAGACAGACAGACAGACAGGAGTGAAGATGTGCAGGGGAAAAGCTTTTGTATTGATTTCATTTTGGTTCCAGCGGGAGCTTTTCATTTTGTTTTGGGCTTTAAGGGTGCCAGCCATATACCTGGAGCTTTTACAAATACTTAATTCACAGTTAACTTCGCCTGAAATGTAGGGGATGGAAGGAAACCAAAATGTTACCTTTTACCTGGTCAGTATCACATCCCATCTGAAGGTCTGTACTAAAACAAAGGATCACACAAGACCAGCATGGTTGCAAGCAAATAAGTGTTCTTACAGAAGGGATGAGGAAACACTACCATTTGTGTTAAACATTAATGTAAACCTGCTGCCCAAGCCTATCCAGAGACCCTGAATATGTCATTTGTGACTAATTAGTACGGTTCCCACCCATTTTTATGGAACCAGCTGCATATATGCACTCATAGTCTCTGAAAGTAAAGCTCACACATTTTAATTTTGGCAGATGTTACACTTCCACAAAGGTTTCTCACGAGGAAAGCATATTTAAAATAGCCCCATGGTTGAATTCAATGCTGTTTTAAACCCATTATAGCCATTTAAAAATCCATATACTTTATCTATGTTAAAAGAAGATTACAGTTAAAACAACAGCTTTTAACTAAAATTAAAATGTTTTTCTGTTTTTAGTTTCTCAGCTACTACCATCAGACAGCTCAGCATTAAATAATTGTTAATAAAATCACGAGTTAACTTTGGCAAGAATAATGTAGGTCTCCTCTGACTAATATAGGGATTTTAATTTTAAAATTTAATTTACAATTGATGCCTATGGTGTTGCTTTGATTAGTAATTTGCATGTTTCAGTTTCTAGTTATTGCAAGACTACAGTACAGGAAAACTCTAGCCCACATGGGCAATAGTCAAGGATTCTGGGAGTTGTGATCAAATAGCATCAGGGGACCACAAATGAGACAATTAGAGGCTGAGAACATCTAGTTAGGCGATCTAGAAGCTCCAGTTTGGACAGTTGTGAAAAGCACTGTTCTCCAACATGGTGCCCTCCAGATGTTTTAAACATCTTTAGTTGCCATTAGTGTTAGCCACCAGGTCCAACAGTGAAAAAATGAAAGTTGTAGTCTAAAATATCTACAGGATACCAGTTTGAAAAGCACTGCTCCAAACCACCATTTAGAAAATCAACCAAATCAAGCATTATAATCTTGTACTGCCTCCTCCACCTCTCACTCCTCCAAACTTCTATACTAGCAGAAAAGGTCAGAGACCATCTATTTCAAATTTGTAGCAATCTTTATGCCATCACAAAGGTCCTAAAGAAGGAACATAGTGACTTAAAATAATGATCCAGTTGCAAGATAAAACTTCCAACAAATCATAGATTGGTGTATTCAGATGAAACAGCAAACAATGTTTATTTCCAATTAAATACTGAATCTTCTTTGCTCACCTGCAAAGGAAGAAAGAACTTTTTCATGCACCAATCAGTTACAGATTGTTATTAAGTAGAGTTCTTTCAGTTAACTTCATCAGTTAAGACCAGTTCCGACAAGCAGACCTATAGAAATACACACAATCACACAAAGGAAGAAAACAGCAACTGAAGCCAAGTCCTTTTTGTAATGTTTGGCTTATCTGTAGGTTCTGTATTATTATTTTTAAGCTGATGTTCTGTTTGTTGCTGAATAAGCTGCTTACTGAATGGCTGCAGTAGTATTGTTCTCTTAGGGTGTTTATACACGACCCCTAAGCTCCGCTGCAAATGGCTGCAAGATCCGGACCTTAAAAATGTTTACCCACCAGCTCCGGACTTTGCAGACAATTAAGTGCGACCCCGCCCACTTTAGCGCGACCAAACAGCAGTTTTCTTGTACCTGGTCTTTGATGGTGACAAATATTTGATCTGGTGTAAGGATAGTGAGTGCGGGGCTCTCCTGGCTTCTGTTTGTTCTTTTTTTGCACCCCGCCCCTTTAAGAGATCTGAATGCTGCCGGGAACAAAACGGAGGTAAACCGGCAGTCTTTTCTTTCTTTTTTCTCCCTCCCTCAGGCAGCCAGCAACCAGGAAGTGTGGAGGGGGGTGGGGACAGAGGAAGACAGAGGAAGAGCAATGAACCCCTAAGATCTCTGGTCCGAATTTAAGTGGCCAGCGGATCTTAGGGGTCGTGTAAAAAGGCTCTTAGAGAGGTGCTTCTCAACAGTGTTTCATTTTTTATATATTTTATTATTGTTATGAATTTGTAACATATTGTTGTCAGCTGCTTTGAAGAATGACAGAATAAAAACAAAATGACCAAAAGCAATGTCTGAATAATGCTTGTTTTTTAAATGTGGGTCCACATGCAGTTGTTCATGAGATGAGCAGAAAGAGAACTCGTATAAAGCGGCCTGCTACAAAACCAAGCCTTTCACCTTTATCTATAAATTATAGCAAGAAAAGATCCAGGGGCACTGTGGGATATTATGGGATGGACAGTTTTTTGAGAGGCACCCTTTACAGAGTCTGATAATTATTCAGCCCACAAGGATTATGGGTTTAAAAAATCATCATTCCCATAATCTTAGTGGTGCTCCTGGAATCAGTCTACTCCCAGCCCACTTGTGAATGAATGATAAAGCTGTTTGGATGAGCAGCGATCATTTCAGTTGTTTCAATCTCTCAAGAAAAGAAGTCCACTTGCCATGACTCAACTTCCAGATAAACTCACCTGGATGATTGAGAATCTTCACAGACATCTTGCTTCTTGTGCACCCTGTTGTTTAAATATATTAAAATGAGGCCATAGATCTCTTCAACAACTTTTGAAGAAGCTGTCTTTTTTCAGTGCAGTGTCTCACTTACAGCATGGCTGAAGTTGTTTTACATCAGAAAAGTGAGATACAGGAAGAGATACAGGAAGCTGGACTAGATGGGCCTTTTAACTGATCTAGCATGGCTATTCTTATGGTCTTATGTTCTTATGATTTATCTCTCAGCATCTCAGTGGACTAAAGGCATTTGAAAAGCAAGGCTTTCCTGTTAGTCAAATATCTAATCAGGAAATACTTTAGATGTATCTCATTAACCATTTTCTGTTTCCATAGAATAGTGCCAGTACAACTATTGTCATGTTGCTACAATATGCAAATAATCCATTTGATCCTTTTAATTTGTAGTGTGCTTAAGCCAAATCAGATTGATCTGTTTTTACTTTAATGAAGGCTAATCAAGTCATATATTAAACCCATGAATTCTTTTAAAACTGATTGCTCTCTGGAAAAAAATCAATCAAATTTGTAAATAAAAGTCTGACTCTAAACTCATGGACTTTAGCTTGTACCCTGAGATTGGATCTTTTTAATTTTAGATGGTGCCTAAACCAAATCTAATTGATCTGGAGAGGGAAGCAGCCTTGTTTTAAAGAAGATTCATATATTTACCTCATGGAGTCTTTTAATCTATTTGTCAAAAATCTACCCTAATGTGTAAATATAAAGTTGCCTTCAATGCATAGGTCTCAAATTGTACCCTGAAATGCAGAGATGAGGTCAAGGGACCTATTATTATGACTAGGGTAGGCAATTGGGGTTTTGTCCATGAGCTAATTTTCTGCTGTTCTGGGAACTGTATAAACACACTGTAAGGGGTAGGGTGAGGGTAATGCTGGAAACATACTTCCAGTTATGCGTGTTGATGTTGAGGAGGAGGGAGGAGGGTTTTTTTTTCTTAAATGGGACGTCCAGTGAACTATAAAAAGGCAAATAACCATTTCTAGAGGCATCCAAGAGCTACAATTCATCTTTTTATCAGACAATGACAGGATTAATGGAGCTCTGCAGGCTGCAGAAACAGCTACGAGAGCTGCAGATGGCCCCCAAACTGCACTTTGCCCACTTCAGTATTATAGCTTCTTCTTGGTGGACCTCTAGGTTTTACCCCCAGCTTGGTCAACATACCATATTCTCAGACCCAAGAGATAGGATCAAGATGAGGAACCTTATTTTTCAGGGTTATTACTTCCAAATCAACTCACAAGTATCTTTTGCCATTCCAAAAAAGGTAAATTTTTCCATCGTAAATCAGGACTTGGATTAGGCCAATAGTTTCCACACGTGTGTGGGTGAAGCATTTTGATTTAAATTCATTTTGCAGCCAGTACACTGGTCTAGGAAATTACCCTGCAAAGTCCCTATGAAACATTCACAATGATACCAGCTTCCTGTGCTGGTGTTATTTCACAAATCATAACATTATTTTTAAATCAACAAACCAGATATTACAGACACGAGAACATGATGAAAAGCCAAGAGATATAAAATACAAGTGAGGAGACTGTCTCTGCAATCAAGAATTCTGGTCTTCAGGAGCAATTACCAGTAATAAAAAGGGGGAAATGACAACAAACATACATAGATTTTTTTGCCAGAGTTGTTATATATATTCTATGGAAACAGAAATATATATATCCCAGGACATTGGCTGATCATTTAAAGATTCAAGTACAATAGGGATGGACAACTTCGGGAGAGCCTACATCCAATTTCTGGTCCTCATGAGAGGACGCCATGAAGAAAAATGTGAAATAAAGGTCACTCTATGGCAGGGGTCCTCAAAGTTTTCAACCAGCGGGCCGGTCCACCACCACCCAGACACCACTGGGGGCCTGATCCCAGTCCAAAAGCAGCTGCAGAGGCTTGCTTGCTCACAAAACAGGGGGTAGGTGGGGGGGGTTGCAATTGGTCCCAGGGGCCGGATTCAGGACCTTGGGGGGCCGCATCCGGCCCCGGGGCCTTAGGTTGAGGACCCCTGCTCTATGGATTTGCAAGAATCTCTGTCCTTCCACATAGGCTGATTCATAGAATAACTGTTTTAAAACACACCCTCACAATGTGAACCGATTTAATATGGATGCATTGGAAGAAAGCACCAAACTCATTCCATTAAATGGACCTATTGTTAGCATGTACCAGTGGTCTGAGTTATGCATAGGCCCAAGACCCAGCAGACACAGGTTTCTAGAAAGTCGACTGGTTTGTTATGGTGCCCTTTGCTTAATGCTTGCCCACACTGTGCTATCTATATCCAAATGTTTCCACAACTTGGTGTTTTTTAAATGTGCCAACTATTATGGTAGAGGTCTACATTGGTCACAAGAGTCAGATCTTCTTGGACTAATACTCCCAGCAGCCTTCTCCACTGTCTGTGCTGGTCAGGGTATTTGGGAGTTATAGTCCAAGGACATCTGAGGACCCAAGATTGGGAACCACTAGTCTAACCCCTGATTTTCATTCAAGAAACAACCTGACAGATTCTCTCTGGAACACCTATATTTTTCAGAAATCTATATCAGAACTACATGAGATTTGCCAGCATATTAACTCCTTATTAAGCGTATTATGTCTGTCACATATCCAACAGATAGATCCAGGTGTTGTTATATTATATACATGTCTGAAAATGTTGTGTGGATGTTTTAAAGAGAACGACAAGTGACCTTTTTAAAATTTCTTGGCAGAAGTGGATGAAATTTGCAGGGACAGGAGCCTCCTCTGTGGAAATCAAGCCTGCCAAAGAATATATATATATACAAGAAATATGTTACAAGGTTGGCCTTTAACATCTGGTAGTAGGGTTTCAAAAAAGGCACATACAGTATATACCTCACATTTGTGCTCAATTGTTCAGAAAATGCAAAAGAGCTTAGATATAGCCTTAGTGAAGAAACCTGCATCTCTATCTCCCCTCCACCCATGTGTAAAGTAAATGTCCCAGTTCAGAATGGGTGTGTGTTTGTTTGGTTTTGCAATTTGGATTGAAAATATATAAAGATGACATATATTTTGGGGCACCTTACATTTACAGTATTTATTTTTATTTACTGAGTTTATATACCACCCATCTAGCCATTGGCTACTCTGGGCAGTGTAGAGCGAATTACAACTATATTAGATAAACAACAATTAGTGAAAAAATAATGCAACATAAGAACATAATACTATAACAAAATAATACATAAACTATTAACAAGTCTGTTAATAAAAATAATAATATAAAAAACCAGCCAAGTACAAAGAATAAACGGCAAGCAAATGCAGATTAAAAGTGATGGCATGAGGCATCAGAATTCAGAGGGTCAAGACTCAGGGAAAGTTTCTTTAAAGAGTCAAGTTTTTAATAGGAGTCTGAATACATCCAGTGACTAGTGGCTATATTTTAATGTATACTTTCATGCAATATGTCCACTTCTTCAGATCTAAGAGTGACAATATACAGACTAAATGACCAAAAGAAACAGACTTGTTCAATAGTAGTAGTAGTAGTAGTAGTAGTAGTAGTTGTTGTTGTTGTTAGCCTTTCTTTTGTTTTGTGTTTTTCTTGTTTATATACCAGACAGACTAACATGGGTACCACTCCAACAGCTACATGCATTTTCAATGAAAAATTCACAAGCATTGTAAGACAACTTGTTGTCAGATTAAACCAAGACTATGACTGCTGGGTTTCTATCTATCTATCTATCTATCTATCTATCTATCTATCTATCTATCTATCTATCTATCTATCTATCTATCATTCCCATATGTCTTCGCTTGAAATTTGTATTGTTTCATTTGATGATTGCAGCACAGCATAAGCAGAGAACAATTTGTTGAGCACTTAAAATAAGCCAGGATTGTCTGATGGGAAAATGCTTTTAAATTTAATCCATAATCAGCACAACAAAGCAGCAGCTATGATAATTTCATGCTAGTTGCACTATATACTGTATATAAAAATGTTACAGCAGTATGCACTCTATGGGCAATTTTTTTTATCTTGCTCTAAGGAAGGCCATGGAGCTTGGTGGGAAGGCAGAGCAGTTGCGAGAACTGTGTGTGCGCACGCTTGGAAAAGGAGCCTGCGGGGACGTGCCATGGTCAAAGGGAGCCCATCGGCTGTTCAAAGCTGGACAGCCCTGCTCTAAGGCAATGCCTTTCAAAAGCTGTTCCATGGTTAATCCAAACCATTAGTTTCTAGCCTTGGGTCCCCAGGTAATTCCCAGAAGGCTTCACTCTATCTATGGTGGCCAAGATTTCTGGGAGTTGCAACCCAGGAACATCTAGGGACTTCCCCTTGTTATCAGATTTAGTCTGGACCCAGCCTACTGTCAATAAATTTTCCATGAGAATCAATAAATGTCAGCCACATCTTCATCAGGATCCATAAACCTGTCTTTTCCCAGTGTTTCATTTATCCTGAGATTATTTTGTGCTCTGCAAACTCATTTCCTAAGAACTAGTAGAAATGTTTGGTTTAGCAGACGGAAGGCTAGACGTTTAAGGCTAGGAAATAACCCCTGGTGTATCCTCCTGGCTGAATCCAAAGGTAGAATGGTTTCATAAAATTAATTTGTTTTCAGTAATGGGAATAGAAGAAAGAAAGAACGAAAGAACAAAAGAAAGAAAGAATGAAAGAAAAAGAAAAGAAAAGAAAATCTCTTGTATTTCCCCATGTGTTCCAGCACATATGAAAAACATTTTTCTATTCTCCCCTCATAGTCTCAAGCAAGACTGGATTCTTTTGGACTGCTTTTCATCACTTGTTCACCTATTGTGTTTGCGCGTGCCCTGAGTATATCCTGCCAAATCTCTTTGCTCCACTGGATGTTTTGGAATTTAACCATCGGGGATCAGCCGTCCCAAGAGAAGATCGTTCACAACAATTTCTCTTTTCTTGCTGTTGTTGCCGTACACTCCCCAAAGTGCATACACAAATCTGACTTCCCCAAATGAAACATCTGTGATACATTTCCTGTAATCGTGTGGTCGAAACTAGTTGCCTTATTAATGTGTGCAGATAATCTAGGGAACAGAAAGATGGCAACGAACCAGAAAAATCTTTCTGTATGTTGTGCTGCCAAGATAAAGAAGGACAGATTAAGACAAAAAAAGGTCGGCTGACAGGAATGGAACAATCTGACAAGTTCTGTCCAATAGACGGAACTAGTGGCTTGAGCTAATTAGACTTGGAGGGCACAGGGAAAAAATAGTCTTGTTTATTTAAAGAGCGGTAATCTATTATTTGTCTTGTGTATAACAGAACAGTTTGTTTCATTTTGCTGTCCCTATAGAGCTACCAGAGACTCCTGAACCATAAACAAGTTAAATTAATTTAATGATGGCCCTGCTGAAACCAGTTTGGCAACTGGTATTGATCAGGCCTCGACAGCCCATTCTGTTGTAAAAGAGGAGGGCTAAAATATATTCAGAGCTTGGTGAAGTTTGCAGCTGCTAAAACTACTAGTGCTGGCTCTGGAATACCAGGAATTATAACTTTCAAAGTAACTTCTCCAAACTCGCCCTGTATAACAGAAGAGGCATGACTGTTTTCTGCTCTGTCTTCTATCGAACACGTTGCTGAGGCAGCAAGAGGCAAACTCAGAGACACATTTGCCCTTATAATGGTCACAGATGACCCGCACAGACAGAACAGCTGACACGTCTGCTGACATGCTATGCTATATCACACTGCTCAAAGGAATGAGATTTCATCCATGTGCCTCCACCCTCATCTCTGCATCTTCAGTGGAAACTCTGAATAGAGGCTACAAGCACGGGACTGGACACATGCAAGCTCTTATCCTTGTCCAAGTTGCTGGCCATGCACAGAAAGACTTTAAATGGAATAGTTGAATACTATAGTCTCTGCCCCTGCCCACTGCTTGAACACACGGCATCAAACTCTTGACATCTACATTAATTCCCATAATGTACCCTTTTCTATCAGATTAGAAAATTTAGAGTCAAACTACATGAGACTGCAGCTTTGGATTTAGAAGCTAACAACACAAAACTTTTAAAAGTACAGTGGTGCCTCTTTAGATTAATTTAATTTGTTCTACGGGTCAATCTGTTTTATGAAAAATTCATCCTACGAAACGCGGTTTAATGTGGTCCCCATAGGAATGCATTGAATTTGTCTTGCAAGGCATCCCATAGGAAAAATTTGTCTTATGAGGTTTTCCTATTCCTGGAAATTTTATTTCGTCTTACGAGTTTTTCGTATTAAGGAGCATTCGTCTTACAAGGTACTACTTATCCCCTATTTGTTGTATAGAAAGGCATCATATTCTGCAAAGCAACTCCTGGGTTGTGACTTTTCTACTTATCAAATATTCCATTTTCCAATTTTTTATTATAATTTTTTCTAAAACTGTTAGACTAAACATTTGGGGTTGTGTTGTACATGGAAGTAAGCCAATGAGAGAACCACACAGTAGAGAAACTGTTATTTTGGGCTGAAAAATTGGGTCATCTTATAGATGGAAAATATGGTAATTTTAAAAGATCATCAAAACTTGAAAGCTGTGATGAAACATAAATGGAGAAGACTTAAAGAAGGTGGATATTGTCCAGTATTTTGGCTCCCATATCCAAGGCAACAGAGGAATCAGCGGGAACTTGCTAGCAAGGGTGAGTGTGGCCTGGATGTGATGGCGAGAACTCGCTGGTGTGCTTTGTGACAAACAAATGACAATCTGTCTCAAATCTAAGATTTACAAGACAAATGGTCTACCCTGTTGCTCTGTATGGCACGGAGTTCTGGATGACAACAATGGGCATAGAGAACTGTCTACCCACTCGCCACACCACAAATTATACTGCCTAACAGGAACTAGTTGTGGTATCAATAACAGAGAAGATGAGACAAAAGCCGACTCTGCTGGTAAGAACATGTGCTCAGAGCAGCGGCTTCCACCATCACTCAAACTGCAACCTACCTAAAAATGGATGAGTCCTTTTGAAAAATTGTTTTTAAAAAGTATCTTATTACTAGGTACTCAGCATGGTGCAGTGGATATAGTGATGGACTAAGGCTCTGGAGACCAGGGTTCAAATGCCCACTTGGCCATGGAAAGATCTCTTTTGTTGACAGCTCTATTAGGATTGCTTTCACCAGGAACCAACTTGACACCACATAACTAATTAGCTAATGATCTTGCTCCTATCTTGTTCCTGTTTCCATTGAAGTTTTCCTGAAGCCATGGCCTTTCTTATGTTAAGCATGCAAAAATGCCCTACAAACTGGGAAACAAAGTCATCTGTCAGACAGATTCCCTGGTCACAGTCTTCCTTCCTCAGGCAAGACATACTAATAATTCTATTGTTTATTTAAAATAATGTATTTTTTAAAAAATCATAAAGGTTGTTTACACACATGCATTTGAACATATAAATTAGTACATATAAATTGTGCAACTCAGCATCCTCTCTTGTTTTCTCTTGTTGTGATTATTATGTCCATCCTGCCTGATCAGTCCCTCCTCCCATATCAACAGCTTTCTGCATGGATTTCACCTTCTGTTGTTTGATCATTAAAAGCAGAAATACAGCAATATGAATACTGAAAAACACAATTTTATAAAGCTAAAAACTGAAATCTTCTACATGATATCTGGCTGGTTCATATGTCAGCTGCCACAAAGTACTCAGTTCTGTTTTATGAAAAGCATTCCTGCTTCTGAAGTGATCTCTTAAATACAGGGAAATTAAGTCACTTTTCATTTCTTCTGGCAGTCAGGGATACTTTCATGACAAGCAGTCAGTGAGCACAAGCAAATTTCCTGGCTCTTGACCTTAAAATATGTTTGGGCTTTCCCTCCACCATCTGGACATTACTGTTATGCATAAATAACATATAAACTTACCCCTAAATCTACATTCTAACATTTTGATCAGCTTCCATTTTTAGGAGTGTTTACTTCAGTGATGTCATGCGAATTGTGTTAATGCCACTTTTCCTGCTACGTGAGCGACTCTGGAGAAAGCTTGGCAAGTCAAAATCAAGTCCAAGAAGGAAATGAGTAATTGAACTGACACAAAGCTAAATACAATGGTGAAGAGCTTTGTGCTTCTTTACACCAGGAGAGGGAGCTCCTGGCATAAATAAGAATTTCTCTCAATGTTCTGTGGAGAGAGTAGCAATTAACAGGGCTTGAACTAAGCGCAGAGATGGGACCCTATGGAGCATTGAGTCCAGGTCTAGTCAAGGAAACACAATGAGGAATCAAACTCCCAATCTCTTCCTAAGCCACTGAGCTATTCAGCATTCATGTCGTTGATCTTAGTATCCCACCATCACTCATACATGCTCTAATCTATTGAAGTGTTCTCGGGAACATCAGTCAAATCTACATAGTTTGGGTCGAAAGTCTTTTTGAAACGTTTGCTTTGCAAGCTTTGAGAATGTGGTTCTCAAAGCAAGGCACACTCCATTTTGTTGTGAGCCTTAGTAGCGATTTCCACCAATAGATAGGCATTATGAAACAATATCAACAACTGTCCCCAGCTGAAGCAGCCTGCAATATATTTCCCTTAATCACACAAAGAGTTTCATGCAATGATAGAAGGAATTCTTTAGCAATACTATTGGGAATGAAAATGGACACATAATTATTAAAGGGCTAATGGTGTAGTTCTGGCCTGTGATGCCTCTGCAGCTGTTAATGTGTACCCATGAAGAAATTTTGTCCTACTAAAAATGCATTGAAGGCAAAGAGGGGAAAAAACCTCCTCATTCCTTCTCAAGCTGAGTTTACAAATTAGACAAACCGATTAAAGTGTCTTGTTCGGAGGAGGAGGAGGATAATTTAGTCTATGATAACATATAGTTATGACCCTTTCCATGGTTTTCTAGGTATAGAGTTCTCAGAACTGCCCTTACAACACCCTTCTTCCTTGTGGGAGCTCTGATACAGGCTACAAATCCTGACTCTTATCCTAGAAGGCATAAAGGAGAATCCAACTCCAAGCTCTGTCTCTACCACATCACCCCACCTAAGCTCCTGAAAGTAGGTCCAGTGAATTGCTTCAAGGTGCTTATATTCCTCCCTGCCCCTTAAGGATACCCACCCACCCCGGCTTCCCAGGAATTCAGTTCCTAACATGGCAAAAAAACAAACCAGGCCACAGCAATAGCCCGCCATAATTCCATTTAAAATGGATAATGGATAAAGGACGTGATCTGGGAGGGTGGGACGGCTACTTTTACTGCAGAAGGGACCTGTCTTATGTTCCTAGCAGATATCACATGGCTGATTGGAGCTGTAGTCCAACAACATCTATATGTGTTCCTCTAACCTAAAAGAAGGAACAAAACAGTGATTCCATGGGGTGAGGATGTCTTCTACTGTTGGATATGTACCATGGACCTAACTAGAGATGTACACTGTCTTCAGACAAGTATAGAAGTAGGAACCAAATCAAGAGTACCAGTATCTGTGTACTTCTGCTGTGACCATAGGGAAGATCAAAGCGTTTATACACGACCCCTAAGCTGCGCTGCAAATGGCTCCCAGCTCCGGAGCTTAGAAATGTTTCCCCACCAGCTCCGGAGTTTGCAGACAATTAAGTGCGACCCCACCCACTTTAGCGTGACCCAGTGCACTTTTCTTGTACCTTGTCTTTGGAGGTGAAAAATATTTGATGCGGATAAGAGTGCCGGGCTCTCCTCGCTTGTCTGGGTTTTTTTTTTTGCCTCCCGCCCCTTTAAGAGCCCCTTGAGAAGGAACCAGGAAGTAACGGGGCTCGTGGCAACTTCGACCGGCACCGGCAGGTTAGTAAAGGCTTCTTTTGTCCTTTTTTCCCTCCCTCCCCTCACGCCAACAGGAGCAGGAAGTGCTGAGGGGTGGGGACGCAGGAACAGAAACGAACTCCCAAGATCTCTGGTCCGAATTTAAGGGACCAGCGGATCTTAGGGGTCATGTGAAAAGGCCCTTTGTTGTTTTGTTTTTCCATTGGGTGGTTAACACCTCCATGGGTCCTTCTAGGTAACGAATGAATAAACTTGTTTCTCATTTTGGGATCTGACTCCAACACTCTAACCATTAAGACCACCCATTTAACAAACAAAACAGGATTAGATTATTTTATTTGTTTATTACACCATTCTGGTATTCATATGGGCGATTAATAAAATAGTGGTTGCAAACCAGCAATCCCCATCCGCAGGAAGACTGGTCAAGGTTGATGCAGCAGGGTAACAAAATGTAGCAACAACACACTGAAGCCATGACAACGAAGCAGGAGGACGGCATTAGAAAACCTATTCAGACAGCAGAACTCTTCTTTTCTTGGGGTAACTGCAAAAGTTGAGATGATTTTTACCCAGACGTTAGAAGAAGAAGAAAAAAAACTTTTTTTAAAAAAAAAGTTGGATATCCTAATTACATTCTTTTGCACAAAGTAACTCTTGTACCTTCCTCGCCATTTCCTGCCTAATCTCAGAGCACCTGTGAACTTGCCCATTCATTGGAAACAATAGCACCTATAGTTCCAGCTTTCATTGCGGGTTTCTCATTTCGCTGAACTTGCGCCAGACCGTAGCCATTGGGGAAGGAAAGTCACAGATGCACAACAAAAACATTACTTTTCCTTGGTTCCAATACGATGACACCCGATAGGAGCAAAGACGGGATGAGAAATCTGAGTCTTCACTATGCCCAGATGAGGACTCGCAGGAGTGAGGTGGGAGGGAGGGAGGCGACTTGGCTGGACCCTGCTCTCTCTTTTGTGAGTGAATAGCTTCTTGTTCGCTCTACTGAAGTGCTTGAGCAGGGCAGGTGTCCTCTGGTCTATAAATCACACCCACTTTAAGGCATTTACTTCCTTGACCAGGAACTTTCACCAGCACAAACGATCGATCAGGGTGCCAGTGAGCAAAGCTCCAAGTCTTGGCCTCTTTTATAGCAAATTGCCTGAACATTGGTAAGCAAATGCAGACGACGTGCAGTCATTCCTCAGTTTTCTGACAAATATTTGCAAAGGTTTATTATCTTTCATCAAGGGAAGGAAACAGAGACCATAATAGGCACACCAACTTTGCCAACCGTGGAGTGGAGTGGAGTTGATCCAGGGACAGATCAGAGTGGGTAAAACTTCTACAAAGGTATTAGAAGAAAAAAATAGTTTTACGGTAACAAAGGAAATCATAACATAATGCTAGGATGCAGGTTTGTGGCTACCGAATTGTTTGCCTTTGAAGCATTTTTCTAAATTGAACATCACATCAACTATGGTATTTTCCAGCTGAATATCCTTTGTCCCAGTAAATCTAAGATTGTTTCTCAGAAAAGTTCTCTAGCTTTCTTTACTAGGTGTTTGAGATTAGTAATGTTTATTGCTATATCACTGAATGCTTATAGATAATTGTTTAACACGGGGCTTGCACTTCCTTTTAGCTCCAACAGGCCAAATGAAATGAACAAGAGTTAAGTTAGTCATTACTAATTTAAGTCCCACTGAATTCAGTGGGTGTACTTAAAAAAGTTAATAAGGCAGCTAACATGGATGCAAACTCATTCTGTTCATAGGAAAGATTTCCTGGAGGAATAAATATTAGAGGAGACAACACATAGATCTGATTTTGAGACTGATGCATTCAGTTCCCTGGGAAAGGCACTGCTGAATCTCATTGAATCTAGTGTAACTTGCTGTGACTGAGTGCATTTATATGACCACTCACTGCCATTTTATTGTGTATTTATGATGTTTGCAATGTGTGAATGATTGCAGTAGTACAGTACTGACAGTTTTCCAGAATGTTCTAAAGACTTTTATTTTTTGCTTTTGTTGTTGAGAGGGTAAATGATTAACTTGTATTCCAAAAGTGTGAAAGAACAAGAAAGCTTAAAATGCAACAATTTCCAGACGAAGAAACATCAACATTATTTAAAAATCACAATCTTGTAAGACTGGGAGTTGAGTCATGGCTACTGGACTTCTTTTTTGATAGAAACGTTTCGCTGTTCATCCAACAGCTTCATCTTGTAAGACCTTTCAGAAAAAAAAAATTCAAGGAAACGTATTCATTCAAATAAAAAGCAGAATGAGGAGGCATGCTTAAAATGTAATTACACTGCATGCTCTATATTGTCCACCTCTTGCATGAATTAATAGTGAGGATCAGTCATTCACTGAAATTTGTATTTGTTTCATTAACCACATGTAGGTTTTTTGTTCTAGATCAGTTGAGGGTGCTTCCAGACACATAGTAACAAAATTAAAAGTAAATATGAACCTACTCAGCCTTTGTCTCCTGAAAGAATATTGTCTGGTAAGAAAGAAGATAGTAGAAATGGTGGTCAGGAGGACTGAAAAATCGAAGCTGAGTTACTCTAGCAATGTTGTACAAGCAGAGCTCTGCTTTCAGCCATGAATCAATGTCTTTGCAATCTGGTATGGTGGAAACCATGGAACATGTCTTGCTATATTTCACATTGTATAAAAATTCACATAATCTACTCTGCTACCCCATATTTTAAAACATCTGGGTAGACTTGGTAAATTTTACATCTCTTTTCTTTTCTCCACTTCCTCAAGTGGAATTGCAAAATTCTATGCATTCTTATATATATACAAACTTCCATTTAAATCCAATGTGAATTTTAGTCTGCTTTGTATAACTTGGAAATACTATATGATTTGTTTTTGTATTGAAGTTTGGCATATCTAAAATTGCTGACCTATGATTCTAATAATGATAAATTTAATTTAGAAATAGGATAGGGTGATTGTACAATTAAACTCTTCTCTAAAAATGGTCCTAATTCATTCATTTTTATTACTGTTGACATGGCTATTTATGCTGATTAGAGATGCAGATAATTTAATCGAAACACACAAATATTACCAAAAACTTAATGACATTACCATTGCATGTTCAATTATTGCAAGGTATAGAATAAATATCATTAGGTTATTATACTTGCTATTTATTCAAATGTCCCTTTGAACATTTTATTTATTTATTTGATTTATATACCACACGATCTGACCAAATGTCACTCTAGGTAGTTTACAAAGATTTAAACATATGCAATACAATAAATAATACATTATACAATGTATAAGTAAGTAAAACACTGCCCAACAAAATTAGATTTGACACTATCAGATTGCTATAAAAATTTTCTTTGTCTAAAATAATTCTTACCAGGATTTTTATTGACAGCTTTTTTGTACAATTTGATAAGTTTCTCTTTCCAGGAGTCCCAGATGATGTAACTCATCACTATATTTTTTTGCATAACTGCAATTATTCTAATAGCCAAAATATCTTTCATACTGAAATTTATAAGGGAAATCTAACCAGTATTTAAAAAATAACAATTCTATACTGAAGAATTGTAACTGTGAAACATAGGATTTTGAAATCCAGTTTTTCTACTATATTTCTCTAGCTGCCCTTTTGAAATGCTTCCATTGCATTTTAAACATCAAACAAAAACTCAGATGAATGCATTGTATCATTTGCACACCTTCAGGGACTTCAAGTGAAGAACTATATCTGCAAAACTGGGATACATATCCAGGCTTAAAGAAACAACAACCCTAAAATACAGTTGGATGATAGCTTAGGATCAACCAGAATGTCATAAAAATATGTATGACTTAGAGTTCTTCAGAATGATGCATCTTTTTCTGACTGTAGTTAGCATAAACAGCTTCTTGGAAAGTCATCAGATTTATAGGCTGTTTCTGTTATCAGGGTGCAGACGGGATCAGAAAGGAAGGAAGGAAGAAAGGAAGATGCATTCAGCATTGGGGTTATCTTTCATGCTAATTGCTGTTACTTCTAATTTTGCAATGGCAATCAAAAAGGAAAAAAGAGCTCCACAGACACTTTCAAGAGGTACTGTTCTCTATTCTTAAGAATGATATATCTGGAAGTCTTTTTAAAAATCAAAGATTTCAGAAAACGATTTCATTTCTAAATAATCACTGAACAGAAGAGGTTTGTTTATTTGATTTCATTTGACTTTTTTTTAAAGTTCTTTTGAAAGTTGACTTTATTTGACTTCTATTGAACCATGCGGTTGGGTGGATGATCAGGGACAGTAAATGAATGACTGACTGATTTAATTTTCTTCTGGATTGTGTCCATCTCTCTGTGTGTGCATGTGTACAGCCTAATCTAAGGTGATTCTTTATTGCAGCCTGCATAATATACAAAAATTAAATAACAGCTTTCACATATATTTAATATAGATTCAATTCAATATGAATAAAACTCAATGTTTGTAAAAGATGCTTTACTCAGGACTAGGGATGCTGGCCACAGGACTCTTAAAATCGGAGTCCAAAATGGGGAGAAAAAACTTTTTCAAGTGACAGAGAGAGAGAGAGAGAGAGAGAGAGAGAGATGTGTGATAATTTAATTTATGACTTTTGTAGGTTGGGGAGATGAAATAACTTGGGTTCAAACTTATGAAGAAGGACTCTACCAAGCAAAGCAAAGGTAACAAAGACACTGAAACTTCTGTGTGGGGTGTGTGTGTGTGTGTGTTTTATCTAACACAGGGCATGGATATACTGTTGATTCGTATGGGTTTCAGCCCTGGTGTTACGTATTTTAAATCCATTTTCAGTCACATGGTTTTTGTATTGTTGTGCAGGTTTACTTTCAAAATTATTACGCCTGTATGAAATAAGGGCTAAAAACTGATTTGTGAAATGACACATTAGAGTTTTTTAATCATTTCATTAACCAATATGTTTGCAGTTTGCAGGGTTTCCATTGTCACTGATGCCAATGCATTACCAACAGTTGCAACCATCTCTCTCCCATTTTCTTTCCATGTGGTGCAGAATTTCTTCCATTTCCATGCATCATTAGGATAGAGTGAATCTCTCTCTGTTTTTAAAATAAAGTTTAAGTAACATTACTTTGGCTGGGCAGAACGAAAACCCATAAAAGGCACTATTTAATACGGCAAGAATCTCCACATTACTCACAGCAATTCAGAAAGAACTGATTTTTAACCATGTTAAATTGAAAAGCGCCCAGTCTGTTTAAAAACACACACCTTGCTTTGTACACAAACAAAGAGAGAGGGCTTCTCCATGCATCATGTGGTTAGGATTTTCCAAATCAGTTTAATTACACAAAACCTGGATCAAAAGCAGTTTGTAACCCTAACCCATATGTCTGTATCAAGCTGGCAATTGGGATAACTATACCTGGAAATTTCTCTGTTCAAAATACAAAGATTTATTATTTTATTTTTATTTATTTTGAATATTTTTACCCCACCTTTCTCCTTGGAAAAGGACCCAAGGTGGCTTACAATAATAAGGGACAATATATAGGCCAGAACATTGAAGATATATTCTCGTTAAGAATGGGGAATTTTAAGAGGCATCTTAGAACATTAAAAGGTAAGATTTAGAGCTATAAAGTGTTCTTAAAAGAGAACACAAGAAGAAAAGAAATATTGTGTGTTCCATTAGAGAGTTGATTCCAATCTGGTCATCTTGATGCAATCTGATCCTTGCTGAGTGCCAAGAAGGGGACCCATGCAAATATTGATGTAAGACACCCCACCACCACCTTTTTGGTAGATTTTGCTACCGAACCTTCTAGACATTCAAGCAACATATGATACAGGTATCTTCTGTTTCCCACACACCCCTGAACAGTTTGGAGGACTTCTTGACAGGTATAGCTGTAGCAAATGGATTAGGATTGGTTCCACCCACAGGCTACTTGATATGTTCTTCCACATAGTTGCAGGATTTGCTTTAAAAAGTCAAATTGCCAGATTTTGTCCCATTGGGCAGTTGGGATCTCGGTCACCTTTTCCATGCCAATCACAATCTGATGTTTCAGGATATCTTTTACAATCAACCATGCATAGATATTTAAGATTTAGCCCCCCGATAGTTGCATTTATCCTCCACATTTTATCCTCTATTCCTTTGAATGATTTCTGTTATCTCTTCTATGTAGTCTGCAAACACATCTTTGTTCATTGCTTTCAGATTTTGCTTATTATTCTGTTCTGATGCTCATCTCACCTGAAACAGATATTTTATCTGCATTTAATCTAAGACATCTTTCTCTCTCTCTGAAAAAGCAATAAGCCACTCATGGTTATTCACCACTTGGAAGACTGCCAGTACTGCCAAGGTAAAACAAATTAGTTTGATTTCTACAATACAACGTTACACATTAATAATAATATTAAGAATTGGGCTGTGTTAATGACACTATCAATATGGCAGACCATCATTCATGTGTTGCTCTGTGGATATGGAGATGTTAAAAGAGTTTCAGTTCAGTGATGTACGAAATGCTTCTCAGAGGTCTTTTTGAGAGCTAGATCTTCACTCTGGGATATATCAAGTATTATTAATTAAAAATGGAGTGTGAGGACTGACCCATTTACTAGGCAGAGGGAGCACCAAATTATTATTTGTTTACTTCAGCCAGGACCTAGTTGAGCATTAGTGCTAAAGAAAAAAAAACCATGACTAGTGCTATAAAGAAACAACTTTCTTCCCAACAGGACCTCTGCATAGCTCCCTCTCCAACCTTCCACAGCCCTTGAAATATTCATTCCAAGATGTCTTAGGGTACCATGAACCTTGATTTGGATGTGTCAGAAGAGGTACCATGACTTTCCTGACTTAGGGATCCTGCAAAGAATACTAGGTGGCACAAAAATGAACTTTTAGTTCATTCTGTTATTTGTTATTCAGTTTGTTACGTAACGAACTGAATAACGATCCCCAGAATGATTTTAGAACAAAATGAACAGAACTGAACAAAATTGGTTAAGTTCTGTTTGTTTCATTAATGGTGGCAGTCTCCTACCTGGTGCTGCTGGAGTCTTGGTCTTCCTGGGTGCCAGTGGAAAAGCCGACCAGCCCTTGCTACAGCTGTAGCGTGGGCCACATGGTCTGAAGTAAAACAAAACAAAACAAAATAAAATAAAATAAAAAGAGCACCGACCATGCCCCAGGGGTGTCCTGATCGGCATGCTAAAATCACAAAAATTAAAAATTTAAAAATAAAAAAACAGTGCTGACCAGGTCCCAGGGGCCACGCGGTTGGCACTTTAAAAATATTTTTTTAAAAAAACCTGGAAGGCGCTGCCAGAAGGAGAAGGAGGAAGGCAAGGGAGGGTGCAAGCGATTGAGTGAGCCAGGGAGAGAGGGAGGGAAGGAGAAATAAAACCCAGCCCATGCTACAGCTGTAGCACGGGCCAGGAACCTGGAAGGTGCTGCTGGAAGGAGAAGGGGGAAGGCAAAGGAAGGTGCGAGCAATTGAGCAAGCCAGAGAGGGAGGGAGGGAGGGAAGAAAAACCCAGCCCGCACTACAGCTGTAGCGTGGGGCAGAAACCCAGAAGGTGCCACCAGAAGGAGAAGGAGGAAGGCAAAGGAGGGTGCGAGCGATTGAGTGAGCCAGGGAGGGAGGGAATGAAAAAAACTGGCCCACGCTACAGCTGTAGCGCGGGCCAGGAACTCAGAAGGCGCCGCAGGAGCAGAGCTGCCGCGGGTAAGTAAGAACCCGAACCAGTTCGGGTTCCTACGATTTTTAAAAAAATATATTCCTACAAACCCAAACCCAAACCGAACCGAGGGTGGGTCCAAACCAGACGAACCCGAACCATGGGTTTTCTGGTTCATGCCCATCTCTACTACTATATATCATTCCAAACAAGATTGAGAAGGGATTGTGAGTAGCTTTCAGCCACTCTCCATGCACTGCCATGATGTTTGTACTTGCTGATTTTGAATACTAGTCCAAGATTGGTATCCAATGCTTGCTTTGACATTCAAGAGGTTGCACAAAAACTTGCTCAACACCTTGTATAACCTCTTGCTTAATGGTGCAATCCTGTGTGGTTGTGCTGGTGGTGGTTTTCACTCTGTTCGTATTGAATGCAATGCTGAAAAGTACTGGGTCCACTTGAAAATTCAGGGATTGAGTGGGCATTGACCTATTAAAAGCAAATACATTCCTCTTCATGTGTTTAAAATCTTCAAAGAGGATAATACTAAGCAGGTCCTACACAGCTAGCAAACATGAGAATCTATCTAGAATTACCCACCAGAAATTCAAGAACAGAGTTTTCTAGTAATATTCCCCGTATTTTACAAAATCTAATGTAATGCAAGACGGGTTGTATTTAATAGCATGAATTTGCTACCATGAGACTGATGGAACATATTTCATGTTGTTCTGTTCTTATAGTCTTGTAACCTGAGAGACAGATGGATGTGGTTGCCTAGCATCAGTCTCTGAAGAATTTGCTAAGAATAATGCCCTTTTGTCAGGTTTACCTCAGTGTTCACAAAACAGCTGCCAGGAAGATTGCTTTCATTTCAATTGTGAGAAGTCTACCTTAAGTTGATGTAAATCCTAAACAATATAACCTCAGCTAGCAAATGCAGTGACCATGACAACTATGGAATCTTGAGTACAAAAAAAAGTAACTCTCCTTATCACTGCTTCTTAGTTTGACTCTGTGCTGCATAGTAACCTAAGTGCCCAATAGTTTGCTGAATTGCTGTGCATCACAGATTCTTCATCCTTGATATCATCACCTAGTAAATTGGGCCATGCCCCAACTTTCCAGTTGTGAGTTAGGAATGCAACAAGTAATGCCAAATAAACAGCGAGGACTATCAAAAGTGACAGTGCTAACCAACTGCTAGGTGGACCGTCATGCACAAATGTAAATGTATGGTATTCTCATGTAGGGATATCTCTTTGGCTGTTGGGTTGCCATTTGGCTGTAGGATTACGTCATATATATCAATATCAATATCAACATCTATCTATCTATCTATCTATCTATCTATCTATCTATCTATCTATCTATCTATCTATCTATCTAATCAGTTATGAAAGACCTCTTTGGAATCAAGTAAGGTATTCATCTTCAGCCTATTTGATTTCAATTAGTATACTGTGATTTTGGATAAGAGTGGACCACTAAAATCGATAGAACATATTATGTTCATAGGGTCAGAGCTAGGATCTGAAAAGATTGTAACTTCTGAACTAAATCAGCCTTATAAATATTAGATAGAAGTCGACTGGCCAGATTTGGTTCCAGGCCAAAGCAAACAAAGGATTCAAATCAATTAAGATCCAGCAGAGCACAAATCAAATTGGATGGGGAAACAAATCACCACAGTCTTTTTAAAAAGCAAACTTTAAAAATATTTAGCATTCAGACTCCTGAAGCAAATTGCCTGAGATTTGGCAGGTTTACTCCCCAACCCATTTGGAGTCTACCATGTCTCCAAATTTCACATGCATTGTATTCTCAAAGGCTTTCACGGGCAGGATCCCATAGTAGTTGTGATTTTTTCAAGCTGTTTGGTCGTGTTCTGGAAGTTTTTCTTCCTGACATTTCACCAGACTCTGTGGCTGGCATCTTCAGAGGGCAAGGAGCTCAGGGAACGACAACTTTCACATGCATTTTTAATAACAGTTATTCCCATAATAATATTCCTGTCCATTAGTTTTAGTAATTTTTAAACTGATTCAGATTCAGGACACAGATTGCTCTGGACCAAATCAGGATACATTCTGAAGTCCTGAGTTGTTCAAAGTCCTGATCTCTCTCTCTCTCTCTCTCTCTCTCTCTCTCTCTCTCTCTCTCTCTCAATATCCTTCAGTGTCTTCATATTGCTGGGTAGAAAGTATCAGAACCTAAGGCAGTTACATCACATCCTTTTTTGTTCCGTGACTAGTTTTGTACCATGACAGCGTTGGTCGCAATCACGTGGTTTTGTCCCTGTTTCAGTATTCCCATGGTCGTGATAACTTGTCTCGTGACAAACACTGAATTTGTACCATGACAAACACTGAATTTGTCTAGATTCCTTTTCCCTTCTTTTTTGGGCTTTAAAAAAATTTTGCTTCTGAAAAGTCAAAATTAAAACAAACCTTGACACAGTTTTCTGAGAGACATCGATGTTTTGTTGTGTGACAGTCATTACTAGAGATGGGCACGACTAGGGAAAATGACGTTTTCGAGTTGTCGTGTGTCGGAGGCAGTCCGTTTCAGCTCGTTTCCGTTTTTCGCGAAATTTTGCAAAAATTAGTCGGTTCGTTTTTTCATTTTTTCATTGTCGTTAGTACTGGTTTGGGGGGTAGCGGGCTCCTGGAGGGAGCTGCAGGAGTCAGCCAGAGCCACAAGTGACGGACTGGCAGACTCTTTGCACCCGCTGTGTCTCACGTACTTGCATGTAGTGCAATGCAAGTAGATCTGGCTTAGGGTTAAGATGGGTTAGCGCAAGGGCTAGGGTTAGGCTAGTTACGGGTGAGGTTAGGGTGAGTATTGGGGTGCACCTCTGGTTGCCTCTCTGACCCACTTAGAAGGACAGTGTACTGGCGTATGGGTTAGGCTTAGGCTTCGGGTTCGGGTTTGGGCTACGATTAGTGGGCTGTTTATGCCCGATTGGCACATCTCAAAAGTCTCTGTGGTCAACCTGGCCAAGTGGCCATGCGATTGGTGGAAAATTTGCATGGTCCACTCCCATGGGCGAGCCCATCATTGCAAATGTGCAAGTGTAAAAAAATAAAATAAAATAAAATAAAATAAAATAAAATAAAATAAAATAAAATCAACGGAGACTTTTTTTGCAAGAAAAACCCACTGCTGCTACTGTAAAAATTCAAGCATTTAAAATAGCTAATATTCGCATGTTTCTGTGGTGCTTTGGTGGGGTTTTGGGCAACAATTTCAAAACAAATATTGCGGTCGCCATTTTGGATCCCCCGCACTGCATGGCAAATGGATGCGCCCTCCCAGCCTGGTACAGTCAGCAAAACCTGGCCATGCGATTGGTGGAATGGCTCCAAAACTTTGCATGGTCCACTCCCATGGGCGAGCCCATCATTGCAAATGCGCAGGTGTAAAAAAATAAAATAAAATAAAATAAAATCAACTGAGACTTTTTTTTGCAAGAAAAACCCACTGCTGCTACTGTAAAAATTCAAGCATTTAAAATAGCTAATTTTCGCATGTTTCTGTGGTGCTTTGGTGGGGTTTTGGGCAACGATTTCAAAAAAAAAATTGCGGCCGCCATTTTGGATCCCCCGCACTGCATGGCAAATGGATGCGCCCTCCCAGCCTGGTACCAGCAGTGCAGCAGTAGCAATAGCCAAGGAGAGGGGGGTGGGGAAACCCCCCCCAAATAAAACACCCTTCTGGCCTGGTAGGTGCCCTCAGACAGTTTTCGCCTACTTTTAGGGCTGGGAATCGGGGTTTTTTAACTTTTAAAAACTTTTTTTCTGTGCCGCTTGGCATTGCGCGATCGCCGCGATGCAAGTAACGAGCACGACAAATCAGACAAAGTTGTTCGTTCGTCGGTTCGAGCTCGAATTCTGGCGGAGTAATTCCCGTTTCCGTTTCTGTAGAGTAACGGATACGAGTAACGGAAACGGAAACGGGAATACCTCTAAGTCGTGCCCATCTCTAGTCATTACTACACAGTGTCTTGTCTCGGAACAGAAAGCAGGAACAAAGAGTGATGAGGGAAAATCCTACCCCAGCACCAGGTACAGTTTTGTCATGCTTAGCACCCATTCTGGGGGCCTGGTCGAGAAAAATTTCAGTAGTTGCACAACGGATGTGAAGTAACTTTTTTTGTACTGCTCCTAAGTACAACACTAACAGAGACAAAATGGACATGAAGTAACCACCTAAGACTACCATAATCAACTCTACTATATGATAGTTGGTGAAGCAACAGATTCATTTGCTTTGCTTTCTTTTTTGCATTTTAAATGATGACATTCCTTTGTTTTCTGCAGCCCTGAAGAAGGTTTTTGCAGAAAACCAAGAAATACAAGACATGTGTCAGAATAATTTCATCATGCTCAATCTGATGGTATGGACAACAACACACACATATATTGAACCTATTGTTTATCATATTCTTAGTACACTGATGACAATTAGGTATTATTTATTAACATTATTGTAATTTCTCCTGCCAGCATGAAACAACAGACAAAAATATGTCACCTGATGGACAATATGTACCTCGAATCATGTTTGTAGGTATGTCTCAAATAATATGTCCAAGTACATAACATGAAAATGCATCTCAATGAAACAAAACTGTATGGACAGAGACCCCGGGGAGATACTATCCCATAAATAATGTTGGCATGCAACTCCCATCAACCATTTAGTTCAACAATATTTGGATGAGAGCAGCAGGTCAACATTTGAAGCGACAGGAAGCCAGATTTAGATTGAAAATCAGCGAAAACTTCTTAACTATTAGAGCAGTATGACAATGGAACAAGTGGTGAGTGCTCCAACACTAGAGGCACTGTAGAGAAAATTGAACACCCACCTGTCAGATCTGCTTTGATTCGGATTTCTGCATTAATCAGGGTTTTGAATTCCATAGCCTTATAGCCCCCCCTTCCAACTCAATTCTTCTATGAAGATATGTTCCTTAACCAACCCCATTGAAATTCAAGTCATGGTTTAATGCTTTTAAAATACTTTTACATACTCACTTCCTCATCTTATGTGCCACTTCATTAGTAACATCATAGTTTTCAGAAATCTGTATTATGCTCCCATACTCAAACCAGCAAACTATGGTTTACCCTTTCCCAACAAATCAGAGTAACCAAGTTGAGATCAACCCTTAGATTGAATAGGTTTCATGCTACTATAGAGTATCATCCCCCAGAGGTCTAACTCCTAGACTTAATTGAAATGAGACTATGGTGCTGCTTCATTGGGAATAATCATGAGGTTATATTTTGTTTGCTTTTTCAGATCCTTCTCTTACAGTAAGGGCTGATATTACTGGAAGATACTCTAACCGACTCTATACTTATGAGCCACAAGACCTGCCAGTGTGTATGTTTCTTTTGCCATAATTAATTGCATTTATCTTGCCTGTATTATTCTCATATCTTATATGTTATCGGGGCCAGCCTACCACTAGTCAGAGCAGGGCAGCTCCATGAGGCAGCAGATTGTTGGCATCTCGAATGGGCAGAAAAAATGTTAGTTACTAATTTATTATTGCTTTCTTATAGGCAGGAAGGGAATGAGGCCTTTATGAAATTATCTTCCTTCAGTGCCACGATAACTGTAGATTTCTCTTGAGAGGTATTCATTTTGGCCTGCAGAACATGTCTGCCATTTTAAGTTCTACCTCAGGCAGCCAAAGGTCTTGAGGCCAATTGCATGCCTCTTACCTAATGTGACATGATGTTATGCTCCACTTTCTGTTCTAGGCATTCCAGTTCTGGTCCCTGTGCTTGACAAGGACATATATCAAGGTTGTGTGTGTGTGTGTGTGTGTGTGTGTGTGTGTGTGTGTGTGTGTGTGTGTGTGTGTGTGTGTGTGTGTGCGCGCGCGCGCGCGCGCGCGCGTACTTCTTCCAGAGTTCAATCATAAAAACCAGGCCTCCACCAATCCATCTTTTAAGGCAGCAGCCACCATGATCTGCTGCCTACCCGATCTTAGTTTGTAGTTTAGTCCAAATAATTCAATGGAACTCATGGAGGTGCTGTCTCACCAAATCCTCACTGATTCACCCTACTCTAGTAATACTTACTGCTGCTTTTCAGCCATTATCTACAGGTACTTACTTGGGAGTAGAACCCATTTAGTTTTTCTGCTAAATAGGGATGCTCCTAGTCACACTAAGAGTCTATAAAGAGTTTATATTAGAGTTTTATCACCTTTGGGATCCACTCAGTAGGTGTTATTGGTTCTCATTCCCACCAAATACATGAGATAGAAGGACCATTGGCCTAACTGTTCTCCTGAGGACTCAAAGCTTTCGGTCCATTTGACCACCTATTCTGTAATCCTTGGAGTAAAATGTACCTTTCTCAGTCTTCAGTAGGATCAACTAAATCAGTGGTTCTCAACCTTGTTGCTGAGACCCTTTAATACAGTTCCTCATGTTGTGGTGACCCCTTGCCCTGCTCGGAAGATGCCACAAGCCCCCTTTAGCAGGCCACTGCTGCATGTGCCATAGAGAACTTCCCTCTATACAGGCACCCTCAGCCAATCACAGCCTCCTGTGCCAATGACAGACATCCCCTCCAACCTATCAAGCTGTAACTCACTCTTCCCCCCTCTTCCCCCCTCCTCCTCCAGACCCAAGCTGTTTCTGCCTTTTCCTTCATTGACTCATGGCGACCCCTGTGAAATGGTCATTTGACCCCCCAAAGGGGTCTGAACCCTCAGTTTGGGAACCATAGCACTAGTTGATTTAAAACACAGAGAATAAAAGAAATTGGATTCCTGGCCTGAAAGCCAATTATAAGTTGCAACTTGAATAGACCCATTGAATCAGTGAATAATTTGTGATCAGTTCCTCTGTTGATACTCTAATTTCCATTTATTACTGGCTTTCAAGCATTTTATTTTCCATTCTTTTGCACAATTATGACACCACCGTCTCAAACCCTCAGTTTCATCCGGGTCTTCTCCTTTTCAGTGATAGAGAACATGAAGAAAGCATTACGTCTCATACAGACTGAACTGTAAATGTGGAACTGTCATGCCATAAAGAAAGCAACAAGAGCCAAGAGGAGATCCATCTCCCAAGGGTGTTCAGACAAGCCAAGTCTTTTTCTCTGGAATTGCTTTCTTTACTTGCTGTTATCTCTGTTAAGGCCTAACCTGCCTCTTCCAAGCAAGGCCATAGAGGGTACAATATGAACCTCAGCTAGTGAAAAGGAGCATCTAGTGCAGGGATGGCGAACCTATGGCAGGCGTGCCAAAGGTGGCATGTGGAGAGCTTTCACCTGGCATGCAGCATGCTCCCTGCCCCCCACTTACCCCTCTGTTGGATGAGCCATGAGGAATTTGTGGAGGCAGAAGTGGGGGGGCAGGGAGCATGTCGCGTGCCAGACCGAGCCTGCCACCGCCATCCCATCGCCAGTGCCGCCATCGCCCCCGCCCCCTGCCACTGCCGCCGCCGTCGCAATCACCCTCTCATCTCCCTCCCCCCCACACCTTCCGATGGGAGGATCCAGATGGACAGCGGACTAAAGGGAGGGAGAGAGGGAGGGAGGGAGGGTGGTCAGCCAGGAGACAGGTGGGAGGGGCGGGGAGAAGAAGCAGTGGCGGGAGAGGAGAGGCCCAGGCGCCTAACCAGCCAGCCCAGAGTGAGGCAAATCCTGGGGGCCTTTCCTCCGGCTGCCTCCCTGGGTCACCTGATGAGGGGCCTGCGGGCGGCTGACAGACAACGCGCCCCCAGGAGAGGTGTGACAGACTCCGGGAGGCAGCCAAGGCTCGGTGTTTTGCGCCACTGCCACAGATGACCCTGACCCCACCGACCCCGCCCTCACCCCCACCCCTGCCCCCCATGGCCACCAATCCCGACCCCCCCACTGCTGCCATCCCCATCGCTATCACCCTTGCCACCCCTACCGCCACCGACCCCGTATCCGCCTCCATCACCGCCACCATCCCTGCCCCTCCCACAGGATTCTTACCCTGACCCCACCCACCCCGCTGCCACCGATTCCAACCCCCCTGGCACCGCTGCTGTCCCCATCACCAAGTTTGGGCACTCGGTGCCAAAAAGGTTCGCCATCCCTGATCTAGTGTGTGGGTTGCTTCTTCCCTGGAACTTTAAATTGCAGGGGCCACCACCAGGAAGGCCCTTCCCATGGTTTGAGAATTCACCGGAAGCTATGGACACAGGAGCACGGTTTTTATCTATGGGCTAAAAGTCAAGCTTAATGTCAAGGAGAAGGTGTATTTCCTATAATTAATCCTATCTCCCTCTCACAATGCATTAATCATCAGACTTGCAAATTAATTCTCTGTTTTAACCTTCTTATGACCAACTGAAAAATAAAGCATGCTGAATGCTTCACACACCAATTAAAAATTCTCTTGCTATACTAGCCAGCAATCTTTTACTTCCGGAGGGACCATGTTTTCTTTTTAAAAATGCTGAATGTGTCATCTAGTTTGACCCTACATGTTCCATTTCAGTACACCACAGCCCAATAGAGCACACAGATATGAATAACCTCATATCAAATTATGTGACACTACTGCAAGCTGCAATTTGCATAGCTGCTAGGTGTTGTTTCACTGCAGGCGCATTCAAGAGGCACCAAGCAAGCTTCTTGCATTCTTAGGTATATCTGCCATGTGTTCATTATCTAACTCACAGGCTGCGTATTATTTGTGTTCTCAATATAGGTTTTGCAGAAGTCAAAATAAAACAGCAGGCCAGGCCAGTAGACATGCTGAAAACACATCTGTTGATTATAGTAGTTCTGACACTAATAGTGGTTTGTTCCCAGTCTTATGATGCAGTGTAAAAATCAGCATCTGTTCAGGGTAGATTAAGCATGTCACCAACATCTTCATTTTTCCCCAATATCCAAAAAGGAAATGATCAATTTCTGACATTGTAAGCCTAGGCATGTGTTTTCAGAAGGAAGCCTTTCTGAGTTCAGAGAAGGTTTGTGTTTCTATTAAGTGGCATAAGATTGATCCTGTAGTTATTAAAGAAATGACCAATGGTGTTCCCTGCACAACTACTATCCACATTTTGCATTGTATGTGATCTTTCTAAAATAATAAAAAAGTACAACCAAATCTTTCACGCCTCTGTTGAATTTGTTGTTTAATTAATTTATCTCTTGTTTTCAGCTGTTGTTCTAAGCATTCTGAATAATATGTATAACTACAAAAATTCAGGTGGCATTCAAAAGCTTTGCATCTGGAGCATTACCAAAGTTCTTTTCTGCAGGAAAGCTTTTGAAGTATGCCTTTATTTCTGTTGCAATGGCAGCACTATGTGGAATGGATTCTTTTGAGATCAGACTTTAGAGTTCATTAACAATTAATTACATTTATACTAACTTTGGTAGGTCAGGCCTGATGATGGACTGGATGCTATTATCCTAAAACAATGATAACACAGAAATCTGGAAGTTGAGTCATGGCAACTGGACTTCTTTTCTTGAGAGAGTGAAACGTTTCACTGCTCATCCAAACAGCTTCATCAGTCTGCGGAAAGCTAGTTGCAAGTCCTCCATTTATAGTTCACTTTGACCTCATGTCACCCTGATCTAAAATAGTATCATAAGATGGACAATGGCCTGAATAGGCTCGTTAGGTGGACAATGCCTAAGGTGTGTGAAAGCACCTATACAACCTCCCAATAACCATAAAGTATGAGTTGTCAGCCATGGCCTTGCTGGGGGAGGTGTGAATTATTTTTCATAATAATTGATGTTATAATAATAATTGATTTCATAATAAAGTTGATGGAGGTGTGGAGTATTTTTCATGTGTCTGGGGATTGTTGAAATCACTGCCTGATAAGTAGCAGATAGACTGAGCCTGAGCCCCCCACCTCTGTTGAGAGAGGGGTTTTCAATGCTCACATAAATGGTTTCCCTGAACCCTCTCTCAAACCACCCATCTTCTCTGTCTATCTGCTACTTATCAGGCAGTGATTTCAACAATCCCCAGACAAATAAAAATACTCCACACCTCCATCAACAAGGCCATGGTGGTGAACCTTCAGTAATCTAGATGTTTTGGACCACAACTCCCACAGTCCTTTGTCATTGGAAATACAGGCTTGGGATTCTGGGAGTTGTGGTCCTAAACATCTGGAGTGCTGAAGTTCACCACCACTAGCTATCACAGCTATTGAATGCCATTTCAGCTGAAATACAGCCATTTACACTATGGTGTCACCAGGCTGCATCTCAAGGCATATAGAATCACTACATATTAATAGTACTGGACTGTATATTGTCCCTCATTACTATAAGCTGCCTTGAGTCCTTTTCCAAGGAGAAAGGCAGAGTAAAAATATTCATAAACAAACAAATAAATAAATAAATAAATAAATAAATAAATAAATAAATACGTCATGTTTAGTCTTTGCCAAAGATTTTTCTTCTCAGATAAGCATTTTCTGAATAATTACCCCAGAATTCTATTTGCACTGTTGCAAAATCTGTAAGGTGCAACACTTCTAAAACAAACAAACAAAACCAGCTTGGCCAAGATCCAGATAGGTCTGTTTTAGTAGGGCTATAAGGCTCTGCACTTAAAAGCAGACATTCTGTGGGGGGAGGAGTGCCCTCCCCATCCCCATGCTCTTCTATGTGTCTCAGTGCCCCAGAGTTGGTTTGGGGCACAGAGGATCTGTAGTTCCTCCTTAGCTCCACAGAGGGGCAGTGTACTTCTATTAAAACCAAATAGAATTCTGGCGTAATTATTCAGAAAATGCTTGCCTGCTTAAATCTCAGCACTCCCACCCTACCAAAAAAGACAGGAATATAAACTGTGCAAGGAAGGAAATTAGATGTTGAACTAGATGTAGCTGGCTCCATCTGTCTTCTTCTTTACCAGCATGTGGCATTGTCTAGCAGAGGCAAGCTTCCTTTCTAACACGGCTTGAACGTCCCTGATTTTCTGCTGGAGGTCTCACGATCCAAGTTCTAACGAGACCTCGCCCTGCTCACCTTTCAAAATTAGATAATACTGTGAATCAGACTATGAATGCTAAAGAAGAATAAGAGAAACAGGAAAAATTGAATAAATACTAATGACTTTGAATTCAAAGATTTAGCACCTTAGCTACCTATAAGAACTTTCCTTCCCTTGTGCCATCAAGTATGTTCTGACTTATGGCCACTCTTTGGGGGGGTTTTCTAGGTAGGGAATATACCACAATTTACCATTCCCTTCTTCTTGGGGTGCCCTGGGATTGTGCCACTTGCTGGCTCCGCTCCAAGAAGGCACTGTGGAGGATCAAACTCATGGCCTCTGACTACACAGCCCGGTACCTAAGCCACCCAGCTATCCACCCAGCTAAGAAGCTAAGAACTTACTTAGTAGATACAAATAAAAGCAAGAGGAAACTAGAAGAATATAACAGAGTTTCACCAATTAGCAGCCACACTGGTTAGAGAATTGTGGATGTTATAAGCCATAAAGGTGATCTTCCCAAACTGTATTTGGGAAGTCTACTAAGCACATCTGATCTTGTCTGATTTCGGAAGCTAAGCAGGGTCAGCCCTGGTTAGTACTTGGATGGGTGACCACCAGGGAATATCAGGGGCTGTAGGCACCTGGAGTACAAACTGGCAAGCCACTCCAGTATTCCTGCCAAGAAAACTCCATGGACATGGAGTGTTGGTCACGACTATAACGACACAACACACACACACACACACACACACACACACACACACACACACACACACACACACACACACACACACACACACACACACACACACACACACACACACACTGACCCTCAAGAGTAGTTGGCAGGAAGCTCACAGCAGGAAAAATGACACAGGGTAGCAAGGATCTCATGGCCCAAAGAGAATTCCAGAATTCTCCAGACTTATCTCATAACCATGAACAAAAATGTCTAAACTTAGAACATGTTGATACGTATCTATGCCATTTACTTCCTAAAGCTTTGTACTGTACTGTTTAATACTAATGTGGCTACATGTTTATCATTTTGCTGAATCCAGCATTCTTCCTTATTTATTTACATTGACATTAGGAATGTGCAAAGATCATCTGCTTGGCTTGGTCCTAATTATTTATGTTGCAAATCACAACCAGTTCAATCTGAGCCAATATGCTAAAAAAATCTACTCAATATACAGGATATCTCAATATTTTAAAATATTTGTACATATTTTTACTTGTTCAAATAATATTAAAACATGGAACTGGGAAATAAAGGGCTCTGAACTGGGAAGGCCACTGAAACTGAATGCCATCAACTCCATGCTCATCCTCCATTCTGCATCAGCTGGGCACTGTTTCCCAGCTGACAGTCACCCTGCGATTCTTTGAAACAAAATCTGCTGCTCTGAAATTTTAAACATTGAAGCAAAATTCAGTGCTTTTGGCAATCTCTGTTCAGTTCAATAATAATAATAATAATAATAATAATAATAATAATAATAATAATAATAATAATAATAATAATAATAATAATAATAATAAAAGACCTGATATCAGGATCTGAAAACTGAACTTCAGAGACTCTGGCATAAACCAGTACAGGTGGTCCCAGTGGTAATCGGCACTCTGGGTATAGTGCCTAAAGAGCTAAGCAAGTATTTAGAAGACATTGGAGTTGACAAAGTCACCATCAGTCAGCTGCAGGAAGCCACCTTACAGGGATCTGCTCGCATAATTCGCCAATACATTACATAGTCCTAAACGCTTGGGAACCATTCGACTAGTGATTTGTAATACAAAATGCAGTGTAGTTATCTTGTCTGCTGTGTGATGATGATGATGATGATGATAAACAACTTTATTTTTATGTTGCCTTTCTCCTCAAAGGGACCCAAGGCGGCTTAGCTTTGGATCAATTTGGTAACAAAGAAACTGCCCCACTCCTTTTCCAAATAGTTTTCTGAATCCAAAGGACATCCATAATTTATATCTAGTTGTTCCAGTGAGTTCAGGGTCATAAATATGGATCTGTACCTCCTTGTGTTATCTGCCTAACAACCCCATGAATACGCCTGGCTCTCTGTTAGGTTGCTGGTCCAGCATCATCAGTTGAATTTTGTGGCTTGGAGTATACTCAAACATGGATCTTCCAAATTTCCAGTCCTTGCCAGAGCAGCATAATGGTATGCTAATACAATGTATGTATAGCATAAACCACTACAACCAAGGACATCTGTCTGTGCCAGTGAAAACAATGCATATACTTGTATCTTACTGAAAGAGCAAATTTCATTGGTGTAAGATTCCATTCTGCAGTGCAGCTATGGATTTGCTTCAAAATGAAAAGTGAGGAAGAGCTTTTACACCATTCCTGGTCTAATTAACTCACGCCACATTCCTTTTTGCCCTTATCAGGCCAGGCATCTGAACAGGAAGCAAACAAACCCAAGCTTCGAGCTTCGTAAAGGCATATCACGGAGATCCCAGAGGGTTAAAAAAAACTGACGGAACAGGTCCTTGCCCTGCATCCGTCTCCTACCAAGAGGGTGGTGGCTTCCCCCTCCTGCAGATGTCAGGTACATAAATAGATGGGGCTGAACATTTCCTGCTGTTCAAATATTTGCTAGGTGAGGTGTAACAAAAAGAGGTGGGGGGGAGTTTGCCATGGAAACCAAAGGTTTTGGAACACCTCACTACTGAAGTGGGAGAAACGACATGGAAATGGACAAATGAGCTTTAGGCCTCGTTTTTTTTCATTGTTTTAGGCTTGCCACTCCTGGTAGACCCAAGGGCCTGTGACAGAAAAAGCTCAAATGCTGATGTGTCTTAAGTCCGCAGCCAGTCAAAACCAGACACATGGCTCAGCTGCGTGTGGGTGTAGCTAGCTGCTCCTTGTCCACCTTGACAGCCGGATCCCAACCAGAACAGCCCCCCCCCAAAGTAATTAGTTACTATTTTAATTCCAATCCCTCACCTAGTTTGTTGCTGTTACAGTCACATTGAGCATTACCAATCTTCTGCCATCAGAACCAAGCTGAAAGCACTTTAGCTTTCCAAAGACTTGAGTCAGGCAGACTTTTCATACCTGAGAAATCCAACTTGCATGGAGAGTTGAGTTAAGCACCTCAATCACTCCCACAAGAACCAAAATAATTTGCAAACTGTAAGCATTGAGAAAAGTGATTGCCAAGAAAATCACACATCTTCCTCACTCAGGGATTTCCCTTAATGAACTACTTGTATGCTTCATCTACTCACATCTACTGTTCTTCCCTCTGAGATGAGAAGCAAAATTTGTTTCAAGGTAATGAGGAACAAAGGAAGTACTCCAGTCCATATCACTTCATCTCTAGAGAGCTCTATCCCACGTCCCTTTAAATGCAGATTAAATTTGTAGATAAACCGTGTTCAAAAATGTCATCCCCATGGCCACTGGCCTTTTTGAAAATAAAAACAGCTGGCTGATCAGCGCTGTTTTTTTAAACTCCCCACCCCACCCCTAGTGCCAGTCAGCTAGTCCTCTGGCTGGTCTGGTGCTTTCTGAAACATTTTTTTTTTCATTTTATCCCCCCCAGCGCTGCTCAGCTAGTGTTTTTTTTAAAGCCTTGGACGTAGGAACTGCTATCCCACATCTTCAGTCACATGATGGGAGGAAGAGGAAAAGTCAGACCTTCTGAAGATCAGGATCTTCCCCAGGTGAAATACGGTAGCAGCCTCTGTCTCACACCAGACTTTGGCTTAGCTTCAATGTCCAGGCTGAATTCGGTTCCTCCACTAATGGAACGGCTTCCATTACTAGAATTAGAGGTGGAGGAATTCCTCTCCTACCCAGAAGCATCCCTGTGTATCTTCACAAACTGTAGAGGCCTGCAATTCAGATTTATGTGGGCTCCTAGCATGGCATTGCACGAAGGTCTATAATTTAGGTGTATTATACAATAGAGATGGGCACGAAATGAGCAATTTTTCATTTTCGTTTTTGTTTTTTTGTTTCATTATGTAATGAAATGAAAAACGAATTTTGTCTCCAAAATGAAACGAAACGAACCAAAACAACAGAAATTTTGTCATGCGTTTCGTTTTCGTTGCGGCAAATACATTGAACTGTAATGAATGCTAACGAAACAGCAATTTTTCATTTTTGTTTTTGTTTTTTCATTTCATTACATAATGAAATGAAAACGATTTTTTTGCAAAAAAATTCACGAAAAACGAAAACGAACCGAAACGGACCCCCTAAACGACAAATGACAAACGAAAAACCATTTTTTGAGTCGTGCCCATCTCTATTATACAATATGATTGTTAATGATACTGCCAATCTTTTCCAGCAAGTTTTTAATTTGTTTGTTGCATATCTTTTCATTGGGTTTGTCTTTGGTCCTCTTTGGTCTATGTTTTAATTAGCCAATTGCTTTACTGGTGTTGTCTATTATCTTATTATTGTTTTTCACAATTGTTTTGCTGTTTAAACCTCCATATATTCTAGAGATGGAAGGTCGGGGGAATGAGTGCATATAAAATTAATTCCCAGGCAAGAAATCTCCATTATCTACATTCCTCTGGAGAAAAGAATGCCTTACCAAGAAAGGGAGGGCATATATGTAATTGGTCACACAATACGCTCTACTGAAGCATGAAAGCACAAAAAATTTATATTACTATTAGAAAATAAGGAATTCACAAATGTGGTAAAACTGTGACAATTGCAGTCTACAAATGTCCCTCCAGCAGAGCTAAGACACATAACCATCCTCTTATTAGTAGAAGGAACTCGTCATGGTTCAGATTAAACTTCTTGCAGTTTCACTGATATACTCTGACAACATGAATATGCAGACTCTTTCAGCGTAACACCATCCCATTCTGAAGCCATATGGGAACTGTTATTGTAGCATTCACCCTTTTCATGAGTAAGTGGCTATACAGGAGGGGGGAATAAAGAGTTATTGCTTATGCCCTAATAAGGAGTGTGGAGGCGGAGCCCATGTGCTTAAAAAGCTCCACCTGAGGTAGGTGAAGTCCTGAGTGAGAGGGTTAAGATCTAGGGCTGAGTTACATGTGAGAGGTTTGAGGGAAGCAAAGATCAGTATTTGAGTGTAACTGCTTTGAGTAATTTTTAAGTTACTGTACACAAGTGAAATTGAACTGAACATCTTGCTGTATTCAATGAACACTTATTTTATTTTTCACATTACATTTCACCTGGGACTCAGTTATTTTACTGGGATACTCTGAATACTCTGAGAATAAAAGGGTGCCGATCAATAGTCTGTGAGATGACTGGGGGCCTGTGCTAGATAACGTTACCCTTTAGTGAGATGGACTAGGGGGTAACACCACAGTTATGTTTTCAGATGTTGCCAGCCTCCAATTCTTCTCAGTCCGAGCCAGTGTTGCCATCACACAAAGAAGGTTGGGATTTATAGTCTAAGAGCGTTTGAATGTCTGAGATTGGGGAAGTCTACAGAGAATAGAAATAAATCCAGGAACTAAGAAAGTAAATCCAGAACTAAGAAATATTAGGAAACAGAATGGCTGGGTAAAACTGGTGCAGTTCATGGAGAAGTAGGGATTTCTCCCCAGTGGCAATCCAATACTTTATGTACTATGGCCCACTGTTTCCAAGAAAGACTATTATTGTTATTAATCTCCCTTAAAGGCATTATAGAACAAGGTTAAGAGACTGAAAGTTTCCATCCCACTATAATGTTACAGTATAATAAAGTGTTGAATGGTGACAAGCAGGTTGAATTCAATGTGCAGAAATACTTGTGGACACTTGAATTCTACCCTGGTGTGATCAAAACATTTGCTAATACCATGGGCCACCTAATAAGGTCAAAATGAGGGTTATAGGTCAAACCAATCCCAAAGCAGATATGAAAAAACTGAGGGTCCCAAATCATATAAAACTGAACTGCCTCTGGGGGCAAAAATGTTGAAACTGAGGCTGTTCTACTCTGGGCACATCATGAGAAGGCAGGATTCTCTGGAATAGACCATAACGCTAGGAAAGGTAGAAGGCAGGAGGAAAAGACCAAATATGATATGGACTATATCCAGATGTTGAAGGTGGCTTGAGGGCAACAGCAAAGCATAATCTGAGCACCTCATCAAAGGTAGTAGTGGAAAAGATAGTAATATTAGGAAAAACAGGAGGTAGAAGGAAAAGAGGAAGACTTGAGCTGAAACAATAAAAGAATACGTGGTACAGTGGTACCTTGTATAAAGGAATTAATTTGTTCCAAATGAAATTATGTTAAGCAAATTTTCCTTGATACAAATTTCCCATAGGAATGCATTGAAAATGGAGGAATCCCATTTTTATGTTGTACAGATTTGCCCCATAGGCAATTCTGTTAAGCAAATTTCCCCTATCTCCAGAATTTTTTATGTTGTATAGATTTTATGTTATACAAACTATTTGTTATACAAGGGTCCACTGTATTTAGTTTGCAAATCATGAATCAGCAGGGCTGTTGATTCTAAGACTTTTGGGGTGTTGTTAATTATTTCATAGACTAACCATAATTCAGAAGGCAGTCAAGAACATCTAATCTAATGCATCTTGCTTGTGGGGGCAGAGAGTAGACTGTATAGCTACTGAAGAGCCATATTTTTGTTATTGGAAGAAAAATTAGAAAGTAGACATGGGCACGACTCGGTGAAATTTTCGTTTCCGTTTCCGTTTGTCGTTTCCGTTATGTAACGAAACGACAAACAAAATTGAGCTGGAAATTGAACAAAACGAAACGACCCATGAAAATTGTGGTCGTTAGTTTCATTTCCGTTACTGGCAGCGCACAATGAAATGAGCTGTTTTTTAAATGTTAAAAAACGCCCTGGACATCCATAAAAATGCAGCAATAATTATTTATACTGTCTGGTAATACCTACCAGGGGGGTGGGGGTCCTTAAAATGTGCATTTATGTCTTTTCTCAGATCGCTGTATTTTTTTTTCCTTTAAGGGGAGTTGGGGAATGGGGACATTGACCCAAAATGGCTCCCAGATGCCTAATATTGATTTCTTGGGTATTAAAACGCCCTGGACATCAATTAAAATGCAGCGATAATGAGAGAATTATTTGAAATTATTACCTACCAGGGGGTTGGGGTCCTTAAAACATTTGGTTTTGTCTTCTCCCATTGTGATGTATTTTTCTTTTCACTTTAAGGATGACAAAATGGACGTCCCCAGCCACTCCAGCCACAACATGGAGGCAAGCCATGTGATGGGATCATGTAAATTCTTGGAAAACTTCAACCAATAGCATGCCCAGGTTGCAGACTGGGCAGGTCTGGCAGCCACAGAGGGCATAAAAAGCTCTGGCAGCCCCTGGAAATGCTTTAAAATCGCACAAAAAGCAGGTAGAAATGACAAACGAAAAAACAAAAAACAAAACGACAAATTTTTGAAAAATTTTGCGAAAAACGGAAACAACCCAAAATGGACCCATCTTGAAAAACGACAACTCGAAACATAATTTTTTCTAGTCGTGCCCATCTCTATTAGAAAGTAATATAAAATTGTCTCCATGACAACTGACAGGGAATTAAAGTCAATATCTCTTTTCAGCAGTTACCCCTCTCTGTGGAGGGACGAGAACTGCGCTTCCTAAGTCCACAGAGCTCACATCTGAAGTGGAAAGTATTTTCAGTTGCTAAGCAATGTTCAGAGCCGGCCTTACCACCACACAATGGAGACATCCATCTCAGGCGGCAGATTTGAGTATGATAATAGATTAGATATCTGTTTTGTCATTATTGTGCTTTAACAGCCATGACGGGAAGAGGTATTGATAGGATTTTCTGCTTCAAGTGTCATCGTCTCATTTGCCACTCTGCCTCAGGCAGTACAGTGTTTTGGGCTGCCTCGGTCAGCCTCCCATAGTAAAACAATTTAAAAGGAAAAGGGATAATTCAGCATTCCATAATGGAAAAAATTGTCAAATACGCATGACTGACCTGCAGAGAGATCCTATGATCCTTTGGATGGTGGAAATTATTTAAGTCCACAAACACCTTCCTGAGTACAAAAACATGACCTACAACACTCGTTGATTGAATCTTATAGGGCTCGGCTGGCTTTCCTTTACATTTAAGGTGACACTACAAATTGCTTCCAATAAAAATGTGCAACACCCCACCCTCTCACAGATATAGCTCATTGCCCAAACCAGTTTTATGGGAGTTTTTCCCAAAAAAGGCAAGGCACGGTTTCTTTTACTCTATCTTCTCCTTTGATACCAATAGGATGAGAAAACTATCAGAAATGGTCTCTAAAGCATGATGGCAGCTATAAACTATCAAAAGGGGAGCATCCCTTAAGAGAAGGTCCTATTCTGTTTTGGAGGATGATTTTCCAAAACAGGAGAAAATAAACATTTGAAAGAGGGACAGTGTTTGCCTCTACTTGTCCCATTACATGGGTGGTGTGTCTGAAAATCTTTAATGTTTTTGTGGGAAATACCACATACCCATTCACTTCAAACCCACAAACACTCTAGGGAAGAGACTTATCCACCCAGGAGACCAGACTCTAAAACATAAGAGGAGTATATGAGGTCCAATGCAGTGAGGAATGTGCAGAGCACTACATTGGAAAAACCAAACAGCTATTAAACAGAAGGATAGCCCAGCACAGGAGGGGCTCAGGACAAGAATGAGTGGTGTACCTTTATTTGAAAGACTAAGGACACTCATTAAATATGAAGATTTATATATCTTAAACAGAGAATTTAGGTGGTTCTAGAGAGGGGATCAGGGAGGCCATTCATGTGCATATAGAAAATCCCTCTTTCAACAGTGGTGGGGGACTCAGGCACAGTCTGTTTCCCATTTATCATGCTGCCCTCTCATAGATCCCCAGACAAATCAGAAGCACTTCACACCTCCACCAGGATAGCTACTGCAAACGACCCATAATTAATGGGTGATGAAAGAGTTGCATAGGTGTGACTTTCAGACACCTCAGGCCATAGTCCACCTAACAAGCCTATTCAGACCAGGGTGGGGTGAAACCAAGGTGAAGTATAAATTGGAGGCCTCACATCAACTTTTCTCAGACTGATGAAAGACTGTATGCAAAACATTTCAACCCCACAAGAAAAGAGGTCCAGTTCCCATGACTCAACTCCCAGATGCCTTATCTTCTAGTTACCACCTCAGTATTCCAATGGTCACCACTGAAACCATTAAAGACAGGTTTCTGAGAAAATGAGAGCGACAGCAGAATCACAGTCCCACACTTTATATGCAGGCTATGCACCTCAGTGATCTGCCTTGTTGTTGGATTAGAAGTACAGTAGTACATTCAGAAATTCTGAACAGGCTTGTTATCACTTAATGAAATATTTGCAGGTTGAACTAACAGGCTTACCAATCATGTTATCTTCTGACTCGCTTTCTTTTCCTTCTGAGACTTTACATAAAGATTATAAAGATACAACAGTCTTTTTCAGCAGAGTTGAAACACCCGGCAAGGCAAAGAAAGACTCCTTTTTTTTTTTTTTTTTTGGCCAACCAATTTTCTAAGTAAGCGACAAGCAGGAACTGAGCATGTGGGGGTTCCTGGAAACTAGAGGCAGAGTTTAGTTCACATGTATACTCCATTGATCTGGCCATGTTCCTCTCTTGCAATAGAGCGGGGTTTAAATTAACATTTTATTCATATTTGCAAAGGTGGCAAATGAAGCCATACATTTAAAGCTAAAAACAGAGAGTATAAATGTGCAGTTTATGTCATTAAAAGACAATGTTTTTGAAGCTAACAACAATAACTATACAAATACTGAAAATGATCAAATTGTATACCACTTTCAGAAATGGTAAACAAAAAGCAATACCAAAAAACACATTCAAAGGTGTAAGGTGCAACAATCCACCGACAAGTCCCACTCAAGCAGTCAGTCACGGAGGGAAAGCTTGGAAGAACAGAAAGGCTTTTGCCTGCTTGCAGAAGTACAGTAGAGATGGGACCAGGCTGGTCTCCTGTGAGAGGGAATTCCAAAGTCTGGGGGGAGCAACAGAGAAGGTCCTCTCTTGTGTCTCTACAAAATGCACCTGTGAAGGTAGTGAGACCAAGATAAAGGCCTCTCCTAATGATCTTAGTACCCAAACAGGCTTACAATGGGGACACAGTTGTTGAGCTAGCTTGGACCTGGGCCTATTAGGGCACAATAAGATTATGCAGCTTGTCCAAGGCAGCACAGATGGCAGAGAATGAAACCCATCAGCCACATATCCTGCAAGTTACCTTGCAGGGTTCCTCTTTCTGGAAGCACAATGAGGCTTTGATCTCCTGGCCTTGGTATTCAGGCCTATTGAATCTGTTAGCCTGTCAGTTGGCACAAGTATCTATAGTACTATATTTGCCTTATATAGCTTCATTTATCTTATGTTTGTAATGTAACATTTCAGTTTTTCAAAGGAAGGTTAGATGAAAAATGACAGCTTTGTTATTCCTTTAGCAGGGATGTCCAGTTTCCTTCTGCATAGTAGCTCTCTGCGTGATCCCAAGATATTGCTGTAAAAGCAACCCACAAATTATTTCTCTGATATGTCACTCCAGGGCCAGCATTGTCATTAGGCAGAGTGAGGCGGCTGCCTCAGGTGCTGAATGCTAGGAGGCAGTGGAAAAGAGCGCCCCCCCAGCAATATCTCCTGGACCTACTGGCCATCCAGGAAATTTTTCTTTTTTTCTTTTTATTTTTGGACCTGTAACTTAAATTACCTGCCGGGTTGTTGTTGTTGTTGTTGTTGTTGTTCTTCTTCTTCTTCTTCTTCTTCTTGTTGATTGATGATGATGATGATGATGATGATGATGATGATGATGATGATGATGATGATGATGATCTATTGTTGTTTTGCTTTTTTTATTTCTTATTCTTAGTGCATTGTTGTAAACCGCCCGGAGTTCTTTTGGAAGATGGATTGTATATAAATAAATAAATAAATAAATAAATAAATAAATAAATAAATAAATAAATAAATAATATTCCTTCTGTTGAAGGATAGAGTAGAATGTGTGATGTAGCCTGTCTTGCATCCTTTAAACTACTCTGCTGCCATCACCTGTGATGGAGCACCTCTTTGACAAACTTGACATTCAGTCAGACGCTGTAAACAGAATATGCCAGGTTGCCTTTTGCCTCAGGCAGCAGAATGGTTGGGGTTGGCCCTCTGTAATTGACTCCAGGAATTGTCACCACTATATGGAGGTTTAATCCTACCTGTAGATTTCAACATTCCTCAGGTCATAGCATACAAGTTTCCTAAGAAATAGGCATTCAGTGCTGTCATTCTTATCCGGGAAAAAGAAAAGGATCTTCCTCTGACATGCCCACTGGCTACATGACAGCTTCAGTTAGTTCTTCCTTCCTGGACTTGTCAGTGACAGAACTGGCCCTTTTTCAAAATCTGACAGCTAGTTGAGACAGAATGTAATTCTGGAAAAAGCCAGGAAAAAGGCAAGTGCTACACACAGCAAAAGAAGCAAAAGAAGTTAGGAATTCTTCAGGTGCAAAGAGCCAGACAAAGCCCAACTTGTTTCTGACATAAATATATAAATATATATTTAATCAGTTTCAGCTTAAGGTTTCCAGCTCTGATGTAACAAGCACAAACAAAACCTGAAAAAGAAACCTATTAGCTCAAATCCTATTGATGTTTGCATAGAATTTACATTAATTGATGCAGCTAATAGCATATCCAATCTCGCCTGATTTCGGAAGCTAAGCAGGGTTGGCCCTGGTTAGTACTTGGATGGGAGACCACCAGGGAATACCAGGTGCTGTAGGCACCTGGAGTAGGAACTGGCAAACCACTCCAGTATTCCTGCCAAGAAAAACTCCATGGACATGAAAGCCCTTGGGCCACCACCTGCGACACTGGTGGTGGCAAGTTCCAAAATCTCCTGGGGTGAACCCTGCCCTGTGTAAAGCCTTACACGTCATGCCAGCAAATTGATAGTGAGTAAGCGGGACTCCCTGCTTGTGCAACAAGAGGGGGCCCAGCTGGCTGCTGTGCTTGGCTGGGTAGTTCCTTGCTGCTTTTACCTGGCACTGAGCTGGTTTGTGCTGCGCCTACAACATAATATGTGTTCTCTTGGCTCTTTGATCTGTTGTATATGATCTCAGGACAATGCATAATGTTTCGTAAGGTAGAGTTAGGGTCTCCTTGCCTAAGAGGGCGACCTCCAGGGTCCCTTTGTGAGTTTGGCACCAGGCTCCACCAGGCCTCCCAATTGGTCAGACCTCTGCACAAGGCGCAGTTGTTCTGGCCTCCTCATCCACACGGTGGTCACCATCTCTGTTACTTTGGCCTGGTAAGTCAGGTCCACTTCCTTTAGTATACAAAACCCAGAATCTAACTCTATAAACTCCACTTGCCATAGGAGAGAACTAGTTCAAGCTTACTTCCATTCTTTGAAGCATCAACAGCAAGAAAAAACCCACAAAATTTCCTATGTATTACCAAAAAAAAAAAAGGAAGTCCAATGCAGTGAGGACTGTGATAGGGAAAGGGTTTCTGAGCTCTAGTGTTGATGTCACAGAGAAATGCATTGATTGAAAACCAATAGTAAGTTAGAGCTGGAGTAAGCACATTGAATCAGTGGAACACCTTGTGGAACTGTTGACTCACCAAATCCTCACTGATTTAATGGGCCTACTCTACCTACTCTAGTTGCAAATAGAACAAGGACATATAGATTGAACGGGATCATGCCAGAAAGAATCGTGTCCTGGGTGTGAGCTTGAAAGAAACATTTTAAAGTAACCCATCTGGTCTCAGCTGCACCAGTCTGAGAGAGAGAGAGAGAGAGAGAGAGAATGCTGCCACTTGGTCTACAAATTCCAGACAGGGATGGAGAAGGAGCAGGCTACTTCGTGATCTACAGTACACTGTCTGGTCTCTGGTAAATGAAACATACCAGAACATGCTGCCACCACTCCAAATCTTGATCTAAAAGGGCATTGGATAGCACCCTTGCTACTTGATTCCATTCATAGTTTCTTGAAGCATCTTTTCTTATTCCCTTAGTTTGGAATCAAAGATAATCTAAGGATCCTTTTCTCTTTTTTTTCAGTGCAGCTACAAAAACACAAGTACTAACTGACTTATATTGTAACAGCAAAAGCTCCCGACAGCAATCAGACATTTCTAGAAGTATGCAAGAATGGCTTGGATTGTTTTACCCACACTGGAAACTACTCTGGATGATGTGTACATATTTCTACAGCAAATCCGGCTGTGCTTAGTTATGACGATGCACTAACTTTGCTCTCTTACTACTGTGTGTCCCAGCCCTGAAAATAAACATTGATTTTGCAGTGTTAGGTATTAAGGCCTAGTCATCATTCCAGTGCTTACTAGATGATTCAAGGATCTCTCCATCTAATGATTTCTAAGGCAGCATTGATCTATATATCAATTCCTTTCAAGATGGTTAATCTCTGGATTCTGAATTTGCATTTTAAAAACAGCAGGCAATATCGAATGGACCAATATTCAAGTTTCTTCTAGCCAAAGCAAGTATCATCCAAAGTCAAATTCATTCACTTGGAGATTTATCCCACTATTTTTTCCTTTGTAGTAGTGGAATGATTCACTCCAGAGCACCCCAACGTGTACCTCTTTGAACCCATGAAATAGGCTTCTAGGGTTTGTGTGTGGGGGGGTGTGTGTGGGTGTGGGTGTGTGGGTGTGATTTGATTTAGTCCATTCCCAGTGTGTATGGTCTCTGGGGATGGACTAAAACCAAGCCTTGTGATTGTCAAAGGCTCCTTCCACTTTCATTTTACAGTGCAGTGGACCCTTGTAGAACAAACAGTTTGTATAACATAAAATCTGTACAACATAAAAAATTCCAGAGATAGGGGAAATTTGCTTAACAGAATTGCCTAAGGGGCGAATCCATACAACATAAAAATGGTCGTGATTAGGGATTACTCTGTTTTTGATTCATTCCTATGGAAATTTGTATAAAGGAAAATTTGCTTAACAGAATTTCATTTGGAACGAATGAATTCCTTTATACAAGGTACCACTGTTCTGTGAAATTTATAGAGGGGGAAGTGAAGTGAATTGATTCACCACCACCATTACTCGACCATTGCTATGGTGCTGAAACAGACTAATTTACACATAAGGCAAAGAGGTTTTGAAAAAAATTATCTAAGTGATTCAGTGCATCAGCAATGGTCTACTACAGGATCAATGGACAGCAGAAGGAGCTGTAGGGTCATTTGATGTCAATATGCTATTTGGATATTAGGGTCAGGCCAAATGGCATACCCCCCCCAAAAAAAAATACCTCAACCATCCTCTGTTTGAAGGGTAGTCCAAGATGTAATCATAATGATAATCATAATCAAACAACTGTGAAAAATGAGCACAGGAGCCTTCTACAGTGTGAATAGGGCTGCTAAAGAATATAAGAATATATATTATAGATCTGAATAAGCACCCCAATTGATAGCCTTTGATGGACCTACTTCTTGAATTGATCCCTTTTAGACCCATATAGGTTAGTAGTGAGCATCGTATTCCATAATTTATGAGCCATGACACAGTATTTCCTTTTATGTGTTTTGAATTTCCTGCCTTAGCGGATGACCTTGGGTTCTAACACTGTGAAAAGCTTCTTCCTATTTACTTTATACAATGCTATTGTACCTTCCTTTGCCTGCCTTTTACATAAATGTAAATTAACACCTAGGCAGCCATTTCAGCCAGCTCACTATGGTGGTGGTGAGACACATTGTGTTTCCACATATGAGAACATTTAGTTTTTGGGACTATATTCCTACCAACAAAATTAATCTTCCCCACCTCTGTATTGTGTACATTATAGTAACAAAGTAAACTAATGTCTTCTGGTCTCCAAGTTCATTCATATTGTCATACAGTATATTGAATTTCAATGAAATCACATTTTTAAAAAAACCACACACAAATTGTCAGGAGAACTTAATCATTATTATTTTTAAACATATTCAATGGGAAATTATTGATCCCAGGCATGTGAATGGCAGGCTTGGCTTCCACAAACGATTTTAGGGAACTCCTTGAAATTTGGAAAAGTTAGGGTTTCTGGTGGCAGAGATATTAAACTCCAAAGGAATTGGGGGGTACTCAATTGAATGAGTGTCTTCAGCATGCTTTACCATAGAGAGAGGGAGCTGTAAATGAACCCTATCATTGGTAAAGCATGCCGAAGACAAATGATTTTTCCCTATGGGCACGTCTTTGGGGTTGAATAACTTGGTCCCCTATACCCCAAACTTCTCCAAATTGGGGGTGCTTAAAGGGAAGAGCTTGAGGAAGCTCCCCTGCCATTTCCATCCATGAATCAGTATTTTCAAATACTTTTAAATTACAAATGATTTTTTCCTGGGGGTGCCCATTTAGAGCTGAATAACTTGGTCCCTGAATCCCAAACATCTCCAAATTGGGGCTGCTTAAAGGGGAGGGCCATGGCAATTTTCATGCTGCTAGCTGCCTGGGATCACTATTTTCAAGCACATAACATTTCAATTAGAAATGTTTTTTTCCCAGAGGGCACCCCTTTTAAGTTGAATAACTCAGCCCCCTGAACCTCAAATCTGCCTCTAGGACCCAGGGGAGCCATTTTTCTGAGAAACTTTTTTTTCATTTTAAACAAAAAAAAAACCCCTGCCAGTTCATTTCATTACTAACAAAACACTGCTTCCCTGGTTCAGTTCATGTCATTTTGTTATGCAACGAACCAACAAATCAGCATTTCATTTTTTGTTTTGTGCCCATCCCTATTCAGCAGCTATCTAGCAACATGGTAGCCCTGAACTTGGCAGATTGTATCCAACTGATGGTGGCTGGTATTTGTACCATAACACTTGAAGTGAAAAAAATCAGGAAGGAGTAAAGAAAGATAGACCCTAATGATGTGACCTATTCAGTCAAATTCTTACAGTAGTTATTTTCCCCCCATCACTGACACATTCAGTCCTATTAATATAATTAGATTTCAGGAACATTTATGAATGAGAGTAGAAGGAAAAAGAAGACTATTCCAGAATGCAAAAAAGGCTTTTGGAGCATCAACCCAACTCTTTCACTTTGCCCTACAGCTCTGCAAAAGGCCCAGGACAGCAGCTGCAAGACAGTTACATACTTCATGATGGTTTCACCTTAACCCTCTCCAGCACCTTCTGTGATTCAGGTTCCCAAGGAAAGCTTTATTCACTTTGACTTGCTTTCACCTTTGGTACCAGAAACTCAGTGTATTGATACTTATCCCCCCCCCCCTTTCCAATGCAAATTCAGTTCAATCTTTTTTAGCCCTCCAAATGCCAGATTAAATTAGATCTGTTGTGGAACTGTTCCACCTCTTGAGTGAGATGTGGTTCCTGCTCCTTCCCATAATGACTGCATACCAAACTAATACCACTGATTTGGTCTATCTTTGCATATTTGTCTGAAATCAATACATGTTGCACACTTGTCTATAAACAATCTGCTAATGTGCCCAGTGTAAAAGGCTGTTATTTTCTGTACATGTGTAAGTGTGCATGTGGCCATGGGGCAGACAACATATGGTGTTTGGTGCAGCTCCACTGAAATTCAGCAAATATATAGCATAACATGCACTTTTCCTATTATGTTGGAACCAAGTACACTTGTGAAGTGTTGTGTTGTGTCTGCATTTGCAAAATGTGGTGTAAATTAAGAGAACTGCTTTTGCCAATCAGATTCATCTGGGATTGGGTTAGCAATTAGGTAGCGAATTCGTGCATTCGGCATGGCTTGCTAGGAATATAGACTGGGTAGATATGTGCAAAGTTGGTGAATACAACGAGGACACCACACAGCAGATCAATCCCATTCTTTCAAGAGGTTTGCAACAATGTTTTATGGGATGGGCAGTGAGTTGCTGATATAGCAGAAAGAAAACAACTTCTGTATGTGGTCAGACTCTAGTTAAGCCTACACAGTGCATGTTCTCCATATGTCAGCATCCTGACCCTTTTCCACATCTAGTGGCATGGATGATAATACAGTAGGACCCCCGTATCCACTGATTCAGTTATCCATGGTTGGCAGAGGAAAAATAAATAAATAATTCAGCAGCCGCAAAGCAAGCTACTGTTGCAAAGAGCAGCTGTAAAGCATGCTACTGTCATAAAACACCAGCTGTAAAGCAAGCTACCGTCACAAACAGCAGTTGTAAAGCAAGTTACTGTTGCAAAACAGCAGCTGTAAAGCAAGCTACTATCACAAAACAGCAATTTTGGGGAACATTTTTGCATTCTCTCTTATCCACAGTTTTCATTATCCACGGGAAGGCTTGGAACCAATCCCCAGTGGATACTGGGGTCCTATTGCATTGAAAGGACAGATCTTCCCAAATAAAGAACACTACTTTGTACTCTTTCCTGTTCAGCATCTTAGTTCTGTACTAGGAAACAATTCTAAGAGGCAAAGAACTGAATTGACAGTGAGAATAGTGGGCCAAGGGAGCAATTTATGGGGTTCTTCTTTTAAAGTGGATTTCAAGTGGCTCACATTGTTTTCAGGTCGGCTTTAGATGTTTCATTGCAGAGTTCTGCTTTCATTTGGAACCTGCTTTTCTCTTGATGGTTATGTTATGTTTATGAGTGTGCATGGCATTGTAAAAAAAGAGTCATGAAATTAGCCCACCAACTGAAAACCTGAGTTTTCATATGTCATATTCGTAAAGGAAGCAGCAGAAGTTTGGGCCTTAGGCTAAAGCATCCACCCAATCACACAAAGACAAATCAGCCTTAAGGCAAATCAGAAGTCTTGATTTATGCTTACCTGGACTTGGCACATGGCCCACATTTTAAAATTGGCTTCCCAGTCTTTCACAGAGACCCATAAGTTCCAACACATATACATACATATATACATTGAATAATTTTAAAATGACTAGGATGATAGTAGATGATGGCATTCTTTATTTGAAAAAAATGTCTCCGCTTGGCTCTATATACTTTGTTCACTTTTAAAACAGAGAAGTTTGTCCCTATAGCAGAAGGATTCAAATGTCAGGCTGGTGGGTGGGGATGAGGTGCGCCCAGGTGCATAAATAGGCACTCGGCACCTTCCTTGTTCACACAGAAAGTTAGAGCATTTCCGCAGCTCCTCCAAGAAGAAGACAAGGCAGAAAAGGTAAGTTCTTGGCTGGCTGCTACAGCACCTGTTCAGGACACACAGCGCTTGTGGCTCAGGTTACATACTAAAGGGCAGGGACAAAGAGAGCAATGAAAGTGCATCAGAAAAGCATTTGCTAGGAAAAGAATACAGAGAATCTCGTTTTTCTCCTCTTTATTCCCTTAAGTTTACTTAGGATGAGAAAATTATTGTGTGGGCTTTTCCCTCCAGCTTCACCAATATATATGTGGTGCCTTTTTGTTGTGTTTGTAACTTACTGCTTTTTTATGTTGCTATGCCAACAACTTTTGATTTGTCATTTCTTGTCTTCCTGCTTGGCAAGTGGATTCTCTTTCTTCCAAAGCTACCTTACTTTGTGTAATGAGGTGACTTCCGTATCACACTGTCACCACAAAGTGTATTGAATCTTCTCACTTTTCTGAAAAATCATGGAGGAACTCCCTATTTGGAGGGTCCAGTTGCTTTTTCTACTCTTCTTGCATTTTCCCCCCAACTCATTCATGTTTATTGTTTCTCTCCTGCCAATGCTGCATGTGGCCATTATTATAGCATGTAATATTACATCTATATTGCCTAGATGAATATATAAGCCTATTTAAATTCCCCTAGGCTATCAAAGATTTCTGTCAAACATTGTCCTGCTTTGTTTTTTATTTTAAGAGCTGAAAATTAGTTCTCCAAAACTCTTTTTGCTTTCTTTATTTTTTCCTGTGCTGTTGAAGTGGCATGTAGTAAAGGTCTCGTTTTATCAGTTTGGCTTGATAGATAGATAGATAGATAGATAGATAGATAGATAGATAGATAGATAGATAGATAGATAGATAGATAGATAGATAGAAAATCCTCAGTACTCCCAAATGGTACAGTTATTTGGAGCCCCCAAAGCTGAACTAAATTTGATGAAAGCAAACCTTTTAAATCAGGGCTAACCTAGTAGATTTTTCTGCATGAGATGACGCATGTGCACATGCACACACATCAAATCAGGGTGTGCGCGCCTAATTCAGTTAGAGCTCACCCAACATACAGTGGTCCCCCGCCCTTTCACGGTTCATATACTATGGTCCTGCTATATCACGGGACCGCAGTATATGAAAAAAGGCCCCCTGGGGTAAGGGGGAAAGTCATAAGAACATAAGAACATAAGAAGAGCCATGCTGGATCAGACCAAAGGCCCATGTAGTCCAGCTTCCAGTATCTCACAGTGACCCCACCAGATATGTCTGGGAGCGCATGAGACTATATAATCTGTTTCCTGATACCACTCCCCTGCATCTGGCCCTTGAAGTACCCCGGTTTTAAACCTGGAGATGACACATCTCCATCATGGTTTGTAACCTGTGATGGACTTTTCCTCCAGGAATCTGTCCAATCTCCTTTTGAAGGCATCCAGGCCAGATGCCATCACCACATCCTGTGGCAGGGAGTTCCACAGACTAACAACGCATCCTGTTTAAAGCCTCCCATACTTACCCCAGGACTGGAGCTGCCCCGAACAGGCCTGTGAGGGCCTTCCTGGGCCTTCTGGAGGCTCCAAAAGGGCCTCCCTGCAAACCAGAAGTGACTTCTGGATTGCTGAAAATCATTTCTGAGGCCTCCGAGAGCCTTTCTAGGCCTGTCAGAGGCCTCAGAAATGATTCTCAATTTGCATATGAGTTTCATATAACTCTGATGATTTCTTGTTGCACTAAAGGCCATTTGCTGTTGAGAGTACCAGTTCACTCAAGCTAGAAGGTGCTACCTGGATCCCAGACATCCCTTAAATTAGACCTCGCTCAAGTTTGTTTGTTTGCTTGCTTGTACTACAAAATCTGGAATCCCCTAAACAGGAGGGTTAATTTTCCCCACCCAACCCAGGCCTGCTTTTTGTAATAGAATAGAATAGAATAAAATAAAATAAAATAAGAAGGAACTCTAAGGGCCACAAAAGAGCACTTAGGGTCATTTGATTCCCATCCTCTCTACCTATAATCATTTTAAGGGGAAAAGGAGTTGAGCCATGTGGCCGTCATAAAACACAATTGCAAAAATAGGTTATAGGCAATACCTTCATAGGCCACTATTAAAAATAAAAAAGGAACATTGCAAGCTTTTGAGTGCAGTCAATCACCCTTCTTCAAAGCAGATCCCAGAAGTTCAGACATGGTAAAAGATGTTCTTCACCAGGAGGTTACTTTTAAAGTCCTTAGTTAGATGATGTTCTTAAAATCCATGGCTAGGTGATGTTGTAGCCAGGGCAGGAGTCATGTTTTAGTTGATTTATCCCTTGCTCAGGGCCTTGATAACAATGCCATGTTGTTGGCGTGCTCAAGGCATCTTTTCTTCATTATCAGTCTTCAAGCTTTCACAGAACGATGGTCAAAGCCTTACATATGTAAGCACTTCAACACAATGATCCTGGGAACATTCATCTATGTGTCAGTTCCAATGAGTTCATGGGGCTGATTGTAAGATTGAAACCCAGTACATAATTACCTGGGAAGAAAGACCCCCCTGGATATAATTGGAGCGAATTGTTTGTGGCTTCTCTTTTTCTACAGAAATCCAGATAGAAATAATGCATTTTTGTTACAATGCTAGTGATTTAATCAAATGGGAGTGAAGATTTATGGCCGCAATTACTCCTTCTCTGCTCGTGTTCATTATGTCAACTGAATAACCTTTCTGCGGTTCCTCCCCTCAGCTTTAGCCATGGAGAAAAACTTAGCTTCAGTTTTGCTTCTTCTGATTGCCATCTCATATACTTTGGCTAAAGATACCACTGCAAAAAATGAAAGAAAGGACACAAAGGAAGCAAAGGAAACCCGTCCGAAACTACCACAGACTCTTTCCAGAGGTAAATAGCTGACCTCTGTGCAGAATTGATGTATCGCCTAGCATTCCTGCCCATAAAAAGGAAGTAATATCAGGCCCATTGCTAAACCAATTTTAGCCTCCATTAAACCCTGCTGCTCTTTATGGCATCATGCTTTCTTAGGTAATGTCCAGTGCCTCTTAAATAGCCAAGTGTGTTCCTGGCTGGGTTCAGTCTTGTTTCTGAAGTCTGCTCCTATGGTCTCCCAGCCAATTCCTTAGTCTATAAAATGCGAAGAAAATGGCCTTATTTGTGATTTTTTTTTTAAGATGGCTTCAAATCTAAGTAAGGTGGTGCAGCACTTTGAGAAACTTACAGTGCAATCTTGTTCACAACTGATGTTGAAGAATAATGCTACTCTCAGGAAGGAAGCTCCAGTATCATCATGTGAGCTCCTTATGTTACTGAGGACTTGCATACTATACAATTGCTCTTGTTTTTTAAAGGAAATGTGTTACTTGAATACAAATCACTATCCACTTACCTGGGAATAATACCATTAAATACTAACTTATTAAGTTTAATCGAGTTTCTTCCCAGCAAGTTTGAACCTCCTCTCTTTTTTGCCTGTCAGCCATCTAAAAATCACATGAAATCAAAAATAAGTCCAGGTTAAGGCCAGAACACTAACCAATGCTTGCTGTTAAATCAGAATTATGATTTGTAAAAACATGTTGACTAAAAAACTGAAGATGCATTTGTGATTCACTGTAAATCTCCTTCAACCATAATCAATGCAGACCACATTCTATTTGCCCTTTTCCTCTAGGCTGGGGTGATCAACTCATCTGGACTCAGACATATGAAGAAGCTCTCTTTAAATCCAAGTCCACGTAAGTTGCCATCTGTTCAAGTGGTTTGTATGATCATATGTGAAGCTATTGCATTTGATCACCATGCACTTTCATTAATAAGAAGTGTTGCAAAAAAAAAAACATATTTAAAAAACTGCCAACAACTTTCCAGCAGTCTTATATCCAAAGCATTTGTGTTATGCTCATTCTAGGTACTGCTTTTCCTAGAATCCACCTGAAATTTCTAATAATTTCTTTTATTTTCAGCAATAAACCTATAATGGTCATCCACCATTTAGAGGACTGCCCTCACAGCCAAGGTAACAATTCAGTGTTTGTTTGAGTGTGGCTCTTGACCTTTGGTGGCCTTGAATCTTTGCATCAGTATTCCTTGCTCTTTGTAAATTATAATAAATTAATTGATTACTATTATTTATTATTATTAATTCATTTACACTATTATCTTCAGCCCTGGCTTTGCTGTTCCCTCAGAAGAGGAATGGATTTCAGCAATGATGAAATAAAATAAAATGGTCACAATTAGAAATAGAGGCTGATGACTTGTGCTAAGTGGGTCATAACATTAATCTTGTTTGGCAGTGAGGTGGTGCCTCCTACCCCTGGCATCCACTCAAAGCTGTGAACACATTTAATATGTGTGCAAGCTTATGTGGCGACACATAAGCCTGCATCACAGCCCTGTACCCTATTATCCAGTAGTGAGTAAATAAACATTTACAGAACTGTTCTGCAATTCTGTCATTTTTCAGGATCCCCATTTTGTCTCACCTTATTCTTTTTTTAAAATTTGTTCTGTGCCAATATCCTCACCACACAATAAGCTGCTACCTTAGGCAGGAGAGGGTGTTTCTCCACACTGAATCATTTAAATTGTTCTTAGTTTATCCCTTGTTCCAAAACTATGCAGGCCTCAAGAGTGTAGCCATATCCAATGCACATAAGATATTTTGGATACTAAGCCTGGTTATTTATTATTATTAGAGATGCAAAGGATGAGGCCAGCAGAGTGGATAATGAGGGCACCATATCTCCATTTATTCAGTAGGCCAACCCTGATGGTGATTTATTGTTGGATTTCACTCTGCACCTCAGTGCCACCATCCTGATAGTAGCATACCGTATATACTCGAGTATAAGTCAACCCAAGTATAAGTCGAGGCCCCTAATTTAACCCCACAAAACTGGGGAATCTTATTGACTCGAGTATAAGTCTAGGGTGGGAAATGCAGCAGGGCCTGGCAGCTCCTCCTTTGTGAGCTGGGGGAGCAGTGAGTGATGTTTAAAATGACTTTTAGCCACCTATGCAAGTGCTTGTCTTGGTGGCTAAAAGTCATTTTAAACATCGCATGTTGCTCCCCTGTGATGCAGCGGGGGTCAGGAGAAGCGGTGTGCGATGTTTTTAAAATGACTTTTAGCCACCGACCCAAGCACTTGCCTCTGTGGCTAAAAGTCATTTTAAACATTGCATGCCCCCCCTGCAACACATTGTGTGTGTGTCAGGAGAACAGTGCACAATGTTTAAAATGACTTTTAGCCACCCACCCAAGCACTTGCCTCAGTGGCTAAAAGTATTGACCCGAATAATAGGTCGAGGGCCCTTTTTTAAAGCCAAAAATTAGGGCTGAAAAACTTGACTTATATTCGAGTATATACAGTATTTACCTTGTCTCAGCTATAGGTAACCCAACGCATGAAAACACAAAGCAGATCTGCAGCCTCAAAGGGTGCAATTTTCAGGCAAATCTAATGTCTAGCACCTCTCATCCTGAAAGTGAAATATTAATTCACTGCATCATTCAAATGAGCATACCATGGGAAAAATTCACAGGGAAACAACATAGACATGAAAGTAGGTCAGGAAGAAGAGGGTGCAGCCTTAGCTTTTGGTTCTCTTACAGTTTCCTTTGTTAGATGAAGGCATGCAAGGTTCAAAAATGCAATGCACCGTGATAACCTTGATTTCATCTTTTTCCCTGGAGTATTCCAGATTCCCACCATGCCAGGGGTCTATTCTACTTGACAACAATTAGCATCAGACGCTAAACACCTAGACTCACTTCTTTTGTTTGAGTTATATGAGCATTGAGCATTCTCTTCTCTTTTTAGTATTCATATCATTTATATTCCAATGCTTGTCACATTCTAGCACTGAAGAAAGCATTCGCTGAGCACAAAGAAATCCAGAAGTTGGCTGAGAAGTTTGTTCTCATCAACCTTGTTGTAAGTTTTTAAATGACACTCAATCAAGGGCTCTGTTGTGTGACCCTTGCATTATTTTGGCTACATCCTATATTGTGCTGCCTAGAGCTGTCTTACACAGGGCCTATTTCCAAACTATGATAATCTTTAAGCGGAAGGCACAAGTGTATACATTATTGTTTTACAAAAATTTCTAGCTGTTTAGTCTGTCATTTTTTTCCTTTGCTGGGAATCTGAGTGGTTACCCACAGCATGTGCGCACAATAAAAAAGATAGTTCTGTGTTATTCATGAATAACAGGACACATCTTTCTTGTCCATGTTTCAAGTGAAGTGCCCTTTCTACAAGTCATGTTACAATGCATACAATTATTTCATGTTTATTTTTATTTATTTATTTTAAATATTGTTATCTCACCTTTCTTCTTAAAAAGACCCCAGTTGCCTGTACAGTGGACCCTCATATAACAAATAGTTTGTATAACATAAAATTTGTACAACATAAAAAATTCTGGAGGCAGGGGAAATTTGATTAACAGAATAATCTATGGGGTGAATCTGTACAACATAAAAATGGTTGTGATTAGGGATTACTCTGTTTTCAATGCATTTCTATGGGAAATTTGTATAAAGGAAAATTTGCTTAACATAATTTCATTTGGAATGAATTAATTCCTTTATACAAGGTACCACTGTATACTGTATAACTTGTGGTATAACCCTCACTTGTTTCTATTTCACTGAAAATTCCATTGCGTTGCGATAACTAGCAATGCATTTGTTTAGCGGTGTCACTCTGCCTCCCCCGTGTTTATGATTTAAATGATGCACATCTTGGAATTATTTTTTCTTTACTTTTAGTATGAAACCACAGACAAACATCTCTCCCCAGATGGACAGTATGTTCCCAGAATCCTTTTTGTAGGTGAGTAAAAGGTTCAGAGGTGCTTTGAGATTGTTTTTAAAAAGTATCGAATACAATGACTGAAAGTTACGTGCAATAAAAGTTTTGTTCTCATTGTCTAGTATGGAGATGAGGATAGAAAGGTGGACCATGAACGTATGTGGCTGTCTCTCATTTACTGTAAGATTATGGATCCAGCTTAGAACAGTAATTGTGGACTATTGTTCCTGTGTGATAAAGGCTATTAAATATGTTGCATGCCAATGATAAAAAAGCATATATAAAGGTTATTAGAATGTAGTTATTACCATTAGCACAGGGTCGTAAGATGTGTACTACCTTATTTTTATTTAGAAAACTCTCCAGCATGAATAAACAACACCTTGCACTCCAGCTCTTATCATTGAGCATTACTGCCACCACTCCATTTAACAAATTACTCTGGCTGGCCACCGGTTCTTTTCACAGAATAAGCCATAAAGAACATGCCTAAATCCACTTCCCATGAGTGTACTACAAATCAGAATTTTTAACTCTTACCATGTTTTTATTATTATTATTATTATTATTATTATTATTATTATTATTATTATTATTATTATTATTATTATTATTATTATTATTATTATTATTATTATTATTATTTTACCCTGGGATTGTGGCCATCAAGGTGTTGATGGAGTCCGGTTCCCATCTGCCCTGCCCTGGCCAATGGTTATGCATGATAGGGTTTGTGGTTCAACAATATTAGAAGTGCCTACTTTACCACTCTTCTTGGTAAAGAATGAAAATGTAAGGGCGTAAGCTTTTTTGGAATGTGGAATGAAGTTTATTATTAATTGTTCTTGTTGGTCTGGACAGTTATCAGAACTGAGATCAGTCTGTCTCTTCTCTGTGTTTCATCTCCAATCTGGGAAATTTGAGTTTTGCAAATAGTAGAAGTATGGAATGTGGTTGTCGCAGGCAAAACATGAATCTCCTGTACTGCAGGCCCCATAAGTACTTCAGCCCATGCAGCATCTACTTATGGGACTGTCAATGGAATTTACAAGACAGATTTCATACCACCCTTGTTGACATACTATAAAAACTGTCCCCTCCTCCCATGTCCACATAGTTTTTGCAAGCTCATTTTTATTTTATTTTTTTATTTTTTTTTTTTTTCATTTCATTTTATTTTTCTGAGAAGGAAATCAGTCAGGAGGCAAAACCAGTCAACTCCAGGAATGAAACACTTACAAATCCACTTGTTTGTGACTGCAGCACCATTGTGCCAAAAGTGTAGCTGAAATACTCTTGAGTCCTGTCTCATTGCAGACAGATGGTGTAGGATTTTTCCAAGGGCACCAGCACCACCGCCATGGCCTCCCCAATGTGCCAATGCAGAGGCAGTGACCAGCAGCATAGTGGTGACAGTGCAATGGTAGTGGTGGCGGGAGAAAAGAAGCAGATAGCCCTCACTAGGCATGAAGCAAAAACCAAACCACAAACCAGTTTAGTTGAGGCTAACCATGAACCATCATGGTTTGAAAGTATATCACACATGCCCAAGTTTGAAAGTATATCACACTAGTGCCACCATCTGCTTCCAGGCAGAACATATTTGTATAGTCATAGTGCCTTAAACATGGGATTTTATAGGTTTTCAGATAATCTTTTCTTCCAGTTCAAACCTCCTATGTTATTGTCCTTTCCCACTGCCCTCCATGTTTAAGAGTTTAAACTCTCCTTTTTAAAGAGGCATATGGTGATCTTTTTACTTAATTTCAGTTTTTTTCCCCTTCTTCTTCTTTTTATTGCCATCCGCGTCGCCTCTCGCGGAGGGTCTCCCCCTCCTTATTTTACTAGTTCTCTTTGCTCCTTTTTGTTATATACTGTTGTTTTATTTTAATTGTAAACCGCCCAGAGTTCCATCCGGAAGATGGGCAGTATAGAAATACAACAAATAAAATAAATAAATAAATAAATAAATACAAGGTGAAATGCAAGTTGGTTAATAAGCAAGCAAACATTTCATGATAAGTTCTCAGGGGCTAATGAATACGTATCTTGTGATTTTAAGATGATACGTTGACCCCTTAAACACCTACAGATTCGATAGCATTTTCAAGGACAGCTGTGGAACATTAAATATGTAGGGGGAAACGATTGCTAGGTTGTACCTAATGGTGATATATACATTATTCTAATGGAAAATACTTTCAGTTGCTCAAGAAGGGGCATTCATATTTACTGTGGTTCTTCATGGCATAGGCTTTACTGCTCTTCAGGTCTCCGTGGCCCTCAGAAGAAGCCTGTGTAGGATATGATATTTCTAATGGAAAGGAGGATCACAGAATGTTGTCCTGCTTTGTGTGAGAATTTCTGGATACAACCCTCCGCGTATGAGAATACTGAAACACATCTTTGTTGTTGCCACAAAAAAAATAATTAGGATACATGTGGTAACTTCAGATCTCACAGGCTGTATTGGGCATAAGCTTCTATGGGTCTCAGGCCACTGAAGAAGACAGTATCTCAAGAAATGGGCAACTTATCTATGGCTTGCTTTTTAGACCTGCTAATGGAAACCCAACATTATCTCCCTTTCTTCTCTCCAGATCCTTCCCTGACTGTGAGAGCAGATATTACTGGAAGATACTCCAACCGCCTCTATGCTTATGAGCCTTCAGATATTGCATTATGTAAGTATCCTATACTTCTGGTAATAGCATTTAGAGCAGAACCAGGAGGGATCTGTCATTCTACAGCAGGACCACTCTACAGCTCTACAATTGCAATGGGAACCTGCCATGTGAATTCTGTAACAAGCAAATCCATAATTAATTTAGACAAGCTTTCCTTTACTATACTGTCAAGCAATTTTAGACTTAATGGGCTTACAGACTGTGTGAAATGGCCATGTGTATTCCTTCAGGTATAAAGAACACCACTATCAATATTCTTCTTTCCCGGGTCCCACATAGCCACTCCTCCTACTGCTAGTTTTCTGACATCTTTGATCAAAACCAAACCAAAAACTGGTTGCGAAGCCTGATGTTTCTTTTTAAAGGGGGTGGGGACTTGAGCATGTGCAGCTCCTTATTTTAAAGTCATTTAATATGACTGGAATGTCATAATGAAATGGGAGTTTGCTTCTGCCTTGATACTGAACACGCTGACTGGATAATAAGTGCTTCTGTTTTTAGATAAGCATATTTTACTGATAAAAATAAGCCTGTTCCTGGGAATCCATTTAAAAATAATAAAATAGGATAGAATGCTGCAGTGTATAGTGGTGGCCCCTGGCATCTACACCCTAGCTCACTTGCTACTGCAACGGGGGGGGGGGGCAAGCAGGGCATGTGTGCACTGTGATGACTCCTCCTACTGACAAAATAGTATTTGTACTCTGTAGCACATCTGATCCCTCCTGATTTCAGAAGCTAAGCAGGGTCAGCTCTGGTTAGTACTTGGATGGGAGACCACCAGGGAATACCAGGTGCTGTAGGCGCCTGGAGTAGGAACTGGCAAGCCAGTCCAGTATTCCTGCCAAGAAAACTCCATGGACATGGGGTCACGAAGAGTTGGTCACAACTGTAACCACCCCCACCCACCCACCCCACCCCCACACACTGTTCCACACACATACACCTTGCTGTAACCACACCGACACCCCCCCACCCCGACACCCCCCCCCACACACACACACACTGTTCCACACACATACACCTTGCTGGGGTAGGGGGCATAGAAACCATGTTTGCCCTGGTTGGCACAGACCCTCCTGGTGGGCCTGGCCAGAGATGTGATTCAGGCATGCCTTTGTGACTAAGTCATCATGTTCATAAACAAAGCCTCCCAACAATCCATTACAAAGCAAGACAAGCTAATTGGCAAATGATGGGAGGTGTGAAAAGCACTTTCTTTTATATTTTCAGGGCTTAAAGCTTCCCATCTTTTAATGACATACTGTTAACCCTGGGGTTGCAAGTCCCACTGAAGTTAATGGAGAATGGATTATGTCTGAGTACACATGTACAATTAAACTTTTAAGATACGAGCTGCAATTTCCCAATCCAAATCTGGCTTGATTCATGAAGTTACTTGGCTGAGCTAGACAAGGCATTAACTCTCTTGGCTCCATTTCCTGTCTAGATACATAAAAATCAGCAGTGGCCTATTTCATAATACTACTTCACTTTGCAGAAGACTGATGTTACACAAATTGTTACTCTTACATATTGGTCATTTATTAGAATATATGCTGCTGAAAATGAAGTTTTTCCTGATAGTCTTTTATTTTCCAAAAGATGAAGTAATGTAACGGCAAAAGCCAGAATCTCTTAGTTGATACTATAGAAGCTTATATTTTTATATTTTTATTTATTTTTTGCAATTTATATGCTGCCCACTACCCAAAGCATGAGAAGCATCCTTAAAACAATGAATATCAACCCAGTTCAAATTAATTGAATTCTACTTTTGGCTTTTCTGCAATAGTCAGTTATAAACATGAATGGCTTTTATATTTACATCTTTAATTAGGGCATTATTCAGCCTGAAGGCTGGTTAAAATATCTCATCCCTCATCACAATGGTGGAGATAAAGACTGGGTTCTGTTCCTTAGCTGATCTGTGCTGATCATCTGAGGAAAGAAGCATATCTGATCTTCATCACCATCATTCCATATTCCATCCCCCTCCTGTTTCTGATGAAGAAGGGTTTAGCCAGGGTTAGGCATCCCTCACGGGCCTCATTCGGTCCATACGCTTCTTATCCTTGGTTTGAGCAGTACAGGCTGGTATTTAATTTAAACCTGTAAAAATGTTTGCATACTACATTTGGTGTAAAAACAATTGACTTCTGGGTATCTATTTCCAGTGTATTCAAATATGCAGAAAGCTCTGAAGCTGCTGAAGACTGAACTTTGAAGAAAGAAGAATAGACAGGATGACAGGTCTTCCAACTTTAATTAGCCTTAAACAAACAAACAAACAAAAAAGCCCTCTCTTCTCATGAAAGGGAACATGGAGGTGAGCCTTGGATATGCATAGCAAGGACACAGGCTGTGCGTGATCTCCAATAGGAAATCTGTGTTATTTTCATTTGTAACTGTGTGGCATGAAGTATTGATTGCTTTTATAAAATACGAATGAAAACACTGTGTGCTCCTTTGTGTAAATCAAGATTCAAAAATAAATCTGCTTCATGGTGTTTATAAAACTGCAGTCCATCTTATTTTTATGATCTTGTGTAAGATTTCCTACAGAGAATGGGAGTGGAGGGAAATAATCCAGCAGAGATGTTTTCCTAAACATGTTCACAGAGAGGTATACTCCTCAACATCAAGCAGGCTAAGAATAATTCCCCTCTGAAAGAGTGTTGGTTGGCATTAAGAAATACCGGTCTCTGAAGAAATCCTGGAAGACTCCTTAAATGTCTGATTGTTTAATAGAGGCCTTGCTTCGGCCACAAAAGTGTGTAAATTAGCAACAGAAAGGACATTTTACACATTTACTAAAGCAAAATGACTGCCTAAACTGTACAGTTCAGAGCTTGGGAGGCAAGGTTTTAAGTGAGTCATCAACATGGCCATCAGGTATCTGAGATAGCATGTCTGTGGCTCAAATCCTGTTCCATTACCGCACAAAACATTAATGGCTTTTGACAGTTATTTGCCACAAATTAAGAAATCTCAGTGGACATTATTTGTTGCATACTGAGTCACACTACTTAGCAACAGATAATGTCTAGGAAGTTTCTTCCCTGGAGGAAAGTCACTGCCAAAAGTTACACTTTTCCCATAGGAGCACAATAGGATTTCAGCCCCTTCACAGAATACTGAATATCCAATATGTAACATAAGCAGTGGCTGAGGAACATACACTGGAGTGACTGAAGATGTGTGCAGATGCTCAAAGGGATCTCAGTAATTCAGTGCTGGACTAGAAATGCCTTTGGTTCTATGCAGCAGTATTCTGTGCATGTTCAGAAGAGAAAAATGAGAAGTCTTATGTACCCACTTGAGAGAAAACAGAGTTGTCACTCACATTTGAGGTAAAGCGACAGCTGATTCCACTAGAACCTAGGACAGTGATGGCGAACCTTTTAGAGACCGAGTCCCCAAACTGTGATTCAAAACCCACTAATTTTTCGCAAAGTGCCAATACAGCAATTTAACCTGAATACAGGTGGTTGTGAAGGGGCGATGTCGGGAGCCCACCTTTGGCACCCATGCCATAGAGTCGCCAACACTGACCTAGAACCTCTCCTGCTCTAAGGAGGAAAATCAAACAGTACCTAGGTGACATTGTTTTCCAAGAGATCACCAGAGTGATATCTCCGCTGCCTCAAAGGTCTTAATTTACATAACATCTGTTGAATAGTTAATGTTTGGTTTGCTTGCTCTTTATGCCTCCCAACAGAACATGTAAATCAATGACCTGTAACCCAAGTATGGTCATCTATTAAATATCCGTTGTCTTCTTTCATGTCCAGATCAAACTTTGAACTGTGAAGAAGACACCTTCTTGGTGTATTGCATACTTAAACGGGTGTAATGCTGATTCTTTCACACATGATCAAAGTAAAGCATATCAGCCCTGCAACTAATGTACTAGCATTGCCTTAAGATCAGGAATAGAAGACTGAGCAACCAGACCTACAGCCAGTTCACAGCAGATTCTTCTCAGTCATCTTCCTCTTCCTCCATCAAGCACTCCAAGATATGGCTAGTTCAGATGTTAAACCAAGGTTGAGATTGCTTCAAGATATTTTGATTCTTAAGGTTAAGGGTTGGGCACCGTCTCCCTGAAAATCCCACTAATAAAACCTGAGTGGACTGGCAGGAGACTGTGTGGGGGACTGGGGCTCCTTTTTCTGTGAGTTGTGGGTTTTTTGTTTTTGTTTTAAGCTGCAGGACAGCAGAGGGAAAGAAAAGATTGAGTTGTAGAAAAACATCCTGTTCAGCAATGGCATATCTGCATTTGTGCTGTGACTAATCCAGTCATAATAATACAGTAGGACCCCCGTATCCACTGATTCAGTTATCCAAGGTTGGTAGAGGAAAAAAATTAAATAATTCACCAGCCACAAAGCAAAGCAAGCTGTTGTCACAAACAGTGGCCATAAAGCAAGCTACTGTCTCAAAACAACAGTCATAAAGCAAGCTACTGTCAGGAAAAAGCCGTTTGGGGGTGGATGGGCAGGTGTTCTCTCTTATCCACTGTTTTCATTATCCACAGAAAGTCCTGGAACCAATCCCCAGTGGATATCGGGGTCCTACTGTATTTTAAAACATTACACTTGCTAACTACATTGGCATTATTAATATGGTGAGGATCAAACTGGACTCAATGTCAGATGAATTCACTGAGACTCTCCCAGACCACCCGGTATCAGCATTAAAGCATAAAGCAAGTTCATGGGAGGGCAACAAGGATGATCAGGAGACTGGAAACCAAGTCCTCCGAGGAAATATTTTTTTAAAAAACTGAGCAGGTTTAGCCTTGAGAAAAGAAGACTAAGGGGGATAGGATTGCTGACTGGGTCTGGTAACAAAGATCACATAACTTCCTTGTCAAGGCGGCTGCACTGGCTACCAATCCATTTCCAGGCACAATTGAAAGTGCTCCTTTTAACCTATAAATCCCTAAATGGACAGGGTGCAAATTATCTCAGAGATTGTTTGCACCACTGCGAGCCAGCTGGGGTGCTAAAATCATCAGGCTTTCCCCACGGTCCCACCACCTTCACAGATGCCTCTGACAGGGACACAGGCCTTCTTTATTGCTGCTCCCAGACTTTAGAATTCTTTACCACAGGAACCCAGACTTCTTCCACCAAGCAGGCCCAAGACCTTTTTCTTCAGGCAAGCCTTCCCTCAATAACTAGCTATTTGTTATATGATATTTGTTGGATTGTGGGGCTGGATATGTAGTACAGAGTTTATGAGTGTGTGTTTTCCATTTCCCATGAGTGTCATTTTTATATTTTACCTAGTTTTTAGCTTTAATATTGCCTTTTTAGTCATGTAAGACGCCTCTTCACACACCTTGTTCTTGACTTTAAATATTGTCTTTAATATTGTTAACACCCATTGTATACTCATTGTTCCCAACATTAAATATTGTCCTTCAACATTATAAGCCACTTTAGGTCCTTTTCAAGTAGAAAGGTAGGGTAAAATATTTTAAATAAATAAAAATTAATAAAAATTTAATATAGCACTCTTCAAATACTTGAAAGTAGGTCATACAGAGGAGGGGCAAGACCTGTTCTTGATCACCCCTGAATGCAAGACACGCAGCAATGGGCATCAGTTATAAGAACTCAGTTTTCAGTTAATATCCAGAAACACTTCTTGTACGGTTAGCAGTACAACAATGGAACCAATTACCTTGAGAGGTGGTGAGCTGAGATGGGCACTAAACAAAACATGAAACACTGTTTCATTGTTTTGTTATGTAATTAATCGATTCATTACGAAACAAAATGGTAGAACGCATTTTGTAACAAAATGAAATGAACCACCATTTTTCGCTCTAAAAATGAAATGATTCATCCTAGAGGGAATCAAATTTGGTGAGTATCTTCCTTGGATTCTTCCCTTTAAGCCCTCCAAATTTGTAGAACACATTTTGTAACAAAATAACTGGGTCCCCCCAGGAAAAAATCATTTGTAATTGGAAAGTTATGTACTGAAAAATAGTGATCCCAGGCATCTACAGCATGGAAATTACAGCAGAGCTTCCTTGAGCTCTTCGCTGTAAGCCCCCCACATTTGGAGAGCTTTGGGGTTCTGAGGGCTGAGTTATTCAATTCCAAAGTGCCCCCCCAAAGAAAAGAATCATTTGTAATTGGAAATTTATGTACTCAAAAATAGTGATCCCAGACATCTACATCATGGAAATTACAGTGGAGCTTCCTCAAGCTCTTTCCTGTAAGCCCTCCAAATAAGGACAACGTTGGGGTTCAGTGGACCAATTTATTCAACACAAAAGTGGGTATCCCCCAGGAATCCAATTTAAGTGGAAAGGTGCTTTCCATGATAACACTTCTTAGTAACATAGATCCACCTAAATTTTAAACACAGTTTATCAGAAGTTTTATTTTTTTAAATAAAATAGCAAAGCACCACAGAGAACTAATTCATAATGTTCTAGTTCACAATTATGATCAAATATGTTTATACCAAGGAACATAATTCATTAAATCTAGAGACCAATATCAGTATCACAGTTACTTACTACATTGCTTAAATTTAACCTGTTAGGAGAAAAACAATCTCAGGGTTTCAGGAGCATTTTCTTACAGTGACCAGCTAACTAAACAGTTTTTTTCTGCCATTTTAAAAACTACACCATTCATTACAGCAAGATAAATGTATTATTTAGTCATACAGTGAAAAAATGGACATCCCTCATGACTTGTTCCTATTCTTCATGCACAGCTATCATCTTCATTTTAAAGTCAAGAGCAAATCTTCTGGGGACTTTCATAATCCTCATGGACACCTAGTCTTCCCAAGCCTATTACATTCATGTGTGAACGAGGCTGCATTTAAAAGAGGAAGTTCACACGCAAGCCATTCATGCACTAAAATGCCAACAGGGCTTTGAGAATGGGATCGCTGGGTTGACACGGCAAATTTTGAAATACAAGGACAATACCAGCCACACAATATTTCTACATCTTCAGGTTTCCAAACAATACACACATAAGGGGGAAAATAGAAAGAAGAATTAGAAAACAGGTTTCTACCTCTCAGATAAATCCTAGGTTCTTTTTACGCCCTTACTAATACCAAAGTGTGAAGCAGCAGCACAGTATTTTACACTAAAATTTCCTACAACAGGCATTCCAGGCAACTGTTCTTTCACAAAAGTAAAGTGAAGGGGAGGGAATGTATGTAGGTGAAATATGCCCCCCTTAAGTCAAAGGCAACCAATGGACAGAACATCGAAATTACTAAGCAAGACTGCAATAGCTCAGTAGAATGTGCACTCTCTCTTTCTCCTCATTCAACTTCTCCTCAGGATTCAACTTCTGTTCAGTTATACCACAGGCCAAAAACATTCCACAATGAGCTGATCTAAGGAGAAAAACAAGAACAACAACACAGAGAAGAGGCCACTCTTAAGTGTGTCATCTTTTTCTCAAGTGCATTAACTCTCAGGCAATGCAGAAAGCAGTCGATCAGTGGACAATTCATTTTTAAAACACAGAAAATGAAATATTTAGTCCTTAGGGAATGTTTCCATGTCAAAGAAATGCACTCGGGTTTGCACGAGGGTCCTTCTGATTCCTGTATCTATAAGTGATCCAGACACCTAAGATCTGCAAGAGAGGGTGGAATGGAAAAAATGAGTTAGAAAGGAAGATTTGTGTCCATTTAGTGACATAATTCCAATCCACTCGCCTCCTTGGCTAATAATACATGATCTGCAGCACCTCACAGGTATGGAGTACTCAGAAATTGCTTACTATTACCTTCTTCTGGCAGTGCTCTGTGCCCAAGCACCTTTCTCTTGTAAGGCACAAAAACCTGACCCATGCAGCAAGGCATTCTAACCCACTGAGCTCTCATTGAGTCAGCTATCTGCTCAAGTAGCAATCTTTCACCTTCCCTATTTTAACTCATAAGGGCTATAAGCACCATCTATCTATAGTGTGAAAACAAGCAAAACCTCTTTGCTGCTTTCCTCATCCTTTGCTGGTGGAAACCATCTTTATATCTTTCACAACAAAGCACTGTGAATAATAAAAAAATACACTTAAGGACTGTTGTACTACTCTGGTTTTGGAGATGATTGCTCCCTTCTTAAAACATATCCCCTTTTCTCTTTTAACTCTGGGCTACACTTGAATAAAAAAGACTGAAATTTCAAACACTTGAGCTATAATTTCACAAGTGGGAGGCACATCTACAAAAGGACCAACTGTTTGGAGAAAATCTTGCATCAGAAGGAGGGCTTTTCTGCAAACCCTTCTCAGACTTCTCCAGTTCAGGGTGACCATGTCGCAGGAAGCACTGGGTCGGGACAAGAACATTTCTCCCCCCAAGGCCCCCTCAAGTTCAGAGAGAATTGGGTTACATTGGAAAATATGTTCACAACAAATTAATTCCTCCTTTTCTTCTAACTGAGCAGAAATGGAGATACAGTAATACCTCAGATAACGAATGCCCCTGATAATGAATTTTTCCGATAACGAATCGCAATTTCCAGGTATCAGGCTGCCTCGGATAACAAATCTCAATTACTAGGTATAGGTCTGCCTCGGATAACGAATTTTCTCTATGGGCTGCCTCGGATAATGGATTTTCCTATGGGCTGCCTCGGATAACGAATTTCCAGCATGCATCAGTAAAAAAGAGTTATCCTGGGCTGCATCATATCTGTACCTTTAAAGTGCCCTTTATAAAGAGTTTTGAGCAAAAACCAGGTGTCTGTGTCATTTTCCTAGGCTCCGGAACAAATTAATTGATTTCCCATTCATTTCTATGGGAAACCGCATTTCGGATAACGATTTTTTTCAGATAATGACTTGCCTCGGAGAATGAATTAAATTGGAGGGTGTGTGAGAGAGAACGACCAAGAGCTGTGGAGAAAGAAAAGACAATTCCTCCAGGGTACTAATGAGCAGATGTTGTTTTCTGCAGGATTCTTTTAGTGCTTATAAGTTCTCCCACAGGAATAGTCACAAGCAAGAGCAGGGGAATTGCAGGAACTGTTCTAGTGTTCCTGGCACTGCTAAATTTATACTTAGTTTGATCATAGACCATATCCTCTGGCGATATTTTAGGTTACTGTTACTCAGTTTTGCCTTAGCCGCCCACCTCCCTCCTGCTTGCTTCTCCCATCTCAGGCCTTTTGATGAAAGCTTCTTCAAGTGTAAAATTAGATGAAATTGGGGTGCATGAATGATCAAGCTCTCACTTAGTCTACTATTGACTGCATGGCTGTTTCTGAAGAGAAAGCTGACTTAATCTGCGGCAGCACATTTACAAAAATTAAAAGAAAACAAAAACAAAGGGCATATTCTGGCACGTTAAAGAGTGATATAATCCTCTATATATCCCTTCAGAAATAAGCCCACCTGATTTCAGTGAGGTTCAAAGTGGCAAATGCAGCAGACATTTAGCCCTTACAAAACTTTTCCCCAGAAAATAAAAGTTGCTCTTACCTCTGTGAAACTAAAGAAAAGCCCAATGCCTCCTACGTATCTCAACACAATCCCAGAATATTCTTTCAGTATCGGCGCACAAGGTCGGCATGTCTTTGTATTAAAACATTCCTGCAATTAAGCACAGTTTAAACACACAAACCTTAAAATATTGTACTGGAAGATGTCATTTTTTCACAACATGCTATTTCTTCTACTCCCATAGCTTGCAAATACGTTTCCTTTTGTATTTTATCGGTCACTGAAATATTGAGCCTAGCACATTATTTTTGAAAAGCTACCATTAGGTTGCTGTTACCCTTGCTTTGATACAGCAACTGAGTCCTTGTGTAACTCACTACAAGGCTACACTGTTTTCACTGCCAAAAGAAAAGAGGGAAACAGCTTTTGGCTCTATCTAGTGGCTAACTCTGACACTACACTTCAAAAATATAAGACAAAAGATAAAAGCAAATATATGACTTCCCTGGTCACTGAGACCTAATATGACAGTGGTGAAAAACATAACAAAATTTCGGTAAAAAGGACTCCAAAAATGCCCTTTGAAATAACCAAGTTATTAATTTCACCTAAATGGCTTAAGTATTTCTCACTAATTCCAGAAAGGCAACATTATAACAGCTAGCTCTCCTGCTTATCTAAAAAGCAACTAGTTATAAATAACTAAATTACTTGGAAATAGTTACTTCTAAGTTCTACCTGCAAGTAAATACAGGGTTTGTTTTTAAATCACAGCTTTAAGGATGCTAATTATTTTCATCTTCTAATGCTCTACCTGTGCACAATATGACCCCTGGAAATAAAAAGATAAGAATGCACATTACAAATAATAGTTCTTCCTCCCAAAGTTTTGTAGTAATGGTACCTATGCTGGAAGAGAGGGGTGCTGCTAATAATTAAGCAATTAACGATTAAAATCCTAGATCCAGTGCAAATCGAAAGGCTATGTGTGAAACACCAACACAGTATACCAATAAAAGTGCAAACAAACAATCTGTTTCTTTCAAGAAGAGACAAAGATGCACAAACTGACTCAATCCCCAACCCACTTGTTTGCCTACAGCAGACTTTGTAACAGGACACACAAATCAATCTGTGAACTTACAGCAGGACATGTGGCTTCTTCACTGACATTTTGGAATCCGCAGCAACCCAGGTTCCTCTCAATATCCTGCTTTGCGTTGTTTGTGTTGTTCCATCCCACCTCGAGCAGCTTGCTCTGCGGGATAAAAGGAAGTCACTTAGCAGTTTTGTACACACTTCCTCCTTGCTCATTGAAACTCAATGTTCCTGTATCCCATGCCAATTAGGTAAACAGCCCGACCCTGCATTGCCACAAACTATTTGATCCTGCTGCTTCATGGAGGATCCTTTCTTTTGTGTTTCTGTTTGCTTTGAACTTTATGATTATCCTGTTTTGATGGACAATGATCACTTTTTCTTTTGAAAAGGGAATTATTGTTTTTCCTAATGCCATCACTATGTAACTAAACTTCTCACATGGTTTCCATTCTCTCCATCCTTAATGTTTCAAGCATAGAAGTATTTTCCTCCATATGGAAGTCTGTTAACTTCTTCCCACGTCATTGGATTGTTACATTTTCCCATCTTTTCTTTTATTTGAGCAAATAGCTGCATGTAATACTTATGCATATATAAATATGCATATATACTTATGTATATATAAATACTTATGGATTTATGACTGTAACTTTTCTCAGTGTTGAATCCATTCCTTTAATATAATCAAACTGCAGAACTGGAAGGGACACACTGAATAATCAAGTCCAGACCCACTGAAGGAGGCACAAATGGAGAATGTAACTCCCAACCCATTTGGCTCCACAGCCATGCAAAGAGCTACTACTGTGACCTTATTATACTTTCTGTTTCTTATCCACTCACTACCTGTCAAATACTATCATTTGATATCCTTATTATAGCCCTAGCAGCATGCATGCTTATGTTGATGTTTTCAGTAAGCTACTGAGTATAATAATTATATATCCATAGGAATTGAGGTCAACTCAAAAGGAACAGATTGTAGTGATCAAATCTACACAAAGCAACAAAATGTTTCAAAGCTTTACAATTGATCTCTAAAAAGCCTAAATTTTATATACTGTATTCTAATCCTGTTGAGTTAAATCAAAAACAGAAGAATCAATAAATATCTAGGCACACAAAAAAATTCATAAGTTATCAATTTCTCCTTTTTTGAGAAATAAACCAACAATTCCTTTAATGGCAGTCAACATTTTCAGTCTACAGATTATGGGTCCATGAAGGTCACATGTGGAGTATATTAACATAGCTTTGGTCATAATCCTTTTGAATTTAAAACAATTCTTTATGCAGATGATCTTATGCTTTCTCTCCATCCCAAGTCTTCTTTTCTAGCATTAACAAAGGTTACTAATTCTTCAGAGAGTTGCCCAACTATTTTATTAACTGTGCAAAATCAATGCTGAACAGATGCCAGTTGAAGACACCACATCACAGCATTTTTTCCCCTAATGACTGGTAGTTTCTGTGGTGTCCAGATGTCAATTCAGACTTTTGAACAATTATTTTCAATGGTATTTTATTGATGACCATGGCATAAAACCAACCATCTCATTCGGATGTATTATTACAGATTGGAATCCTTTCATATACTGTCTTATTTTGGCACAGATACTTTTTCTTATTACTTCCATACTTTTATCTCTGTCGGGTGCTTTAAAAAGTGGTTTTGTATTTTATTATACATTTTAGCATCCAAACATGTCAGTTTAAATAGGGGGGGGGTATGCATATAAAGAACTTGGGTCTCTTCACCATCTCATGCAATATAAGAAGTCTTCTCAGCTCTGGGTGAAGAATGGGTGATCAGTGCAATGCCGAACTAGCTGGCACTTCCACAGCAAAGTGTTCAAAACCCTAGTGGTGAGGTTTGTGTAACTTCTCACAATTTGTTACAGCAGAAACTATGAGATGCCACGATGCATCCTGGTTGTTCCATCAGGTATACGACTATGCATGTGATTCAGGCATGGCATGGCAACTCATCAATTAGTCAAAGTTAGCCATGCCACGTTGCACAAACCCTATGAGAACACCAGCAGGGTTCTAGTTGATGCCTATGAAGCAGCTGGAGCCTAGACTGCTTAACATAACATAAGAACATAAGATGAGCCATGCTGGATCAGGCCAAAGGCCCATTGAGTCCAGCTTCCTGTATCTCAGTCACCCCACCAGATGCATCTGGGAGTGCACGAGACTAGATCTCTGTCTCCTGATACCACTCCCCTGCATCTGGCCCTTGAAATACCCCTGTTTTAAGCCTGGAGATTACACATCTCCATCATGGTTTGTAGCCTGTGATGGACTTTTCCTGCTTATTATGACCATACTTTAATGTAGGGCTTCTTTAATATGTGCCAATTTTTGTCATGCAAAATGCAAATCAGTAGGGGAAACATACGAACCACACATTGCTATATTGGAAAATGCAGGTCCCATTGAAAGCTCTTCAGAGCTTCGCTTGCTTATATTGCTGTTCGTTTGCTGCTATAACCTAGGCTAGGCATATCCATGCAGAAAAAAACATGATGCACATTAATAAAAATTATGACTGTAAGTAAGAGAAAGACTATAATCACAAATAGGATCTAGTGACTCTAAAAGAAAGATGTTTCTTACCTGCTGTTCCTTGTTCAATGCCAGACATGCAGAGGAGACTGAAAACTGAATGATAAATACTAGCAAGAGAATAATCATATACTGAAGTTACTTAGTTAAGGTTGTCGAGAGACTGGGAAACAAGGACTCATGGTTTCTGCTCGTCTTCTAGAAAATCAGGCCTTGTGCTTCATGCCTAGGATAAGCTGACTGATGGAAGGCTGAGCAAGTACCCACTGATCACTAGAAAACAGCCAACACCTGCACCGTATCTCTGTGAGAAAGGAAACTTCAATGCCAGACTGAGCTCACTCTTTTGATCCAGAGTGAATGGGCAGAATGGTTTCAGCTAAATGAAGGAAGCGGGAAAGAAATTCCTCTCTTCTTCACAAAAGTTCAGGGGAACACAACGCCTCATAGACAGATTTTCTGGCAATGTCTTGAGGCTACTATTTGGGGTATAAACATGGGAACAAAGGTTATTTAGTTTAGCCTAGTTAACTCTTAGGAGAACATTACACTCATCTGCTGCTCCATCCAATCACTAGCATTCTACATATGCTTGAGCCAATGCTGAAGCCATGCCAAGATCCAAGTATTAGCCCAGGTTAGCTAGCAATATTATTTTATTGTAAAATGGTTCTGGAATTGTTCTTGTCTCAAACCTTTTTGCTGTTTAATTTTTCTCCACAGCTATTTCACTGTTGTGGATTTATTGCTTTTGAAGTTTTGTTCTTTTTGACTTTTGTTCTCCCTGTAATAAAATATAAAAATTTGCAACTGTTTGGTCCTTTTGGAATTAAGAGTGGCAGTGGTACTAAATGCAGGTTTGCTTCAACCATCTACTGGAAGCCTTTTTATTTTCTGGGTATTCTTGGTACTCCTACATTGCATGTTTTGAACAAGAGCCAATGCGCTTAACCTTGTGGGTTTTGGGTTACTAATACTCCCTGAAAGTACCACTTAGAGTGGACTAAGACATTGGGAGATCACGGGGCAGGAGGATTTCCCCCAGCTTTCAGCACATTTGGCCCTCCTGAACTTTACCCACATTAGGAGATTCAGGGTAGTGTGGTTCAGTGATTAGTGTGTCTCAGTGTGGGCCTCCCTGACAAAAGCTAACCAGACTTTGCTTGCAAAAATGACACAATGCATATATAAAGTTAACTACAAGTGCAAAATGGAGACATTTATCCTTCCAGCTAAGCTACCTTGATTCGGAGCAGAGCAACCATTCTGCAAAGTCACAGTTAGGTGGCGATCAAGGCGAGGATTTTATGTATCCTGCTTAGGATGACAGAATGAGAGACGTCCACTTCAGAAGATCAAAAAAGTTGGGGAAAATTCTAATTCAACAGCCACACCAAAACAAATGAGGGATGTGAAAACATTGGCAATATTCTTCCAACTCCCATATATTTAACTTAAATCCATGCAGAACAACATCCAATTATAAGAGTGATGGGGAACAAATACCCATCCAGATGTTGCTGGATGGCTGCTTTCATCATCCTTTGCTACTGGCTATGGTGGGACTCATAGGAGTTGACCATCCCAAAACATCTGGAGGGTCACAAGTTGGCCAGCCCTGTGGTTCAGTGTGCCCCAGCATTATAGGTCTCCACGTGAATGAAGAGAAAGCAAATATCATCCAAACAGTCTGCCTTAGGAGCACCACACCCCAGGCTACAGTGTCATTAAAATCAAGAAGCACCTTTCTAAGTAAATGGTTCCCAACTTTGGGACCCCATGTGTTCTTGGACTAAAACTCCCAGAAACCTGCACCTCCAACTGTGCTGGCCAGGATTCCTTGGCATTGCAGCCCAAGAATGTCTAGGACCCACGGTTGGGAACCACTGTTACGAGTGATTAAATGAATTCAAGGGTGAATGGTCCTTCTATTTCTGGAGGGCTACATTTGCTCCAAAAACTCCTACCCCAAAAAGTCTTACAAAAATTGAGGGCACTAACTGGGAAAGTCTCTTGGCATCCTTTGTAGGTCAACAATTTAAAAACAAACACAATAATATGTGTATGTAAGAGACAGAGAGTACGCCTGCTTGCACAGACATGTGTCTCCACACAGATCTTGTGAACTTGTTTACACTCAAAGCACTGCCATATTTCAGCATTTTAAAAGCTCCCCAACACTGGGAGCTTTGAAACCTTGATAGAGAAGGTGATGGTGGTTCATAAATATACAATGAGAGGAAATGAATAAAGCAAACTTTTATTTCTTATTACATTTCTTAGAAACTGAGGTCATCTCAGGAAGTTGAAAGGTAGGGCCTTAGAACAAAAAAAGAGAAGCATTCCATCACACCATGTAGTTAAACAAGGTAACTTGCTATCACATGGCAACGTGATGGCCACTAGATGACTCAGGCAGCTTTAAAACAGGGTGTGACCAAGTAATGAAAGGCTATACAATCACTAGCCATTATACTTATCGGCTACCTCCCAATGGGGCTAGACAGTATTCCGAATCAGTCCAGCAAGATTCCTGTGTAGGCACTCAAGACTCCACACAGTTTATCCAGTCCCACTTGTAACGGCAAATATTAAATGGTTTGGGGGAGGAGATATGCAGCTGGCGCCACAGTGCTATATAACCTAGGTGAGCAAAACACAGAACAAGCCTCCTACAGTGTAATCTGATTTCCGCAAATGTGGGAAAGGCAAGAGCATAATTGGTGCTCATGGGGCACAGTAACTCCCACCTGTGTTTGCGGCTTCCAGACATGCCCCAAATAAAATATATATTAGCCACAAAGAGGAGAACCAGTGCTACTGAAAGAGTAACTATTCCTTCTTAAACAAGGCACAGGATCCTGATAAGGGCCACCAAGTCAGGACCATCTTATAGAAGTACCAATTGAGGTTAGTGAGATATTTATGGGGTTGTTTTACCACTGCTGGGGTCCTCTTAAATCCCTTAAATCATTTAATATTTGCCCACTGTCGTGGTCCTCCCTGCACCCCAAATCTCCATGGCTTCCAGGTCTCCTGAACCCTAATCCATCACTCTGTTCACTACATCACACTGGGTAACCCCAGAAGTCAGGATCTTGCTTTGGTGGAAAAGGGACATGCCTATTTCTCCCTCCAAAGGAAAGCAATCTTCCTGCTCTGAAGAGGGGAAGCTGGGTTGCATCTCCTACAGCAGGGATCCTCAAAGTTTTCAAACAGCGGGCCGGTCCACCACGCCCCAGACACCACTGGGGGCTGGACCACAGTTTAAAAAAAAGGCCGACATGGAAAAAGGGGGGAGGGAGGGGCAGGTGGGCTCCACTAGCCCCACTAGCCAGCATGCTGATCATCAGGGCAGTAGTTGGGGGGAGTGGGAGAAGCGACATAGCCTACTGCTTTGAACTGCCTCAGCGATAGAAGCAGCTGTGGAGGCTGGCTTGCTTGCAAGCAGGGGATAGGGGGGTTGCAAATGGTCCTAGGGGCCAGATTCAGGACCTTGGGGGGGCCACATCCGGCCCCGGGGCCTTAGGTTGAGGACCCCTGTCCTACAGGGTCAAAATCCACCCCTAACCTCAACAAATGTCCCCACCCTTGCTATCCATAGTTATCAGATAATGCAAAAAACCCACTGTCCTCAATGAAATTTTCTCCTGCTTTGAAAGTCTTCAGAACTACTCACTGAACCCAAGTGCAGAGAGCTTTTTGTTCAACACTTGGGTTAAAGGTGGTCCTCTTAACTATTTGTAAATATGAACAGAATTTTTATCATGAAAAGCTAGGAGCATTTCCCTCTGTAACTCCCTGTGATACATCCCCTGCCAGTTTTTAATGCCCCCAGTTTTGCTTAATATTTAACAGGATGCAACTGAATCCATGGAAACAGTAAGTGGTGTGTTTGGTGAACAGATGTTTAACTGAGCAGGTAGGTCCATCTAAATATCAGTAATTTTAGAATGAAGTCTGCGCATGAATCCAAAATTAAAACACTAGTGAAATCTCAACAGGATTCTGAGATCTCAAGTTAAAACGGTTGTGGAACAGGACTACTAAGGTTCTGTCAGCACTAGTGAATATAAGAACTGACATCCATTCACTGTTGCTACAGCTGCTTGACGGGAGAACTCCCAAGAGTGTATGTACAGAGTGAAGTTGGAGCAACAAACCTTCAGTCTTCTTGGACTACAATTCCTGTAACTCCTTGCCACTGCCCATGCTAGCTAGGGCTGATAAAAAGAGCTGAAACACAAAATGTCTTTAGGTTCTCCATCACTGCAATATATGAAAAACGGAACATGGAACAAGAGTCTTTATAGAAATGTATTTCACACTATGTGCAAGCTCTCCCTATGAGATTCCACCCCCCCCAGATGTGTCCCATTCTCAATACATGCAGGACACACCAAAAGAACACATTGCTTTGCATGACAAAACTTTGTCTTCCCACTTTTAAGTGGATCAGAACTCCAACTCACACACTGATACAGAATGCTATGCTTCTGGCTGGAAGAAAACTCATTACTTAATAGCAATCTGGTTTCTTTAGCAGGTACTAAACGACAGAAGATGCATTGAGTCACTAACTACTGAAGACCCTTATCAAGGTATCTATCTTGTGTGTCCACATTTCCCTTATTTGTCTATAACACCATTTGAATGCAGCCAACCAACAAACATTGGTGTAAGGCAAAATCAACCCACAGACATCCTATTTCAAAGGTATGTGAGATATTTAGGGAGTAGTTTTATTGTTGCTGATGCCCAATGGATTTCCATGTCCAAGTGGGAATTTGAACCCAGGTCTTCTGAATTCTGGCCCATCTCTCTATCCACTATGTTGGCTGATAGCAATTTCGCTTTCTTTTTTCAGAACTTTGGTACAATTACATCCATACAAATATAGTATATTATTATTATTATTATTATTATTATTATTATTATTATTATTATTATTATTATTATTATTATTATTATTATTATTATTATTATGCACTTTTATTTTTACTGCATTATTGTAAATTGCCCGGAGTTCTGTTAGAAGACGGGCAGTAAATAAATAAATAAATAAGTCTTCACCTCACAAGGGAGTTGCTTACATAAGAAAGGACTGCAATGATCGTTAACTAGTGCTCAATGTTACCTCTTCTATATCAGCAATAAGCCTCCACCCTGTAGTCAAACATCCTATTCCATGCTTACGGTGACTTAACACTGGGCACCAGGCAAATTATTTCTTTTCGTTCCCCACTTGGGCCACTCCTTCTCTTTCTCAGAGACACCACTTGACCTACCTCACAGTGTTGTGGTGGTCAGGATACGCCATGATAACAACCATGAATGCTGCCTTAAGGTCAGTGGAAAATAGACAGCAAATAACTGTCATGAACAAATGAAAATAAATACAGATACATGGACAGCCCTGATCCAGAAAACAGGTGTGCTAAATGTCTGTGGCAAGGACCAGATCATGCCATAGCCTAAATATCCTTTCCCTGAATAAAGCCCCTTTGCTCTCTGCCCATACAGTTAAGAGGGGCAGTGGGGGTATCCAGGAAGGGACCAATGGGTCTCTGTACCCAAGAAAATCCCCTCCTGCTGGTTCATGCAAGCAAGCCACTCAGGGCGTGTGCAAGCCCCCAAATTTTAACCTTTAGAAGAAATCTGTATTGCTGTATTAAGTGGAATGCATAAAATTCCCTGGGAAAGTGTCTAAGTCCACATAAAAATAAACTGGCACTCTGGACTCATGATCTCTAACAACTTCATGAAAACCAGTTCTACCACTGCAGTCTTATGACCAATTGTAAATGGAGAAATGTTTGCTCTGCCGTGCGGCTTTGAACCGTGTCCTAACTGGGGCAGAGGTCAAGCTTGCAAAAAAGCTCATTGTGCTTGAGAGGACCTCATGGTAAAAAAAAAATCGCCATTTACAGACTTGCAGCTGAAACGAAGGAACGCAGGTGAAGCGGATAGAACCACCCTGTTTGAAGCAAGGCCCTGAGCGAAGGCTGTTGTTGGGCGAGCAAGCCCCCGGTTGAAAGGATACAAAGAAGAGCAACACCTGATGGTGTTTGATGGCTCCAATCAATCCCACCAGGGCAATCAGGAACAGAAATATCCCCACTGCGACTGCTACGCCGACGACCCGGAAGCTAGAGATAAGGCCAAAGCCAATGCCCCATGCTGCAATTCCGATCAGCAGCAAGCTGACTAGCTGAAAGGAAAACAAATGAGAAAAGCATTAGGGGACAGGTCTTCAAATGTAGGCCTGAGAAAAGAACAAGGAAATCTTGAAAGCCGCACTCCAATTCACACGTCCTTGAGAGACAGTCCTGCTGAAGGGAACAGCAAAAACAGCAAAAAGTATATCAGTTTAATTTGGCATATGGTTCCAGTGACCACAAGCGGGGTATAAATGCAACAAATAAATAAATAAATAAATAAATAAACCCATTGCTTCATATGTGTGTGTGTTGTGTCATTGCAGTTGTGACCAATTCTTCGTGAACCCATGTCCATGGAGTTTTCTTGGCAGGAATACTGGAGTGGCTTGCCCGTTCCTACTCCTAAAGCACCTGGTATTCCCTGGTGGTCTCCCATCCAAGTACTAACCAGGCCCGACCCTGCTTAGCTTCCGAAATCAGGCAAGATCTGCTTAGGGCATCTAGGCAGCACGTGTGGCCAATTAACTTGTTCATTGTGAAAGTGCCATAAGACTCTTTCCTGCTACAGAATAACATACCTATCTGGTAACACTGGTAACAAACACATGCTCGCCAAGTCAATTCTAATTTCTGGTGACCCTTTTCTGGTTTTTATAGGTATAAAGTTCTCAGACATGGTTCACCATTTCCTTCTTCTGAGAGTGCTCTGGGGCTGCACAGCTGGCTCTTCTCCTGCGATGCACAACTGAGGAATCAAACTCCCCAACTCAGATATCTTAACTCACTGTGGTACCCATCCAGGAAACAAACACAGGAGAATGCTCTTCATAGCAATCAAGTAAAAAACTCAATAATACAATTAGAGATGGACATGAAACGAACAATTTTTCGTTTCCGTTTTTTCGTTTCATTATGTAACGAAACGACAAACGAATTTTATCTCCAAAATGAAACGAAACGAACAGAAACACCAGAAATTTTGTCGTCTGTTTCGTTTCCGTTACTGCAATACAGTGAACTGCTTTAAATGCTTAAAAAAATTAAAAAATGAAATAAATGGTAACAAAACGGTAACGAAATGAATAAAACGAAAACGAATTTTTTGCAAAAAATTCGCAGAGAACGGAAATGAACCGAAACGGACCCTCCAAACGAAACTCCATTTTTTCTATTCGTGCCCATCTCTAAATACAATTTTTGTCTAGAATCCTGGATAAACATATATGTAAGTACAGACATACTGTAATGTTTAAAAATTCCTTAGAATAACAATAATAATTAAAAGAATAATATAATTCAACACAACTCTTATTTAAAAAAGGAAAGACATTTCATAGTTCTGTCTCACATACCCCTGGCTTTTATGTAAGGCTTTTGATTGCTACTTACCCAACACAGTCATGGAAGTTAAGAGTATAGTATATTTTCAGAGATTATAGATTTGGGGAAACTGGAACAGAATTAGTTTTCTTTCAAACTGTAGGGAGTTCTACAAATAGTTGACTGAATGACAGGGCATACACCTGTGTGTACACATCCCCGAGACCTTAATTTTGTGTAGGCCATTATATTTTTGTAGTAATATTTGCAAGGCCAGCTTTAATATGTCTCAGAAGCATATACATTTTTCTTGCTATGTGAACTGACTTATTGTGACCCTAACAAGGTTTCCAAGCTGAATCAGATGTTTGAGGCATGGTTGTACCAATTCCACACCTCTGTTGAGTTTCTGTGGCTGTTCAGGAATTTGAACCCAGGACTACAGAGTTCTAGTCCAGGCATGCCCAAACCTTGGCCATCTTGATGTTTTGGACCACAACTCCCAGAATTCCAAGCTTGTATTTCCAATGGCAAAGGACTGTAGGAGTTGTGGTCCAAAACATCTGGAGGGCTGAAGTTTGGACATGCCTGTTCTAGTCCGTCACTCTATCCACTACCCCAATGGTCACAGACACAGTATGAAAGAGATAAGAGGCCAAATCAGGATTGTATAAAACATAGAACAAAAGGAAATAAAGATTAACAATTTTATTAATAATAATTTTCACACTCCTGAGGAAGGAAAGATGAATACTTTAAATACACCATAATGAAACTAGGGTAACTATTTGGGATTTTAAACCTCTTAAGAGAGATCTCACTCTGTAAAGGCCTCTAGCAGGCTGTGCTGCCAGGGAGTTATCTTTCCCTGTTATCTATAATGCTCCCATCAAGAAAGAGTTCAGTGCTGTTGATAGGATCACACCACCTATTCTCCTCCCAACCCTTCTGACTTTATATGACCCTGAGTCAGCAGCTACTTTTCCTGTCCCAAGATGACATCCTGACGAGGACAGAATGGGCGCAGCCTGGAAACTCATGCTTTATGTGCAGGAAAACCGGGGCCTTTCCTGTGTTTCTGTACAAGCAAGAAAACATGCCAACACAGAGCTGGGATAAGCCACTTTCATCTTTATTAGTGCACAGAGGAAGTGAAACCAATGTGACGTGCTTTAAAAACGAAGAGTTGCAACAAACAGATTTACTTGGCAGGAATTTCCCCAAGTTTGCAACTGTACCTATTCTAGAGCAACTTATCTCCGCTGATGCTCAGTACAGCTAGGTCAAAGATGAAGTTTTGCTTTTCAAACACAAAGAAAAAAATCCCCTTACCAAATGCAGTGATGATTTTCTCTAGCACTGAAAGGAAAAGCTGAGAAGTTGGTTTGTGTGTGTGTGTAATGTCATTACAGTCGTGACCAACTCTTCGTGACTTTTTCTTCTGCACCTTGACTTTTGTGAGAAACCAGAAACCACAACTACTTGTCCTTTTAATTACAGACCAGGGCATATATGAGAACAATCAGAACTGTCCACACACTTCTTGAAGTAAGGGAATTGCGAGTCCCCTAATGCTCCCCAGTCCCCATGATGAAAATTTTCTGTGGCCCGGGGTGGGGGTGGGGAGGGGGAGAATGCGAAAGGGGGTCCGGCGGGGAGGCAAAAGGGGGTGAAAGCAAATGATGGGAGGGAAGGAAGGCACGAGACCGGCGGGCGCTCCCCCACACACGGGCGGGGTGGGGGGAACCCGAAGTTGGTTCTGCTGCTGGCGCCCCGCTTGCTCCTGCCGCCGCCCGCCGCCGTGGGCCTCCTCCTCCGTAATGCAAGCTCCTGGCCCCGCGCCCCGCGCGCAGCACCCGCCCGGCCGCACCGGGAAGCGCCCTCGCGGCACCGACGAGCCGCCGCAGTCCTCCTGTTCCTCCTCCTCCTCCTCCTCCTCCTCCTCCCGCCGCCGGGAGGAGCAGCAACCACCCCCCGCAATCGCCCTCCCGCCGCCGCCGCCGCAATCTCCCGCCGCCGCCGCCACCACCCCTCTGCACCCTCGCTTGCTCTTCTGCACAGGAGCAGGAGGAGGAGGCGGCGGCTTGACTTTTGTGGCGCCGCGCTTGCTCCTGCTCCTGCTGCCGCCACCGCCGTGGGCCTCCTCCGCCGCCGGGGAAAGCGAGCGGGACGCCAGCAGCACTTTTCCCGGCGGAGGAGGAGGCCCACAGCGGCGGCAGCAGGAGCAGGAAACCAGGAGCAGACTCACTCAGGCGCCTGTCACCCGGCCGCGCCAGGAAGCGCCCTTTTCCTGCTACCACCGCCGCCCGAGACCAGCAGCAGCAGCGAGGGCAATTGCGGAGGGGTGGCGGCGGCGGGATGGGGGCGATTGCGGCGGCGGCGAGAACCCCGCCGCAGCTCTCGCTGCTGCTGCTGCTCCTTCGGCGGCGGCGGGGAGGAGGAGGAGGAGGACTGTGCTGTGGCTGCTGCTGCTGCTGCTGCTGGTGGAGGGCAGGAGGAGGAGGGCAGAGGAGGGAGGCGGCAGCTCCTCCTGCGCTCCTCCAGCCTTCCTCCAGCCTTCCTCCTCCACCGGCCGCCCGCGGGAGAAAAGAGGAGGAGGAGGAGGGCGGCGGAGGAAAAGGGGAGGAGCCTCCCCGGCCTCCCCAGGCGGCCCGGTGCCGACCGGTCCACGGACCGGCACCGGTCCACGGACCGGGGGTTGGGGACCACCGCCCTAGGGCAGGGGTGGGCAACTGTTGGCCCTCTAGATGTTTTGGACCACAACCTCCAGAATTCCAAGCCTAGACTGCCAATGACAAAGGACTGTGGGAGTTGTGGTCCAAAACATCTGGCGGGCTGACAGTTGCCCACACCTGCCCTAGGATAATCCACAGCTTGTATAGCTTGTAACAAGTAGGGTTGAGGTGACAATTGATCAGGCAGTTGTTACTGCCTGATATGTCACTGTTTTATAGACAGTCGGCATAGCTCAGCAGTGGAGTAAGTGGCTTTCATGAAGAGGATTTAATCTCTGGTTTCTCCATGTAGTCTAGCAAAACATCCTGCCTCAGATCCCAGAATGTGGTAATCCAGGGCTAGAAGGACTCACTCTTAAGCAACTGAGATAAGTCCATCTTATTATTGGTACCCCTGGACCATGCACCCATTTCAAATAATGATACAGAACTATAGTTTTGTCTTATAATTCCAATTAACTCAACCTTTGGTCACAGAACTCAGAATTCTGTAACTTGTACAGTACAGTTCTGTGTAGGTTTCCTCTGAAGTTGAACCCAAAAGATTGCATCCTCCCTTACTCCTCTAAATCTTCAACAAACCAACTTAATCCAAGTGTTGTTCTATTTGCTTCATTTCAAGAAAGACCTTCTCAAGTGGAATGAACTGTTGGAAAATGCAACTAAAATGATCCAAATCCAGGAGCATATCTTTAATGAGTCAAAATTAAAGTCATGTGCCTACCACACACAGAGCCTGCCTCCCAACCTCGATTCCAAACGTGTTGACTCCTTTGTGCTTCCCAAAGCAGGTGGGCAGAGGGAGGCACGGGCAGAGTTGCCGCACCCCTTCTCCCATTTAACCTGCCAATGGTCGGCAAAGGACAAAGTGGCAGCTGCTGAAAGGACGGTAGCCTTCCCTGAGAAAACGGGAAAGGAGGGGGGCTCTCACACTTCTTGCAAGTGCCCTCCCTGCCCCACTTGCCAGCAGGGGCCCACCCTTTCCCGAGCCATTGCTGCTTTAAGCAGCAAGCCATGCTGAGCGGTGGGCTGGGTCCCCTTGCCCCCCCATGTGGTGTCCGTGCTTGTGAACTTCAATTGCTGGAGGGTCTCGGGGCAGATACCGGTCCCACAGCTGAGAGGCGGAGGCTTTTGTCCGAAGTTGCGCTCACTGCTTCTGCAGTGCCTCTCACCTCCTTGGAGGATAAAAGCAGATGAGCACCAGTGCTGTGAGCTAGCCCACAACCACCATGCATAGGAGTCACCCCAATAGGGCAAAGCACACAGCTGACAATCTGCCAGGTCCCGGCACAGTGGATTGACAGAGTGGCGGCGGCAGCGGCAGCAGCAGCAGCGAGCTCAGCGACAGCCACAACTGTGGGAGGAGAATGTGCCAAGCGGGTCTGGCCCGGCTGGGCTCTGTAGCTGCATTCTGGCTGCTGCTGCTGGCTTTGGCTTTGCCACTGCGCTTGTGGAGTGGACAGAGGCACGGTGGCAGCCTGAACCGGAGGTCCAAGGTGTTGAAGCCCCACCGTAGGCAGCTACAAGTTGTCTCTTCCGCCCTCCAAGTCATGTCATGCAGAAAACTTTCCAAGCGCTGCTTACGTTGCTGGAACAGCTCGCTGAGCCCCAGGAGAGACCAGGTGAAAGGCCCAGGTGGGGTCTCCTCCCTCAGCTGCCCACTTGTGCTGGAAAGGCCTGAGGCCAGTCCCCCCCCCACACACATCCCAAACTGTTTAAAAAAACCACCTGGGAGGTGGGGGGCAACAGCAGGAGAGCAGAGCAGGCAGTGGGAAATTTAAAACCCCGTTCTGCTCTTCCGCTCTTGCCAACACCATCCAGCTGGCTTTGACAGCTCAGGCTGTGGGGAGGAAGGGTGGGTTTACTCCAGCTAAAGTCACACACACACACACACACACACACACACACACACACACACACACACACACACACACACACACACACACACACACACACACACACTGGAGCTGTAAAACCAGCAGGGTGATGGAAGCTTCCAAATTTTCATTTCTTTTCATTTTTAAAAAATTCATTACTAACAAAACAAAACTACTAAGAAAATGGAACGAAATGAAACACTCTATTTTCATTTTGTGCCCATCTCTAACGTGATTTCCCTTACACAAGTATGAAGAGGTAACAGGATTTAGATTCTGGCCATGAACTGGAAAAAGTGGCTTCAGAACAGAAAACAACCCAGGGTTGTGTGCGTGAGAGAAAGAAGGATGAAGGAAACTACTTCTTATGGAACTTACTCTCTCAGGATGTAGTAACACCTGCCTTCCTGCAGGAGAGAATGCAGAAAGTGGTATTAGGGGACTCATTTGGAGTTTTGGGGTTAAGTGTCATCAGTATGCTGGTGATACTCAACTCTACCTCTCATTACTTCCAGATTCCATCTAAGCTATTTTGACTTTAGATCAGTGCTTAGCTTTGGTAATGAACTGGATGAGGAAGAACAAAGTGAAACCAAACCCAGACATGACAGGGGTGCTGCTGGTCATTCAAAAAGGAGATCAAGGGATAGGGATGCAACCTGTACTGGATGGGATTATGCCCCAAAAGAGGAGCATAGCTTGGTGGATGCTCCTGGACTCATCCTTGGACCTAGATGCCCAGGTCACAGCTGTGACCAGGAGTGCATTTGCAAAATTAAAACTAGTATACCAGTTATGCCCGTTTCTTGAGAAACCTGCTCTGGCCACAGTGACACATGCCCTAGTGACCTATCTGTTAGACTACTGTAATGCGCTCTATATGGGGCTACCAATGGAAAGTCTCAGGAAACTTCAACAGGTCCAGAATGCAGCAGCCAGATTGCTGACTGGGGCGGGTTACAGAGATCACATTACACCCCTACTAAAGCAGCTCCACTGGCTGCCAATCAGCTATTGGGCACAATTCAAGGTGCTGACCTTAACCTACAAAGCAAAAACCAGACTGGGTCCAAGCTACCTCAAATATCGAATATCTCAGTATGAACAGGCTCAGGTGATAAGGTCATCAGGAGAGGCCTTTTTCTCCATCCCGGCACCTTCACAGGTGCATCTCAGAAGAACACATGGAAGGGCCTTCTCTGTTGCTGTTTCCAGACTTTGGAACTCCCTCCCACTGGAGGCCAGGACTGCCCCATCTCTGCTGTCTTTCCAGAAGCAGGCAAATACCTTCCTTTTCAGGCAAGCTTTCCCTGAATGACCTACGATGTGACTTTTAGACGGAATACCATGCATGATTGCATTGACTGATTTCATAAGAGCACAGGTGTTTTCCATGTTAGTCTCCATCCCTCATAATGGATTTTTCTTTTATTTTCTGCATGCTCTTTGTAGCTTTAATGTTACCTTTTAATGTTCTAAGAGGCCTCTTCTAATTCCCTGTTCGTAACTTAAATTATGTCTTAAATGTTCTGGGCTGTATAAAATATGTGAATTGCTCTGGAACAGGATTAGACACATCCACAGAGGGTAAGGATCAGTAGTGCTAGCTATATAATCTATCACCCCAAGAATCACAAGCAGTGTGCCTCTCATTACTCCTTCTTGGGCCTGTTAGTCACATTCACAGGTTGTCTGTGGACTTCCTGTAAGCATCTAACTAGCTACACCAAACAGGGTTAAATAGGCCTCTGACCCAGTTCAAGAGGTTTCCTCTTTGTTTCCACTTATCATTTGACTAACCCCAAACCTATCAATTATTACAAGATACTGGACTAAGACCTTTCAACTGGCATCAGTGTCATACCTTCTAGTGATCACTGGGATCTGTTTCAAGACAGATGGAATATCTTTGACTACTAGGCTATCCTCTGTGTGTACTCCAATCTAACAGCTGTGCTGCTATCATAGGAAAGTGGTGCCTCTCATACAGATATGTACAGAGAAAGGGGGGAGGGAGAGGGAGAGGGGGAAGAGAGGAGAAGATAGTTACAGCTCTGAACACAGAGAAGTGGCTTTTACCTCTAAGCAAATGTGGTTACAATTGGCTGGTAGAGTTTAAAAATGACCCTTCACTCTCTGGATTCAAATGAACCACATTAAAACATTAATTACACAATTTAGTGTGCGTTTCCCAGCACAAGAGCCCACAAAGGGAAACTCCCAGGGAATAGTAATGAACCATGCATATTAAATTAAGGATTTCATATTGGATGGCTAAAAAGAGGCAAGAGATTAAACGGGTGCTATTCATTTCCACAAGCCCTGCCGCAAGAGCTGCAATATATTGTAGTACCTCAAAAGAAGTACAGGATCTCCTTCAATGGCAGCCAATCCATGTGGTCCCTAAGATCTGTTCAAAAGCTCTTCACTGTGTCCAAATGATGGCTAAAAGACCTCTTGCTGCCATGTGGGAAAGAACCTCATCTGTGAACAATGTAGACCAGTGGTTCCCAATCTTTGGTCCCCCAGATGCTCTTGGACTAAAACTTCAAGAAACCTTCACCATTAGCAGTACTGGCCAGGATTTCTGGGAGTTGTAGTCCAAGAACATATGGGGAGCCCAAGGCTGGGAACTATTGATGTAGCTCACCTCAGAGAAGATTGAGACAGCCAGTACAGGTAAGGTTAGTTTTATCACTTTCTTTCACTTCTCTGTTAATTACAGTGATATTTCTGAGTGACAGAAAGCCAGTGTGGTACAATTAACAGAGCATCAGACTAGACTCATAAGACCTGGGTTCATATCCTTTCTCATCCACTGAAACTCATTGGGGGTATGGCTTTAATTTATACCTGCCATAAGTTGGAAGTGACTTGAAAACACATAAACTATTGTAATCTCATCCTAAGTGCTGTGATTATATAAGTTATACTGGAAGTAAAGGGTATAAATTATTCTAATAGATTACTTACCAAGAGCGTTAAGGAATGCTAAAATGTTAATTTCAATTGGCTTTAGTAATCCTGCATAAGCAACTGGTCTCCTAAATAATTTGTTGACATCCAGGACTGTTTAGTCAGATGTCCTTATTTACTTCTCTCCCCATCCATACCTCCAGCTAGTACACTTCTCAGTTCTTAGCTTAAGGACACATAATAAATCTGACCTATGTAACACAGATCTCAGGTAATTAAATGCCTCGCAGATGATAAATTATTCAACCCTAAGGATCCTTCATGCATTATGTGGCAAGAAATGTACATTTCCACTCCTAATACAAGCCTGTGTGCATAAACAATTATGTGTGCACTATTTTATGCATCAAAGTGTGTCAAGATGCAATGCATCTTCTCAATTTCAATGAATTATGATAAATACTCATGGATTCATTAATTACTAACTGAATGTATTCCTATCCTGACCCTTAGCCATATGGCTCTCACAGTAGCTAACAGGAGACATGCAACATATTTATTATTTATTTGATGTATGTATGTCTGTGAAGAGCTGCCTAGATGCCCTAAGCACATGCGATCTTGCCTGATTTCGGAAGCTAAGCAGGGTCGGCCCTGGTTAGTACTTTGATGGGAGACCACCAGGGAATACCAGGTGCTGTAGGCGCCTGGAGTAGGAACTGGCAAGCCACTCCAGTATTCCTGCCAAGAAAACTCCATGGACATGGGGTCACGAAGGGTCGGTCACGACTGTAACAACGCAACACACACACACACACACACACACACACACACACACACACACACACACACACACACACACACACACACACACACACACACACACACACACACACACACACACACGTCTGTGAAGATTCTCAGTGATCCGGTTGAGTTTATCTGGATGTTGAATCATGGCAACTGGGTTATGAGCCAGCTGTGCCACCATGGGCAACCTGTAAGTCCCACAGTGTCAACAGAAGGATGGAATGCTCAAGAGGACTTCATACATAGTGAACTTGGGGAAGGCTGGCATAAGTAGAAATTGATTTCCCGATTACAGTGGACCCTTGTATAACAAACAGTTTGTCCAACATAAAATTTGTACAACATAAAAAATTCCGGAGATAGAGGAAATTTGGTTAACATAATCACCTATGGGGTGAATCAGTACAACATAAAAATGGTTGCAATTAGGGATTACTCTGTTTTCAATGCATTCCTATGGGAAATCTGTATAAAGGAAAAATTGCTTAACATAATTTCATTTGGAACAAATTAATTCCTTTATACAAGGTACCACTGTATTATGGAGAAGGAAAAACAAAGCATGAACAGTGGATCCAAAACGAACAGTGACTGGCTATACACCTCCTACATTGGGGGATCACCCACATTACTGTTATGCCTGCCTGTTATGCAAGATACCTTTTGTACATAAATACTGTCCTCCTTTTCTACCATTATTGCTTTCTTGCTTTCGTTTCCCAACAGCAAGGCGTCTGCAGCTTTAACAGTCATAGACAGATGTTCTGCCTCCTGGCAGGCAGAAATTCAACAAGTGAAGCTTTCCTGGGCTGGGGGACGGAAAATGCTAGATTACCGCCTGAGCCACTCCGACAGAGAAAAGGTGGGCAACCCCTTTGCCAAGAGGCGGCAACCTCCGGCAGCGTGCGTTTTCTCCCGCCCTCCGAAAACCGACGGCGGAACGATTCTCACGGCGGGGCTTCCGACCTGACGCGGCACGAGACGGAGCCGCCGCAGGGGAGCCAGCAAGGCACGGCCTTCTCGTTGCTTCTCCGCTCCGGGCGATCCCACGTCAGCTCACCCGCCCTGCCGGGGTGGCCGGCTGGATCTCACCTGCGCAGGTGAATGAAGCTCGGCGTGGATCGGCCCAAGGGCTTCGCCCACCCAGCGCAAAAGGGCGCCGCCGCGGCTGGGCCCCGATTCTCTCCGGCGCCCGGCGCGTCCCCCCCCCCCGCCTGCCCTTGCTTGGACGCTGGGCGGGGATCGCTTCGGCCTGGAGAGGGGCGCCTTCGACCCACCGGGACAAAGAGCGCAGCAGCACCAGCCCCCTCCCTCCCTGATGCATGGATGGATGGATGGATGGATGGATGGATGGGCGGCGACGTGGATCAGCCACATCACCTTCCCCGGACGAGCCCGGCTGGACTCCGGAGCTGGTGCCGCGCCCCGACTCACCGTGTAGAGCAGGTTGAGGGCGCACAGCCAGTTCTTGGAACAAGAGAAGCCGCCGCAAACCATCGCCCCCGCCGCCGCCGCCCCGCTGTTCCCTGGAGCCTGGCAAACGGGAGCCTCTCCTTACGTAACGGAGGGATCCGGACCCTCCCGTTATTGCCCTTCCACCGGCGGGGAGGCTTTCGGCGCCTCGAGCGGGAGAGGAGCAGGTGGAACCAGCGGCCGGAGGGAGGGAGGGAAGGAGGGAGGGAGAGGCCGAGCGGCGGAGGCGGCAGCGTCCGGAGCTTCGCGTCCCAACCAGCCAGCCAGAGAACCCGCGGCGCCTGCAGCAGCTCGGGAGCCGCCAGGAGGGGGCGGGGCAGGGGCAGCCGCGCCCGCTCATTGGCTGCTTCCGAGAGACAAAGGTAAAAAATATGCAAATATACCCAGGCCGGGGACCCAGTGAGAGGCGAGGTCTAGGAGGGGCGGGCGGGGCGGTGGGCGTCGGGTCCTTGGTCGCAGGGGGAGAGGCAGCAGAACGGGTGGGGAGTGGGAGTGCCTCATGGGTCATGTAGTCCAGCCCCAGGCAGGAAATTTGCAAGCTGAAAAGATGATCTATCACTTTCCCTCACATACGCTTACGATTATTATTATTCTAACAGACACCGCTGCCAGATGTTAAGCTAGAGTTGGCAGCCAAGCTATTAATTATTGTTGTTGTTTTGCACTGGACCGTGGAAGATTTTTTTAAATAGCTGGTTCCCAACCTTTTCTAGTTGTAGCCCCCTTTTATAAAAGCCGAGTAACCGGCCACTCCCTCCCTCATTTACATAAAAAGCCTGTTTAATATAGTCAACTCATCTCTTCTCAGAATGTAAATGTCTTTCCTCCACCACCCCCATCCTATTTCTCGTACATACAATATCCATCTTTGAAAGGTCAAAGAAGAAATTATTTAATAAGGGATGCAAGTACAACACAAATAAACTGGACCCCTGCCAACCCAGAAAACACTTAAGGATCCCCATGGGATCCCTATATATACTGTGTTCTCCAGGAGGCAAAGTAGATAAATAAAACCAAAGTAGATAAAGAGAGAGCTGCCACCTTATGTTCAGTTGTTTTTCAACGTGAGTAAGTAAGTAAACAGGATTATTTGTGTGGCCTTAGTCATTACAAACATTCAAAAAACAAAGACATTACACATCTGTAATCACGCCAGAGCTAATAGAAAAGGATAAAATTCAATTGACTTGAACAGCCGAATCCTTATCAATACAAAATTTGCTTCTTAAAAGTGATGCTCTAATAATGGCAAACAGACTACTTTTTCTACAATACATGGTAGACGGTCCCCCAGCAAGCAGTTGATCAGATAGGCATCTGGTCTGTTGGGTATGAGGTATCGCTCTGAACAAGGTTGCCCTCAAGTAATAATAATTAGGTAATAAGTTAGGTCTTCTACTTCATTGACACCACATGGATAGATTATCTCTTCCAAAGGAATATGCTGTTATCCTTCACCCACTGCCAAAACCATAGATTGGCATCTTAAGGCTGTAAGACCATTTCTCTATTTGGGGTTTGAACCTTACTTAGATACTGTGGGTATGGGGTTTGGAAAGGTAATATCCTCTCCTGAACTTCAAACATATAGTATAAGAACATTTGAAGAGCCCTGCTGCTGGATGAGGGCAGCAGCCATGCATAAATGTATAAAATTTGCCATGTAATCTCACTCTTATGTCTGAGGAAATGGACTTGATCCACAGAAGCTCACATTACTGTAACGTGCAATAATTTGTTTACATTATTGTGTACTTGTTACTTCCCAACTGCTGTTCTCAGATGACCATCATTAAAATAATCATCAATGTGCAAATATTTATGTGCATGCTACGGAATAGAGTGGATGTGTAGGAAAAAATGCCATAAGGTATTATCCACCATATTATAATAAGCCAATAAACTGAGGCCCTTTGTACACGACCCCTAAACTCCGCCGCAAATGGCTCCCAGCTGGATTGTTTCCCCATCAGCTCCGGAAAAATTAAGTGCGACCACGCCCACTAAGCACGTCCCAGCGCACTTTTCAGGTACCTGCTCTCTGGAGGTGAAAATTCCTGATGCGGCTATAACGTAGTGACTGCCCGGCTCTCCTTGCTTCTGTTTGTTCTTTTTGCCCCCGCCCCTTTATCTGAATGCACCAGCCAGCAGCCAGGAGTATTATAAGATCTCTGGTCCAAATTTAAGCCAATCTTAACTGAGTTAAACACCCCACAGTACCAAAGTCTGAATCCTTGCTTAGACCCATAATATAAGACAAATTAAGGAATTAGCCATGATAAAAGGATGTTACATACCATCAAGTCATAAGTGACTTTAAAATGTAAAGGTTCCTCCCACATATGCGTGCTAGTCATGTCCGACTGAAGAGCCAGTGTTTGTGCACATTCATGGCCATGTGGCCCGCATGGCTGCAAGGAAACACTGTTTTACCTTCCCACTTTTTACGGTGGTACCTGTTTATCTACATGCATTTACATGCTTTCAAACTGCTAGGTTGGCAGGAGTTGAAGAAACTCAATCTTTACCAAAGATTTAGTTCACGCTCTGCTGTGTGGCACACGGGATTTGACTTTGCAGCCAACAGTTTTCAAAGCCTTAGTCTGCTGAGCCACTAAAGCGACCCTAATAAGGCTTTCAATGTAAGGAATGGCTTTACCAGTTCCACACTCCCAGTGGGTTTCCATGGCAAATCCGGGCCTCCTGAGTACTAGTCCATTGCTCTGTCCTCCTCTACACCCTACTGGGCATCTCAACAAAATGGTGTTAAACCAGAAATCAGCATTGAAAGGACAACCCAGCCTTGGAGGGGGCATCTGTATGTTGATCCAAGAGTCACGGCCATCTGCAGTTGAGAGCAGATGTGGATACCTTGTATTGCCACAATCCTTTCCTCTACCATCTCTCGGAGTTTTGTGGAGACTGGATTTTGATGCCTGAGTTATGCACCCCCAATTAGCACTCCCAGGGAATTTATTCCCAGGCACCTAGGGGCTGCAGACTTGCAGAGAAGACTTCTTATGATGCTCTATTACATTCCCCCCAAGTTTGGTCAAGATTGAGTTTTCCCCAACCTAGTGGCTACAAGGCACTTTTCTAGTAGAGGGCACAGTTGTGGTTGTGTAACTCGGATGTCTGAAACCCAGTCTTCACCAATCTTCAAGGGTTTGTAGAGAAGAGTTGAGCGAGGCCTCCCTGCAAGGTTGGTGTCTCTAGGGAGCACTTTCATGGGGGTCCCTCTTTGAGAGTGCATACCATGGATGTCTGAACATCCGTTCTTCATTACATTTGCAGGGCTTGAAGAGGAGAGTCAGAGGAAGCATCCCTGCAAATTTGGGGGTGGGGAGTGCTAGATGCCAGGGGCCTTTTTGGCAGCATTTTAAAGGGTTAATGAATTGATTCATTGAATTGTAAAATCCTTACTGGGAATTCATTGGTTGGTCAATTTGTCAGCCCTGATTCATCATGAATCATGATGAATCCCCTTTTAAATTATTATTATAATTTGTCCCCATCTCTTATCAACGCTTTTGCATAGTCTTTCCAGAAGCCTGGCCTGCTTGGTGTGTGCACGCACTAGCAAAGCCAGCACACAAGCAGGGATCAAATGACTAGAGGCATGTTCTTATTGCCATTGCTCTAAATTTTTCAGCATTGCAGTCAATTGTCCTGAGTCCTTTTCATCATGCATTATTAAGAGGTATGGGTTTTCCCCTCTCTGTTAATGGCAGTCATCCAGAAGGAGAGAAGCAAATTAACACTCCAGTCTAAAATAAATATGCCACATTATTTTGCATTGACTGATTTCATAAGAACATCAGTGTTTTCCATGTTACTTTCCACCCCTCATCATGGATTTTTCTTTTCTTTTGGCATGCTCTTGGTAGCTCTACTGTTACCTTTTAATGTTCTAAGATGTCTCTTTTAACTAACTGTTCTTGACTTGAATATGTCTTAAATGTTCCAGGCTGTATGCTGCCCCTCATTATTGTAGCCGCTTAGAGTTCCGCAAGGAAGATAAGCGGGATATAAATAAATAAATAAATAAATAAATAAATAAATAAATAAATAAATAAATAAATAAATAATTGTAAGCCACCTTGGGTCCTTTTCCAAGGAGAAAGGTGGGGTAAAAATATTCAAGATATTCAATAAATAAATAAATAAATAAATAAATAAATAAATAAATAAATAAATAAATAAATAAATAAATAAATAAATAATCCAGCTCAGAGAAGGTCGGATTTATGTCCATAGATGTTCCTGGGTCATCCCTTTCTAAAACAGCCAGCTCAGCAGCTTCCCTTTCTGTGACATGTTAGGGCCATACATGTGACCAAAATCCCATATATGTGCAAAAAAATGAGATAGATAATTTGGGTTTCCTGTTGGAGGTTTTTTTTTTACAACCTTGCACCCAGTCTATAATTTGAGTGATGGGGGGGATTTTTCTGATTGACTCTCTAACACTAACCAATCATTCTTTCCGGCTTTTGAAATTCAAAGAAAACCCTGCCTCTCTAGTGAGTGTTCTATCCCCCTCTTTTGTTCCTTGGCTGCTGGTGATCTGTTTGGCTTCCTGCTGGGTAATGAATGCTATACAAACAAGTATGTGATTTCAGTCTGGCTTCAGGCCTGGCTATGGGACCAAGACGGCACTGTTTGCATTGGTAGATGACTTACACAGGCAAATGGATAGGGGATCGGTATCCCTTTTGGTTTTACTAGAGCTCTCAGCTGCTTTTGACACTGTAGACCATGGCATCCTCCTGACTCATCTCTCTGAAATGGGAACCGGGGGTACTGCATTAAAGTGGCTCCAGTCCTTCCTGCAGGATAGAACACATAAAGTGGTGTTAGGTGATTAATGTTCGACACCACGGCTGCTGACCTTTAGAGTTCCCCAGGGTTCTGTTCTGTCTCCTATATTATTTAACATCTATATGAAACCACTAAGAGAGATTATCAGGTCTTTTGGGGTTAGGTGCCACCAGTATGCCGATAATACCAAGCTCTACCTCTCGTCACCTCTGGACTCTAAGGGAGCTAGTATCTCAACTTTACATGAGTGTTTAGCTGCAGTAATGAACTGGATGAGGATGAGCAAAATGAAATTAAACAAGACAGAGGTGCTCCTGGTCAGTCAAAAGAGAGAACAAGGGATAGGGATACAACCTGTACTAAATGGGGTCACCCTCCAACTGAAAAAAGAGGTACGCAGCTTAGGGTGCTCTTGGACTCATCCTTGAGCTTGGATGCCCAGGTCATGGTTGGGTATCAGTGCAGCTTCCATGTGTGCCCCAGGTGTCACAGATACTAGTTGTGGGCCTGCCCCAGATGTTCTTGGACTACAACTCCCAGAAATCCTGGCTGAGTCAGCTAGTGATGAAGGCTTCTGGGATTTTTAATCCAAGGACATCCGGGAAATTGGAAACTACTGTCCAAAACTATCACAGCCACTGCAGAGAGTGTTTAGAGAAGAAGCTAAACTTCTGTGGCAGGCATGGCACACAGGGCATGTTGCTGCTTGTATTCCAACATTTGTTGGACTGCCAAGTGGGCTGATGATCAGATAGCAGTGAGGTGAGCGCACAGATGGGCGTTCAGCCTGCTCAGGCTCCCCCAAGCTAGAACTTCTGTCTTGTGTGGAAGAGGAGGCATCACATCACTATTGCCAGCATTGAAGTAACTAGGGCCAGCAAAGATGTCTGACTTAAGCCAAGCCTGCTAACATACTGAGTGCCTAAAAACATAGTGAAGGCTCCTCATCCTCAGAGATGGCTGTCTTTGCCATGTGGCAGAACAAGGTCGTCCCTGAAGTAGCAAATTTGGGAGGCCATGAAAGGCAGCCAGTTATTATTTAAATGCTATTATTATACTTTTATTGTCCCGAGGAGGAGAGACACTGATAAAATTGTGTCCCTTTTGTGCCAAAGTAACTCGGCTGGCTTTGAACATCATGCACAGCTTTAATGATGAGAAGCAGTTTGCTGCTCTACCTCAGGCTGGTCTTGGGGTCTAATACAGTGGGTCTCCAGATGTTCCTGGACTGCAACTCCCAGAAATCCCTTCCAGCCCAGCAAGTGGTGGAGGCTTCTGGAAGTTGCAGTCCAGGAACATCTGGGGACCCACAGGTTGAGAATCACTGGTCTAATATATCTCTTTCCCAGATTATTACACCCTCTCCAGTGGAATTGTGTTTCCCCCATGAACAATAAATTACCCTTGCATTGGAAATCTTCCTCTTCTCTTGTAATTAAGATCCAAAAATTTATAGCCTGGCAAGCCCTTAATTTGGGCCATCTGAAATGACCAGGACTCCACCTCTGGCTGCATGCTAAGCAATGGGTGGGAGATGGACGTTGAAGCCAGAAACTCTACATTGGTCACAGTTTTTATTTAGAGTGTAGGATTTAACCGGATTAGGCTCCCCTGCTTGCTCTGCTGGTTTTGAATTACTCTTGGAGACCTTGGAACAAAGACACGTAACAAACACTTTTTTGAAAGTATAATCCAGCACTTACCTGGGTCTGTCTTCAGTCTTGAGTGGAACACAGAGGTTCGTTGTTAGGAAATGAATAGAAGGAAAGAGACTTGTCATCATTTTTCGATTATCAAAGATGGGGAATTATTTTAAGTGCTGTATCAGATACAAGGAGAAAAAACTCCATAGAAGCCCTATTGACTAGTGGCTGGAAAACAAAACGTTTCCCCTCTACCAGCAAAATTGCATCTTTTATATTGCAGGGAATTCTAACAATAGCAAAGAAAACAAGAAGCAGTTCTTGAAAAACCCACAGAAGATGCAACATTCAACTTTGGTGTGTGATGAAAAGCATCCATGTTCTGCCTTTCACTGGTGCTCATTCTCTACTAACCCTTTTAAGCTTGGTCAGGCTGCGAAAATGTGCTTGGCCCGACATCACTGAGTGCCTTATATGGTTCCTTGAACCTACCCATCACAGGTGGCTCTCTGTAGTAGCCATATGTACCCTACTGATGGTAGGTGCCTCTTGAGAGCAAGGACCAGCCATGGAGCAAAGCCAGATGGAGGTCATCTGCCTGAATAATACACAGCATCCTGAGAGTGATGCAGAGCAAGTTGCAGCTGGAGACTTTCACAAGCTCCAAATACTTAAGCCCTTTTTAGCATTCAACACTAAGGTGCTAATACTCAAATTCAGATGACAAATTCTCTACACTAGATGCAACGCCTGGCTTACCAGATGTCTTCATAAGTCTACTATTTGACACTCACTCCTCTGAGGCTTTGCTGACTCAGTTCCCTTGCCCCAGTGCAGTCTTGCTCATATAAGCTGCTTTGCAATGCCTGTATTCTTCTCCTGGCTTTCTCTGTCCGGCTCTCCTCTTTATCCGTGCCCTGTCTCACGTACAGACATTGTGCTGTTCAGCCCCCCTTCATTGTCTTTCAACAACATCCCTGGCAGGCGGATAATGCCTAAACAGTGTGAGCCATCTCATGCATGGGAAAGGGCAGGAACTTTCCTTTTGCAATCCCATAGCTTTGCTGCATCTCACAAAGTGAACTGCATGGCAAATGAGGTGGCCAGATGCTTTGTTTGCTGGTTTAATGTTTAAAGTAAGGCAGATAACTAGGATCTCAAGAGACCTTCCCTCTTTATCATCCACATGGACTTGGCCATTTCAGGAGATTTACAACATGCTCAACCTAAGGGCGCCTTGAAATTCTAGGCCAGTGTCGGCGAACCTATGGCACAAGTGCCAAAGGTGGCACTCGAAGCCCTTTCTGTGGGCACCTGACATTGCCCCTTCACAGCCACCTATATAAAGGTTAAATTGGCACTTTGTGGGAAAATTAGTGGGTTTTGAATTGGAGTTTGGGCACTCAGTCTCTAAAAGCTTCACAACCACTGTTCCAGGCAATATGCTCAAGGGCAGGTTAAGGAACTCTGCAACCTAGTAACTAAAGATGTCACTGCAGGCTAACAGAGTTAATTTAATTCAAACCAATAGATCCTTGTAAGAAGATGTGTAACTTGAGATGCACAGCTCTAGCATATCCTTAGTATGCATGCAAAATGGCAGGCATGTTTATTTCATGCTCTGGCAAACAGAGGGCGTTTATACACCCCCTAAGCTCCGCCGCAAATGGCTGCAAGGTCCGGACAAAAATGTTTACCCAAAATGGCAGTTTTCTTGGCATGTTTATCTGAATGCTGCCGGGAACAAAACGTGCTCTTCTTTTCTTTCTTTTTTTTCTTTCTTTTTCTCCCTCCCTCGGCAAACAGAAGTGCGGAGGGGGTGGGGACAGAGGAAGAGCGAGGAACCCCTAAGATCTCTGGTCCAAATTTAAGTGGCCAGCGGATCTTAGGAGAGAGAGGGGGGGAGAGAGAGAGAGATGGACATATATTTCATTTTATTGTTATAGATGAAGGGAATTCCCGCCCCACTCCACCCCTGAGTGAATCACAATGATGTAGTTTCTGGAAAAATGCTCTGGTTTCACTTTTGTACCACGTGTTTTCCTCTTGGGCTTAAATACTCTCGGCTTGATAGCCGCAGGGGACCTGTTTAGCTGGAAGTGCCTATATCGCCACTTGCCTTCTGAGCGACAAATCCTTCAGCAAAGCATCAGAGAAAGCAGACGGCAACCACACTTTACAATCCGACCCCCTCTGGGTGGTGACAGGTTGACATGGCCCAGCGATACGGCAACAGCTGAGAGTGAAGCAGAAAAGGGGACCTGCCTGCTGTTGAATAAAACACCACAAATGGAAAATGAAGGCCTGCTTCATAAGCTTGAAGGAGCTGGGGAAGCATTTAACAGCCCAAAAGGGTTTTCTGCTGTGCTGCCATATGGTGGGAAAAGGCAGGTTCCACTCATGGCTCATTGCTTGCTCTAAGAAGCATAGCTTGGTAAAGGAACCAGAGATGCCTAGAATAATATTATAGTGGTGGTTGGTACAGTTTACATTTTTATCTTTTCCCCGCCTCCTTCTTCTTTAGTGGGCTTACAGCAGTATGAAACAACCTTCTGTTCACTTCACAATAATCGAGGCTGGGAAATTAGATTGAGAAGGAACAATGGAAGCAAAGTCACCTGCTGGGCTCCTTGGTTACAGGAAGATTTGAATCTTGGGTCTAAATAAGTCCTTGATTCAGTGGGATTTAGAAAAGTTCTGACTCACCATTCAAGAGGTGACTCATTGGGTCTGCTAAATCACCACTTGACTGAAATCTTGGTTTCCACTGTTACAGTCAAAACTTCTGGTTGGCTATTGGCCTGAAAGATCTGCTAAAATAATGCAGCAAGATTATAAAAACTTTTATTTATTTATTTATTTATTTATTTATTTATTTATTTATTTATTTATTTATTTATTTATTTATTTATTTATTTGATTTGTATACTGCCCACCTAACCTGGGAGGCTATTGTTACAGTAGGACCCCGGTATCTGCTGGGGATTGGTTCCCGGCCTTCTCGTGGATAATGAAAACCATGGATAAGAGGGAATGCTTGCCTGCCCACCCCCAAACTGCTATTTTCTGACAGTAGCTTACTTTATGACTGCTGTTTTGAGACATTAGCTTGCTTTATGGCTGCTGTTTGTGACAGTAGCTTGCTTTACAGATGCTATTTGTGACAATAGCTTGCTTTACAGCTGCTGTTTGTGACAACAGCTTGCTTTGTGGCTGCTGAATTATTTAATTTTTTCCTCTGCGAACTGTGGATAACTGAATCAGTGGATAATGAATCAGTGGATACGGGAGTCCTACTGTATTTCTAACCATGAAGTTATCAGAACTGGCCATTAGAGGGAGCCAGAGATGATGTTCTGTGTAGTGTTTGCTATTATAATCTGCATTTCAGCATGGAGAGGAGATTTGGGACCAAGCCCCCACAGATACAGGGACCTTCCTGTATGATGTTGGCTCCAGAAGTTGGTGTGACCCAAATCTTGTAAAGATTCCTGTTTTGGATTACTGTGGCTTGGTTGAAACTAAGTACCATTTTGGTCTAATCCATCACAGAACAAGATCCTGCACTGACCATTTCATCTGGCCTTTCTGTTTCATCCAGAGCTTTGAAAATTACTAATACACAGTTATTACCAACAGTCAAGATACCAAGATTAATTACATTATTGACAAGGACCCTGTTCATTTTCTACATCCACACAGAGTGCCCACAGCAGATGCTCCCATGGGACTCTGACAGGGTGATGGTTTTACATGGACAAACATATGGACAACGGCTTATTTGGCGGAGCGTCTTCCCAGACAATTAGACCCGGCCCGACCCACCCGTGCCTCGGTGGCCCTTTCCCTGCGGACGGTCCCCCCGAGGGAAGCCTGAAAAGCGCGTACTCGCAGTCGAGCTTTCTCGGTGGTGGCACCGGCAATTTGGAACAAACTCCCAGGTGAACTACGGCTGGCCCCCTCGTTGGCGGCGTTTAAGAAGAGCCTCAAGACCATGCTCTTCCGAGAGGCCTATGGCGAGGGTTAGGGACTCTGCTCTATTTTTTTTTCTCCCCGCCCATTTAATCTTGGATCTAATTGTTTTAGCAAATTTGTTGTCTATTGCTTGTGTTTGATTTTATCTGTTTTCTATTTTTATGCTGTTAACCGCCCTGAGTCCCCATTGTGGGAATAGGGCGGTATACAAGAGTTAAAAATAAATAAATAAATAATAAATCTCCTCAGATTCCTGTGACATCATCCATGGTTGAAGATCCATGTGTATAAATCTTAAATGGGATTCTAGTCATGCGTTTTTCAAAGCCACTTTCTTTTTTTTGCCTGCTACGCAAAAGGAACTAATGTTGTCTCCTTTTAGTTACTTTAAAAAAAAACAGAATGCTGCAAGCTATTGGCCTGTGACAGGAACAAAACTCTCTTCTTCCACTTAGATTTTTCTTACCTCAATGGTACCAACACAGCATGAACCATGTCATGAACCCTGTGTTTAAAATGTGGGGTGGTCTTTTTCACAGCTTACTGAGACTACAGCCCTCTAATTAAAGCAATTAAAATTTACAACTGCACCTCAAAAGGAATAAAGTTATCCTGCAATGATAAAATTAGAATGTAGCATAGTGATGCAGTTGTTATTGAAAGGAGTTACCCAAAAAGTACTGTTTATTTGTAGCTATCTTGACAGATGGTTTGTACATCTAGCTTCATATCATCATCATGTAACAATATGGAAGAATTACTCAGTCTTCCACCCTGTCATCATTATACTTTCCTTTTACACAATAACTCTCCAATGGGATGGCACGCTCGTGATGATAAAGTGTAAGCCTTCTGGCACAGTGTTTAAACTGCAGCACTGCAGCCCAAACTCTGCTCGTGGTCTAGTCCCAGGCAGCTGACTCAAGGTTAACTCGGTCCTCCATCCTTCTGAGGTGGAGAAATTGGATACCAGCATGCGGGGGGGGACTAGATTTGTTGCCTGCATAACTCACTTTTGAATTGACCAGAGAGTGCTTTAAGCACTATGGCAGTGGTATATAAGTAGTATGGAGTAGGAACTGGCAAGCCACTCCAATATTCCTGCCAAGAAAATTCCATGGACATGGGGCCAACGAAGAGTCGGTCACGACTGTAATGACACAGCAGCAGCAACAGTATAAGTAGTATGTTTTTGCTTTAATGAACTGGGGTGGGTGAAGAAGGTGACATATAAATATAGTACACAAATAAAGAGAAAAATCGTTGCTTCGTTCATTTTTATTCTCCAACAAGAACCAAAAAGTAAATGACATTTGTGGTGTTCGTAGGTTCTGATGGCTGAGAAAGAGCTAGAATCTGCCTGTCCCTGCCTATAACTCACACTAGAGGGCAGAATAACTTCATGCCTGGATTTGAATAATCACTGAGGATTTCAGATATTCTGAAGGAGAAAAGTTAAATCTTTCAAGACATGATTGGGCTGTAATTTCTGCAGGTGTCATATTAATTAGCTTCCACATCCGACATATTGTCTGTAGTGGTGGGACTCAATTCTGCACTCCCTTTTGATTTGCACTCATTCAATCCAAACTGTTGCATAGGAGTTGGAGTGCGTTTTAATCATGGGAAACATGACTTGTCCACAGCTGGCCTTCTATTGCTCGTACGTGGACACGTAACATATGACAGGGCTGCAACATTTTTCCTTCATTGAGTGCCATGATTGCACATGGCATTTTTATGGAGTTACCTGAGCAAAATGACATGACACCTGTTCTCAACTTAACTCCTCATGGCGGCTGCATGAAAGAAAGGGGAAGCCAGTGAGATAATTGTTTTCAGATGTTTTACAATTATTCAGATGCACATTTATTTATTTATTTATTTATTTATTTTTTGATCCTTATATACCACCCATCTTCCGGGAGGAACTCTGGGCGGTTTACAACAAGAGATTCAAACTAACAATAAGAAAAAAAAGTCACACAGCCACTATCCAGGGTTACCATGCAATACTGACTCTCAGTTCTAGGCTGTTTCTACCATCTCTGAGGCCAATGTTGATTTAAAATTTTAAAAAGCAAGGCACTACACTAATTTTGGGGTCTAATAAATAAAGTAGTAGAAATCTGGGCATGAGTTTGGATATGAAGGTAGTCTGCAGAAGAAAGGAACTACTGCATCTGGTTGCTGAGGAACAAGATCCTCAAATCAGGGCAGCCTTTGGCTTTTCTTTACCTTTTTTGTGTTTTAAACTAGTATTGATCATGGCAATTGTTACTTGGGTCCTCACCTGAAGACATATGTAAGGGGGAAGAATCTGGAAGCAGGGGCGTATCGGGGGGGGCAGAAGGGTACATCTGCACCGGGTGCAGCAATCTGGGGGCGCCTGGAGGGGGGAGCAGGAGGAAGCCGTGCACCCTCCCACCGCCCAGCAGTCCTCCTTTCCCCTAAAGCTTGGTGACAGCACCCCCTCCACTGCCATGTGCCAGGCTAGTGGCAAAACAGGCAGGAAGGCAGGAGCATGGTGGCCACAGCACCCTCCTCCTCCTCCTCTTCCTCGCCTTGGTGGGAGAGGTGTAAGGCGCGTGTGCATGCACACACATGTGCCCATCTGCCTGTGTGCACACACCCAACCCCCCTTGCTGGGTGGGTGTGATCTGGGGGGCAGCAGGAAGGGCGCAAAAATGAACTTTGTCCCCAGGCACTCCAAATCCTGGCTACGCCTCTGTCTGGAAGAAGGGGCAAGAGGATGGCTTAGATACAGGCCTGGATCTCATATAGGGCAGGGAATGCTAGCTACCTGGAAAATGGAATGCTGGGAAGGAACAACTTCATGGTGCTGACACAGCACATTTGAGCCCAAAACAATAGGCCAGTATGCTTGAAAGGCAGTGGTATAGTGGTTACCATTAGAGATGGGCACGAAACGAGCAATTTTTCATTTTCGTTTTTGTTTTTTCGTTTCGTTATGTAACAAAACGAAAAATGAATTTTGTCTCCAAAATGAAACAAAACGAACCGAAACAACAGAAATTTTGTTGTGCGTTTCGTTTTCGTTGCGGCAAATACATTGAACTGTAATGAATGCTAACGAAACAGCAATTTTTCATTTTCGTTTTCGTTTTTGTTTCATTACGTAACGAAACGAAAATGAATTTTTTTGCAAAAAAATCACGAAAAACGAAAACGAACCGAAACGGACCCCCTAAATGACAAACAACAAATGGAACACCATTTTTTTAGTCGTGCCCATTTCTAGTTACCATAGCTGCCTTCCAAGTAGTTCAGTGGTTCTCAACCTGTGGGTCCCCAATTGTTCTTGGACTGCAACTCCCAGAAACCCCTTCCAGCACTGCAAGTGGTGAAGGCATCTGGGAGTTGCAGTCCAGAAACATGTGGGGACCCACAGGTTGAGAACCACTGAAGTTGATTCCCAGCTAATGCACCACTAAAAATGAAGTCCTTGGTTGTTGTTTTTAACCCCTTCGGGCAGAAGGCTATTCCTTCTTATTTATTTATTTATTTTATTTATTTATTTGACTTTTATACCGCCCATCTAGACCAAGGGCTACTCTGGGCGGTTTACAACATGTAACAACAAACAAAGGAATACATTTTAAAAACCAAAATACAATATACAAAATAAAAATATATACATAAATCGACAACAAAAACTAAAATGAAGCTAAAATGAAACTAAAAATGGCAAGAGATTTGATAAATGGTTTAAAACTAGTTTTAAAACTTTAAAACTTCTTACTCTCTCGGGTAAAAAAACAGACCTTGTTTTCAGAGATGACCACCTCAAATTGAAAATCTGTATTCCATGGTAACTCTGGATAATAGCTGTGTGACTTTTTGAAAAGTATATTTGATGATCTGTTAAAATAACAAAACAACATGTAGGTGCTGGGTTCTTTGCTCCTTTGAGCATCTCTGATTGCAGATGACTTATTATTTCACATAAAGTGCTTGTTTGAAATGGAAATGGAGATACTTGTGTGTGAGAAAGGGAGATAAAAGTATGTGCCCCCCCCAACTTGTGTCACTTAAGACATTTTATTCTGTGTTAGTAGTTTCCAAAGTTGGGGTTCCAGATGGTCTTCTGCTATAACTCCTGAAAGTCTTAACCAGCACATCTGCTGCCCATTGCTCCTGGGAATAGCAGTCTAAGATCTTGAAACTCTTTTTTGGGGCCTACAAAACCCACCAGAGAAAAGGACTTTCCCCAAGCTTGTTGTCTTGAAATGCCCTTGGCATGGCGGGCCCAAGTGCAGGTCTTCCATTGGAGATGGTGGTGGTCTTCCTTTCTAGCCTACACATTCCCACCAATCAGAAAGGAAGCAGAGTATCCTGGGAGGGTTTCCTTTGCTCATCCACCTCTTGCCAATGGAATGCCTGAGATGGAAATGGAAAGATGGCAGAGTGAGGCACACTTTTCTTTTCTTTTCTTTTTTGGAAAGGGAAGGATGGAAATTGCCACCAGGGAGGGATCTAGAGCCTTTCTGTCATATAGCCCTTTGCTCTCTGGTCTCTTGGACCAAGCATTCCTGGGACTCTGGCCTACTGCTCCCATCTTGCCAGATCTTTGCCTAGGCTGGTCAGGGTTCTTGAGACTGGTATGCTCAAAACACAAGGAGGAAGCTGGCCTGGAGAAACCTAACATAGATAGGCATTTTTTCCATAAACTTTTTGTAATGATTTGGGAAAGGAGCAGCATTTGGGGAAGGAGCAGCACAGGGAGCACCATTTTTAACATTGGAAACTGACATAAGAGCACATGAATTTGCCCATGTAATGCTTTAGGTTGTTGGACAGTAACAGCCAGCATTCCCCACTAGCAGTTATACTGCACTGATTGTAGCTGTGAGGAGTGACCCATCCCTGTTCCAATCCAAAATTCCATTTCACAAACTTAGCAAAACCATGTTTTCAGGAAGCTTGCCTAGAAAGCATGAGGACAACGACCTTCTCCTGAAGTCTTTCTTCTTCCCATCAAGTGGCATTCCATGATGGACTGTTCTTGAACATGGAGGCTGCCTACTATCCAGCCAGATGTTTCCAGACTTCACGTGCCACCAGCCCTAGCCAATGAGGAGGCATGATGCAAACTGCAGTCCAACACATCTGAGAAGATGTTGCTGTCCACTTTCTTCAAGACACCACAGAAAGGCTTTCTTAGTTCAATGAGCTGATTCAGCTGCCAGGAATAGCAGGAGTGATTGAGCCATTTCTGAAGGTCTAAACTGGCACACTGCGAGTTTTTAGATAATTCAGAACTCAAGATGAGCCTAGATGCCCTAAGCGCCTCCGATCTTGCCAGATTTCGGAAGCTAAGCAGGGTCGGCCCTGGTTAGTACTTGAATGGGCAACCACCAGGGAATACTAGATGCTGTAGGCACCTGGAGCAGGAACTGGCAAACCACTCCAGTATTCCTGCTAAGAAAACTCCATGGACATGGGGTCATGAAGAGTCGATCATGACTGTAAGGACACAACAGATACACAACTCAAGATGATGAGTTGAGCTCTTTTGTTCCATCATACACATCCTATGACCAGGGACATTTTATGCAAACAACCATTTACTAATTAAACCCTTTGTCAGTAAAAGGTTAGTAGCCAGCTTTCTGCCTGAGCTCAGCTAATTCTTTGAAGCTGTAGCCCTCAAAATAATTGCCCTCCATCCCTTCCACAAAACTGCCCAGATCAAGAACTGTGCTATTATTATTATTATTATTATTATTATTATTATTATTATTATTATTATTATTATTATTATTATTATTATTATTATTATTATTATTATTATTGTGTAGTTAAATCTTTGTTTAAGTGATAGAACATGGGCAGAGGAGAAGCAAAGAAAAAGAAGGAAAGATGGAGAGAGAGAGAGAACGCGAACAAAGCACCAGATGGAAACAATTTAAGGATTTCCGTTTCATCCCTGGTAAGTCTTCAGGAAATTGCTATAGAAGCAGACATTCAATAACATCCAGTAACATCAATTCAGCAGAGACCTGGTGCAGAACCATTTTCTGTTTTCCTTTCTTCCATTTTCATACAGATGTCTCAGTGCAACTTCTACATTAGACTTAGTAATTGGGTAAGATTCTAATATGCAAATATTTTTTTCACCTATAAATGTTATGAGAGAGGGTACTTGTTTTTGCCAATCATAATCATTGAAAAAGATATGTGGTTTTACAGCAAATGTTTGGTAGCTTTAAAAAAATTATTGCCTTTAGATTGAATCAAGACCCAGGTGACCTAGGCTTGTGTTCCCTATTAAAATCAGAGATATAAAATTTAGCTTCTATGAACTTGCCCCATTAATTTTAATTGGTAGGAAGCATACTCATAGATCAGGCCAACTCTTTATCAGGAGTTATACTGTCAGATCTCACTGGGAGATGTTCTTTACATTTCCTTACTGGCCAGCTTAAATGCAGACTTACAGGGCAAATCACCTAAGCCAATTCTTGGTAAAGCTGAAAAAATCATTCCAGATTTGTATTGCATTGCCCTGGGATTTCTCTGTTCACTAATTTATTTGCAGAAGTCCTTATTCATTGACAGTTTGTATTATTTTTTACTTCACCTACATCTGATATTTTAAAATGAGCATTCAAAAGTTGCCTCTCTTTTTTGGTTTATTTAGCTGGCAAGCAAACTATGGAAACTTGTGCAAAAGTTATAAAATATATTTCAAAAGCAAAATCAACAAAGTGAATATATTGAGCACATTGGATGCTGAGCAACCCAGAAGCAATCCCTGGCATTTCTAATTAAAATGATTCCAGAACAGGGTGACAGGAAAGATATTTGACAGACTTGTCTGGAGAACTACTGCTAGGCAAAACAATTAGAAGCTGCAGTTACCTATAAATAACTTTAGGTTTTACTATGGAATTTTTAACATACTGAGTACATAGTAGAGAGCAGAGTTTTATTACTGATATATCAGTACAGGAGCTCTAAGTTCTTGGAAATGATTAATTAGGAAGAACTGCTGGATAGTTGTCTTGTGTTTTTCCGGCTGTTTGGCAGTGTTCTGGAAGTTTTTCTTCCTGATGTTTCACCAGACTACCCAGCATGTTGTTAGTCTGTGGAACTCCCTGCCACAGGATGTGGTGATGGCATCTGGCCTGGTTGCTTTCAAAAGGGGATTGGACAGATTCCATGGTTACAAACCATGATGGAGATGTGTAATCTGCAGGCTTAAAACCAGAGTACTTCAAGGGCCAGATGCAGGGGAGTGGTATCAGGAGACATATCTAGTCTTGTACACTCCTGGACACATTGGGTGGGGCCATTGTGAGATACAGGAAGCTGGACTAGATGGGCCTTTGGCCTGATCCAGCATGGCTCTTCTTATGTCCTTTGTTGAGGTGAAACTTCAGGAAGAAAAACTTCTAGAACATGGCCAAACAGCCCAAAAACTCACAACTCTCAGATCACAGCCATGAAAGCCTTCGAGAATACATTACAGAGCTGCTGGATAGCTTGGTGGTTTAGGTATTTGACTGCAGAGTCAGAGGTTGATAGTTCAATTCCCCACTGTGCCTTCTTGACCTGGGTCCCTTCTAACTCTGCAGTTTTAAGGTTATGATTATTATTAAGATAAGGGGGGGAATCAGCGTCATCCAAACTAACGCCCAAAGCATCTACCCAGCTGCCTTTCTGTATACATCCCATATAATTTATTTTCCCATGGCTGTGGAAACAAGGACATGAAAGATGTTCAGGTTAGAAAAACTACCCTGGAGTTGTTGCTTTCTAATCCATTGGTGTTTCTACTGGGGGCTGGGGAGGGAGTTCATACTGTCAGACCATCAAAGCTGATGTTATATACTCTGACCGGCAGCTGCTATCCAGGGTTGCAAGCAGGATTTCTCAGCATCACCTGCAGAAATCTTTAGTATTGTTTGATGGGATCCTGTCCCAGATATAACCAGACCAGACCCTGCTTTGTCTCCTAAAGCAGCTGAGATCAGTTTGTTCAGTATGGTATTGTGATGGTCCAGTCATCCTTTGCAGATTTATTAGGGCCATGTTTTCATGGATGAGAGTTCTATCAATCACCAATCTGTGACTTAGTGGCATCTTTAATTCCTCCCCCACCCCCGGCCACAGACAACCCCAACCAGCATTCTGAAACTCAAGGAATGAATATTTGGCAGCAGTTCACTCCTTTAATGACTCTCAAATAAATGCCATTTTTCTGCAGTTAGAAGCACTTTCTAAAGCTGCCCTACAGTTTCACACTGTTTCACCACATGCTTAACTGGGCACAGCCACACTCTGTTCTACGGGCAATAATTCCATCACTCAGTTGTCATAGTTACAGTACAGAAACAGCACTTCATTTTGCTTTCAGAAAGCAGTGTGTGCTAGATTGTTACTTTGTCGAAAACTATCAGCCCGTTAAATTATTTTCTGCTTCTGATGCTGTGAATTTGGCTGTGAATGGTGTGTCGTTGCAAGTTTTAGAGGGCAAATATATTCTATGAAGTCAAGCATCTGTGGTGTCATAGTTAAAAGTGCCAGACATGGACTACACAGGGTCACATCATTTACTTTGCAATAAGGTCTATTGGTATGTCCCAGTACGGATGGCTTTGAAAGCGGGGGGGGTGTTAACAAAATGGTCCTGTTTAACATGGGGATGGAGGGACAGAGATGTACATAATTAAGCATGGGATGGAGAAAGCCTCAAAGCTTGGAATATCCACTGACGCTGCTTCTTCCATGCAGCATATTCTGTACACAATGATGATCATTAAGCTGGGTGGATTTAAAGGATGGTTAAACCAAATCATGGAAAATAAGGCCATTGAGTGATGAGTACAAAAAAAATGATTTCCAGTATGAAAAACAGTGTGCTTCTGAGAACTATTTACTAGAGAACACAAAAAGTGTAGGGTTTCATGCCTCACCTGGTGGTCTTCCTCTGAAAACATGGTTGCCATGGCTCAGCTGGAGAGATCAAAGGTAGAGGGAAAGTTTCAGGCTCCATACACCAGCCTTCCATAGAGTCTGAGGTAGGTTCTGGCCTCTCCTGAAGGAATCCTTCTCCTCTATATGAGAAGCAAACCTCTGAGGGAAAACAGCCTCAACCCCCCAGAGATGGAAGGTGTCTCACAATGCAGGACAGCAACCAAGTTGAGATGAATTACACAAAATCATCTGAGTACATCTTAAGGTCTAGCTGAGTAATTGCAGCTGTGAGGTGGAGTTCTCCACACCATAACCAAGTAAACCAGCTGACTATTGAGAATGGTGATCCAACATTGTACTCCTCGCTCTAGCTCTCAGCATTACTTTCCTCTTGGATGAATGTCTTGATGACCTGACATAGATTACCTGCTGATGTCATTTCTGGCTGCCCAGTTAGGACTGATGACCTGGTGTGCCTTCGATATACAGCATGGCCAGCTTGAACTTTGACTTTTCTTTTGCCTACTTGCTGCACTCTTTCCTTATGTCTTTCATATGTACTGACTTGGCAGTAGCTCTGAGCTTCCTTTTATCCACCTTTGAAGAGACTGCTTGTGTACTGGATACATTTTCCTGCTGGCTGGGCATTTGTAGTTTGAAAGCAGGACATGGAAGTACTGTGCTTCTTGGTTTTCAACTGAAATCTGGCTGGTCACTGGAAGAACAGAATACTGGAGTGGGATGACTTTGGTCTGCCCAGTAGTTGGCAGTAACTTTTTTGTACTGAGTTATTCTGGAATTAATTGCCTTATTAAGAAAGATCCTCAGCCCAAAGAGGCTGGGATGAAGTTACTTTTTTTGGCCTGTGAGGCTCATTGGTTTAATTTGCCGTGGGTGTGGGATGGCTGCTTGAACCGTTAAACGCAGAGGTGCTCTTTGGCCTGAGCAGTTGGTGATGGGGGATTTGCTTAACTTTGTGTTGCTGCCTTTGTTAGCTTCTCTTTGTGAAAAAGGTGTTGTGCATCAAATGAAGAGCAGATGGTGTGAGAGTGACATGAGGAAGTGAGGTTGAATGACAAAGCAAGGCCAGCTGTAGAGGACAAAGGAGGAGGAAGAGAAGGAGAGGCAAATTGATCCAACAAGAGAGGAAGAATGAGTCGATTTTGTGAATGAGTTGGTATTGCAAATGTTATATATATATATAGTCATTGGATGGGGGGCTGCCTTAGCTCATTTTGTTGCTATCCTATATGTAGGATAGACAGAGAACTCTGCTATTTGCAACTGATCTTTCATGAGTCATACCTTTGAGAAAGTCAATAGCCAGGCTCACACAGAGAGTGTACCATAATAATGGAAGCCCACTGTTTTAGATTCATCACTCGGGGATTTGCAAATATCACCAAATCCACTTTGCACTCGGGGCCTGTACCCTTTAGAAAACATTCAGACCAATTTCAATCTTGAATTCCCAACAATCATCTGTACATTTCTAATCACTGCTAACCCCTTCCTCCTGCTCACACAACAAGAATATTGGAAATAAGGGAGGACACAAATAGGTATGATATGACTCCATGCAACACCCTGTGTGACCCATCCAGTTAAGAGCTCACATGGTAATCACACATATTCTCAATCCTAACATGTGTTCTGTGACAAGTCAAAACCAACTTATAACAACTCTAATGTGTCTTTGCAAGTAAGGAAGATATTTAAGGAGTGGTTTTACTGTCAGTTTCCAAGGCTGTTTGGGAATTTTAAGCCTGTTTTTCAGAGTCAAATTCATCCCTCTACCCAGTACACCACACTGGGAACATGAGTCCTAATAGTGCAATAATGTTTCAGTTAAGTTTAATAATTTAAGCTGATTGAAGGAACTGAGAAAATGGTTCCAGAGCACAAAACAGCTACCTAAAAAGTAATGCAACTCTTTCTTTTTGCGAAAGAATATATGCATCATATAATGACTTCAGTCTGAATTTCTTGTGACACCTCACTGACTGGAGCACGGACATGAGATCCTGGGTTGGTTTTGAATATATAAAAGGCACACCAGATTTTCTATCGTGCTTCTGATGCATTTCCAGCAGTGGTTTAGTTACATACAAGCCCCTTCTGAAACAAAAAATGAATGAAACATGTAGATATAAAAGCCATTTAATTAAAAAAATTGGTGACATCCGATTACATACACGAGCAAATGTCAAGCTACACACATACAGATCAAACAACCCTATGGACAGACACTCAGGTATCTGAAAAATGCTAATAAAAAGGAGTCCTTAAGGATTTTATTTCGGTTTTCCTATATGTCTCTTGCTGAATGTCTTGGCCTACATTAGCATACAGTGTGCCAGACAAAGTGTTTCAACTACAAAGTGTTTCAACTACAGCATCTAATGTCTCAGGGCTCCAACATTTTATTCTTCTAAACAAAAGGAAGGCCTAGCCTAGAATTTTAGGTATGACACTGAAACAAGAGTCCTTGCTCAAACAGTACAAAATCCTCCAAGAAGTAGTCAGAGGTGACTTTATGTGCTTTGTGCTTTGATCAGCCATCTTGGTTTTCTTCACCTTCAGATTCGGATTCTAAAGGGCAAAAAGAAAAGGCAGGGGAAAATGTGAAGCTTTTCCTTCAACATGATTCAAATGCATCCAGTTATCTAGAACAAGTCATCATTGAGATATGGGTATACAATATCTAAGGCACGTAAGCACAATAAGGTGTCTGGAGGGAAAATCATATTAAATTAACAACACTCATACTGATACATTCATTCTCATTTTACCAGTTAATTTTTTCACCAATTTAAATTAAGACTCTTGAATCTCCTGTGGGCAAGCCAGATGTATGAGAAGACGAGGCTGTAACAGTGACATTAGGATAAGAACATGGTCCTGCTGTTGACTCAAATATATCCACTTGGGATGTTATTTTTAGACCAACTGCTTTCAAAATAACTTTCCCAGTAGCCTCACTTACCAAATCTTGCCACATGTTGTGATATATTGTACAGGTTTTCAGAATCTAACATTTCAAAATAACCGAAACCAAAAATGGCACATTTTGTTTAGCAGCCATTTGGGGGGGGAGGTATAGGGGCTCTGTGTCCTTAAATAGTTAAGCAAATAATATGTCTCACATTTAGAAAGGAAATGAGGGAGAGTTAATAATTATACCCTGCCAATCAGACACACAGGTAATATGGGATTACACATATCAAGGGAGAAGCGGTTTCCAGACTGTCAGCAGCAAGCAAAAATGCTTCTCCATGGGAGGTCAAAAGAAGAACGGAGAACCTAACTCTTGCCATCAGGAAGATAAAACCCACAATCCTTTATTAACTTGGAGCAAAAGCTAGAGGTGAATGCTGGTCTTTTAACATTCTCTTATTTCATTATGTCCTTCAGAGCACAGCGGAACGTAGGAGTTAAAGGGTGCAGGCAGGAAGCCTGTTCTTGCAAGAACAGTGGGTATTTCATGTTAGCCAGCAGGGATAGTCAGAAATCTATGGGCTGGAATAGTCCAGAAGCATAAATCTCCTCTCCTGATTTAGGAAACAACTGTTTCCATAGATGCTTCCCCCCTGCCAACACCCCATAGTATTCACTGGATTCAAGCTATGCCTATTGGTCTGAAGCCTTGTGCATTTGGACAAACTTTCATATAATAGGCTTGGGTATGCCCAGTAAGGTTTTTCCCTTGCTTTCAAATACTAGGGACTTGAGCCATATGCCCAGTGCTGAGTCTGGCATCAAATATCCCCTTGGGTTGCACTAATTGAAATGCTATTCTTTGGTTCCCAGTCATGAAACCGCAAGTGAACAGAGGTTGTTCCATTTACCACTTCATATAATAGAATCAGTTTCTGGACGTGCAATGGACACACTGCACCCAGAGCTTTTATGGGAATGGAAAGAAATGTCCTTTTATTGTGCCCTGGCTCAGTAACAAAATATGCAAATATACTCATAGTTACTGCCACACACTGAGATTCCAGTGGCAGCAAACACGTTTTCAAATGCTAGCTCAAAACCATTCCCAACATATACTGCTTTATTGCTATTCTGTAATGGGCTGACCCAAACACCCTCTGATCTGACATTTTTTGTTTTCAGATTTTTCTAGTGGCCCTTGTCAAGAACAACTACCACTCAGTGGTTGATGATCATTCACTTGGCATACATTTCCAACCAATATATGAAATAACAGGCTGCTGGGTATGCTAATATGAGGAATAGGGATGCTCATCATCTCTTGTGTTGGATGATAACTCACAGATAGCCACTGGCTGTATTGCCGGTAGGATGCTCAGACTTGTTTAAAAATACAGATGTGGGCACATCTAATGAGGCTGTTTTCTGCTGCGATTGTCCACCTCCTGAATGAATCTGCCCACTGACATCAGCAGAGTGCTTCCACTAGTGACTAAAATGTCATTTATTATCCCTTTCGTAACCCTTCCCTGCCTGTGTCCCTCTGGTAAGTATAGTGAAATATCTTGCTGTTTTGTGCTCACTTCGGCAGCACATAACACTAAAATTGGAATGATACAGAGAAGATTAAATATCTTACTGTTTTATCTTCATTTGATCATTTCTTTCAGTGTTCTATTGTATTTCGTGTCTTTAATTATTTTAAACCACTTCTCATACATTAAAACCAGTGTAACATTTTCTTGTATCGATAATAAATAAAATGTCCAAGTCTTCAATGATGATGATAATGATATATATTTTTAAAATCCAGGCCATTTAAAGGGAGTACCAGCAGTAGGAAAAGCAACCAGTTATACCATGACTACTCAATAAAAACTAGACTGAGTATAGAATTTCTCAGCTGGAGGTTCTCGGGTAAAGTCTCTCTTGAGTTTTGGAACTTGGATGACATGGAATACTTAAGATTTTGCTGGCTGCACCAGAAGGAAAAACTCAGCAATCTGGATGAGTTTTATCCAAGAAGCTGAATATTCAAGTAAAAGATTACCTTCTTCAGCATTCTGTAGCCACTCGACAAATTTCTTCATCTGGTCAAGGAACACGCTTTTCCCTTTGGCAACATGTGCCTCTTTGTACCATTTCAGGATGGCTTCTTCACTTAAGACATCCGCTGAAACCAAACCAAACCAGGAGATAACAATAATGTAGATAGAAAAGTAACCTCTGTAACAGTGCTGTTAAGGGTGTGTTTTGCTTCGAATTAAAAAACAAAGAACAAAAACAAGCCATACTTAACTCGCTATTGGCAAAGACTAAAAAGCAGTCTGCAGTTGGAAACTACTGTAATACAATGTACAAGAGAAACCTTAACTGTGCCTTAGCTCTGTTTTTAAAAAACACTTAAAATAAATTCATTTTATATTCAATAAAATCACTTTCTCCTTTAGAGCTGATGGTCTATTGGGATTCTGCTCTAGTCTCTTCAGTCCTTCACAAGGACAAAGGAGAGAAGACTGTCTCTCTCTGTGTAATATCTTGTTACTATCCCTCTGTGGTGCATGCATGCCAGACTGCAAAGACTGAGGCTTCCTTTTACCTGCTGTGGTGAGCCCATTTCCCATTGGTTCCCACAAGAAAGCTACTCCCACTGGTTGCAGAAGTCGATTTTCATAAGTTCAAGGCATCTTCAACAAAGAGCCTGAATTTCAGAACTGCAGGATCCTAACATGAAAATGGTCCCAGCTGCTGATTTTGTGAATACAACCATGACTGTGTGCCAGAAGGAATACAGAATATGGAGAGAGGAGGGTGAAAACATTGCAGCCTGTGTCCCAACCTAGGTAAAGTCCTACTAGAGCAGGGGTGGTGAACCTTTTTGCCATCGAGTGCCCAAACTCGGCGGCGGCGGCAGCAGGGGTGGCAGTCGAGATTGGCAGCAGCACAGGGGGGAAGGGGCGAAGGCAGCAAGGGTGATGGAGGGGCGGGATCAGGGTCATCGTCATTGGCAGTGGGAGGGGCAGGGCTGGTGTTGGTGATGGCGGCGGAGGCGGGCTCGGGTCGGCAGCAGCAGGGGCTGCAAGGGCGATGGGGACGGCGGCAGTGGGGGGGTTGGGATCGGCGGCTGCGGGGGGTCAGGGGTGGGGTGAAGTCGAGGGCAGCAAGGGCGATGGGGTCAGGGTTATCGGTGAGGTTGGCAGAGGTGGGGTCAGGGGCGGCAGGGGGCGGCGGCAATGGCGGCAATGGCAATGGTGACGGCAGGGCTGGCCTGGCACCCACCATGCTCCCTCCCCCCTCCCCCTCCACAAATTCCTCATGGCTGGTCCAGCATAGGGGGAAGTGGGGGGGCAAGGAGCATGTCGCGTGCAAGGCGAAATCTCTTTCCGTGCCACCTTTGGCACGCATGCCATAGGTTTGCCATCCCTGTACTAGAGGAAGTGACATGGTGGAGGTTTGCCAGACAGTTGGAATCTAGAGGTAGAACATGATGGACGGGGGGGGGGATAATAAACAGAAATTGAAAAGCCTCCCCCCAAAGATAATAATTAAGGGTAAATATTAAAAAAAAAGGGTTTAAGAGGGAGGCATAGAGGCAGGCACACAGCAAAATCAAAGATTGTGGGTGATCGGAGCTCACACATCCACAAGGAACCACTGAAACCAAGAGCGGGCACTGCTTATAGAATTCCAACCAAAGAGACAACAGATTCAAAATCCCCATTCCTTCTTCCTGGACATTCTTATTGGGTTCTGGCATTAACTCTTGCAGTGCTATTAGCAGAGATTTCATTGGGCGATTTGACAGAACCAAGGTGAAATAAAAGTTAAAAAGAAAGAGGGAAGCACAAAAGAACACAAAACATTTGTGCACTTCTCTTGTATTCATATAAATGATTTGTATTTGGAAAGAACACAACATGGGGAAAATACTTTTGTTGTTGTTGCTTTCCTGTTTTAATTAAAAAACAAACAACCCTGGTGCTCAAACAGTGTTCTTAACAGTGAGGGCAGCATTTTGATTTAGGGAACTTTTTACTGCAATATAAGCTTTTTTTTTTTTTTTGCTTTGATTTGTATTCCTTTTTTTTTAATTTTTTTTTATGAAAGTAAAAAAAAACTACAACAAACAATATAAGTGCACCCCCATCCCACGGGGCCATCCATACATTCTTATTCGTTGCTCCATCTTCTATTCTTCTAGTAGTCTTCTTAAAGTTCTCTTCTCCAGAATTGTTGTGAGATATTCGTGGACTCTTTCCCTTTTCCTTCGACTAGTACATAATCTAAAAATTTACCCCAGATATCGTAGAAAATGTCTTTTTTCATTTCTCCTCGTTTAACCTTTAAACTGCAGGACAGTTTATCGTTTATAGCTATATCCCAAAGTTCATTATACCAGTCTTCCATCTTGAATTCTAGTTTTGACTTCCAATTTTTTGCTATAATTAATCTAGCAGCTGTCATAAAATTTGCTATTAGTTCCTTTGTTGTAACAACATAATCTTTACTTGTTAACAATGATAATAATGCTATCTCTGGATTACAATCTATATCCATCTTAATCATATTACTTAGCTCTAAAAACACTTTTTTCCAGAACCTTTGGACTATTTCACATTCCCACCAAAGATGCAAGTAAGTACCAAGCTCTTTTTCACATTTCCAACATATCTTAGAGTAAGCAGGATTCATTCTATTTAGTCTTACTGGGGTTAAATACCATCTGGAAACCAATTTGAAGTAGTTTTCTTTTATCCTGACTGACAATGATCTCAAAATTCTCATATTCCAAATTTTTTTCCAGTCTTCTTTCTCTATCTGTACATTAAGGTCTTGGTTCCAAACTTCTCTCAAGGTGTTTAACTCCTTCATTTCTGATAATTCCCCTAGTATTTTGTATATTTTACGTGTTATTCCTTTCTCTGAATTTTCCTGTTCAGACTCAAGCGATAGTAGGAAATGTTCAAATTTTGTGCATTCTCTGATTTGATTATTTCTCTTTCCCCAGTCCTTTATCCATTTTCCTAGTTGAATATAATTTAACCATGTTAAATCACTGGGTTGCAAAATATTTTTTATATCCTGAATTGTTTTAATCTTGAGCATCCAATCCTTTAGTCTAGCTATTTTCTTAATTTTAAATAACTCCAAATAATGCTTCAAGTTGTCTGGAAAGCTTTCCAAGTCAGTAACTAAAGCCAGTGGGGATCCCTTCGGAGACAAGATTTTCCTATATGTTCTCCATGTAGCAATTAAACTATTCAATAGGGGTTGTCAATCTTTACTTTGTTTTTAACTTCCGTGAATAAAAATGTGTTTATTTCCCCCTTTATATCCAAAGACTCTTGCTCCCACCATATTAACTTCTGTGGTTTAAAAAGAATTTCCCCCAAAGAACTAAGTTGATTGGCTATATAATAATTTTTATATTGGGTATACCTATTCCTCCTTCTTTCTGAGATCTATACCATAGACTTTTATTTATTCTTGATTTTTTTCCCTGCATTACAATACCTATTTATCATGTCTTGGAGAGTTTTAATTTCCTTTTCTAAAAACTGAGCCGGTAACATTTTAAAAATAAAGTTAATTTTTGGAAGTATTTTCATTTTTATCAATGCAATTCTGCCAAACCACGATAATTTTAGTTTAGAGTAGGATAATAATTTGTTTTTCATCTCCTCTTCTAATTTCGAAATATTTCTTTCTTTAGTTTTAGTAAATTCTTTATGGAGTTCTAATCCTAGATATTTAATGCTTTTTCCCGTTTAAGTCCAGATTTTTCAATCATCTTTAAGTCATGTTTTCCATAATTGAATAATAAACTCTCTGATTTTTGCCAGTTTACACATAATCCTGTTATTTCTCCAAATTCTTCTAAATGAGTTTTTACTCTTTGAATATTCTCTATTGGGTTTACAATAGTCAAAAGAGCATCGTCCGCGAATAAACTAATTTTAGTTGCCCCATCTTTCCCTATACCTTTAATAAATTTGTCGTCCCTTATGGCATTTGCCAGGAGCTCTATAACAATACAAAAAGGACTGGAGAAAGAGGACATCCTTGTCTAGTTCCTCGGCCTAGGGTGATTTGTTCAGTCAATCCATCATTAACTATTATTGAGGAAGTGCCCGTTGAATATAGTTGATTTATTACTCCCAAAAAGGATTTCCCAAATCCCATTTTTTTAACAATATTTTTAATGTGGGCCATTGAACACAATCAAAAGCTTTATAAAGATCTAGAGATAACATCCCAGCTTTAGTAGTACTCTTACTCATTTCATAAAGAACATTCAAATTCCTTCTAATAATATTTGCCATTTGTCTACCTTTGATAAAACCACATTGATCCTCTTTAATATATTTAGCTATAAATTTATTCATTCTTTTAGCCAAAATTGCTGTGAAAATCTTAGCATCTTGATTTAATAAGGATATTGGTCTGTATGACCCAATATCCATTAAATTTTTATTAGGTTTTGGAATTAAAATAGTTAAAGAATGGGTCCAAGATCTCGGAATTTGTTCTCCATTCAAAATTTCATTATATAGCTTCTTTAATTTAGGTATTAATACTGCTTTAAAAAGTTTGTAAAATTCAGGTCCCAGAGCGTCCACTCCGGGCGTTTTATTATTCTTTAATTTGTCTATTACCTCGCTTATCTCTTGATCTGTAATAGGCTTTTCCATTTCCAGCATATCTTCCTGTTCCAAGACCCTCTTTAAATTCTTAGTGATATACCTTTCTATATCCTCCTTAGGTTTATTTTTTGTAGTATATAACAACTGATAAAACTCTTGTATAGCTGACAACTTTTCCTTCATTTGTGTGCATGTCTTACCTGAGGAGTCTTTTATAATCCCTATTGTATTCTTGTCTTGTCTTTTCTGTGCTAATCTTGCTAAAAGTTTTGAGTTCTTGTTGCTGTATTCAAAAAATTTCTTTTTAGGTACAGAAGATTCCTTTGTGTTTGTTGTAAATCTAGATCTTCTAACTCTTTTTCCTTGCTTCAATCAACCTCAATATCTTATTATCCTTAGTAAGAAAAAAATTGGGATTCTAAATCTGCTATTAGTTTTTCTAATTTTCTTTTATTGAGTTCTTCCTGTTTTTAGTTTTAATATTTTCTTTTATGATAAGGCCTCTAGCTACCGCTTTCAGGGTGTCCCATATGATTGGCGTTTGGCTACCTGCCTTTTCGTTTATATCCCAAGTTTCCAACCAATCTTTTTGACCTTTTCCAGCACTTCTGGATATTGAAATATTTTTAAATTCATTCTCCACCTTTTAGCTTCTCTATAATTTTTATTTGTTGCTAAATCAATCGACATTAAAGCATGATCAGATGTTTTTATGATCTCAATTTCGGTATTATTTATCTTGGGTATTAGGCTTTGTGAAACAAACACAAAATCTATCCTAGAATAGGTTTTGTGCACTGGTGAGTAGAAGGTGTATTTTATTTCATCTCCTTTCAGTTCTCTCCAGACATCCTTCAATCCTGTTGTATTTATAAACTTTGCTAGAGTTGTATGTCTTGTCCTCCACTCTTCCTTTTTACATACCGATTTATCTTTAATTTTATCTAAGACCATATTGAAATCCCCTGCCATTATTAAATACCCCTTTTTAACCAATTCAATCTGATCCCAAAGGAGATTGTAAAAGCGGCCTTGGTTGACGTTTGGTGCATACAGATTAACCAAAGTATAATGATCTTTCCCCATTAGAACTTGCAATATTATATATCTACCTTCTGAATCTTTTACCACATTTTCAACAACACATTCACAATTCCTTGAGATTATAATGGCAACCCCTCTTGCTTTAGATGTGCCAAAGCTTTTTTCATAAATATCAACATTTGGAATTTTTAATTCATTAATACCATCTCTTATTTGATGAGTCTCTTGCAAAAAGGCAATATCTATTTTGTGCCTTTTGATCATCGCTTCGATTCTATTTCTCTTCGAAAATGACCCCAGACCTTTCACATTCAACGTTGCTAATTTTATAAACTTTCCCATAACCTATTTCTTTTGGTTTCAATATTCTGGAATGGTCCCGTTGTGCATACAAAAGTAAAAACACCATCAATTAATAAAAAATAAACTAAAATAAATCTAACTCCACCCTAAAAACTATTCTTTTCTCCCACCCGACCAGCTATCATACTGTTTAGCATGTGCATCAAGGGGATGGGAGGGAGGAAGTTGTCCACAGACATTAGCCAGCCTAGATCTCCTTAACTCTTAAGTAGCATGTTACTGAAAATTCTATAAGTTGTTCTACCCCCCTCTAAACCACCCTCTCACCGCCACCGCCCCCCTCAAAACAAGCAAACAAACAAACAAAAACAAAAAAGGGAAGGGTGAAGAGGAGGGGGAAAGGGAAGAAAAGGGATAATAAAAAGAAAAAGAAAAAGAAACATCCCAAAAACAAAAATTAAAATTGGAAAAAAAAGAAAAAAAGAAAAAAAGAAAAAAGGGGGGAGGGGGGAAGGGAAATGGAAGGGAAAAGGGGGAGAAGAGTAAAAGAAGAAAAACAAAGGGGATGATAGGAGGTGAGAGAGGGGGAAAGAGAGAGGAGTAAGTTAAATGAGTTTCAAATATTCTTCATCTTCATCGAAGATTCCTGGAGTCGGAGTAAAAAGAGAGAAATTCACTGTCCTGATGTTGCCACTGAAGTTCCCGGGGGAGAACAGGCAGAACCTGAGTCATCCTGTATGTTCCATGCTTCAAGAAGATGTTGGCCTTCTTCTAGAGAGTAGATAGTGTGTTGAACAGAGCCTTTCCAAACTTTCAAAAATAGGGGGTGACCCCAAGAATAGCGATAGTTGTTCTTCCTTAATATGATTGTAACTGGTCTCATCGATTTACGCCAATCAGCAGTTCCTTTAGAAAAATCTTGAAAAACTTGCACAGTTGCACCTCCTCTCTTCAGAATATTAGGATTGGCTCTAATTGAAGACATAAGACGCTCTTTATTTACATAAGAAGCAAATCTTACTATCACTGGTTTTGGGGCCCTATCTCTTGACTTGCCCAGATAGTGAACTCTCTCTAAATCGTCGTCCTCTAGTTGTTTGGGCAGAAAGGAGTTAAACCAGGTTAAAACTTCCTGTTTTAATGATGCCCCCTTGTTTTGAATAACAAAATTAATCAGTTTGACGTTATGCCTCCGAGAATAATCTTCAATATAAGTCAGTTTCTTATTTATTTTCAGTAAAGCCTGCTTCTGAGAGTTAATTTGAGTTTCGTTTTCAGTTACACGTATCTCCAGATTTTTAAATTCTCCTGCCAAATTATCAAGCCGCTGGCCATTTAACTTTATTTCATGTGATAAATCTTGTTTAGTGCTTTGGAGATCCTTTGAAAGGCCATCCATTCTGCGGATCACATCCTGTTGATTAACACTCATGATGCTAGCTAGCTCCGTCCTCATTAAACGCAGTTCCTTCATGAAGTCTTGATCTGCGGGAGGAGGGGTAGTCTCCCTCTTTCCTTTCTCAGATCCTGACGCCATTTTTACCCCTCCGTCGTCTGAGGGCTGCTCGATACGCTGTAGAGCTGGGCGATTGTGTGCTGTATCAGATAATTTCCTAGTCCAACCTATAGGCTGGAGTTTCTTTTTTGCTCTCTTAGCCGGCATATAATTAGACAAAAGGTAGGTATCAAGCAGTCTAACTATTTGTAATCATCTGGTGACTTTCCAAACAGCCGGGATTCAGTTTTCTAAGCAGCCAGCGGCCAGCAGAATCAAAGCAGGCAAAACCGAAAGTAGCTCCTTTAGCTTATAAATCAAGCTTATCTAGTCTAGAAAAACACATATATTGCTTCTCCTGACACCCGAGTAATTTATTGATGCATTACTCACGGCACCACAGCATTTAAACAGTAGTTTTAAAGCTCTTTTTGGATCGCGGCACAGAGCTCTAAGATCAGGCTGCCGGCATGTCTTAGTGGGCGGGACTTCCTCCACTGCAATATAAGCTTATGGGATGCCTGTACAAAGCAAAGTGTTATACCATCCCATACCAGTTCAAGTAGTCTCTGGGCAGTTTACAGTTTTAATTACAGTATGCAGGCAACACATCCCCCCCCCTGCAAGCTGGGTACTCATTTTACCGACCTCGGAAGGATGGAAGGCTGAATCAACCATGAGTCTGCAACCTGAGATTGAACCCCAGGTCATGAGCACAGTTTTACCTGCAGCACAGGAATTTAACCACTGCATCCATGATGCTTAGGGGATTGAGGGCATTTTAGTCTAACCCCACACAACCTTTTCTTGCACCTTTTCTTTCATATAGGAAGTTCTGCCTCCACAGAATCTATTGATAGGAAAAGCACTGGGGAATAGAACCATTTCGTTCACGTTTTCTCAACTTGGCTGAGAAGAAGCACAGCTATTACAAATCTGGCTATTACAGAGACGCTCGGTAATTAATTGCTAAAGAAATGCTGACAGGTATTTGGTTGAGAGCTCTTTTCAGAGCACTTAGCGCTTAATTTATGCATTACTTGAAGCCCTATTGATTGCAGGAGCATGCAGGCACACGTTTAAAGTGTCTGGATTCCCTTCGCTGCCAAAATCTGGAACCCATTTAGCTACAGCCTTCTGAAGGAGACAAGAGAACTTGGGGATGGGGGGGGAGAGAAAAGGTTGATTGTGACAGAGATAAAGAAGAACTGACTGCATTATGTACCCTGTGCTTAAGAGAACAAAGAGATCTTAAATAGTCTACAAATGAAGAAAGAACCTAGACAGTGGTGTGAATGAAAAGGTCATCTGAATTTTCTTTTAATTTGAGTAAGATTACTTGTAATTTACACATGCCTTCAGTACTTCACTCCAAATAATCTTCTCTTGTCAGCAGAGACACTGAAATGCTCAATTAAGCAATCATGCAGGACAGGGCATCCTTAATCACACCCTGAGGTTGCTTGCTTTCTGCAGAACAAGGAATACTGGGGGCAAATTATATTATATTTAGCTAGTTATGATTAAAGATGATTAAGATGACACTCTAACTGCGGCTGCAATTTCAGCTGAACTTTTGTGGGAAGTGTACCTCTCACTGCAGCTCCAAGCAATGTCACTTTAAACAAAACATAGAAGAGTGATCCCTAGGCCTGTAACGCATTTCACCCACCCACCATCTCAACCCGGAGGGTCTGGGGCAGGCCTTATTACTAATATGACCAAGGGGCAGTTGAGATTATGGTAGGCCAACTGAGAGTGTGTGTTCTGTGCCATCATATCAGAACTGCCTTGCAGTGACTCTATTAGGGCTTTTAAGGTAAGTGAGCTACAGTATTTAAGAAGTGGTTTTACCAGCTCCACTCTCCTCCGTTGAGTTTCCATGGGTTCCATGAGCGGGGATTCGAACCCTGTTCTCCAGAATCCTAGTCCATTACTCTGTCCGCTACTTCACACTGGGATTCCCAGGCTTCCTGAAGCTGTGCAGAATCCAAACTCCTCTCAGCCTTGGAACGCTGGAAATTACTTAGGACTATGCTCGCCCTGGCTTAATTTTGAACCAGCATAGTTGCTATGTCCCTAGGCAGTGAAAGGTTTGGATCTATCATAACTCTGCACCAGCCTCTCTTCATTTCTCTCTCTCTCTCTCTCTCTCTCTCTCTCTCTCTCTCTCTCTCTCTCTCTCTCTCTCTCTCTGGTTGTATACTGACAATAAAGGTTATTATTAGTTCTACAGGCAGACCTTCTTTAGGCAGATGTCAAGATCTCAGATATCATAAAAGTATTTCTACTGATACGAGAAGATTTCTACTGACAGGCTTCTAACCCTGTTAATTGGCAAGTTATATTGATTAGAAAACAAACACACATTGGCTGCGAATACAAGGCAATGCTAGAATTATCTTCTGAATAGGTTAGAGCTATACAGGAATGAGATCATTGTTTAGAATTTGGTACCACTCTGTGTAAACATCACTAAGGTACAAATAAATATAACTGCATGCTGTCAAGGCAGTTCTGGTTTCAGGCAACCCTTTTTTGTGGGTGGAGGCTATTTAGAAGGTATTTACGCTTCTGTTCTTCTGGGAACACCCTGGAAGGGTGCAGCTTCCCCAGGGCTACATAGGCTTGCTCTTCTGGGATGAGGAATTTAACTCCCAGCTTCTGGATCCACAGCTTGATCCCTAACTCACTGAGCTAAGGAAGTAATACTAGCCAATGACGAAAGATTTGACTTGACAAAGGACTGAAATTGAACTGCATTAATATTGATTAATAAATGGTTGTACTTTCTGAGCTTAAAGTTCCTGCCATACTTGTATGAAACAGAAATACAAAAAGAGATAGGGAAAAGAAAGATTTCCAGGAAACTATGTTCCAAACTAAAACACACACATAAAACCTTGGATCTGATTAGATTTCACGAAATAGAGATGGAAAATATTTGCTTTTTGATTACAGTTCTCACAAGCCCATATCCAGCACAGATACTGGCTCTTCAAGGTGTGGAAGTGTTATTTCTGCCTCTCCCCCCCCAAAAAAAACCCACCCCAAAGTATTTCTTGTCTATAGGGAATTGATACCATAAGGGTTTTTTTCAGCCCCTACTATTTTGAGATATAAAGTGTGAGCAGATTTTTTTTTTTTTTTGTATAAGCTCTAATTGCATCATTCTTCCAGGGACCTGGTTCTTCATTGATGAAAGAGAGCACCTACAGTTATCTCGTTCTGAACCACTTGACAGTGAGATGTAGGAAGAACACTGGTAATGCATTACAAGAGACTGACTTCAAATTGAACCCAATTTCAATGGGTTTGATTACAGCAATTCACAATTGAAAACCATGTTAAGAATGAGTGCAGAAAAAACAAAAACACCCATTCTAATGTTCAAGAAGGACACAACAATTTTGGTTTGTTAATGGATTCCCAGACTTCTCCTTCTTCCCTTTTATTTGTACCCACAGGCACTGTTTTCAGTCGTGTTCCGTTTAAACGCAAGGATAGACAACTTCTGATGGTCCAGCAATGACTTGTGTCCTCCCAAGACCACAATGAACAACACTCTAGCTTCATGACCACTCCTCTTTTGCCATTGAAGCACAACCTTTCCTTTGGCCTATTTTATGCTAGAGGATGGCTTTCTTCAACAACACCAGTCCCCAGCGCGCGCCCCCACACACACACCAGGAAGTGAGATAAAATGAAGGGTGAAGCAGATGTGTTCATTCCCAGCTGGATAAAATGAGATTTAACAAATTAAGATCATGAAATCCGAGCTGGCCCAATACTTTACATTACCTATTTCGTTAAAGCACAGGTAAGGAATATGTTCAAAATGTTGTTAGATGGAAACTCCTGGGAGCTCCAGACAGCATAACAAAGCATGAAGGACAACAGGAATTAGAGCTTATCAACATCTGAAAAGCTGTGTGTCCTCCAACATTACATTAAAGGTTTGAATATTTTTAATTTATGTCAGTGGATAAGAATTAAGTTCTTTCACCTTCAAACAGCCAGGCCGAATACCCTTCAAACTAACAGTGGTCATCATGACACAATGATCAGTACAAACAGTGCTCATTATGAAATATTTCTGAAGAAATCCCCACTGTTTCATAATTTATAGCACCAATGTCAACCAACATCCAGCAAAAGAAATACTTAGTCTCTATGACAACCCAGTCCCAACTGCCTCTGAATCTAAGCTTTATATAAAAAATTGGGGGAGGGGGTGGAGAGACCCAATAATTTCTCCAAAGAACTAAGTGTCTTCTTGAACAAAAAGATTAAATATATGCTTTTATTTAAATCTCTCAGGGAAACATTTACATCTGTATATTTAGAATCTATTTAGTATTCTTTTAAAGGACTAATATTACCTTTCAAGCTTCTTAAGCTAAAATTGGATTCAAGTTATGTTCAGCTGGTAGTGATGCATCAATAACCCCAAGGGCTGAGCATGACCCTCAATAGAACTCTTCCAGCCTTTTGCTACCCATAAGGCAATATATGGATCTTTATCCCCTGGGCAGATACCTGTCTGACCAGAGCAAATCTCTACCCTCATGGGCCCATGATATACAATCAGCTTTTTGGACACTTCCATTAATGGCACTCTCTGAAAATAGAAGAACCATGCTGGATTAGTTCAAGAGCAACCCAATCCTGTTCTCCACAGTGGCCAAACACAAGCCCTTGGGAACTACCCAAGCAGGATATTGGAGATCTCTCTTCCTGTTTGCTGGCATTCTGACCTTAATAAAATAAAATAAAATAAAAACAATTATCTCCCAACCATCATGGCTACTGGGGAATTATGGAAATTGTAGATGTGCCAGGGGGGGAAATACCCTTCAAATTCTACATGTAGCCAGCATGACTATCAGACATCAAATCTTTGAATAACATTTATTTTGCAATTAAATTAAAAACTGCATGAGCTATCTGCACATTTCATGTGCAATCTGCAGTTCTTAAAAATCCTCTAGTATTTCGCTGTTGCAACAATAATAGCTTCAGTAAGGAGACAAGCATCCACACATGCCAGAAACAGAAAACATAAGAGCACCCATTAATGTGAAGTCATCTTTCTCTTGACTTACTTCTACCCTTGTCCAAAAAAAATGGTGTGCATGCTGGATCCTTCCACTACTTCTAGGGGACCTCCATTACAAGGTTCATTCTCTTATGCATGTCTACCAACCCTTGAACGGCATCACAGTGTGTTTGCACTATATTATATGCCAGAATAAGAGTGTATGCAAAATGTTTTCATTTGCCATATATCTCCTGGCACCTGCAATGTTCCTATTGTCAATGACGATCTCCATCACTGCAAGCACCACCACCCAATTCAGTCCTCCACACTCCGTGCTAGAATGCATGGCAAAATGACTACAGTATTATCTCAGATAAATCTTTTTTTAAAACTACTTTACTAACTCCATGATAGTAGGATCACCAGGTAGCAAAACATCATGGCCACATTAAAGAAAAAGCTAGAGGGAAGACATGCATCATATTCATCAGAGATAATCAGACTTACATTTTATTACTGGAGAAGAAGGTTGGAAAAAGAGTGGTACAAGAAACAATGACAAAGAAACTCCTATCCCTTAGTATACAAGGATTCTAGTAGACAAACTCCATCCAACAACACTTTGCCACTCTTTAAACTGAGCAGTGTAGCTCCATCCTTGAGCTTTGCTTAAACCCCAGTTGTACCCTGTCTATGTTTTATGCTCAAGAAGTTGGGGGACACATAGGAACATAGTCTTATTGGAGTCCAGTCGGATCTCAGAAAAGTCACATTTTGGACTACAACTTGCAAAATGCCCCAGCCATCGTGGCCATCAGCCATACTGGTTTGGCAGAGTCTATGAGAGGATCATTCCAAAAATTAGCACTGCAGATAGCTTGACAGAAAAATCTGATGAAACCTATGAAAAGGGTGACGGTCAAAAAGCATTTACACAAAACAAATCCTTACAGTTGGATCACTAGACTCCTTCCTGTTCTTGACAGAACAAAGTTATGAAGCACAGACCCTATTGTTTATTTATTAAATTAAAATTAAAAGTAATTAATTAATTAATTAATTAATATAAATTAAAAACAATTAATTATTAATTAATTATTCATTAAGTATATGTCATTATTAATTTAATTAAGCCAAGCATGGTATTTTACAATGATCTTTCATTTGGGACTCGTTTTTACATTTTATATAAAAATTGTGCTGACCCATTCACCGAATGAGAACATTATCTGTCAGATAAAAGAAAGAAGGTAAGAACAGATACCTTTATAGAAGAGCACCACAATCTTCTGAAAGGCTTTCATAAAGTGGATGTTATCATAACAATATTCCTGAACCTTCTGGAGAAGGATCAACTCTGACTGGCCTTGGGTGCTGAAAACAGCCAGCAAAGGTGCGTATTGCTAAAACAAGCAGAAAAGACGCGTTATTCAGAAACAAATGGAAAAGATCATTATCTAAAAGCTTTCTTGTTTGACATATTTGCAAACACAAGTGTTGTCATCTACTTGAGTTGGTATGCAAGGATTATCACAAGGGAGATATACAAATGTGTAAATAAATAAACTATCATTTTATAAAACTATTTCTTACATATCACACTCAAATTGGCAAGAAAGTTTAGCACAAATAGCTGCAAGTGCTTTGCTCTAGCATCATTGATTGTTCCAACAGCTCTACGTCCTAGGGCAGTGGTGGCGAACCTTCGGCACTCCAGATGTTTTGGGCCACAACTCCCAGAATTCCAAGCCTAGATTGCCAATGACAAAGGATTGTGAGAGTTGTGGTCCAAAACATCTGGAGTGCCAAAGATTCACCACCACTGTCCGAGGGATTTGAAAGGAATGAAACATATTATCATGAGGACGAGAAATCTAAGGCTTCATGTTGAAGACACCTTCTCCCCCTGATGGTTATGCAGTGCATTTAGAAGATCACAAGCTGGTCCCAGAGCATCCCCTATATCAGATGTGCCCACTGTATGAGCATCCCCTCACTTGCACACCTTCAGATGCTTAAGTGCTTGCTCTGCAACTAGTTCTTCTTTCTTGTTCCATTCCACAGCATTCATTATGCAGGTCCACAGGAGTCCAATCACTGCTGGCTCTGGCAAATCATTCCTCTTCATTTCTTCTTTCACATAAAGCACCATCTGCAAGGAGAGATTAACAAAACGTTACCTTAAAATCACTGTCTTAGAGAGAGCACCTCCTTTCTGCTACAGACTCCTGCCAACAATTATATATTTTTTTTCATGGTATTACTATAATTGTAAGTGGCCTACAGAGAAAATGGAGAGCTGAGAGGAATATAAAAAGGAAACATGGCATATTAAACTCTGAACATTTGCTTTGGTTTGATAGTATATATCTCTCCACACATTGGAAATTGGAGTATTGGGTATTTCTTGCAGCACATTGAGACTCAAGGAAATACTCAGTAAAAGAAAGGAAAAGCTATTTGTTGAAGAGCTTTAAAAAGTAATGAAACTTGAAAAAATGTGTGTCAAATAGTCTTTTGAAAGGCACTTTAAAAGTTTTTAAGTACTTAGAAAATACTTCTTGTACTCCCTAACTGTTTTCACTTAAAATTATCCTCAGTATAAAGGTACCTTCTTTCCTTGTACCTCATTACTTGCAAACTCTGGTTAGTTGGACCTTAATCATTACACAGTAAACAAGCATTTGGAGTATTGCAACATATCACATAAAAGCTGTTATCTTGGCGGTCAGAAGAAGACAAGCATCATATGAAACACACCAAGCTACTTTATCCTTTGGGAAAGACTGTGCTCAGACAGCTGGATTGCTTTTTGTGCAGAAAGTGGAATGTTGCATCTGTGACTTTTTACAAATCAACACACTGCAAATAAGGGTGTGACAAATGATATCTAATAAAAACCCATTAGGTGTTCTAAGGATTTCAATAACATAGGAACAGCTGCATTGGATCATACCAAAGCCTACCTAGTCAGGCGTTCTGTTCAGACCGTGGGCAACCAGGTGCCTATGGGGAGCACGGAAAGCAACAGAACCCCCTTATTTATCCCCACAATGACCACAAAGAGAGATACTGTTGCCAACAATGGCAAATGATTGCTAGAGGCCGGTGATTATCTGATGCCTCACTGCTCTGTTTAATCATAAGAGCATAAGAACAGCAATGGTGGATCAGGCCAAAGGCCCATCTAGTCCAGCTTCCTGTATCTCCCAGTGGCCCCATCAAATGCCTCTGGGTGCGCACGAGATTAGAGATCTGTCTCCTGCCACCACTCCCCTGCATCTGGCCCTTGAAGTACCCTGGTTTTAAGCCTGGAGATGACACATCTCCTTCATGGCTTGTAGCCTGTGATGGACTTTTCCTCCAGGAATCAGTCCAATCCCCCTTTTGAAGGCATCCAGACCAGATGCCATCACCACATCCTGTGGCAGGGAGTTCCACAGACTAACAATACACTGGGTAAAAAATATTTTCTTTTGTCTGTTCTCACTCAATTTGAGTGGATGTCCCCTAGTTCTGGTATTTTGTGTGTAAGAGAAGTGCGTCCCTCTATCCACTTTACTCATGCCCTGAATTATTTTGTACGTCTCAATCCCCTTCTAAAGCAATATGAGAGGGTAGTCATTGCTACATTTTATCTGTCTGCTCAATGACTCTGGAATTTACAGAGCTAATTTTCATGCACAAAAGTCCCTGTACGAATCCAACTGCAGAAATTAATTGCCATGACCTACAGAACAGTATTTTTCATTACGTAGCCATCCTAGTCTTAAGTGCAACATTTTGCATATTTTACATATTTTCAGCATCTATCATTTACATTTTTCACTTGCTCATTTCACCAATGAGGAGGGGGGGAATGTTTCCTCTACCTCTTTAATTGGACATTCCTGAGAGAGACGCTCCTGGAGTTCTTTTTGCAACTCTTTCCGAGTCCCCAGGGATTGCTGGACTCGAAGGAAATCGGAGAGCTCCTTGAGGCCAGCTTCAGTGAAATACTTGGCAAAATGGTCCACATTCTGTCGGTTGGGTGGAAACAGTTCCTGGAAGGAAAAGTGTTGCTTTTGGCAGAACAGATTAAAATCATTCTACAAAGGGGTACATAACTTGGGATGGGATTGGGGGTGGGGCGGCCGGGGGACATGAGAACTGGGATGACACCTTTTTGATGTGCAAAGAGACCGTAGCAGCACAAGGTTACAAACTGCCACTGGACTGAGGGAACATAAGAAGATAAGAACAGCCTTGCTGGAACAGGCCACAGCCCATCCAGTCCAGCATTCTGTCTCACACAGCTGCTCTCCATTTGCTTGAGGGTATTCCCAAGCAGATGCCTTCACCTGCTTACAATTCCCTGCAAATGACATTGAGAGATATCCTGCCTCTCTCCCCAACCCAGAGGTTGTCCTTAATAATAGCCATTGATACCCTTGTTCTCCATGAACTTCTCCAGTCCTTTCTTAAAGCTGTCAAGACTGACAGCTGTCACCACTTCTTCTGGCAGGGAGTTCCAGAGACCAGTGATCCTCTGAGTGAAAAAGTAATTTCTCTTCTCTCTGAACAGCACTTCAGGAGCCACTACACAGATTCTTATTGGGATTTTACCCCAGAGGAGATACCCATACAATCCAGCAACAAATTACAGCTAATTAACAAGATGCCAGTTGTGTGCCTGGTCATGAAGCCAAATGTCTTGCTAATTAGCTGCAGTTTGCTCTTGTGACTCATGTGATTTTTGTGCACTCCAAAATAAAATCCAGGTAGGATTCTGGTTAGCATTGAGTCCAGTTGTGCACCTGGTCAAATGTCACATCCCACCAACCCCTTTGTCAAGGAATCTGCATACCCTGCATACCACTAAGAAACAAAATGCCCATTGCTTCTTAAAAGGCCATTTGTATATGAACAAGCATCCTGTGATTGTAGCTAGCTACCATGTGCGTTAATTTAGAGAGCATTATAAGGTGCAAGAAAATGGATGAAGGGGAAGGAAAAAGAAAGAAGAAATACTTACTAACAACCTCTTGTCTAAGTTAGCTTTCCTTAAAGAGGAGGTAACTGAATTGGCATCTTTCTCTAGCATCCAAGCTTTAAAAATCTTGACAGCAAATGAGGCTGCAATGCCTAGAGGAAAATAAAAATAATGGGAGCAAGAGCATACATATGCATCAGCCCAATGCGGGCAGAGTTAGAAAGGATTTTTGTAAGAGCAGAGTTGGAAGCAATTAATAATGGTGCACACATAGATGGTAAGTAAAAGCTGTACACATGATTTTGAGTGCTCCACATATTGTTTCATGGTTTCCGTATTACAGATCCTTGCTTCATGCCATCCAAATTCATAATGTTCAAGGTGTTCACACACAACTCAGAAATCTGTTCTAGGGCAGAAAAGCAACACTTGATGTGTCTGTGTTGTGTTACCTTTGCCTATAGGAGTATTCAAAAACACGCACAAGTTCCTCAGATGATGGGTTCAGCCATGAACACCACATGAACCATCATGCAATTGCACAGCAAGAATCAGGTCTTGACACTTATATGGGACTAGAAAGATATGGCAACAACGTTGGGTTGTTCAACAGAATTTGGAATTCTTCTACTGAAATGACTCAACAGAGTATCTTAGACCACAGAAACAAGAATGAAAATTAAGAGTCAGAAAATGAGCACTACATGTCTTATTTGGGCAAATGCAGGGTGCAAGCAGCTGGGTTACCATGGTTATCATCTGTTGATAATCACTATAATGTTCCTTAGGATGCCAGACCTTCAATCTTTCTCATATAACAGGAGCACACACACACACACACACACACACACACAAAGCAGAAGCTCCACTGAGATAACAACCTTCTATTTTGATCTTAAACTGGAAGTGTTGGGGTTTTTTTCCCATTGAGCTTTGGGTTGTACCCACATCTCCTTTCCAAAACAAAACATAGTGAGGGCAAAAGATTAATCATTTTAAAAGAATTTTCTAGCTGTGGTTCTGCATGATAACCAGAGTGCTGCATTAGATCAAAATATTTGGAGGTGATGAAATGGCACCGAATTCTTTGTAAAATGGGGTCATTGGGGTCTCTTTTTCACACGAGTAATCATTCCCAGCACTAAAATTGTGATCCAAGTCATTGTAGTGGGACTCAGCTTCAAAATGATGCATGTTCATGCCCAAAAGCTCATAGTGACCTTTGGTCAGATGGCACGGTATATAAACCAAATAAATAAATAAATAAATAAATAAATAAATAAATAAATAAAAATAAATATTTTGTACACCAGAAGGCTCCCATTTGGATCAAGACCAGCTATGTACTCCACAACATCGAAATGAATGGAGACAGACCCATGCAGTCATCAGGCCATACTGGTTCCCTAGTCAACAATTCTATCTCCAATGAGAGCAAAGCTGCCCAAAGGATCACAAAGCTAGCAATGCACCATCAGAGTCAAGGGAGGAGGCGGCGGCGGGGGGGGCATATTACCTTCTTTGACAATATTGTCAGTGAAAAGGCTTGTTAAAATTGTAGCAGGGAGCGCCCCGTTGGCTAGCAAGATTCCGGTAAGCATCGCCAACTTGGTCTGCTCTGTTTCAGAAAAGGCTTTAAGAAATAACAGGAGCTGTGAGGCAGGAGAGAGACTTCATTAGCATGTCATCTGTTATTACACATCCCACACAGTGCCTGTGTTTGCACAGACTCATTAATGTTACTTATAGCCCTATAAATATGATCCCCTTTCAAAACCTAGTCTAAGGATGCAGCTTAATACTTGTATATTAATTGTGTAACATGCAGCTCTGTAATCTTCACTTTTTTTTAACTTACAAGTGAACATTAAGGCTCCTGATCTGGACAAGTTCACTGCATACAAACATGGAAGCCTTCAGCCAGTGACAAAATGGTGAGGCTCACAGGTCTACATGTTACTACAGATCAATGGTTTTTAAAATTGTAAATGGAAACTAAGGGATTCCTTAACACTCTCATTAAATTCAACTAGGGTACAAAACTGCTTCACCTTGTCTATGTCTCAAGCATAACATTTACCAGTTTTTAAATAGTTTTAAAAGACTCCTTTATTTTAATTTTACCACTAGGTAACATAGGCATGTATATATAGGACAAATTATTACTCCAGAAATCCCCTTAATTGCTCTTACCATGCAAACACAATTCATACCTTCATTCAAGTTTCCACATAAAATATTCACTAATGTACAAACCACATTAGCAAGGAGAAAATTACCACTAAATATTAAGCACATCCTGTCAAACAGCAGTGATTACACAAAGGAGGCTGCAGAATTACAGCTGACACAAATCCTGAATGGTCTAGCTGTGAGAAAATTAATCATCTAGCTTTTTAGTGAGCCAACTGCCTGGAAACCTGAAATTTTGGGTTTCAGAGAACCTCTGAAAATACAGAATTTCAAGTGTTATTTTCATTTTTGTTGACACTAACTTCAGCTTACAATGTAATATAAAACAGGTTTGAGGGGGAAAGACTATTTCAGAAACGTTTTCATTTATCCTAGAGACAGAGCTTTAAGCAGATACAACTGATTATTGGTTTACTCTATACAAAAGGCATGATGTTAGTTTTAAGAAAGGCCTCTGGGTCGCATAGGAAGACCAATCAATGTTGTCAATCTTTAAGAATAAGAACAGCATCCATTAAGGGAATTTCAGTGATTAAGGGATCTGGCTGTAGAGACAGAAATTGTGAGTTCAGTTCCCCACTGTGTCTCCTGGATAGAAGCTGGACTCCATATGTTCCCTTCAGCTCTGCCCTTCTAAGATGATGTCGATATGCAGTTAGACACAGGCAAGATCTGAAAGATTGACAGATCTTTCTTTCCTTCTCTGACAAACTATCTGTAGATCAGGAGTGAGTAACATGCTGCCAGTTTGGTACACATCTCTATATGGTTTAATAATTTAATACGATCAACAGATCAGAAACAAACAACATAGATCAGCAACATAATCACACAAGAACAGGAAAAAACAAACAAACCAACAGACATATACATAGCATGCATTCAGCACAGCTAAGGAGACATTTCCTTAGACAATTATTAAGACAGTGACCCTACCCCCAATACATATATGAATACATGCTAGTTTAAAGGTTAAGGTACCATTTTTTCACCTGCAAGCTAATGCCGCTTATATATTTATTTAAAATGTTTTTACCCTGCCTTTCTCCTAAAGAAAGGACCCAAGTCAGCTTACATCATTAAAGAAAATATCTGAAAGCTAAAAACAGTAAGTGAAACCCCACAGTTCCAGAGATGGACTTGAGAAGCCTCTGGGCCACTGGAGATTGCCCACCCAACCATGGCATTGGTCTTGGTACAAACTCTCCCTCTATGATTTACCAAAAGGGGAGACAGACACCACATCCTAACTTCATAAACTATTGAGAGATGGAAAAGAAAATGGTTTGAATACTTTGCAATTTAATAGATTACAACAGGCATGTCCAAACTTCAGCCCTCCAAATGTTTTGGACCACAACTCCCACACCCCTTTGTCATTGACAAGCTAAGCTTAGAATTCTGGGAGTTGTGGTCCAAAACATCAGGAGGGCTGAAGTTTGGACATGCCTGGATTACAAGGTGAGGTTCACTCAAGACCAAACAGGTCCTTTCTTTCATCACAGAGACCACAGTCAACAGAGCATCCCTTGATTTCCTTTAAGAAAAGGTAAGGGTGATCCTCTGGATGTTTTTGGCTTTCAAAAACCCTAGCTAGCATAAGCCAACAGTGAAGGATTAAACAAACTATGGTTCAAAACCCCCACAAAAACAAATCACCCCACTCCAATGGCCACAGTTTCCTGCTTCAGTGCACGTAAAAAGCTATTGTTCATCAGCATAAGAAAAGAAAAATGCTGTGCCTAAAAACATGTTGCCTTAGGAGAAAGACCTCTCTACCACCCTGCCACCTGTGTCCATCAGTTGAAATTGATTTCTGAGAGAAACTATGCAAGTGTGCACTCATCTGTGGAAAGTCAATACGGGTATCTCATCCTAGCTGTCCCATTTGTGCTCACTGCAGACAGAATTTGCCATGTTTACAGGCATTTTGAGGCTTAATTTATACAAGGTGACTGCCTCTCACTAGACCAGGGATGGGCAAAATGGGGGGGGCACATGTAGCCCCACATCTGCCCCTCCACACTCCTTGCCTTGCCCTCTCATGAAAACAGGACAATTAAGACAACAGTGTTGGTTTTTCAGCATCCCATATGTTAGTGGGGAGCCAGGAGGGTCTATTTTCAGAGACGCAACCTCCAATTTCTGATCACTCCTGACTATGAAAAAGTCCACACTGGGGATTAAAACAGCTGAAAGAGATAGGAAAAACAAACTAAATTGTCTCTGTGTGAATTAGAGAACATGAGGGAGTTTTGGATTTTTGGGGGAGGGGGTGGACATTAGGGAAGAACACCAGATTTATATGATGGAATATACTATTTTAGCAAAACAAGATGTCAAAGCATAGAATGTAGATCTGCTAAAACTGTTAGCACAGTTTCCTGTATGCAAGCCACTTATGACACATCTTGCTATGAAAATACAGCAGCTTTAAATGTGCATCTTGATATTTTCTAAAAAATTAATAAGACACAATCATTGGCGATGAACAAGATACTGAACTTATGGGCACCAGTCCCCCACACACACACACAAATCTCAATTCCTATGCCTAATTGCTCCACCATATTGTACTGTATTTTTGAGTAAACATTCAAAAACAAGTATGAACCACAAACACTTCCTAAAGATTCTCTTTTGATTTAGTCTTCATGTAGGATGCAGCATTTGGCAGGGGCCAAGGGTCTTGCATTCATACTTGCCACAAAGATGCCTAGCACAATATAAATAGCATCTGGTTTTCTGGCATCATGCCACTTTATGATGCATTGTATATACCTTGGGAATCATTTTTATCTGTTCAAAAGGCATTATTTGTTGCTTACTCGACTGTTAAGCCTGGCTTGAATTAGCTGCTAGGAAAAAAAAATCCGGTACTAATAAATTCAATTAAAAATTACCCAAATTGTATACAGCATCCAGGCTCACATTGCTACCATCACTCTGAATGTGTATAACAAACTGCTTTCAGAGCATTTTCCTTTCTATCACTATTCCAGTTTTGGCTATTGGCTTGATACAGGAAGGCCTCAGAACACTGGAGTGCTGCAGAACAATTACATTCTTTAATAAAACTCTGTTTCATGAATGTGAGATATTGTACGTCTGTATTCACAATTCAAAATGCCAGGAAAAGGCCAAATATTCCTGCACAATAATGTGTTTGCACTGCCAGCAGGAAAAGGGATGCCAAGCTTTACATGGCAAAGGACTGTTGGAATGTTGGTGACATCAATGGCATAAGTGAAAATGGTCTACAGGATGCTCCCTCGTTCTCACTTCTATTCTCAAAGTGATATCAAGCAAGGCAAAATCCGAAAAGCTGATTCTGTATCTCAGTTAGCCACTTCTCAGCCAAACAAAAAAACAATAGTCATTATTCAGGTCTGTCTTTCGAAAAGCGTGAATATCAGCCCACGTCCAGATACAGTGGTATCTCGACTTATGGTTGCTTCGACAACTGAATAATTTGACTTACAAACGCTGCTCTCCGCTCCGCATGACAGCTGACTTTCACAGGTCCAACATTTCAAAGTCAGCTGTTGTGCGGATCAGAGAACAGCGTTCGCTGCCCATCGCCACCTCCTCCTCCTTCTTGATTGCTTCCATCTCTCAAAACAGATCGAAGCAACCAAGAAGGAGGAGGTGGCCATTGCGCCTCCCTTCCAAACATCCAGGCTGGCCAAAGTTGCATCATTCCCAGGGGATTCCCAATTTGGTGAGCACAGCACAGACCCATTGATCTTTGGGCAGCCTGTGAGGCTTGCAAGGGAAGCAGTGGAGGTGATTTGCCGCTGCCACTTGCCTTCCAAACCGCCAGGGCTGGGCAAACATGTATAAGAGTGTTTTGGTTTACAAGCATGTTTCTGGAACGAATTATGCTCGTAAACCAAGGTATTACTGCATGAGGCATTTTAAATCTGGGGGCGTTTAGCATTGCCTATTTCTGCATTGAAGTAGATTAGCTTTTACATTTTAAAAGTTTTAAATGGAAAACCATTTGCTCTGACTCCCCCAAATTTGATGCAGAGCAAGAACAGACTGTCTGCAACATCTGTGCCAGATTTGGTGCTGATCTGAAGTTTCAAAGTTATAAGCTTTTTGTAAGGGCTGCTTCCATTTTTAAAATTGCCTTGTAGAATATTGGTTTGCTCTGCTGCACAATAACACAGATGTCATGCCATACAGCTATCATTCCAAGCTCTCAACCCTTGAGCTCCAAATTGTCTGCCACTAGGCAATCACTGGGAAAACTACATGTGTACCGTATAGATAGAGCTTGGCTTTCAGAAAATCAACATCTCCTTTTTCAGTCCCTGATGAAACTCTCACTTTTTGCAGCAGACGTTTTAAGATGTTGAATGTTCACAGCAGCACATCTAATGGCCTGGTTCCTCTAAATCAGGGGTCCTCAAAGTTTTCAACCAGCGGGCCGGTCCACCACCACCCAGACACCACTGGGGGCCGGATCACAGTCCAAAAGCAGCTGCGGAGGCTGGCTTGCTCACAAAACAGGGGGTAGGTGGGGGGTGCAATTGGTCCCAGGGGCCGGATTCAGGACCTTGGGGGCGCATCCGGCCCCGGGGCCTTAGGTTGAGGACCCCTGCTCTAAATGATTGGTTTACTGTTGCAGTAAATTTGTTTTGCATGAGAAGTTGTTCAGGCCTCAGTTTAACTTCTATTAAAAGCACACAAGTCTCATCAGCAACTTCCTATACCCTCAAGAGAGAGGGAAGAAATCTGCTCAGTTTTACAAAGTGGGTGCTAAAGTGCAGATTTTGAATCAGACCATCTAGTACTGTATAGGATTATAGTATTTCAGGGAGAAATATTTTAACCACTCTATCTGGAATTTCTTGGGATTAAACACGAGAACTTCTGTAGACAAAGCATATGCTCAATTAAATGATGACTTCCTCCCCCAACAATAACAAAAATTCAAATCAAGTACCCCTTGAAGAGCAAATATGTGGAAAAGAATGGAACTCAGTAAATCAATACTGTTAAGACCCATTAATTCAATGAGTCTTCTCTAATTTATCCTGTTTTGAGCATTCAGAGCCAACTGCCTTCCTCCCTAGGTTTAGCAATTATTTATATCCAATGAGCTAACATAAAGGGAAAGAGAAAGTGAAACAAGCATTTTACACAGAAATTTTAAATGTGTGGCATTCCAGATTACTATTCGTAATAATCCAACAAGCTTGGGCAGAGGAATATACTTCCTTAATGCATGTTCAGAAGAGAAGTTGTACCTAACCCAATTTATTTACTTAACATTGGTCAGACATTATGCATAGCCATATTGTAAAACATAGTTCTGTACATGTGCCCTGTCCATGCATATGTTATATCAAGTTGTGGTCTTGGTAGATAAAGGATAGGATACAAGGAGTGCTATACATGAACATTTTTTTCCTTATGTACAAACATCTTATTACGGTAACTTCAAAAGACATCTAAATAATAAGCTGGTTGTTGAACACTTTTTACTTCATATATAAAACATTCAGCAAATGGCAAACCTGAAGTGTTTAAAAAAAAACCTACACTCTGCATTTCTATACAAGGGTACCGCTTACCACTCCTGTGCTAAACACTACCATCAATCAAGTGGAGGAGGAAAGGAGAAAGAAGAACTTCAATGAGCATAAAATACTCCCTGTGCTTGCAACAGAATGAGTCAGGATTACTTCTAATAAATTATTGTAATTAACCGTAACATAATGCTTATGGAGTGGGAAGAGTTGCCTCTAAAGGATACTGAGCACTTAGCTTCACTAGAAGTCTTTGCTGAACTGTCACTCTGTACAAGCCGAAGAGTGTTACACTGTCCTTCTAAAGGTCACATGACTGCACGGGTTATTTCATTCATTGACCTAATCCAATAGCTAGTCTCCACAAGAATCGATGTGAATTTGGTGAGTCAATATTTATGTTCCACTGGTTCAGATGCTTAAATGAAAATTATTCCCCACTGTCACCAAAGTTGGCCTCAGTTTATCTTGCAGTTGTATGTAAACATGAAAACACGACATGGCTCACAGCTCAGTTACTAATTTCGTATGTGCCTTACAAAATAGACATTGAATAAGTTCCATTGAATAAGTTCCACTGCATAAGACTGATGACATCATCAGTCATGGTACTTATTTAAAAAAAAATCAAGCATTTTCCACTCTTGAAGTGTCAAGTAACCCCTTTCATTATCAGGACACTGCCACATTCACCTCTCATCCCTATGGAACTCATACAAACAGGACATCAATAACAATGTTTATATATAAACAACTAAGCTATATAAAATAATGTTTATATATAAATAACTAAGTTCCAGAACACAAAGGACAGAATTTTTACCTTTTTAATTTCATCTTCAAATGCCTTTTCCAAATATTTATATCTCCTGATGAGTTTATTGAAGACCTAGATACAGACAATATAAACAAGAGATAGTTTACACGACTACTCTACAATAAATCTCACATACTTTTAAAAATATATATACCGTCGTATTTATTATGTATTTTATTAAAATCTTGTTTACTTTGCAGATAGCTAATCTACAGGCATGTTTTAAAACTTCTGAATATCTATGAATGTAAAAAAAAGGATCACATTTGCCTTTCAATTTACTTCTGTTACATTCAGCTTTTGTTCCTATTACAGTGTAAACAAAGGATACCTCAAAGTAATCATTAAATCAGAAGCCAGCAGCAGAGTTGGATAATTATGCCACCCTAATGCAGAATAAGCAAAAAATAACGCCAGAGAATCCAAAAACAAGCACTAAATTGTAGTATTAAATCAAGACTTTTTATTGTAACTATTTCATGATCAGATGGCAGCAAAACTAACCAATATATTTCACATTCAATCCAAAATAAAAGCCTAATGCAGTCCGTTCATTGTCTGCATCAGCTGCCCTTGCGCGCGTGCCCCAGCCCAGGAATAATGAGGTAGAACAGTGGTCCCCAACCCCCGGTCCGCGGACCGGTGCCGGTCCGTGGACCGGTTGGCACCGGGCCGCCTGGGGAGGCCGGGGAGGCTCCTCCCCTTTTCCTCCGCCGCCCTCCTCCTCCTCCTCTTCTCTCCTGCGGGCAGCCGGAGGAGGAGTCGCCGCCGCCGGGCACGGCGCACGGGCGGGGTGGGGGGGAGCCCGGGGCTCCTGGGCGGGCGGGCCCCGCCTCCTCCTCCTGTCGGCAGCCACGGCGGCCACGGCAGCCGCCCGGGTTCGGCCGCGACTCCGCGGCCGGGCGGGCGGGGCGCCCGCCGCCGCCGCGGCCGGCTCTGCGGTCCCGGTGGCGCCCTCGGGCCGGAGACGCCACCCCCACCGGCCTCCCCCCCCCCCGCCCCGCTCGCCCGCCCGAAGGCCGCAGCCGGAGGCAAGCGGCGGCCCAGAGGGGTCCACTGAGGCGGGCGGCGGCGGCGGCCGTGGGGCACCCCCCGCCAGCCGCGGAGCCACAGCCGAACCCGGGCGGCTGCCGTGGCCGCGGCCACGGCCGCCGCGGCCCGCCTGGGTTGGGGCACCTCTGCGCCGCCGCTTGCCTCCGGCCACCGATAGGAGGAGGAGGAGGCGGGGGCCCGCCCGCCCAGGAGCCCCGGGCTCCCCGCCCGTGCGCGTGGGGGGCGCACGCCCGATGCCCCCAGCCGGCAAGCGCCGCCGCCGCCGCTGCCGCCGCGGCCCACCTCAGTTGGGGCACGTCGGGCGCCGCCGCTTGCCTCCGGCCGCCGACAGGAGGAGGAGGCGGGGGCCCGCCCGCCCAGGAGCCCCGGCTCCCCCGCCCGTGCGCGCGCGGGAGCGCACGCCCGACGCCCCAGCTGGCAAACACCGCCGCCGCCGCCGCTCCCGTGGCCCCCCAAGGTACACACGACAAGCCCCCCCGCACCTCCTCCTCCCCTTCCTCCCTCCCCCATCCCCCGCCCCCCACACCCTCCCCTGCCCCCCACGCCCCCATCTCCCCCCCCCACCCCCACCCCGGGCCACGGGAAAATAATAAACAAATACCGGTCCGTGGAGACAAAAATGTTGGGGAGCACTGAGGTAGAACACGTAGGTTGGGTTAACACTTGGCCATATTTAACGGTTTAACCTTTTAAACACTTCCCTTCTTACAAGGGGGCTTAGCGTAGTGCAAGCAGATCTGGGCCTGGACTCCTGTTTGACCTCCAGCCCATTCCTGATTTCAGCGAGTTCCTAATTCAGAAAAGTGCTGCCCACCTGTTCAGCACTCTTCCAAACTCTGTAGGATTGATAACTCCCGGGGAGCCCTCCAATCCACCTACATGAACCATGTTTGACCTGTATCTTTTTATCCCTCCTGTCTTCTCCTTCCTTTCTAAATTCTGCTACAAGGGCTGCCTTGCACCACTTGGATGCCTTACCATCCAAATTCTCCTACCTCTTGCACTGCTTTCTGGCACCAAAGTAGGTGCGTTTTTTTCTGCCTAAACTCCGGGCAGGAGAGCAAAGAATCCACGCCCTGGAGCTGCGCCCGTTTTACACAGAGGCCCTTTGATCTCACCTGAGCGTAATTTCGGAGGGCGTCATGGTCTTCTTCTGCAGTAAACACACAGTGGGTGGTCATCTTCGTCTTATCGTTGTCATCTATCCTTGTCCCACCTGGGGCTGAAAAGACACAAGTGATATGATCTCACAAACAATGACATTTTAGATATTATTTTATAGCTGCCTGGATATCTCAATGAAGTAGGTATCTGGCTGCTTTGCCAGAAGTCGATTGCCCACTTCATCATAGAAGAGCCAGTTTGTGTAGCTTTGGACACTGTTCCAGGATGCCACCGTTAAATTAATTAATTGTACTTCTATCCCACCCATCTAGTAGGGAACCATTGCTCTTAGCGCAGGGGTGTCCAAACTTCAGCCCTTCAGAGGTTTTGGACCACAATTCCCAGAATTCCAAGCCTAGATTGCCAATGACAAAGGACTGTGGGAGTTGTGGTCCAAAACATCTGGATGGCCAAAATTTTGGACACCACTGTCTTAGTGGCTTACAAAAGACAATGTAACAAAATACTCAGCCCAAAATAACATATAAGTGACATAATCATAACATCATCATAGTAATACATGGCAAAATAATATAAATCAGAATTGACCAGATGGCACACATTTATTAGAATTAATATAGCTGGCTTCATGCTTTGAATAATATACACATTACACATGTTTTCATGGAGGCATCTGCAGCTCCTTACTATGGAATAGCCTGAGATGACACTGGCTACCCCTCCTCATTCGCACTATACAAGAGACTCAAAGACTATATAATACCACACCTCATAGGCTGAACATTTTCTAGTGAAGTGGCACAATATTTTTCAGTTAGCGACTGAATGGAAAATGGACACAGAGAACTTCCCAAAGGGGGGGGAAACTTCATTAATTATGACCAATGACTGTTTCCTAGTGGCACTGCAGAATATGGTAACATCCAGTCTTGCCACCAATGTGGTGTTATGGACATTGGACAGAATCTTCCTGGCAATTTACAAGTGCATAAGTAAAACAGTGCAAGTAGTAGCAGTAAATTGCCGCTGATTAACTAAATGCTGGTAACATTCCTGGTCACATGCTCAGCCATGCAATAGACACATGACCAAGAACACAACTGGCATCTCATTCATTAGCAGCAATTTGGCCCTGTGACCTATTCACTGTGATTTCTCTTCCATAAATGTAAATTGGGTTCCCAGTCTGATGTAGCACATAGAGTGATGGACTTGGTCTATGGAGAACAGGGTTCAAATCCTTACTGAGACATGGAAATTTACTGGGTGAGGGGAAACCCTAAAAACACTCCTTAAGTATATCAGAAACATGACAGCGTAGATTATCATCAACAACAAATATGAATTGCCAATGGATCCTGGCCACTCTAGTTTTCATAAATCTCACTTAACTTCTCACTAATCAAGTTTTTATAAGTCGTTGGAGTCCAGAATGCTATCATCTTCTATAAGAAGAACATGACTTAAGACATTCTCAGCATCTAATTTTGATATGAAATATTATTTCAACTAGTTATGATAGACACAGAACAGACAAGACCAAGAAGATATGTTTACAGAATTAGTTCTGAAAAAAGTGTTGAAGTTTTCTAAGCTGCATGAGTACCTAGCATGCTGCCAGCTATCAGGATGTCAAAGAGAGTGTCAGCATAGCGGCGATAATCTAGCCTTGAGCCTGTTGTATCCAGAAACTTGGCTACAGCTTCCAGGTCGCTGCCAGCTTCGTTGAGACCTTGGACGATTGTATCCCGGAAGACCGTGGGTTCAAATTTCTCCTTTTCATCTGCAAGAAAAATCCAGTGCTCAGTTCTTTACAGTGTTTGCATGCCTACTAAGTACATTTCCCAGCCACTTTCAAGAATCCATTCTACATGCATCAAATGACCTTTTGTAAAGTGTCCTTTCCCCTTCTCAGCACATGCATTTGAATAAGAGAACATGATACATGCTGCATGCCTACTGACGTTTCTACTTCCAACCAGTCATGTCTTTAGTGCATTTAAGCTCATCATCTCTGCTGAAAGCTGAGTAATGGGGCATTTCAGAGCAATATTTTGCTAATATTAATCCCCACATCATCAAAACTGTTTAATTAGCCAGTCTGGTGCAAGGTTAATGTGTCGGACTGGGGCCAGGAGAAGTAGATTATTTTTCCTGCCTGAGCCACAAAACTCACAGAATGACTTTTGGCCAGTCATTCCCTCTCCCTCTCTGATTGGGCTATTATGAAGAGAAAGAGGGAATGATTCTGTCTGTCTGTCTATCTATCTATCTTAGACATGGGTGTTTTGTTTTGGAAGTGGTCCAGTTGTGAAACAAAAAGCAGGAGTCCAGCTGGCATTCAGAACCAGAATGAAATCAGCCAATTCCTTACCTTGCTCTGGGGTCTTGTGGGGCTAAACTCCAACAAGGAAGAAGCCTCTGACATCATCTTTCCTTCTCCCTGGTGCTGGCCAATCAGGAGCTGTGCAGAGAACTTCATCATCCTGCCTCCATGTCTGATTGGCCAGCACCACAGAGCAGGAAAGATGATGTTGCAGCCTGCTTTCTCATTGGAGCTCAGCTCCATGCCGGCACAGACCAAAGTAAGTGATTGGACCCTTGTGTGTTAGAGGGTTCCAAACAGCACCTAGGGTCATGTGGGTCATTTCAGAACCTACTAGTTCTGAAACGAATTGTCCATCCCTAATCTAGACAGACAGACATATAACTGTCTTTCTCCTCATAGGGAATCCAACATAGTTCATAAGAGATAAAACTATACAACAAAGTTTTAACAAACATAAAATATTATATAAATATCACGCAAAACCCGACAATTAAACCTATGTCTTATATTAAGATGTGAGAAAGTGGGAATCACAGTTGGTGTGCTTTCCCATCTACTGCAGGAATCTAAAGAAAGCCCTGTACCAATGGCCCTCAAGACAGTAATGTTGGATTTAAAGTTAGGGAACCTAGACAGCCTTGGGGAAGAGAAGCAGTTGGTTTTGGTGGGAAAGCAGGAGATAGAAGAGGATCCAAATTAGGAGCTGTAGGGGAAGTAGTGACTGAATGCTGGGTGAGCGAAGCGGACCAGAGAGGGGTGGAGAAGTTGATAGAAGTAGTAAAGGGAAAGTCATCAACTGGAGAATAGGTTACTTTTAGATTGCCCCGTAAGGCAGCAGAGAAAGAGTAGATAAGTTAAAAAAACATAGAAACCACTTTATTGGGACAAAATGGAAGAGACAGAAAGGCAAAGAGAAGAGCACACGTATTTTGAGAGAGACAAAAATGAGAAAACCAAAGATGCCTCACTTCCCATGGGACCAGTCCTGGGAGGAGACCCTTCCCACCACAGGTATGCAGAGCCCTGGGAAAGAAAGTCTGGGAGCAAAGCATAGGATGGGTATTTCACTGCTGAATATGGGTCCGAGCTTTACACCAGCTATTTCCCGGACTGATGCTTTGTTGCCTGTCATATCTTTGTTGAAACCCAAAGAAAAGACAACTGCATCATTTCAAATGTTCATTCAACTAGCAAAACCAATGTACATGGACAGGAGAGAAAAGAGGTGAAGTTGACAGGGATCACTGATGTGTTTAATAAACCCGTTAAGTTGGAAGAAGTGGTTGTACCTGGTGTTTTGGGAAAATACAGCGAATTGAAAGAGCAAGTGGGCTTGCCAGACACTCACATAAGATTAAAAGCCAAGACTAAAAATAGTTTTGAATATTTTAAAATATGTGTGCTGCTTTGAGCACACTGAAGAAAAGGTGGGACATCAACATAGCACATAAACCTCATCAAGACAGACAATGGAAAAGAGTGAGTGTTTCAGTATGATTAGTACACACAACACCTCGTTTCAAAAAAATAGCCTGGTGGTTGTTGCCACTTTCAAGCTACTCAATGTATCCATTCTTTTCTTATTAAACACTGCTTTGACAGGTGGGGAGAGAAGCAAAACAGAACTCAGCTAACAATATCATATAAAGATTTCTGAATTGTAACATGCATTTTCACAAACTGAAACAAGCAGACTTACCCCTCTTCCTAGTTTTGAACCGTTGGCCTGTTAGCACCGGCTTCTGATGCTTATTCATAAAATTTCTGGAATACAAGTTTAGAATATTTTAAATTCGCTAAGCATAATATAAGCTAATAAATATGCTGAATTAGCAGTAGGATAAATTAACCTTTTACATCTCTAAGTCTTGATTCCGAGAGATCACTCATAAAAAGCTGCAAGTATTGGATCTTAACAAGAAATTACTACAACTGCTACATGGACATGCTCTTCAACCATGAACCATGTCTGAATATCCGGTCTGCACTATAGTTCACGAAATAGATTTTCGTACCACTACAAAATCTAGTTAGTTTTTATTTAGTAAACGTCCTGCAGCAACACAGTTCCCCTCCTCTGCGTAACTCGAACCTTGTCTATACTTTACTCCTAAAGAAAATACTCAGTCCTGGAGTGCCCCCCTAGAACATCCTTCAGTTCTAGGGTCTAAGACTAGAAGATATGTAATAAATACTAAAAAGAACAATGTCTGCAAAGCCATGTAGGGTGTTTCTCTTTCGCCACAGTATAATTGGACCCAATATGTACTGAAAGGGAAGTACAGACAAGCACTGCCAACCACTGAGAATAACTTCCACCTTGCTTGAATTCTGGCATAAGATCAGTTCAACAAAACTTGCCCTCAAAGAAGGGCAACTGGTAAAGTAAGAAACCAAACCAGAACCCATCAGCAAGAATAAAATTCTGCCAGTCTCTCATTTCTTCGTTTGGGCTGGAAGCAAAACCTCATTGCTTCCTAAATGTTACTTTTTAAAGATCCCCCACAAAGAAACCAAACCTGATAATTGTTTTTGTTTACAAACTGGTAAGACTTGGTCCACATAAGGTAAATCAAGTGAAAAATACAAAGAACTTTGTTCATTGCATTATTACAAGTCAAGGAAAAGGTTTTTATGTATTTGTCCTAAACTATCCTCTCTCTTGGTTCGTAATGGCATTTTCCTTGGCAACTAAAACAATACAAAGCAATAGTTTGCACAGTTCAATAATTACATTTTAATTTCCCAGAGGATGCATATACAGTATCAGTATCATGGTACTGATACATCTATCATGGGTAAGGAATATTCTTGACTCTGTTGCAATAAGCAGCTAAAGTATGTCAAGGATGCTTTTTATACACAAAGGTCCCAGATTCAGGCAGATGGACCAACAAAGCCCATTTGCCTTTCCACATGACCAAAAATTCTCAAACAGTTGTCCACATTATCTTAATTTATATTAATGCATGTGCCCCTTTGTGGATAGGTAAAGACATCCCCCCCCCAGAGAAAAGCATCTCCACCCTCCAAAAAAGCACGAGCCCTCAAAAACCACTAAAATGATAGCTTTGCGAGGATTTGGTGATTTAAAGCCATGAACCAAGAGGAAAAAAGCTAACTCACCACTTGTAGCTGATTTAACAAACTGAGTTTCAGTGCAAAACAGGAGTGTCACTCCAGAGGTTATAGGACCAGAATAGGATCTGGTTTCTATATTTAGCATTAAAAAGCATCACACTCTAATCTGCTTTGGGCAGGCTTTATAAGGTAGTAGCTAAAGCCCTCCCTGGTCAAGGCATCTGAATGGGAAGGAGACAGGAGAAAGGACTAAGCAAAATGTAGCAATGCTTAGATTGCATCTTAGGCATGTCAAGGAAGAGTCTGCAATACTTATTCAGGAAACGTGTAAATTCCTACAACAAAAATGGATTCACTTCTAATTAAACTTAGAACTGTTCTGTGAGAACAACAGAAGCCACAGACTAGCAGTGTCAGGTTGTAAAAAGAAAGTGTCTCTCATATTTCACTTGAAATTATATGTAATTTATCCAGTTCATAAGAACATAAGAACATAAGAACAACCTTGCTGGAACAAGCCACAGCCCATCCAGGCTAGCATTCTGTCTCACACAGTGGCTCACCATTTGCTTCAGGGTATTCCAAGCAGATGTCTTCAACTGCTTACGATTCCCCGCAAATGGCATTGAGAGATATCCTGCCTCTCTCTCCAACCCGTAGGTCAGGCATGTCCAAACTTCGGCCCTCCTGATGTTTTGGACCACAACTCCCAGAATTCCAAGTCTGTATTTCCAATGGCAAAGGGCTGTGCGAGTTGTGGTCCAAAACATCTGGAGGGCCAAAGTTTGGACATGCCTGCCGTAGGTTGTCCTTAGGCATCCATAATGATAGCCATTGATACCTTGTTCTCCATGAACTTGTCTAATCCTTTCTTCAAGCTGACAGCTTTAAGGCTGACAGCTGTCACCACTTCTTCTGGCAGGGAGTTCCACAGAGCAGTGATCCTCTGGGTGGAAAAATACTTTATCTTATTTTTTTGAGATCTAGCACCCAATTGTTTCATGGAGTGCCCCCTAGTTCTAGTGTTGTATAATAGGAAAAAGAGTTTTTCCTTATCTACTTTGTTCACACTGTGTATGATTTTATAAACTTCAGTCAGGTCACCTCTTAGACACCGTTGTTCAAGAGTGAAGAGCCCCAGCTGTTGCAGCCTCAGGTGGTAAGGAAGGTGTTCCAGTCCCCTAATCATTCTGGTTGCCCTCCTCTGCACTTTTTTCATTTCCATAATAACCTTATGGAGGTATGGTGACCAGAACTGTACACAATACTCCAGATGGGGCCTCACCATAGATTTATAAAGAGGCAGAATGACACTTGCTGACTTATTTTCTATACCAGTGATGGTGAACCTTTAGAGACCGAGTGCCCAAACTGCACTAATTTTTTTTGCATAGTGCCAATACAGTAATTGAACCTGTATACAAGTGCCTATGAAGGGGCGATGTTGAGTGCCCACAGAAAGGGCTCCGAGTGCCACCTTTGGCACCCGTGCCATAGGTTTGCCATCACTGTTCTATACCCTTCCTAATGATTCCCAGCATTGAGTTTGCTTTTTTTACTGCTGCGACACACTGGGTTGACACTTTGAGCTGTCCACCAGGACACCAAGGTCCCTTTCCTGGTTTGTTACAGAGTTCTCACTCCATTAGTTTATAATTGTAATTGTGGGGTTTTGCCCCAATGTGCACCACTGTGCACTTACTAATGTTGAAACTCATTTGCCAATGGCTTGCCCACTCCCCCAGTGTCAAGAGATCCCTCTGGAGCTCCTCACAATCTTTCTCAGTTTTCACTACCCTGTATAATTTAGTGTTGTTTGCCAATTTGGCTACCTCACTATTTACTCCTACTTCTAGATCATTTATGAAGAGGTTGAAAAGCAGGGGTCCCAGTACTGAGCCTTGGGAGACCTCACTCTTTACCTCCCTCCACTTGGAGAAGGGTCAATTTAGTGCTACCTTCTGTTTCCTGTTCCTTAGCCAGTTGCTGATCCAGGACAAGACCTGTCCCTCAATTCCATGACTGGCAAGTTTATTCAAGAGTCTTTGGTGTGGGAACTTGTCATGTCAACTGGATATCCCTTATCCACATGCTTGTTGACACTTTCAAAAATTCCAACAGATTAGTGAGGCATGATTTGCCCTTGCAAAAGCCATGTTGGCTCTCCTTCAGCAGCACCTTTTCACCTTTTAAGATGGTTTCCATCACTTTACCTGGGACACATGTCAAACTGACCGGTTGGTAATTTCCTGAATCACCTCTAGATCCTTTTTGAAGATTGGTGTAACATTCACTACCTTCCCGACATTAGGCACAATGCCTGAGTTGAGAGAAAGATTATATCTTTTGGCTAGGACATCAGCAATTTCATTTTTAAGTTCCTTGAGAACTCATGGAGAGATGCCATCTGGTCCTGGTGAGTTGTTAGCATTTAGTTTAACAAGACATGCAAGGACCTCCTCCCTGGTTATTTCTATCTGCCTTAATTCTTCGGTTTTACTCCCTACAAAGATAGGCTCTGTTTTAGACATGGGGTCTCTGTCTTCTTCAGTTAATACTGAAGCAAAGAATTCATTGAGTCTCTGAAATCTCTGTTTCCTCTTTAATTATCTCTTGCCTTCCATTGTCATCTAATGGTCCAATAGCCTTCCTAGTTGGGTTCTTACTTCTAATGTACTTAAATAAGTCCTTGTTATATATAGTACATGCTACAGAAGAAGAAAACAAGAGAAAGTGTACATTTCCTTTTAGGCAGGCTTCCTAAGCTGGTGCCCTTACAGATGGGCTGGGATATCTCTCTCACAAGCATATTACATTAGGAATAGTAATCTGAAGCAGGTCAAGGCGAACACATCATCAGCCCTCATAAGTCACAATTAGAAGTGGAAACGTGGGACATGAGGGCTAGACCTAGGGCTTATTGAGCTTGTGGGCTCATTGGAGCAGGCTGGTTCAACATAAACAGAGATGCTTAGAGGTCAAGTTGAGGTCTGTTATGCCATTTAATGCAATGCTCATATCAAAATGGCATAAGCATCTCAAATAACTTTATTTTATTTGGCTTCGTTGTCTCTGACTTTTCTATATTGTGAAGGGGAAAGCTATTTCACGATATTCAGTAATTAATCACCTCCTCTGCTCATGCATGGAGGAACAGAGGAAGTAAAAAAAATTTTTTTGCATTGTATTAGGAAATTGTTGATACAGTATGCTGCATCATGTATACAAAATAACTTCCTTGCGGAAGCTGCCCATAGTCAAATTCACCACCCAGTACTGGCTGGCAGTGGACTTTGCTATGGGCAAGTTCCTGGAATATGTTTTCAATTTTTATTTTATTTTGTATAAATCATGCAGTGCATCAGCAATACCCTAATACAGTGTTAAAAAAATTGAAGGAGTAGAAGAAGTGTTTAATTTCCTTATAGTGTGGCCATCCTTTTAAGCTGCTTCACTTTACGTCACATTAACAGCAGAAGGCAAATTCATAGTGGTTTGTTTCCAGTGAATGTACATGCTGGAAACAAATCAAAAAGGTGCAAGAAGTTATACTCTGGGGATAAGCTGGTTTGCTCTAGCAAGGACAATAATGCCCTCAGAGCTGGCTTTAGAATGGAACCAGACTGTCCCTGCAGCAGACTAAACAGTGGATTAAATTGCCATCTAATTACCTTCCTAGACTGAGAAGCAGAGATATGGGGACAGTATTATTCTAACAAACAAACAAACAAACCAAATAAAAATCCATGCCATATGTACTTGCTTTCCAAAGCTGTTTGGCCTGTCTTACTGAAATCAATCATGTTAGAAGGGCTAAATATTCAGGTGAAACTCAAAAAATTAGAATATCATGAAAAAGTTCATTTATTTCAGTAATGCAACTTATGGGGTTCAAGTCTGGCGAGTGTGCTGGCCAATCAAGCACAGTAATCCCATAGTCATTGAACCAGGTTTGCTACTTTTGGCAGTGTGGGCAGGTGCCAAGACCTGCTGGAAAATGAGGTCAGCATCCTCATAACTCGTCTGTGGAAGGAAGCATGAAGTGCCCCAAAATCTCCTGGTAAATGGCTGTGTTGACCCTGGACTTAATGAAGCACAGTGGACCAACACCAGCAGATGTCATGGCTCCCCAGATCAACATAAACTGTGGAAACGTCACAGTGGGCTTCAAGCATCGTGCATTGTGTGCCTCTCCATTCTTCCTCCAGACTCTGGGTCCTTGGTTCCCAAATGAGATGCAAAAGTTGCTCTCATCAGAAAAGAGGACTTTGGACCACTGAGTAACAGACAAGTTCTTTGTTTTCTTTAGCCCAGGTATGATGCTTCTGATGTTGTTTGTTGTTCATGAGTGGCTTAACAAGAGGAATACAACATTTGAAGCCCATGTCCAGGATCCGTCTGTGTGCGGTGGCTCTTGATGCACTAACTCCAGCCTCCGTCCACTCCTTGTCAAAGTCCCCAACACTTTTGAATGACCTTTTCCTGACAATCCTCTCCAGGCTGCGGTCATCCCTGCTGCTTGTGCACCTTTTTCTTCCACACTTTTCCCTTCCACATAACCATCCATCCATAACTGAACCAGCCTGAGAGACCATTTAAAGGCTCAGGAAACTTTTGCAGGTGTTTTGGATTCATTAGCTGAATAGAGTAGGACACTTTGAGCCTAGAATATTGAACCTTTTCACAATATCCTAATTGTCTGAGATTAATTTGTGGTTTTCATAAACTGTAAGCCATAATCATCACAATTATAACAAATTAAGGCTTGAACTATCTTGCTTTCCATGTAATGAGTCTATCTCATATTAGTTTAACTTTTAAAGTTTCATTACTGAAAGAAATGAACTTTTGCCTGATATTCTAATTTTTTGAGTTTCACCTCAGTATAACATAGTAATAATTACCATCAAATCAATTCTGATTTACACTTGTCTATAATATGTCTACTAGAGATGTGCATTTAGATTTGGAAATATTCAGAACACAATGAATAATGCTGCATTCAGATAGCTCTGAATCTGTCCAAATCTGGTAGTTCTGAATAAGGAGGAAAAAGACAGCCTCAAACTGCTATTATGAGTCCCCAAAACAACATCTGTCACCCAGCTGGCTTGTTAAGCACTAGCACTTATGAAAAAGCAGCAGACTGCAGGGCAGGGTGACAAGGAGGTGACATAGAAAGATCTGTTCAATGTGAGACAGATATGAGTGAACCTCAGACATTTTCCAGTGGCATCTTGTGCAATCCAACTAGGGCAAGGGGCCAAAGGAGAGAGAGAGAGAGAGAGAGAGAGAGATGAAGAAGCCACCTTCCTCCCAAGCAGCCAATGAACCAGAAAAGGACAAAGTTGGCATCAGCACTCAGACTGACACTGTCAGCTGTTGTTTTTATGGTTGGGGAAGAGATTTATCAAGAACATCTCATGCTACTTTCTTTATCCATGGCACACAGAATTGCATACAGTGGACCCTTGTATAACAAACAGTTCGTATAACATAAAATTTGTACAACATAAAAAATTCCGGAGAGAGGGGAAATTTGCTTAACATAATCACCTATGGGGTGAATCTGTACAACATAAAAATGGTTGCAATTAGGGATTACTCTGCTTTCAATGCATTCCTATGGGAAATCTGTATAAAGGAAAATTTGCTTAACAATTTCATTTGCAACAAATTAATTCCTTTATACAAGATACCACTGTACTTCTTAAACTGCTGCAGTTTGTCGTTGAAATATATATTAGTTACACTTCTATCCTGCCTTTTCTCTACAAACTTCTTAATATCCTGTTTCTCCCCCCCCCTCAAAATAATCCTTTGAGGTAGGTCAAAGTGAGAGTTAACAACAGACCCAAGGTCACCTTGTCATTTTCACAGGGGTGTGCAGATGTGTAAGCCCGTGTCTCTTAAGCTCCATGCCACAATTCTAACAAGTCAAAATCAGAGCAGGCCCACTGGATCAATGGATCCTACAGAGTGGTCTCATCAAATCCCCACTGATTCATTGGGCCTACTCTAGTTGCACCTTACTTATGGATTTCAGCTATAGGCTCTCTGATTCCACGACAGCCGCACCATCATGTTCCATGTTGGCACCAGCCAGTAAAGAAGAAATCCTATCACTGAAATATGATTTCGGGTCGGGTCCCTAACCCCTGTGATAGGCGGCGGATTACTCTCTCTCTCTCTCTCTCTCTCTCTCTCTCTCTCTCTCACACACACACACACACACACACACACACACACACACACACACACACACACACACACACACACACACAGAGAGAGAGAGAGAGAGAGAGAGAGAGAGAGAGAGAGAGAGAGAGAGAGAGAGAGAGAATGTTTCCTAATTGCTTTTTAATTTACCAATTTGTTATATGTATTGCTATGTGGGGTCTTCAGGGTTTGTAACTTTTCTGTATTCTATATTGCAGGCCTGCCCAAAGGTAGACCGCGGGCTACTGGTAGCCCGTGAAGGGTTCAAAAGTAGCCCACCGGCCATCAATAAAAAAAGTGAGGGGATAACTTCTCTACCCCTCCCTCCCCATCCCAAGGACCACCACTCCCCCAGAAATGTTCTGGGTCTGCCAGCCCACTGTCTCAGCCAAGCAGGGCAGTTCAAGGGCCATGGCACATTGAAATATTTTTCCCTCCAGAACAGATTAATTGGTTTTCAATGCATTCCTATGGGAAACCACTGCTCTACTTACAAAGGTTTTTACTTATGAGAATTCGTAAGTAGAGGTTTTAGTGTAGTAGCCCTCAGGCACTTTGGGCCAGAAAAACTAGACCTTGGCCTGTTCAAAGTTGGACAGCCCTTCTATATTCTATATATCCCCATAGGCCCTAGGTTTTAACTGGCTGGATATCCCAGTAGGTTGGGAGGTTGATCCCCCACTGTGGAGAGGCCCACAATAGACAGTAACTTAGGATGAATGAAAAAGCTCTTGCTCGGTATTGAAACATGCCTCTCCCCCACATACTTAAATGCTTGCTTTTCCAAACTAGTTTGAAAGGTCTGACATGTCACGACTGTATTATTTGTGAAGTGATGCATGTTCCAAGGACCTAGTAATTTCACCAACATATTTATCCCTAAAATACACAGTGAAGAGAACGTGGATAATTAAAGGCCTGGAGAAAACATCTTTTATGGATGTACCAGCTTGATGTTTGCTAGGCAGTTATCGATGTAGTTCCAATTCAATACATTTCGCTTATAAGCTATTTTAAGTGCTCCTGACAAGTTGATCAGGAAACAGATTAAAAATTTATGCATGTGCACATAGACATGTACATGCACCTGTCCTAAACGTACTGATTAATAATGACCTGCTAAATCTGAGAGGAATTCAAAGCTGACACAAGCCGTTTTGCTGTCTGAGGTAGACCTACCTCTTGCCACCGTTTTTCACTGGGTGATCCTGGGCCAATCACTACCTTCTAGCATAGCTTTCTATAAAGGATCTCTCAGTGGTTTTGGTCATTTGGGAGTTTGATTTCTACTGTGCCTCCCAGACAGGGTTTGGACTCAATGATCCACCTCCGCAGCTTCTAGATTATACAATTATAAAGAGTGATTATATTTTGGTTGCATTTATACCCTTCCCTCCCTCCAAAATACTACTGTACTATCTGTGCTGTAGGTCAGGCAAAGGGAGTGTAACAGATGGATTTTGTGGCACTCTGTAGGGACTTCACCCAAGGTTTCCTGAGTCCTAGTCCAAAAGTAGACCCCCAATGTGAGTAGCTGAAATGTATTCCACAAGAAATAAAAGTCAAGACATGTAGAGTTAACAAGAAAATTGGAAGGAATACAGAGAAAGAAAATAGAAGAATAAAGGAATGGAGATCTTCTACAGGAAGAAATGTTTTCTCTAGACCAGAGGTTCACAACCTTCCTAATGTTGCTACCCTTTAATACAGGCATGTCCAAACTTCGGCCTTCCTAATGTTTTGGACCACAACTCTCAGAATTCTAAGCTTAGCTTGCCAATGGCAAAGGACTGTGGACGTTGTGGTCCAAAACATCTGGAGGGCTGAATTTTGGACATGCCTGCTTTAATACATTTCCTCATGTTGTGGTGACCCCTTGCCCTGCTTGGAAGAGGCCACAAGCCCCCTTTGGCAGGCCACAGGTACCATAGAGAACTTCCCTCTACAGGCACTCTCACCCAATCGCAGCCTCCGGTGTCATTGACTGACATCCCCTCCAACCTATCAAGCTGTAACTCACTTCCCCCTTCCTCCCCCTCCAGACCCAAGCCGTTTGTGCCTTTTTCTTCACTGGCTCATGGCGACCCCTGTGAAATGGTCGTTCAACCCCCAAAGGGGTCCTGGCCCCCAGGTTTAGAACCACTGCTCTAGACAAAGTCCTATGCTATTGATATGTTGGAAGAAGCAGAACTGAACTACAATCTGCATGGATCTTGCATGACAGGAAAGGGGCAGAACCCTTGACAAAATTAAAGGGGGGGGGACAAGGACAAAATATTGTGGCACTTTAAAGACTAACAAAATTGTTTCACTGGAAGTTTTTAATGGATGGAAAAACAAACAAAAAACCCACATTCCTTTTACCCAAGGACACTCGCATAACAGCCATCAGCAACAATGACTGAAGCAGCACCTGTGGTGGAGTCATCAGGTTGCCCAGCTACAAGAGATGAAGAAGAAAGGCCTTCGTTTTGTTTTGTTTTATCTCTCTCAAAAGGGGGTGGCACAAAAGAAGAGGGGGATGCAACTGATTTTTGTTCCTCCTTCTTCCTAAACAAGCAGCAGGAGCCGGGCAGGCATAGACCTGGGTAGCCCCTGCTGCTTGGACCCAAGGGACCTGGGCCTTCTCCAAGACAGAGTGGGTAGCACTGGCATTTCCTGGGGGAAGGCAGGGGCCAGGTGAGGTTCAAAATAACATAATCTCAAGCCATTAAAGGGTTTACACGGTTAATATCAGAAGCTCCATTGGGCAATGCTTCAGCAGTGAAGGCAGCTGCTACTGTATTTGTCTTATCACCACTGAGCCCCAACAAGCCACTGGAACGCTATACTCTGCACTAGTTGAAAATGCTGATCTGCGTTCAAGGGGATGCCTCGTTATATTTAATGGGTGTGCTTATATTGGGAGGGTAAATGTACCACTTGGTAATTGTTTGGTGACCATGGGATGGAAAGGGCTGAGTGAGGGGCACTGAGTGTTGGTAGGAATGATTCTGATTGGCTGACGGAAAAACAAGATAAGGAGAGGGAAGTGGCAGTATGGCCAAGAGACTGACAGGGAGAAGTGCGAGAGAGATAATGAAAAATTGTGCTGAACTAATTTAAAGCCTGGGAATAAACAATGTTCTTTTAACACTGTTCGTTTAGTAAAACCTTATTAATTCTATTCATGCTGAACAGCACTGAGTGGTAGTCCATGAAACCAGAAAAAAAGAGGAATCAATGCATAATTTACATCTTAGTAGTAAAAATAACGCAACAGTATTTTGCTCTCTCTCTCTCCCTCCCCCCCTCCCCCCCTCTCTCTCTGTGTAGGGATTCTAGGAAGTGTGCTCCAAACCAGGAACATTTCTAAGCTCTATGTCATCCATCAATAAAGTGGACTTTTGTTTCTGTGAGCGTGGATGAAAAAAAAACCCACCAAAAACAAATGCTTTAAGAAGCGTGCACACAAGGAATTGGATTTGATCTTTTCACAAAACATTGATGGTAATATGTCTGGGCCTAAGAGTATTACTAGGTCTTGCCGTCTAAGCCGGTAAATAGGATTATTTAAGTATCTTCGTAAAACAATCCAGAATCAAAGTATGTCAAAATGAAGTAAGGATATCGTGAAAATGAAATAAGTTAAAGGGGGATTGAAAAAAATCAAACAAAAATGACACTCGTCATGTTTAAAATCCAAGAATAAATAAAAATTCTCCTTTAAGTAACCTTTCTGGGATTGTAGCAATGTTTGCTTTGGATGAGGCGACACCATCTTTTTAGTCTAGTTACTTACAGTGGGACATGATATGTGTTGCAGGGAAGACAGAATATAAAAAACGTGTGCTCCAATCTGGCTCAAGAGATCTAAACATGTCAACACATTTCTGCACATAGGTAACTGAAAATAGTGCACATCCACATGCATTGCTGCAGGCCAGCTACACAACACTGCTTTCAATTCAAGTTTTAGATTCAAATACGCTGCACATTCCCAACCAGGCACAGCTCATCATAGGTAAATATCCAAGCATAAGGAGAGCTCGGTTTTATAAGGCAATTAAAACATGGGATTCATTTTGTCCTTTATTTCCCAAGCTACCAGCCAAGCATATTCTGTCTAGCAGCACATTTTGAACTAAAAACAATCTACAAAGATTAGAGTGACAGTACAGATGGCTGTCAGAAACACAGCAAAAGGAGGCTCCCTGTACTGGAACACTCAATAAGGAGACAAGTAACAGGGTTTCCATGTTCTCCTGGAAAAGTGTCTGCAAGCTCACCAAGACTGTCAATGCAGGTCAAAAGCTACTCAGCTCACTTGTTTAATTAAAAGTAAAAGACACCAGGATGTTACAGGGAAAAGTGACACTTTCCCCATAAAAAGGAGACACACAGACCCCGGCCTTCCTGCCAGGTGAAGGGTAGGGAAATAAGTTTTGGAAAGGCAGACACAGGCAACCTGCACCATGGGCACAAAAGTGTGACAGATGTCTCCCTTATTTAATGCCATGGAGCAGCATCTGAATCCGAGTTCATCTTCAAATTAAGCTCCCTACAGCCTTATCTAGAAGTTTCAGGACAGATTAATAATCCACCAGCAAAGCACTCTTCATGTGTGAAAGCAAAGAACCAATAAAGATGAATTGCCAAAAGGTGGCCCTGAATGCTGTTAAACGACCTTGCTTCAATTTTAAAAAGGAACAAATAAACCATACCTTTCAATCCAGACAAGCCACGAGGTTCAAAACCATTACAGTAGGACCCCAGTATCTGCTGGGGATTGGTTCCAGGCCTTCCCGTGGATAATGGAAACTGTGGATGAGAGAGAATACCTGCCCACCCATCTCCAAACTGCTGTTTCCTGACAGTAGCTTGCTTTATGACTGCTGTTTTGAGACAGTAGCTTGCTTTGCAGATGCTATTTGTGACAGTAGCTTGCTTTATGGCTGCTGTTTGTGACAATAGCTTGCTTTACAGCTGCTGTTTGTGACAATAGCTTGCTTTGTGGATGCTGAATTATTTAATTTTTTTCCTCTGCCAACTGTGGATAACTGAATCAGTGTATAATGAATCAGTGGATATGAGGGTCCTACTGTACTCCTATTACTGCCTCTGCTCCAACATAGAAACTCAGTGCCTCCAAACCATTATTGAGCTACTGAAAAGAACTTGTACATGCTTAAGCAAGGCAATTTGGGTTAAAAACAGAAAGTACAAACAGTTAGGAAAGCAGAGGTTCCATTTACTGGGTTTACAAAAGAGTGTGTGAATTGAAGAAGTAGAAGGAGGAGGGTTTTAAAAGGCGGGAACATATAACTATCAGATCTAAAGAGCTAGTTTATTTCAACTCAAGGCATTGACCAAGGTAAAAAGAATTTTTTATTCCAAAAACAAAACAAAACACTATTTTGGAATAGATGATTTCCTGGCACAAACTATCTGTGCAAGCCTCCCCATTTTCAGAAATAGTTTGGGGATGGCAGAGAAATATCAATGCAAAGGCCTTTTAGATTTATCTGCTTGTTTACTGATCTTCTTTATAAGCTAATTTTCTTCCATTTTCAAGAGGAAGACAAATAAAGGTAGCAGACAAAGTCTGACTTACTTGCTCACTTGTTTATCCCAGATTTCTAAAGGGTTTTTAACCACATAAAAGTCAAACAGCACTTTAAAAAATAAAGCAATCCATTTAACTTTTCACAGACACGCTTGTCCAAATGAGACGCACTGCAGCAAATGAGCGCAGGTATGCCGCCAACCTGTGTTTTCTTATTTTGGCATCTTCACTGGACGGAATAAGTTAGTCTTTGAAACCTCTTCTCTGCATCTCAGAAGAGAGAAATTTGCATAAATTCCTTCCTTGCCATAGCTTTTCCCCAATCCATTTTCAAAGCCATTTTTTAAAAAAGAGTTAATGCACATCTTTCAAACTAGGAGCTTCTGCAAAGGAAATGACTTGCCCATAGGATAGTACTGTAGTACTTAGTTCCACTGCCTGCAACAAAGGCCAACGTTAAATAATACAAGCTTCCTAGAGAGATTTTAAAAAGAACGGAAAGAAGGGGGAAAGAAAGGCACAAATCTCAGCGAGTTCAATTCGGAATTGTGTGGTCAGTGGGGGAAAATAACCCTAAGAAATAGTGCTGAACCAGCTTTTTTGCCTCTTTTACTACCAGTCTATAATCTTTTTCGGACCCAGTGTTCAACTTACTGGGGCTCCAATCTACACAGTTATCTAGGAGCAGACCCCTTTGACCCCAGTAAAGCTTAATTCTGAATGGCTTGTATCTCTTCCGTTTCCCAACATTCAGCCTGCCTAAAGCCCTCCCCTGCATCACCCCTCTCTCTCAAATTCCAAGCATGAACATTTCCCTATTAAGATCTGTCTGCTAACTTGACTTAAGAGTAATCTGCCTTTATCCACTACCCAGACATAGCAGCCAAGGTGACCAAGTTCACAGGTCTTTGTCTGCTCTCAAATTCTGCCATCATGGCACACTGAAATCATTATAATCCATTTATGGCCTGATAGCTTTAGCAAACACTTAGCGGAAAAACTGCTGTCATAAAACCCTTTGAAGTTCTGACAGATACAGAAAACTTACGGGGCGGGGGCGGGGTATAATTCCTGCTAAGCATCCTTGTAAATATATTTTCCTTGCTACCCTTCTCATACTTCCAGAGGCCAAGGTTTGAGCCTGGGGAGATCCACTTATATACCCTCTTTACATTGAATCAAGTAATTGATGCATATGTATAGGAAGGAAGAAGAAACAGTAGGTGCTATATCACTTCCCTCTGCCCAGCCCTGCAAGTAAGCAGGTTATTAGAGAAAAGTCCAAAAGGAAATAAGTCTCCTCTTTTTCTATTTTGTAGATGGGTAAATTTTTCTGGGTTTATGTCCAAGGCTGAATTTCAATGCCATTAGTTAAGAGCATGCTTTTAAGTTTCCTACAATTCTCCTGCAGGAGAAATAACAATCAATATGCTCCTGTCCGCTCAAACATCAGCATTAGAGGAACTCAGAATCAGAGAACCATAGAGTGGGAAGTGTCCTAGAAGGCCATCAAGTCCAAACCCCCTGCTCCATACAGAAATCCAAATCAAAGTACAGTAATACCTTGGTTTAAGAGTATCTTGGTTTAAGAGCATTTTGCAAGACAAGCAAACATTTCTTCTAAATTTTGCCTGGATTAACAAGCAATGTCTTGCAATACAGGCACTAAAGCAGGTCACATTGGCTCTAACAAGTGAGCCAGTGATGGTGCTCTCGCTCGCTCGTGCGCTGGATTGTGGGTGACTGTCTGAATGTTCCGTCTCAAGCAGCCTCCAAAGCAGAGGGAGGAGAGAGGAATGGAGGTCTCCCTTGCACCAGCCAGGAACATTTTTCAACGGGGAATGCAGGTTAGGGTTTTATTTTTCTTTATGTTTTTATTTTTTTTCAATGTCCTTTCTTATTTTTCAAACCATTTCTAGTCATGGGGCAGCTAGTCAAATGTGTATATAGCTACACGTTGCATTCTATTATTGTCCCATTTTAAAAAAAAACAGAGTAAAATCCAGTGGTTAGTCTCAAGCAGAGCAGATTCAGCAGCTAGGTACCTAAACTATGGTGCGGACGTGGACTTCTAGCCAACTTTTGTGAGTTCTGGCATTTTTGTGTGTGTGCAGTAGGTGGTCTATAGGACCCCAGAATGAATCATCTAAGTTTCCATTATTTCTTATGGGGAAATTTGCTTTGCTATAAGAGGATTTTTTACAAGCATGTTTTCAAAACAGATTATGCTCGTAAACCAAAGTATTACTGCAGATCTAACAGATGGTTGTCTAATTTTATCTTAAATGTCTCGAGCATTAGAGCAGTAACCACCTCCTGAGGTAGTTGGTTACAATGCCATACTGCTTTAACAGTTAAGAAGTTTCTTCTTCTTCTCATATTCAGACTAAATCTGGGTTCCCTTCCCTTAAGCCTATTATTATGTGTCTTGCTTTCTGGAATTACTGAGAACAGATCCTTCCCCTCCTTTGTACGACTGTATTTCAAGTATTTGAACAGTGCTATCATGTCTCCCCCTCAGTCTTTTTTCTCTCTAGACTTAACATGCCCAGCTTCTTCAGTCTGTCCTCCAAGGACTTGGTGTCCAGGCTCCTGATCATCTTTGTTGACGTCCTCTGAACTTGTCCCAGTCTGCTGGCATCCTTCCTAGAGTGTGGCGTCCAAAACTGGACAGAGCACTCAAGATGGAGCCTGGACAGTGCCAAATAGAGAGGAGCTAATACCTCTTGAGACTTGGAAACTATGCCTCTGTTAATGCAGCCCAAAATAGCACTGGCCTTTTTTGAAGCTTCACCACACTGCTGGCTCCTCATATTCAGCTGATTATTTACAACAAGGCCAAGATCCTTCTTGCTTGTAGTGTTACTGAGCCAAGTATCCCCTATCTTGTAACTGTCCATTTGGTTCTTACGTCTTCAGATATTGCAAACCATAACAGTACGACAGGGGAAACAATTTTTTCACGAGGGCCCTGTCAGTGGAATGCCTTCCCTGTCTGGCACCCACACCACACAGTTTTGGTAAAAAGGTAAGGACTTCCACTACCAGCAGAAACTTTGCTCTTGATCTCTTGCTTTTCCTGCTTGAAATTTACAACTGGCACTAAATATCCTGGTATTTTAACAGTTCAAATGCCAGATTGGCTGCCTGACTCTTAAAATGGAATGGCAACAATTTCGTGTGGGCCTATGGCACTTATTTGCAGCTGCATCTTGCTGTGTTCTGTGGAACTTGCTCAACAAATATGAGCACAAGTAAGTGTGAAGCACACGTCAGAGTAATTCTAGTCAGGTGCAAAACCGATCTCCAGGAATACACAGAACAGAAGAACAGCCTTTTTGATGTGCAAAGAGACCGTAGCAACACAAGGTTACAAACTGCCACTGGATTGAGGGAACATAAGAACAGCCTTGCTGGAACAGGCCATAGCCCATCCAGTCCAGCATTCTGTCTCACACAGTGGCTCACCATTTGCTTCAGGGTATTCCCAAGCAGATGTCTTCACCTGCTTATGATTCCCCACAAATAGCATTGGGAGATATCCTGCCTATCTCTCCAACCCGGAGGTTGTCCTTGGGCATCCATAATGATAGCCAATGATACCCTTGTTCTCCATGAACTTGTCCAAACCTTTCTTAAAGCTGTCAAGGCTGACAGCTGTCACCACTTCTTCTGGCAGACTTTGGGGATGTAAAGCTTTTTTAAAAAGCAGCAAAGCAATAAAAGTTGAAGCAGTACTAGGGGAAAGTCTGTATTAAGTTTTAACTGAGACCACCTAACATGGGACATTTTGTCTCCTCTTCCCCCCACCCCCACCCCCATGTGCACTGGTTTCATCTATACAAGAAAATGAACATTCACGTCCCTCTTCGCACTTGAAGTCATAAACTTAATATCGGTCGCTGACTCTGGAGGTTGGAAGCTCGATTTCCCCACTGTGTCCCCTTGACAGGGGATGGACTCAGTAACCCATAGAATCTCTTCCAGCTCCAGATTAATATTATTATTAACGCCATCTTCAGCTAGAACAGATGTTTCACTCCTGCGTTATCTTATTTTCTAATATATCACAAGGAAACTCTCCTTGCCATGAAGCCAAGGTTCTGCTATTTATTTAGATCTTGTTTCTGAAAGTATGTATTTTGAGATTCAACAGGCCTTGGCTTCAGTCCTAAGGTGCACTGAGGGCAAATCCCCCCTTCTTTTTTCATTCTCTGAGCAACCTTTTCCCATCCTAAAAAGTTCAGAAGGCCTCCTTCAACCCTCCATACAGGACTTTCAGAGTGGCCAAAAAAGGAGGCATTAGCTGGGAATTCTCCTAAACTGGATATCCTAACTTAACTTCAGGATCCAAGCCACTACAACATGAGCTCATTTCACACAATGCTTCCTGGTTGTGATTATTTAAAAGAAATATGTAACATATGTATTAACTATACTCTGCTGTTCCAGAATAAAGATGTTTGTCAAAGAGAATGAAAGGTTTGCTTTTGTTTTTTACCGCAGGTCTCATTAATACACTGACTTTGAAAACAAGAAAATGTGCATCTGAGTCACTGTGGATTTTGTACATGGTTGTGTTAAATTCATATTTCATTTTAGAGGAGGTAGTTGGCACTAGTAAGAGAAATATGCAGTCATGCAATATTTAAAAATCAGGTGGCATAACTTTTCAGCTAACTAAGCAGTTAGCCTTCATAGGACAGGTTTCTGTATTTGCAATCTTGTCATCCAAATTCTGATATTCAGATGCTGGTACCCTGCAACCAGAGATGTAGCTTAGTACTTGAGGCAGGTGGAGTAGTGATATGCCCCTTTATGAATCCTTCCTGACAGTGATAACTTTATTTGTGCAAGACAGGGAATGACCTCCTCCAAAACACCTCCTTGCCTTTGATATAGGACAAATACAAGAGATTCAGTAACAAAGTACATGTCATTCGAAATCAACATGAAAGACCCAAGACTCTGATCTCAAGTACCTTAGGAAGTTCCATCCACTGAAACCAATCACTCTTTCTTGCAGATTCAGCATCTTCTTTGCTCTTCCTTCCCATACCTTCCTAAATTATTACCTTACGGTTTTTCTGCACATTCATTTACCCTCAGATACTATATTAAAACATCAGAAATGTGTGCCTTCAAAAATGAGAGTCAAAACCACAACACCTGATACAGGATGTGCAGCCCATTTTAAGATTACACTGTTTCCTGTGTTGCTTTGTTTTAATTTTTCAGATAACATACTTTTCTATTTATGTAAAAGGAAAATAACAATGACTGTGCAACATCCAAATTCCCAATTATGAGAGCAATTTAAATGCTCTCATTAAATGGCCAAATAATGGTCAGAATCCTATTGCCATTCATATAGGTTTTCCATAGCTTGCCACGGTTAATTGATGAGGTGCTGGAGCATCTCTCAACTATATTGTCATGACTGGGACATATGCCTTCACCTTGTCAATTAGCAGCAGTAAGTTATGCACACATTTATTTATTTAACTCCCGTATTCCCAGAGGAACTCTGGGTGGTTAACAAGGGAAAACAAAGCAAGTATAAAACCCAATACAGTAACCCCCTGCCTATCGCGGGGGTTAGGAACCCACCCGACCCGTGATACATGAAAATCCGTGATATGCGGAAACGGGTCGGGTGGGGGCGGGGGCAATCAGAGGGGCTGGTGGGGAGCGATGTGATCGATCCCCGCCGCCGCCCCATGCGGCTCCAAGGCCTCCTTGAGGGGGTGGGGGGTGGCGGGGAGCGATGCGATCGCTCCCTGCCGCCCCGCCCCCCAGGTACTGTGATCCCGCAATATAGTGGGATGGCAGTACCTGAACCGCGAAATGGCGGGGGGTGACTGTACAGCAATCAACAAAGGAATCAAAAGGAATTAAAAGGGAAGAGGAAAAACCGCCAAGATAATTGTCAGAGTCATCGGCAACGAGGCAACAAAAAACAATAATTAAAGGTCACCAAATGCCTCCCAAAAAGCAAGGTTTTGAGTGCTTTTTAAAAGGTGGGCAGGGACTGTGCAAGGCACAGCTCACTCAGAAGTTGGTTCCAAAGCGAGGGGCCAGCCACAGAGAAGGCACGGTTTTAGGTTACTGATTTCCATGCCTCCCTGGTCGTGACCACTTGGAGTGAGAGTGCCTGTGACATTCTAGTGGGCTGGGCCTCAGTTGATCTTTGGAAGATACGCTCAGATTATATACACATTATAAAAACACGCGCAGGATTCTAGATACAGGACTAGGTTCTAGCTCTGACTGTGGACAAAGTAAGTGCCAGTATGGTGTACTGGCTGGAATGTTGGATTAAGATGGGACACCTGGGTTCAAGCTCTCACTCGGCCTTGAAGCTGACTCAGTGATTTTGAGCCATCTATTATCTCTGTTTGACCTTCCTCAAAGGACAAAGCAGGAAAGGGTAGCTATGAGCTTGTGTGAGGAAAGACAGGAGAGAAACATAAGAACAAATAAAGACTGCAGGTTCTGCCTCACACACTATGTAAAGGTAGAAGGAAAAGATGGCACAGTCCTCCATGTTAGACTTCCATAGACTACTCTGATTCAGATGCAGGTTACAGTTACAGACCATGCTACAGTTCTGGACCTCTGAAATTACTAAATGTCAAGTTTTCCATAACAGTTAGAATATTACATTTCTGGAGAGGTTATGCTATCAGGCATCTTAAACTTCACACAGCTGAAGGCTCCAGTGCATCTTATGCTGGTACTGTACTTCACTGTGTTGTGACCTGTTTTACTCTACTGTTTTGTATTTCAAAGATGACTGCAGTGACCTTGGTCAAGACTCCCACCACAAACACAGTTGTCACAGTACAGTATGACAAAGCAGTGAGTACACTAAAAATGCTTCACCCTTCTTGAGTGGGGAAGAGTGTTGTTTTAGAAGGTGAGCTCCCTTCCAACGAGGACAGGCATGTCCAAACTTTGCTCCTCCAGATGTTTTGGACCACAACTCCCACAGTCCTTTGTCAATGGCAGCCTAAGCTTAGAATTCTGGGAGTTGTGGTCCAAAACATCAGGAGGCCCGAAGTTGAGACATGCCTGAACTAGGACATTTGTTCAGTAATGGCTGAACATTCTCTAGCACAGGATTTTTATTTTGTTTTTATGGAATACCTTCTTCCAATTCTTTGTTGCTGTCACATGCCATCAGATCACTTACAATGTGCAGGAACCCTAACAAAGGTAGTCCATGCACTTAAGATGTAGCTTATGATGCTATCACCACTACTACCCATGATATTCAAAAATAAATCCCTTGGTATCCTAGTCCAATATTCTATCCTTTACATCAGTGCTCCCCAACCTTTTTATCACCGTGGACATGATATTCAAAAATAAATCCCTTGGTATCCTAGTCCAATATTCTATCCTTTACAACTTCCTTGCATTCCCAGGGCCACATTTGACATGAGGCCTCCCTCCTCCCTCCTTAATTCTTTCTTTCTTTCCCTTTTCTTTCTCCCTCCCTCCCTTCTTTCTTTCTTTCTTTCTTTTTCTTTCTTTCTCTTTTCTTTCTCCCTCCCTCCCCCTCTCCCTTCTTTCTTTTCTTTCTCTCTTTCCCTTCTTCCCTCTTTCTTTCTTTCCTCCCATCCCTTCTTTCTTTTTTCTTTATTTCTCTCCCTCTCCCTCTCTCTCTTTCCTTCCTTCCTTCCCTCCCACTCTACCTCCTTCCTTCCCTTCTTTCTTTCCTTCCTTCCTCATTTTCTTTTTTCTTTTTTCTTTCTTTCTTTCTTTCTTTCTTTCTTTCTTTCTTTCTCCCTCCCTCCTCCTCTCCTTCCTTCCCTCCCACTCTCCTTTCTTCTTCTTTCCCCCTTTTTTTCTTTCTTCCTCTCTCCTCTCCTCTCCCTTCTTTCTAACTCACTCCTTCTCTCCATTTCTTTTTCTTTCCCTCCCTCCTTCCTTTACTTACGTACTTTCTTCCTCCCTCCTTCTCCCTCCTCCTTCTTTCTTTCTTTCTTTCTTTGTTCCTTCCTCTTCCTCTCCTTCCTTCCTTCCTCCCTCCCTTCCTTCCTTCCTTCCTTTCTCCCTTCTTTCTTTTTCTTTCTCTCTCTCCCTTCCTCCTTCTCCCCCTTTCTTTCTTTCTTTCTTTCTTTCTTTCTTTCTTTCTTTCTTTCTTTCTTTCTTTCTTTCTTTCTTTCTTTCTCCCTCCCTCCCTCCTTACTTTTTCTTTCTTTCTTTCTGGCGGGGGCGACAGGTCGCAGCGGCGGCAGCGATGGTGAGATGGGGGCGATGCGGGGCGATGGTGGGGGTGTCGCGGCGGCGGGACGGGCAATTGCGGGGGTTGCGGCGGCGCGGCAGGACGGGGCGGTGCGGTGGCGGCGGTGGGACAGGGGCGAAGGCGGCGGGGGACGGGGCGAAGCGGCAGCGGCGGCGGGAGGGGTCGCGGCGGCGGCGGCGGCACAACGGGGCGATTGAGGTGGGTGGCGGGATGGGGCGATTGCGGCGCGGCGGCGCGGGGGCGCGGCGGCGCAGGACGGGCGGCGCGGCGGCGGCGGACGGGGCGATTGGTGCGGCGGCAGCGGACGGGGCGACAGGCGGTGCGGCGGGGAGCGGCAGCGGCAGGACGGGCAGGGCGATCGGCGGCGCGGACACTTTCAAAATAACCAGAGGTGCAATTCATTTCCCCTTAACAGGCATTATCACGGGAAAATAAATGAGATAGCCACTCAATCTACACATGACTGAGTTGGCAGGATTACGGTGATAACATGTTATTTATTTATTTATTTATTTATACAGCTTATATACCGCCCGTCTTCCTGGAAGGAACTCCGGGCGGTTTACAATGGGTGTACAAAACAACAGATTATAAAACAACAACTGAAATAAGTAAAACTAAACTAATAAACTAAAGAAAAAAATGCAGACAAAACAGCAGCAACAGATGGCGGGACTAGGGGGGGGGAAGCCCTATTTGGGTCACCCAAATGCCTCCCGGAAGAGAAGGGTTTTCAGCGCCTTCCAGAAGGCAGGCAGGGACTCTGCTAGGAGCACTTCTGCTGGTAAGTGATTCCATAAAGTTGGGCCAGCCACAGAGAAGGCTCGGGTACGGGTGGAGGTTCTCCGAGACTCCCTGGGCGTGGCCACACGCAGCATGTGCGCCCGCGATGACCTAGTCGGACGGGCCGAAGTTGATCGCTGGTCGATCCGCTCTGTCAGGTAGCCAGGTCCTAGGCCATGGAGGGTTTTGTAAACCATGTTGGATTCCAGTATAGTCATAATCAGAGTGAACCCATTGAGAGCATGACTAACTTTAGTCCCATCAATTTGAGTGGGAGTACTCAAAGTATGACTAAGCCTGGATCCCACCCAGTGTGTATATTTATCAACTTATAGATAGAATTAGCATCTGTGGCAAGACCATGCTGACATTTGCCAAATAAAAGACTGCTTGCCATCAATAGCAACCTACAATAATTTATAAAATATTATCCTTCAGTGTTCAGAAGCAGTTATTTTCTTGTATGCCTCTAAAAGAAATTATGGAAGGACAGGGAGCAAAGTTTATGCAATGTAGGTAGTTACACAGCATGGGAAAGCTAGAGCAATAGCAGGCGTTGGATTTATCTATAGGGGCAAAATGTCTCCTGCCACCCATTCTACACAGGGAAAGGGTTGGCAGAACAGATCCTCAGAGTAGTCCAAAGAAGAAAGAAAACTGCTGATGCCAATTTTATCTCTTTACCCCACAACTTCTGTTCAGGTCAGGCATGCTGGTCCAATCCAGACGTCTGCAGTCTGGTATCTGTTATCTTTCCTGTCCTGTCCAGGGCAAACCGGATTACCAATTGCATAATCTCAAATTAGGAAAGGATGATCCAGTTCACAGATTAACATTTCCACTCCCTCAAAGACTCAGCATTAAATCATCCCATAGTTGCCATTTCATAAATTAATGAATCAAAAATTGTAATGGTTTGAGAACTGCTACAGAAAATAACATGAATTCAAAATACATATGTACATGTACAGAATTACAATTATAAATGTAGTTGTGTATTTTGCCAACCTACTTTTCCCCATCTTAAATGCCATACACAGTCAAGAATATATTATTACTTTTGATTTTGATTTCCATTGTTACAATGATTTTTAGAGACTATTCAGTGCAGGGTGTGTTATCTAATCATGAGATGTTAGAGATAATCCCAATTATCCACTTGAAAGACTGCATTTCTCTCTAAAGGCCATCTGATCATGCCACAGGCATAAGGAAATCAAAAGTATAAAAAAGAGTTTTATAACCATTTGTAAGTGAGGGGGGGAGTTGAATTTGTTTAGAATCTAAACAACCACTCATGAATACAATGAACCCTCTATAGTTGTAAATAATATACCCGAAAAAATGTTATGATGACCTTTTTCTAGTAATCTTGGATATTTACCTGCCTGGATAGAGAACAAAAATATTTAGAGATCATGTGAGTAAGGAAAAACAGGTGGATTTGAAAGCAGAAAAGACTTTGCAGGCATCGGGGTGGTGGTTTCTGCTTTGCCTCAGATACTTAAATCATTCTGAGCAGTCAATTAGATACATAAAATGCTGTTAGATACATAAAAGGCTCACTGTTTGTACTAAGGCAAAATTTCCACCACCTCTAGCACAAGGGAATAGTAACTACAGTATTCAACATTTTTGCACATGTTGACACACTGTATCATAAAGGGAAATCCTTAGAGCAGTGATGGCGAACCTTTTAGAGACCAAGTGCCCAAACTGCGACTCAAAACCCGCCAATTATTCACAAAGTGCCAACACAGCAAATTAACCTGAATACAGGTGGCTGTGAAGGGGTGATGTGAGGTGCCCGCAGAATGGGCTCCGAGTTCAATCTTTGGCACCTGTGCCATAGGTTCGCCAACATTGCCTTAGAGGTGCAGTTCTCAGTGCTAATAGAGGCCTGCAGCCGGCTATTGCATACCTGCGAGGATATAATATGCTGATGAGATATTATGCGCATAATGAGGATAATGAAAAGACAACGCAAGGATAGGTTACAGCCTTGACCCCTTAAGCCAGAAAATGTGGTGAAAACCAAATTGGGTGGTGGTGGTGGTTAGTTGGTTTGTTTTGCTTTTTTACTGAGAAGGCTATTCACACTCTACACATATGATTGTGTTCCCAGTAATATGATCATTAAGTTTGTGGACGATACAGCTGTGGTTGGTCTGATTACTGTTGGGGAGGGGGAGTCAGCTTATAGGAAGGAGGTAGAAATGCTGATGGAATGGTGTAGAGAAAATAATTTATTCCTCAATGTAAAAACAAGAGATCATTGTGGCTTTCAGGAAATGCAAATTAAACATCCAGCCACTTATTATTGATGGAAATTGTTTGGAACAGGTTTCGGTGGTTTGTTTTTTGGGAATGAAGCTGAGAGAGGACTTGACGTGGGGAGCAAACACCAAAGATCTGATAAAGAGAACACAGCAGAGATTGTACTTCTTGAGAATTCTCAGAAGGAAAAATCTTTCAAAAGATCTGCTGCTGGCTTTCTACCACTGCACCATAGAGAGTGTGTTAACCTATGGTCTCTGTGTGTGGTTTGGGAGTTGTACAGCTAGGGAAAGGGTAATGCTGCCCAAAGTTGTTAAGATTGCGAAGAGGATAATTGGGTGTACACTTCCTACTTTAGATTAATTGTATGGCTCCAGGTGTTATAAGAAAGCCGTAAAGATTGTGCAGGATTGCACATACCATGGAAATGACCGTTTGCAGCTTCTGCCTTCTAGAAGGAGGTATAGGGCCATTAAAACTAGAACCAGCCGCTTGAGAAATAGTTTTTATTCGAAAGCTGTTATGGCTTTAAATGCAGGGAAGTGTATGTTCTGAGGGAGTTTTATGTATAAATGCAGGGTGGGGTATGTTTGTGGTATATTCTTCTGTATGGAAGTTCCTGATGTAGACCTTTTAAATTCCATTTTCTTTTAATTTCATTGTTCTGTATAGGAAAATGACAATAAAGTTTTTTTCTTATCATCTTATCTTATCTTATCTTATCTTATTATTGGCCCCTAACAGTATTACAGTACATTTCCTTGTTCTACTCTAAGCAGAAACCAGCCTGACCCATACTAGCAGGTCCCTCTTCTTGGATGCTTAGCATTACATTCCACCCAAAAGCATTTTAAGATGGAAGCACCACTGTAAAGGAGCATGCAAGAATATCAAAATGAAAAAAATGAATTTGGAAGTGTCAGCACATTTAGCAGGAGCCAGGGAACATAATAATGGAGCTTATTATTTAATGTCAGGGTTCCCATAGGTTAAAACCGCATTTAAATTAAATCATTTTAATGTAGTTTAGTTACATAAAGTAGTTGGAAGCAGCATTCAGAAAGCACACTGCTTCACAAATCATAGATGGCAAATGGAAATTACAATAATCCTCATCTGAAAGAACAGCAGCAAAAGACTCTCCATTTATCTCACTGGTCCATGTAATTTACTCAAATTGCAGCCCAGAAACTACTCAATCCAAATAGGAAACATAAAAAATCAGCTAAATCTCACTGAAAGCTACAGGCCAGTGTCTTCTGCTGTACAGTATTATTAAAACCAGTGAGGAACTTCATTTAAAAATGTTCTTAACTGCATTTAAGCACCCAGTTGCCCTCCGCTTTTTTAAAAAAATTCTTCTGGTGAAAGAAGTCAAAGCTGCATTCACTTTTTAAGAATAACTCAGTTCTCCCAATTTGAATTTAAATGGAAAATAGGCAAGGAGGGGAATCAACCTGCTTGAGTGATAGGGAGGTTTACAAGACACCTGTTACCAACTAGTAGACCAATGAATCCATAAATCTCGGCTGGCTTGCTAAACAGACCATTTTGAGTCATTTGTCTTGATGTATTTCCAGATTTGATAGGGTTGTTGTTTTTTTAAAGGAAACGTGTAAATCTGTGCCAGTCTTCTCAGAAACAACTCTTCTTCTAGTTACCAGCTCGGGCAATGCAGCTCAAATCTCCGGGCAAGGGGAAAACAACGCTCTCCCAAGAAGCGAGGCCGCCCTGAGACATCAGACTGGCTCAGGGCTTTCTGAACTCCAATGGCGCCCGGGTATCAAAACAAAACAACACAACGCGCAGAGCGGCCCTTCCTGCTGCTTCCCTCCAGAGACGGGCATCAGGGGCGCAGAACTGAGCACCCACGGGGGTCGCATCCTGAGCAGCTCTGCAGCCAGAATGCCATCATCGGGAGAGACCAACCGAGCCCCCGTCTCCTCGCCTCTCCTCCTTCCCCTCCAAAGAGTCCGGGCGACCCCAAGACTCCCCTCCTTTCGCAACGCGGTGCCACCAGAAAGATGCCCAAGAGAGGAAGGAGGAGAACGCGCCGGACACGCGCCCTGGCACCGCTCTGTGTGCCAAGCCATCCGAAGGAGGCAAGAGCTACGCTTTCTTCCCCACGACCCCGAAGGACGCGCGCATCCTTCAGGGGCTCCTCGCCCTGGGGTTTCTCCCGCTAGCGATCAAGGCGGCTTTCGCCGGCGGCAGTGTTTTTAAAAGCACTCACGGCTCCACCCCGCCGCTCCGCGTCCCCTTATTCACACACAGGCACGTGTGTGTGTGTGTGTGTGTGTGCGCGCGCGCGCGCGTGTGAGTGCGTGCACAGAGAGAGAGAAAGGGCAAAGAACCTGCCCGTTGCCACCGCGGGAGCGCTCGGTTGCCCATCGCGAACAACCCCCTTTTGCTGGAAAAAAAAAAGGGGGGGCGCTCAACGGTTTAGCTTTCGGGCCACAAAAATGAACCTTCCACCCCGGCTTGGAGCCTCGCCCTGCAGGCGCCCTTGGGAAGCCGGGTGAACAGCGCGTCCGCCGATCGGGCTTCTTTTGTGAGCTTCCAACTCGGGACCAGCCGCGGGGTTTTTGCGCTCGCTCTCCTCCGCCAGCCTTCCTCCTCCTCCTCCTCCTCCTCCTTTCCACCTGCTCCCATTCCCCGCGTGCGCCCGACAAAAACCCCCTCCCCTCCTACCTCTTCTCGGGGAAGTGGCTCTTCTCTAAGAACGAAGAAGCGGAGCAGCAGGAGGGGCACCGTCGTCGGCAGGCAGAGCCGGAGACAATGGAGACGTGAAGGACAGACACGTTGACTTACCCCCGAACGGGCTTAGGCCCCGCCTCCTCGGCCACCGGAACGCTCCATTGAGGCGAAAAAAATAAACCCTGACGGGGGGGGTTCGTACAAACGAATAGGAGGGAGCCCGGCGTGGGCGCGTGAGCGGCCTCCTGTTTGTCCGGCTCGTGGAAAGTGGTTCCTAGAGGAAGCAACAGCAGGCGCGTCCGGACTGTGCTGCAACGAAGCGGGTCGATGGCTAGCGCACTCTCTCCGACTCCTTTCCCCCTTTCCTTGGAGGAAATGGTTTAACCCGCCCCCTCCCTTTCCCAGGATAGGAAGGCGGCGCTGGCGGGGGTGGGGGGAGGCGGCTCGTTCGCCCGGGGGCTGGGGGAGAGGCTGGCTGAGGATTGGTTGGCTTGGCCCCGGGTTGCCTTGCCTAGAGGGCGAGCCAGGCAGGGAGCCTCCATGTTGCGGCTGTGAGGAGGGGGGGGGGTCGTAGCAGAGGAGGAGGGGGAGGGCCACGAAGAAGCGCGGTGGTGGGGAGCCGAAAGAGAGCGAGCGAGCGAGCAAACCCCCCCCCAAAGGCCAGCCATGGCCCCTCCGAAGAAAGGAGACTTGGGCGAGGAAGAGAAGCAATTGCTGGAAGCCATCGGGAAAGGTCAGGCGGGAGGGGAGGATGGAGGACGGGATCGGATCCCTGGCGCAGGCCGAGCCGGCGGCGCCTTGCTGGCCTGGGGGGAGAAATCGCTGACCGCCCCGATCGTGGCGTTTGCGCCCCGGGTGGGAGGGGGGCGATCCAGGCGTTGCAGGTGCTGGGAGCGGGTGGCGAGCCAGGCGCTCTCGGGGTTCCGCTCGGGGCTAGCAAGGCGAGGGCGAGGCGAGCGGAGCCCGCTGTGCGTGGGGATCGGTGTCCGAAGGGCAGCGGCTGCTTTGGTGGCGCCAGGTTTCGTGCGACCGGGGGTCGGCAGCACGCATGTCACGGCGGGTCCCGTGTCGTCGCCCACGTATGCAACAGCCCGCTGCGGGCCTCGTGTTGTCCACCGGTGCCCGTTTTGATCGTAGGCATCGTGGCATGTTTTGTGTGCGACTCGGAAACAAACAGCGATGAACTAGAGGTGTGTGTGTGTGTGGGGGGGGTGTGCCTGTATTTTTCTGGTAAACATTTTGCATATTGTTTTTAAAGGATCTTTGGGGCTCATCGTATTGGAGTGATTTTCTTGTCTTCCACCCCATCCTAGTAGTTTAAAGCCAAAGGAATAAGGTAGAATGGGAGGGTTTGTGAGTTCCCCAAGGCTGAATTCTAGGGATGGAAGTCCTTCAATCTTTGACATCTGTTACTTTTCTATCTACCACTACATAACTTTTGTAGCAAAATTATGATGAGTTCATGTTGTGTCATTACAATCGTGACCCCATGGAGTTTTCTTGGCAGGAATACTGCAGTGGCTTGCCAGTTCCTACTCTAGGCTCCTACAGCACCTGGTATTCCCCCATTCAAGTACTAGCCAGGCCTGACCCTGCTTAGCTTCTCAAATCAGGCAGGATCAAGGTGCTCAGGGCATACCACTCACAAATGTTTTCCTATCTTCAAGGGTGACATTAAAGGGGAAGGGTACAGAACCTGCCATCTTGTTACTCCTTTTGAGCATTGTAGCAAGAAACAATGAGCAACACAAGATACAATGATACAATATAGAGTCTGAAGAGTCACTGTGTTTAAGATTGTGTGTCTTTTTAACCTTCTTGGTGGAAGAGAGTGAGATTCTTCAATCCTAACTGCTTTAGCAGGTGGGTGGAAGGGTCAGGGTGTGTGGAGCAGGGCTTAGGGTTCAAGTCCCTCCTGTGCCTCCTGGGAACAGGGCCGGCCGAGATCTCACAGAGGACGTGTAGTTGATAGAGTGGCTCCCTTTCCTACTTTTGGCCATGAGTAAGCTACATGGTCCTAGAACACACCCAGAAGGAAAGATGGGTGGACAGGTTTTGCATACGTTATGCCTAGAAACCCCTGGGAGGGTCATAAAAAGTTAGAATCACCTTGAAAGCACATAAAGCAAAGTGATAAGTAAATGTGATTTGCATTGTTGTATATTTTTAATATTTACTTCAAATTTATGAGCTTTTTTCCTTTTAGGAAATACTGAAGAAGCTACAAGACTACTAGGCAGCAAGAATGTCCGTGTTAATTGTTTGGATGAGGTAAATGACTTGACTGAACATCAGATTCTGAATTGCCTAGGGTCAAATTATTAAAAGTCAGGAAATTCCAAGTCTGACACTTGTAAGGAGAATCATATTAATGAGGAAGTGGTAACAGGGTTTTGATATCCTTTCTTCAGTCTTGAAATACCTGAAATAGAGATGGGCTTTTCGTTTCAGAAGTGGTCAGCTTCTGAAACGGTACGCAGGAGCCCAGCTGGCGTTTGGAACCGGAGGAACGAAATCAACCAATCCCTTACCTTGCACTGGGATCATGCGGGGCTAAACTCCAATGAGGAAGAAGCCTCTGATGTCCCCACACAACCCCAGAGCAAGGTAAGGGATTGGTTGATTGTGTTCCTCTGGTTCCAAATGCCACCTGGGTCCCGCATTACGTTTCAGAAGCTGACCACTTCCGAAAGGTAAAGCCCATCTCTAATATGAAAATAACAATAGTTAGGCTACTATTCAAAGCTTGTGCTTTCCATTTTAATATTACAAATGTTTTATGCTGACATGGAGTTGCGTAATAGATGAAATTTAAGCTTTGCAGCTAGAATTTTCTCACTTTTGCAATGAAATTGATTCACTCAGAAGTATGCACCACTGACTTTAGTAGGACATGACTGATAAATACATGTGCATGGGATTCGAAGGAAGCTTTGAAAGAAGTGGTAAACCACTTGTTAATGTCATTGTTGCTGATCATCTTCTGATTCTCAGTCTCAAGACTGACTGAAGAGTAGGAGGAATGTATTACAAAATGAGATAGTGGTTTGTTTTTGAAATAGTTAATTCATAGTAAAATGCCAAAAATGACTGTGTAGCACCGCAGGTGCTTCTCTTAACCTACCTCTCACCCTGGAAATCCACTCATCTTTGACAGCATAGTGCCTGGGTCCTCCCTTGCAGGTGGCATAGCAGTTGGGGAAGGTGCTCAGCGTGCCCCTCCCTGCCTCCTCAGGCATCCAGCCAGATGTTGGCTGTGCTAAAAAAATCTCTCCCTTCTATCACTTTGCCTGGCTGGCCTGAGGAGCTGCAGAAGGGCATGCTAAGCATCTTTCCTGACTGGCATGCCACCAGGAAGGGACGACCCCATCAGTGCACTACCAAAAGTGAGTGTGCATCCAGGAGAGTGGAATACTGTATACTCATTTCTAATAATAGTTATATCCTTTGACCTTGTTTCTTTCAGTCAAAGGTGGGACTCATTTTTTTTTACTGTACTGAGAAACCTCAAGCAGAACCCTAAAATATCTTCTGTATGAGAATATTTGCATGTCATGATGCATCCTGTGCCCTTTGGTTAACGTTTTGCAGGCGTTCACCCTATGTTGGGTTGTGGCTAAGCATCCTTCATTTATCCTAGATTGTGGCTCTTTTTCCATATAAAGTTGTAGTTCGTTACTCGCTGTAGTTTGTTACTTTTCTAGAGTTGTTTGTCTGTGTGAGAACCATTCATCTCTAAAGTTTCCCTGGGAAAAGGCTTGCTATGTTTTCAATAGTAAGATTCCATCAGGAAAACCTTCTTCAGTAGCTGTGTAACGGTGTTCCAGATCACACTGCACTGATACTGCAAGGTCTGTAAAAAATACCACAGCTTTGCAAGGCAGCGATTGGGAATGTGGAGCCCTCCAGATGTTTTTCAACTACAACTTGGTTCCCTCCATGTTGGATATGCTGGCTAGAGCTGATGGGGAGCTGTGGTCCAGCCACTTGTGGATGGTGATGAAAATATTCATCTTCTGTAGTCTACAGTGAGGCCATGTTCTTTTTAAGAAGGCATGGTCTATGGACTTGAAAATACATACTGCCTTCCACTAACTGCAGTGCTCTGGTTATTATACTGAAGCAAAACAAGTTGAGGAGCCGTGTAGCCGTCACCAAAAACCCAATACAAAAATGGAACAGGGGATTCCTTTAGGCTACTCGAAAAATAACAAAAACATTGCTAATATTTCGGGGGCAAAACCCCCTTCCTTAGAGCAGTACCATTAGGTTATAACATGGCAAAGAAATGGATTTGCCAGGAGTTATTTCTTAGATGTAAGGTCCTTAGCAAGATGGGGCGGGGGGGGGGGAGCCTGCAGCTTCTTAGTTGAGGCTCGGAGCTTGGATGTTATTAGGCTGCATCCGGAGTGAAGGGAGGGAGGTGTTTTAATTGTCCCAGTCCTTCCAAAGACACATCATAGCTCACGTACACACATTCACACCTCTCCTCAATGTGGCTCATCGAGGCCAATGCCCCCTGCCTTGCCAGCAAAGGGGGAGGGGGGGTTGGTGCCGAAGGCCATGCATTTCATTTGAGGATTGGGACAAAATTTGGAAAAGTCCACTGAGTGTAACCAATTGGATCAAATACAAAGGAAAGCGATTACCCAGTGTTGCAGCCTTGTCATGTCTCCATTGATGGTCCGTTGGCCTCTTCCTGGCTACACTATACTATTTGGTTAGTATATTGTGATGGTTAGTTGATACACTGGGAATGGAGTAGTTGAATGCATTTTGTCCATTTTGGATGCAAAGGTACAACTATATCAGGTGTTTTGAAGACCTCCAACTTAACATCTCGCAGGACTCCTTTTTAGTAAGGAAAACGGTACCCATTCTAGGTGTATTTTCACACTTGAGTCTGCAAATGGAGCCTGCAGCCCTGAAAATGGCTAAGAAACAACAGGAACGAGATGCATTCATTTTGCTGGCAATTTAGCTGTGCCCTAGTTATAAGTCCCACAGATTTCAGTGGAAGCTACAGTTGTCTCGGTCTGTTAGACTCTTCGGCCACCTTGCAGCAGACTTCCCACCAGGTTGTAGCAGAAGAATTAGTAGAAAGGGACTAACAAGCCCCCAGCTGTGTAGAGTGACAAGCTTCTACTAGTGACCCTCATCCCAGAACTGTTATGTTCCATCTAGTTCTTAATAAGAAACCACTAAGTAATTTGAAGAAGCATTATCTGATCTTCCTTATTTTCTTTTCTCCTCATAATCTGTAGTTGCTTTTGTGCTCTAAAGCTTTCTAATTATATGCAGGGATTGTCTTGCTTTTATTCAAGCCACTTTGGGAGCTGTGTTGGTGGAATGCAGGATACAATTATTTGGATAAATAGCTAGCTTGGTATCCCACTGCTATATTACTATTAGTTGGGACCTACCTTTTGTGTTCATTAGGGGATCTGCATATATGCTGTGTTAACATTGTGTTATACAGTACAGCTAGGTCAGTTTTACTTAGAACACCATTATTAATTATTGGTATGCATTTTTACAAACTACAAAGAGCTTTAATCTTACGAGCCAGCACTCCTGTAGCTTTTTCTACTGGAATTCCTAAGTTCTTTTTGTGTTCCTTATACATTTCTAAGGCATATATTTAAGACAAGGGAAATGCTACCACTCCAAAAGTGAATATCTATGCAGGTGGCTTGCACATATGTTCAACACATTAAAGCTTTAATGAGTTTTTTGTGAAGAATTTCCTCCCACCATTTAAAAATCTCAGTTATATTTTCATTGTGCAGAGATATTTTTAAATGGTGGGAGGGAATTCTGCACAGAAAGCTCATTAAAGTGGTAATGTGTTGCACATATAGTAAGACCCCTGTATCCACTATTCATTATCCACTGATTCAGTTATCCGTGGTTGGCAGAGGGAAAAAATTAAATAATTCAGCATCCACAAAGCAAGCTGTTGTCACAAGCAGCAGCTGTAAAGCAAGCTATTGTCACAAATAGCATCTGTAAAGCAAGCTACTGTCACAAACAGCAGGTATAAAGCAAGCTACTGTCTCGAAACAGCAGTCATAAAGTAAGCTACTGTCAGGAAACAGCAGTTTGGGGGTGGGTGGGCAGACGTTCTCTCTTATCCACAGTTTTCATTATCCACGGGAAGGCCTGGAACCAATCCCCAGTCGATACCGGGGTCCTACTGTACTTACAAGCCACCTCTCTATATATAATTATCTTATTATATTTTTGTTGTTTCTTTATAAGGAATCCTGGACAATGAAAACTATTGGGAAGGAGAAACAATGTAAGCTGGGATCCTGAGTGCAATTGTGCCTTGCAAAGCCTTGGAGGCTTAACACACATGTTGCATGATACTGACACGGGTCAAGTTTAAGCGCACAGCTATTTAAAATGGCAGTTTTCCAGCAAAGAGTGCTGTGAAAGCAACTGCAGAAAGGGAGAACAATCATTGTTCTTCACACAACTTTCTGAAATGAGAAACAGCAAACCATCTTGAAGCGATGTGGATACAAGCATTTTCCCCACTCCTTTCCATTCTCCAGGAATGAAGTCAAATAGGAAATTGTTTTATTTATATTAAACCCTCCAAATGATGTCAGATGGCAACTTTTCTAGCCTTAGCCAGCATAGCCAGTGGTGAAGATCATGGGAATTAAGACCCAACTGCATCTCCTGAAAGGGCAGCTGTTCCATAGCCTGGCTTTAGTGATTGTTTGGCTGTCAAGACTGGGAGGTTTTGGTTTATAAATCCCATAATCCCTGAACAATGGCCATGCTGCAGTTTTATGGATATTGTAATCCACAGTTTCTGGAAGACAACATGTACCATCTTCCTGTTAATATACAACAGTTCTATGCAGTAATAGAATGCTCTCCTCCAGCTTTAGAAGTTTAACCTTAATGCAGTAGCTGAACATTGGTATATGCTTGACCCTAGTTGGAAAAACTAAGCTAAATGTAATTATTATTCCAAACTACAGTAGACTTGAATGGGTCTTATTAAGAAAAAAAATCCCATGAAATATGCATAAGGCCCATTGGTTCTTCTCATGTTGGAACCCACAGTTTGTCTGAAGATTCTCAGTCACCCAAGTGAAGTTATCCAGAAATTGAGTCATGGCAACTGGGTTTTTTTTTTCTTGTGAGATCAGAACATTTCACTACTCATCCAAGTAGCTTCTTCAGTCTGGCGAAGCTACTTGGATGAGTAGTGAAACACTTTGATCTCACAAGAAAAGAAATTCAGTTGCCATGAATCAACTTCTGGATAGCCAACAGTTTGGTTTCATTTATTTTACACCAGTTCATCCTCACTAATAAAAAAAGAAGGTACAGTCACACCCCCGCCGCCATTTCGCGGTTCAGGTCCTGCGGTCCCGCTATATCGCGGGATCACGGTACCTGCACCGCTGGAGGGGCGGGGGCATCTGGTCACTCCATGTGCTCCCCCCACACACCTCCGAGAAGCCTGGGGGGCTGGGGACGATAGCGTCGTTCTCCTTCACCCCTCCGGCCGCCACCGTGCGGGAGGGCTGTGGGGAGGGCTGGCGTACCTTTCCGCGCCCCCCGGCACCTCCAGAGGGCCTCAGAGCCACGCAGAAGGGCTGCGGGGATGGACGGCATCCCTCTCCGCAACCCTCCCGGGCGCCTCCGGAGGGCCTCGGAGCCACGCAGAATGGCTGCGGGGATGGACAGCGTCCCTCTCTGCAACCCGCCCGGGTGCCTCCGGAGGTCTTCGGAGCCGTGCGGAAGGGCTGCAGGGATGGACGGCATCCCTCTCTGCAACCCTCCCGGGCACCTCTGGAGGGCCTCGGAGCTGCACAGAAGGGCTGCAGGGATGGACTGCGTCCCTCTCCGTAACCCTCCCGGGTGCCTCCGGAGTGCCTCGGAGCTGCGTGGAAGGGCTGTGGGGACAGACGGCGTCCCTCTCTGTCGCCCACCCGGGCGCCTCCAAAAGGCCTTGGAGCTGTGCGAGGACGGCGGCAGGGGGCGATTGGATCGCTCCACGCCACCCCCACGCTCCCCCGAGGCTTTTGGGAAAGGTATGGGATCGCCCCCAGCCCCCCCCCTCTTCCGCATATCGTGGATTTTCATGGATCATGGGTGGGTTGGGTCCCTAACCCCTGCGATCAGCGGGGGGTTACTGTACTGGATTGTGATCAGTGGTGGATTGTATCAGAAGGCCTGTTCAGGCATTATGCATGCTGCTCTATTCAGTGTGCCAGCAGGGAAGTAGCTATCATGTCTTTCTCCATGTGGATTGTTGCATGGAGATCCCACATGTAAATAGGTACCTTTTCCCAAGCATATATCTTCCACTTGTGTAAAGTGACAACAAACATGGGCAGGGGCAGCCCTGATATACCCTAAATATGTAACTGAAAGACAAGAATTACTGCTGCCCACACACAACACGTGTAGTCATAGCTAAAGTGCCTTTTTTATTACAAGCTTGCATACTGTCTGTGACCATACATCCCTTTAGGATCCACTCCTCCCAGCATGTCATCCTATTGCTTTTCTGCAGAAGCCACTCGGGGTTCCTAAAGGACAGACACATTGCCCCCAAAGGGAGGATGTTATGGGTCCCCTGTGCTTTGTCAGTGCATGGTTGAAATCCAATAATAGCTCATGGAGCGATTGCTAGGCCGGGTGATTGGCAAACATGCCTTTGCACTCAACATTTCTTGAACTCTTTCTCTCCCCAGACCTCAGCAATGGCTATCCATTTCTCTGATAGCCACTATGACTCTTTAATTCTCTCTCTCTCTCTCTCTCTCTCTCTCTCTCTCTCTCTCTCTCTCTCACACACACACACACACACACACACACACACACACACACACACACACACACACACACACACACACACACACCTGCAACATTTGGAAGGTTTTGATTGGTTTGGCCCAAGAGATGGTGGGTGCCAGTGCTGTATGCCACCATGTCATTAAAGCCTGACAGGTACAGAAGCATTTTCCGGCACAAAGGAAAGCTCATTTGTTTTCTAAGAACTGGATGGCAGTGAGATGATCTTTTAAAGGCAGTATTTCCAAAAGCAGGGGAACAAAATGGAACACCAAATTACAATGCTTGAAGTCTTGTTGTTTTTTTTTTTTTTACTTTTTTGTGCAAGCCCATGTCACAAATTTGTACCCTGTTCATTGATATTACCTAACACTGAACCAGAACAGATTGTTACGTATTAAAACTGTTGCGTTTATCTCTTCTCTGATTAGCATGGCATGACCCCTCTTATGCATTCGGCATACAAAGGGAAAGTGGATGTGTGTAGGCTCCTTTTGCGCCATGGTGCTGATGTAAATTGCAACGAGCACGAGCACGGATATACTGCCCTGATGTTTGCTGGACTCTCAGGTAGGCTTTTTCTTTTCACGTTTACTGCATAATTACTATGGTGAATTATTTGCATTTTAGACATTTGACAAAACTGGTCATGCTCAATTTGATATGCTTGCTACTATTGGCATCAAGCTGTTCTGTTCTTAATGGTATACAGTATTGTGTCATTTAGAATGATTAATGGGGATATAGGTAAATAATTACTAGGGGCCACTGAAACTTCTTTGAGCTTTTGTCCAGACTTTAAATGAACTACCCAAGGTCCTTAAATCTCTTGGGTTCAGCACCTCGGATAGCTCCAGTAATGTTCAGACTAACAGCACCTTGGAGAACTCTAATAATGCTCAGACTAATATTGCAGTTTGTTCCAACTGCAAATTTAGAGTAATCAGTCTCTGGCTTAATCCCAGCTGTCATGTCCCCTCCCTTCCTTGGTCTATTGGAGGTAAAATTACAATTGTCTTTAAGGAAATTGACATTTATTATTATTATTATTATTATTATTATTATTATTATTATTATTATTATTATTATTATTATTATTATTATTATTATTATTATTTAAAGCAGCTTATGTTCGGATAGGGATTTAGGATTAAACTTCAAAACTGATCATACCTTGGCCTTCTTAGTTTACCGATTACAAGTAATAGTAGTTCAAATCCTAATGCTTAGCATAGTAAGTTGCAACTAAACTAGGCCTATTGAATCAGCAGGGATTTGTTAAGTCAGATCTAAGTTCCCTTTGAGTTCCATTGGTACAAATGGGCCTACTGTAATTATGATTGACTAAGTAACAGAATTTCAGTGAGTCTTGAATAATTTCAAGACACTTCTTTTCAACCTCCTTTCTTCCATTTTTATTGAGACATGCCTCTTACCATCCAATGTGCACAGCATTACTAAAGGATGTGTTAGGGCTGAAATCATTTCGGCAGCCAGAGCCTGTTTCAAGACCTTACTCTGGTTTATTCACTAACCCAATCTGTCTGTGTTTATAAAACTACTACATATATAGGGCTATAATATTTATATTATCTGGAACACAATTATTTGCTTTATGCAAAACACTGACATATTGAATCAGTGATGCTTGTACAAGTGTTAACTTACTGAGTTCCTACTTATTTATGGGTTTACTCTAATTGAGACTTAATAGTGGATTTAAGCCATTCTGTGCTTAAATCCCATTACTATATTGCATCATTGGGAGGAAAGAGTTATTACCATAAAATAACTTTCGTAGACAAAATTTAAATGTATGCTGTCTCAATTTAGGGAGCTTGGGCATAGATGGAATATATATTTTCTATGAATATTACATGGCAGTCGTTTTAAGTGATCTGTTAAATATCTGCTTTTTTTCTGCATCAGACTACAAGATCGGAAATAACAAATATACAGAAATCCTAGGTGTTAACATTTGATGATAGAAATTGATAGCCTTTTCCTCTTGAATTAACCACCAATTAAGTTGTAAGCAGGATAGACATAATGAGAACTGGAAAAATGTTCCTCAAGCCTTTGCTTCAAATTGGGACTAATATTTTGTTCATTTTAATATTTCTGTTTATTCCCTCCCATCCCCTCCCATCTGCCTTTTGAATCTCAAGTCTACTGGCACCATAATATAACAAAGAAAGGAGAGGATGTAATAGTTATGGGACAACACCTGCTGGGCTGAAGTTGTTGTACAGACTGAAATGTATTCTAGAGAAAATCTAGTCTTTTCTTTATTTAGGTAACAAAGAAATAACCTGGATGATGTTGGAAGCTGGAGCTGAGACAGATGTAGTGAACTCCGTAGGGAGGACGGCAGCTCAGATGGCTGCTTTTGTGGGTAAGTGGAGTAGTAGTCTTCGCTTCACTTCAACAACTTCATTACATGGTAGAGCTTGATTTCTTTTAACTTATTATGTTTAATTGAAGTAGTCAACCCTCTTGTGCAGTCACCAATTGACTATGCAGCTACTAATCCATCTCTGATACTCATGGGCTAGTATAATTCCTGAGGATAACATCAAAAGCACCACATCTGTACAGAGAATTGTGAAAGGATGAGACGCTGTCCCACTTTTCAGTATTTTATGCATGCAAAAAAAAATCCTTAGATGTCAGGCACTACAGAAAAAATGATGGAGGAGATCCAAACAGAGGAAAGTCTACAAATGTCATTTTCTCGGTGAGGCATTTGCCAGGTTGCACTAGAATCTCTGCAGTCGGTGTTCCTTGAAAGGAAAAACCAGTTAATGAGATTTGATTGTTATTCATCCACAGTTAGTTAAAAGGTGAGCAAAGTGAAATCACATAATCTTATATGAGCCATTTCTACATTGGATGATGAAGTGCAATATCCTTTTTTCCCCCCAGTGTCATTTAATCTTTGCTTGGTTACTAGCACCATATGGAGATGGTTGTTAGATTTAATTTCTACAGTGAATGAGGAAAAAGGCACAAGCCTATAACAGTAGAAGGGATTTTTAGAAATGTGCTTGCTTCGTTAATCAATTCATACAGTCTCTGAATAGGAAAGCTGACTTCGCTCTATTCATGTGTGGCATTACAGTGCTCAGTAGTTGAAAATGTATCATTAAACTTCATGAGCACATATTTCTGACTTGACTTTCTAATTTTCTGGAGGTATCCTGGGACTGTGCAGCCTGTCCAAGGTCACATAACCTGGATCTAGAAGTAGGAATTAATAGCAGGGTAGCCAAATTTGCCAACAACACTAAATTATACAGGGTAGTAAATACTGAAAGAGATTGTGAGGAGCTCCAGAGGGATCTCTTGACACTGGGGGAGTGGGCAAACCAGTGGCAAGTGAGCTTCAACATTAGTAAGTGCAGAGTGATGCACGTTGGGGGAACCAATTATGTTTATAAACTGGTGGGATCAGAACTCTCTGCAACAAACCAGGAAAGGGACCTTAGTGTCCTGGTGGACAGCTCAATGAAGGTGTCAACCCAGTGTGCCGCAGCAGTGAAAAAAGCAAACTCAATGCTAGGGATCATTAGAAAGGGTATAGAAAATAAGTCAGCATGTGTCATTCTGCCTCTTTATAAATCTATGATGAGGCCCCATCTGGAGTATTCGGTACAGTTCTGGTCCCCATACCTCCAGAAGGGTATAATGGAAATGGAAAAAGTGCAGAGGAGGGCAACCAGAATGATTAGGGGACTGGAACACCTTCCTTACCATCTGAGGCTGCAAAGGCTGGACCTCTTCACTCTTGAACGACAGCACCTAAAAGGTGATCTGATTGAAATTTATAAAATCATACACGGTATAGACAAAATAGATAATAAAAAGCTGTTTTCCCTATCACACAACACTAGAACTAGGGGTCACTCCATGAACCTTTTGGGTGCTAGATCTCAAACAAATAAGAGAAAGTACTTTTTCACCCAGAGGATCACTGGTCTGTGGAACTCCCTACTGGAATAAGTGGTGACATCTATTAGCCTTGACAGCTTTAAGAAAGGATTGGACAAGTTCATGGAGAACAAGAGTATCAATGGCTATCATTATGGATGCCTAAAGACAACCTTTGGGTTGGAAATATAGGCAGGATATCTCTCAATGCCATTTGCAGGGAATCCTAAGCAGGTGAAGACATCTGCTTGGGAATAGCCTGAAGCAAATGGTGAGCCCCTGTGTGAGACAGAATGCTGGACTGGATGGGCTGTGGCCTGTTTCACCAAGGCTGTTCTAATGTTCTTATGTGAGGCACAATGGGGAATCAAACTCCCCATCTCTGGCTCTCTGGTCAGTTAGCTAAAACTTTGAGCTATCCAGCCTGCTGCTCTTCGCCAGTTTGTCAGAATTATACTTCCTGATCTTTGGTGTGAACATGCTTGGTCAGCTTCATGTATTGCCCACCTCATGCTCCTTCATAGTCAAAGCCAACTTTATTTCCAGGTCAACATGACTGTGTTACGATCATCAACAACTTCTTTCCTCGGGAAAGGCTGGACTACTATACGAAACCACAAGGACTCGACAAAGAACCCAAACTGCCTGTTAAGTTAGCTGGACCTTTGCATCAAATCATTACGATGACCAATTTACATCCTGTTAAGGTACTGTGTCCTTTCTCCGCCTTATCTTCCTGGCATAGATCCAGAGCATGTGAGCCTTATTGAATGTGGGACAAGTATGATAAGAATCAGGCAGTATCTGGTTAGTTGTTGATATTGCATTGCCCAGGCTTGATAGCATCAGCTTGAGCAGCTCACTTTCATGTGGTGAAGTGTTCACTTAAAATAAGCCTCATGTGAAATAGTTGGAGGTTACTGGGGGAAAGGCTTATTGGGAAAAAGTGTATTTTTCTGCTATGGTAGAAAAACAAGGGGATGGAGGTGGGGTATTAAAGGGAGTGTTTCCTTCAAGTGTGTAAACCTTAAAGATTGTCAACCTTTTCTGTTACAACGTAGGTTAGAAAAGTTGCTCTTTAGACTGTAGCTCCCATTATTCCCAGGATACAGTTGGCAGTAACCTTGCCACTTTTTTGCTGCATGTTCTGTTCCATCAGGTTTGCTTCAGCCAAAGTGACTCATATGCGGGGTTTCCTGAAAATGGATCCCTTGGTTGAGATCACGTGATGCTCTCTTGTGCTGTGGGGCAGTTCTTGTGAATCCTTCTAAGTTTAAATTAGAGTCTCTGTCCAGTAGAAAGCTGGCTGCAGCTCCTTGATCAGAGCCAGTCATTTTGTGAGGTTGTGGCTTCCTGCAATCAGGGTGTGTGTCTTTGGATGCTGTAGGCCAGGCATGTCCAAACTTAGGCCCTCCTGATGTTTTGGACCACAACTCCCAGAATTCCAAGCTTGTATTTCCAATGGCAAAGGACTATGGGAGCTGTGGTCGAAAACATATGGAGGGCTGAAGTTTGGATATGCCTGCTGTAGGCACATCAGCTGCATTCACAATGTATCACGCCCATTGCTTTCCCTCTTTATGTGACATGATAAAAAGCAGTAAGACATAAAATGATGTCTTAAACACTTATCAGTTACCTGGAACATCTATCTATCTATCTATCTATCTATCTATCTATCTATCTATCTATCTATCTATCTATCTATCTATCATCTATCACACACACACACACACACACACACCACAACCAGGGCTTCTCAGTGGTAGGCCCAACTATATGTGTGATTTGTTATTTATTGGTACTATATATATATACCCATTAGCTGCATTTGGAAAACATCTCTTGCTACTGTTTCCTATAGATTGTGTTGCTAGTGAAAGAAAACCCTCTTCTGGCAGAAGTCGAAGCAATGCAGAAATGCTACAAAGTACTGGACCTGATTTGTGAGAAGTGCATGAAGCAAAGGGACATGAATGAAGTGCTGGCAATGAAAATGCACTACCTCAGCTGCATTTTCCAAAAATGTATCCTCTTCCTAAAGGAGCGAGAGGATAAATTGGATGGATTAATCAAAAGGTACGGTCCAATGACAAGTGGCACTGAATCAATCAGAATGACACTGTTCCATGTTATTTTTGAACACAAGAAGATTCTTGGTTTGGAACATGTTGGAGCAGGGACTAGGAAACTGCAGGTTTCCCCTTTCATTCCATGAGAGATCTTTAGGGGTTAGGATGTACAGTCACCCCCTTGCCGGGATGTCACCAGTCCTGGATGCAGGTCGGGCCGGGCCTGGGGGGCATAGCTGGGGGCTCTTGTATTTACCCCCAGCCGGGTGCTGCCCTGAACAGGCCTGCAAGGGTCTTCCCGGGCCTTCTGGAGGCCTGAAACAGGCCTTTTCCCCTTATCCCAGGGGGCCCTTTTCGAGATGTCACCAGTCCTGGGGTAGGTACGGGAGGCCTGCAGTTTTCCCCTTACCCCAGGGGGCGATATACTGGGACCGCAGTGGGACCGCAGTATATGAACCGTGAAAGGGTTGGGGACCACTGTATGCCTTTATAGAGCCATGTGATCTGCATTCAGAGGAAGGTTCATTATGCTCATTGCCAGATAAGCCAGTCTTTGGGGGGAACCTCCCTTGGGATGAGTGGGTGAAATTAAATTCACAAACATGTACTAGGGTGAGTGACTCCAGGTCCAGTGGTACACATTAGGCCCACCCAAGACAAAAGGATTCAGTTCTATCGCTTTTTCTGGCCTACCTCCTCTCCTCTCCTTTCCTTTTTCTCCTCCCTTGAATACCACCCTTGATGTCAGCCCTTGTCTCTTCTTCTCAGGTTTGTGGCAGGAACAGGAAGAGCCTTTAGCTAACAATTTTGGTTCTGCCACCCTATAGCTAAGTTTGGGACAAGCATACGTAGGACCAGAATGGAAAAAATGGGACAGAATCACTGAGTCTAGGGTTAAAATGCCCCATGTTGGTTCTGCACTGGGCCTGCCTCTCTTGTGTCTCCTTCTTCCCAGAGAAGAATGGTTGGAGGCAGCTGATGTGCTGGGGAGGCAGGTAAGTTTTACCTCCTTCCCCTTCCAGCATTGTGTTTTTGCACCATCTAAATTTTGGCATCCTGGGTCAAAGTGTTAGTCACCCTGCCCTGGCTATGGCTCTGGGACCAAGGAGACGCTGTACTCTCAACATCTGAGTATTCTCCATGCATATATCTCATGCTGATCATATGTGTCTGGCTGGCTTTTCCCTGGTTCTCTTTCCTAGATGCAGTCCTGTTCTAGTATTGCCATAGTTAACATTGCAAAATCCTACTGTAAAGGGACTTGGGAGATTAAAGCAGTGAGGAGGCTATGACAAAAGCCTCTACTGTCAGTGTTTTTTGTGTTTGGGAAAGAAAATGCTTTTCAGCTGAAGTAGACATAAAAAAACAGAACCAAAATGTTATCATTTCTAGTATTCCAAAATGTGCACCAGGTTTATGCACAGGTAGCTTTTCTCTTTTTGATGCTGCAGCCATGCTGATGAATGTTTAAATGATTTCCCTACTATTATGTAGGGAAGTACCTTTCCTGGACTGCAAGTGATGGAGGGACATTTTGTGAACAACAATTGATGGAAGGATTTTGTCCAGCTTTATTGCCGTTGCTTCTTCCTTATTCATTGTTTGCCTTAATAATTTCAGCCTTTTAAAAGGCAGAGATACAGATGGTTTTCCAGTATATCAAGAGAAGTTCATCAGGGAGTGCATTAGGAAATTTCCTTACTGTGAAGCTACATTGCTCCAGCAACTTGTGAGAAGCATTGCTCCTGTTGAAATTGTGAGTGCCTTTGGCTGAGTGATTTGTATGTATCTTCTATCCCTGTTTGGGAAAACACATCTCTGCCGCTTCCAGAGAAGTTGCCATCTTATATACATCAGCATATTGGCATGTTGTTTCTGGGATAGTTAAGAAAAAATATATAAAGCCATAAAGTGTTTCAGAATGAGGGCATATTAATATTTGTAGCATGCTAAGAAGACAGCAGAAAGTGGCTACACAAACAAATTCCAGTACACTACTAATGGTGTCAACCAAGATCAAGACATGTTGACACACTATTAATATTAATGACCCATCTTCTGCAATTTCTTATTGGTATAAGTTTCTCTCCCCTGACAGATTCTGATCTCTGTCCCAACTATTATATTAGCATTCTGGTGACAGCCAAGTCTCCTTGGTTAAGATCCGCTGATCAACAGCTTGATATTTCCATTGCCATTTTAGCAAAGCGTTGTTATTATGTTTATTATATGTATCCCCAACAGAACATGAATCTCACTACCACTAAATAATGGTAGGAGAGATGTACTTCCATTCCTGTATCTGGACATTTGGATTTTGACCCTGATTTTCACACTGATATAAACGTCTAAAGTGCTGCAGTCTTTTAATCTTTTGTTAATATGTTGGTGTGTCTATGTGCTTTTACATATTTGGCAAATGCAAACACTTTAACTTGAAAAGGTGTTTTTACTCTAATTCTTAAGAACAATGCAGAAGGATAGTAGAAGCTGACACAATTTGTTGTTTTATTTTCTGTTTTGACTAGGTACTTGCAAATCTATTCTGTAGTGCTGAGGACTCCTTATTTTTATATCTTAGTGGAAATTAAACTTTGGCAGATGTGCAAAAATGTAAATAGTATGCAGAAGGGGAAACTAGATGAACCTTGCTGTCACCCCTCCAAGGACAGGTAGAGATCTAGTGGCCCAATAGCGCAAGTTGTTGCTGCATTGTTTTTGAATGTAATCAGGCTATAACCAATATCCAGATGGGTTCAAGGGGAAAGAAATTTCTTTTTGATGAGTCTTCTTTAAAGAGTGGAAATGCTGGGAGAATGTTTCAGTATCTGCTTTTGTTTCTTCACCTGCAGGAAAACATTCTCAGGGCCGTCTTTGCTTGACATCCATATAAATTAGGTTCTTTTTTTGTCATCCAGGACCAGCGTTATTGCTTCTAAAGATAGTCAACACTCCCTCTCAGTTCACTCTTTCACTACATCGATGTCGTGAAATTAGCTTATTATGAGACTTATCAGCAATACATCACACATTGGAAAGTAGCAAATAAAACTTTCCCTGTATCCGTCTATAGACAAGGTAAAACCTAAATCAGTGGTGTCCAAACATTGGCCCTCTCAATGTTTTGGACCACAACTCCCACAGTCCTTTGTCACTGCCAATACAGGCTTGTAATTCTGGGAGTTGTGGTCCAAAACATCTGGAGGCCCAAAGTTTGGACACCCCTGACTTAAATGCTAAGAATATCAAAAAATGCCAAAGTGTGCATCCAAGAATCAGCAGTTCTTTTTTTGATTTGGGTTTGTGTGTTGTAGGTACACACTTATGATTGATACAAGTGAGTGTATTTGTAGCAACGTGATCTGATTTACTCCATTTCTCAAATCCTCAGGGTTCTGATCCGACAGCTTTTTCTGTCCTTACACAAGCCATTACTGGCCAAATAGGCTTTGTGGAAGCAGAGTTTTGTACAACATGTGGTGAAAAAGGTGCAGCCAAAAGATGCTCTGTATGCAAAATGGTAAGAATCTACAGGTAAACACCAATGGTAGTCTGAACGTCCGGTGATCATTTACCATAAGGCAACCATGTTATATTTAGAGAAGACTCCAGCATGCTACTTAGTGCTTTGTTAGCCCTTAATTTGCAAAATTATTTAGGTATCCATGAACTAATATCCACTGGTTGTTTGATTTTAAACTTGTTTCCACAAGCCATCAAGAAACAAACTTAATTTTTTTTCTAATGTATTTATTCATATGAAGTTTGGTGTTTTAATTTTCCTTGTTGAAGCAGAAAGGTGCATCTTGTAACCTGAATGATTACAATATAAGCCTGATGCACCTATTAAAACAGTAACAGACTGTGTCCATTTTTAGGTGATCTACTGTGATCAGAACTGCCAGAAAATGCATTGGTTTACACACAAGAAAGCCTGCAAGATGCTAAAAGAGATCCACGAGAAGCAGGAGTTGGAAGCTGCTAAGGAAAAAAAGCGTCAGGAGAAAAAACAAAAGAAAGGTTGAGATACATCAGTATTCTAATAGCTTACATGGTGGCTGTAAGGATGGAGGATCTGAAATACACGACAGTGCCTTTGTTTTCTTCCTATGGTTTAAAGGGGAGGAGGTGTAAAACACATTAGCTGGTTCCAAAAAATAGCCCAAAAACTCTTTAAGCATTATAGCTTTTGGCTTCCCTTTGTTAAGTGGTAGTGTCCCCACCCCCACCCCACCACAAATGCCACAAAGGAAATAGGTCCAGTTGGACCATGATGTGAATGTTGTGTTTAAAATGGGCCTGAGGAAGAAACAAAAATCACTAGCCACGACTACTAAAGATAGGCCTAAATGTCAGGCTTATGGCCCTAACATTTGACAGCTGTCATTTTCATCCAGTTGGTAAGTACTTTTGAAGGACCTGACTGGTTAGGAAGCAGAATATCTCAAGAGCCGTCTTCTCCTCCATACTATTTGAACTCATCTGGGCAAATCTTATTCCCAGCATGTCCAAACTTTGGCCCTCCTGATGTATTGGGCCACAACTCCCAGAATTCTAAGCTTAGATTGCCAATGGCAAAGGACTGTGGGAGTTGTGGCCCAAAACATCTGGAGGGCCGAAGTTTGGACATACCTGTCTTATTCCACACACACACACACCCATGCCCACACACTATTTGAGTCACAGTTGCTAGAAACCTGTCAATTGAATTAGCATAGCCCCCCCCCGGTAGTTTTTTTTTAAGTGCTGTGATGCATAGAGACATCATTTTGATCTCCATCTTGCAGTCAGCATGCTTTTCCAATTGGGTAACAGTCATTTCCCCCTCAGTTTGATTCTATTTCCCCTTTCCAATCGTCTGGATGGGCCAGCTGCATGCATTGCATCCCCTTGTTTCTGTTACCCTAGTTGCTGTGCCCCGCCCCCCCCAAGCCCTTCTGGTTGGTTGAAAGAAGCAGAAGCCAATGTGACAGACTCTTCTGAGAACATCATTAAGATATATCTAGTTTCTGGCACTGTCTATGGAATCACTGTATGATCAACTGTATTGTTGGTCTTTACATTGTATTCTTCATTTACAAAGGTTATCAAATAGCTTCCAATGTTGCTCTTAGTTTCTAAAACGATGGTTCTAGAGTTCTGTGTTAAGTTTTGCAACCATCACACTGTATTTGTGTTTCCTCCCCAGAGGCAGCTGAAGCAGCGGAATCTACATTAACAACTGAAGAAAATGTGGTCTCTGAATCGGAAGGTAATACCGAAGTGGAACTAAAATGTGCAGGAGACAAAACTGAGCAGACTATTCCTAGCCAGGAGGCACTGGCATCAGCGCCTTTAGGTGACCATGTTCTTGAAGGGAAAACTAATTTAGAAGATACTGCAGTTGAAAAAGCTCAAGAATCTGAAGAATAAATTGCACTTTTTAGAGGATGTTCTCGAGACCACATTAAATGTACAGTCCGTTAGTTATAATGTTCACTCTGGCATAGTTTTTGACCCAACGTATGTCAACATGTTTGTAAACCGTAGCTTGGCCACATCATTCTAGATTGTGAGAAAAAGCACATAACCATCTGCTTTGAATCATAACAATACACCAAATTGGTCTTTGCACCAATATGAAGTGTAGATGACTCACCAAAAAGTCAAGAAAAATGGAAATGAACATGGAGAAGGAAACAGGGACCATGAATATAAGTTGACCTATACAGAATTCTACCAACTTAGATTTCAGGGGAGTTGAGCTTCTGCCATAATTCTATTATTGTATGGAATGTAACATCCAAGGATAAAGTCATATGCGAGGTCTTCAGCTAAATGTCGAATAGTTTTTTTGTTTCTATTAAACAGTGCTGCTTGTCTGTGGTGGCATGACTTGTTTGAACTATCAGCTCCTTGTTAAATAATAGTGTTAGTCATCACAGTTACGAAACCTCGCATCTTCAAGAAATGCTACTTAAGGTAGTAATCTGTTTGCAAAACAATACTGTCATCTTGCACACTGGAACATTGTGTTATAGCATTTTATTTTTATTTTTTGGCTGGAAGCCACAAAACTTTGATCTGTTCATGGCTTACAGAATATCCACGTTTGAATATGAGGGGACACTTGAGCATGAAGGTTGGATATTGATGGGGAAAGCAAGGATAGAAGAGCTACTGAATTCTGCTGCATTAGTTATATTTTTAAGTGTATATTCTTGCTTTAAATCAGAGTAGTGAAAAACCAAATTGCATAGACACATATTCTGAAAAAGCAGCAGAACAGATAGGGCCACAGTTCCCACTGCAAATGGAAATGTCCTAATTATGCAGGATAATTGTTCTTATGGACAAGGACTTGACTGTTGACCTTTGGGGTAGTCTAGAGACAGTTATGGCTGTAGGATTTATACAGAATGTAACTGGTCACTTCAGTGCCTGTGATTTTTATGAGAAATAACTTTTCAGATAAAATGATGATCACTTATTAGGAAAAAAACCCTGCTGCATTTTTATGCTAGTTTCTTTTCCCCAGTGGGAAGATATTATAGCAGTGAGTGTTTAGTCAACGAGCCTTCAAATGTAAGGCTGCACGTGTAACAGTATGTCTTCTATTAACTTGATCCTTGTAGGTCCCCCAAATTTAAAAGAAAAGGATCAAATTAACCCAAAATAAGAAGGGCAAGAAAAATCTTTCCCTGCCTTCAAAGGCTGAAGACAAATTGGGTTCTGCAGTTATTGTTCAGGGGATCCATCCTGCTAAGATTACAAAAAATAATAAACTGGTGTGAATGCTGTACTAATGGACGTGCAGGCAGAGCTATAAGGGTGTTACATCACACAAAGAATCATGAAAATTAATTATGCTAATTAAATAGAGGGATCCAAAAGGGAGAGAGACAGCTCACCAAGGGATGGACACCAACATTCTTAATTGTCACAGTTTACATGCAAACCAAAGAAGAAGGGCTGTTTTGTCATCACCGCTCCCAACACGGTTCTTGCTCAGCCATGAAACCTCCCAGGGTAGTCTCAGGCTGATTGATTAGGCTCGGCCTGAGCTGCCCTGCAGAACTGGGAGGAGAGCTGAAGATCCTGTCTTTTGAATTGGTAGGACTGGAGATGGGAAACGGATGTTACTTTTCTTCTGTTTTGATGTCAGCCCCATCCATATGAATAGGGGCATCATTTCTACCGGATTATTGTTGCCATACCTTTTCATCATCATCTGTCTTTTTCAAACTATGGAACCATTCCTAATCCTTCATATCTATTCCTCCTCTGTGAACATTCCCAGAGGGCTTTCCATGTATTATTCCATTTATTGTATATAACATTGTACTTTTTTCTTCATTTTCCTAACCTCTATTTGTAAAACAGAAAATAAAAAATAGGGACAGCAATTCTATATACAGAACATAGATATAAGGTTTTTAGAGCACATAAGGTTTTTAGAGCACTGTTCTATGCCAATGCCATGTGGAACCGGTATTGCAGAGGTAGCCAGAGCTGTTCAGATGGCACCTTTCGAAATATCTGTGGTTGTTCAGCAACTTACCTGGATGGGATACAGGCCTTAGTATTTGTAGCTTGAAATATTCTGCATGCTATAGGTTAAAATAAAAATGGCAACAGATCTTTCCATCTTGAAATGCCTTTAATTGAGATATAGAACAACACTGCATATTCAGTAACAGCAGAAGAGAGAGTCTTAAGAGACTGCTTCTTTTAAGGAAATGTGTGACTATCTGAATTTGAAGGTCAGCCTCTCTGGTCGCTTTTCTGGATTGCTGCCAATGCGTTTTTCTTCAGAGGTGGGCATTTTCCCCCAGTCAACAGTTGAGTATTCCATGATGGAGCGATTCATTGCCCTCACATAGACCGCATCTTCTGGATTTTCGAATGGAATTCTTCAAGAGAATAACACAAACTTGAAAAGGACCAGAAGTTTTGCCACGTGACCAGAATTTATGGAACAAATTTCTGACACAATTATACTAACATACTGTATACATTTTGATAAATTAATGTTGTAAACTTCATAATAAAAAGATAATACCTAGTCAAAAAGCTGATAAGGCTCAGTTTTTACAGCACGATTCAGCCAAACAAGTACAGTGGACCCTTGTATAACAAACAGCTTGTATAACATACAATTTGTACAACATAAAAATTCCAGAGATAGGGGAAATTTGCTTAACATAATTGCCTATGGGGAGAATCCGTACAACATAAAAATGGGATCACTTCATTTTCAATGCATTCCTATGGGAATTTCTATAAAGGAAAATTTGCGTAACATAATTTCATTTGGAATAAATTAATTCCTTTATACAAGGTACCACTGTATACAAAAGTCCTATGTGTTTTGTAGGACAAACAGCTCTTAAAAACTCAGCAGCTACATTGCAACCTTTACCTTTGGTGCCATCTTTTTTTGTTTTTTGATGAGATCGGATTATTATTATAGAACACTACATTTCCATACAAAACATCAGGTGTTCTTCAGTCATTTTGGACTACAACTCCTGTCATTGCCTACAGCCAGCACAGCTGCCTTACACAAATTCTTATCCACATATTGCTTGTTTGATGCCAAGAGTAAATAATGTGCTATATGGGTTTGTATATGCAGGAGTTGAACAAGATATGTGTATCTATAATTCCCCCCTCCCCCATCATTATAGAATTCATGTGGAAGAAATTAAATGCAGGTTTTAATAAAAAGATTTCCTCTTCACTTTACAAGTGTCAAATTAGTCTCCCAAAATGTTGTGCAGCTATTGCGAGCATAGATTCCCCCACACACACATATACTTTTAAGACATGCTGTCCCATTTCCCAATAATAACAAGTGTTGCAGAAGCACACAAACAGCAAGAACGTTTCAGAGAGTAAGATAATACACAGACTGGGCCGGCTGCCCAGCAATTTATACGGGTGGCATTGGTATAAACAAGGAATTCCCAACCAAGGTCAACAGTCCAAGGTCATTAGCTTGTGGAGATAAACAGGGACTCGTGAGGGAGTGACACAGAGCAACATTGAACAATCAGCCATTCACAACAAGGATGTCAGAAGGTAATCAGTTAAATGTTCAAACTAATGAACAGTTTTGTTTCTAACAGAGACACTTGGACAGTCAGCTGCTTGTGTTGAGTTACTGCCGCTGTGGCTTTTGTTGCTGCTATTTCTACCCAAGGCTTAAGTATGAGCCATCTATCTTTAGGCCACCCTGTAAAGAGGGGCTAATTATAATTATAAAGAAAACTTACCCCTAAGGAAACCCTCTACTAATAAGACCACCTGCCAGGGAGCTGTATGCTCCTCAGTATCTCTAGCAGTGGTTCTCAACCTGTGGTTGAGAACATCCCCAGATGTTCCTGGACTGCAACTCCCTGAAATCCTGGCCAACTCAGCTTGTGAAGAAGACTTCTGGGAGTTGCAGTTCAGGAACATCTGGGGACCCACAGGTTGAGAACCACTGATCTATAGTAAGGCCTTGTCCTTTCATTGATGTTACCTTTATAGAACAGGCAGGAATCTGAATTCTTCCTCCTGTCCCAGACCAAGCCTCCTTTATCTGGGGATGCAGTATCTTATACCTTGGAAGGACCAGAGTCTACAGAAGATCCATTTTTTCTGCATTCCTGGGGTCATAGGTATCAAATTCTTCCTTGCTGTATGATTTGACTCTCAGAGCACATCATACAAATACTGTATAGGGAAAACTATTGCATTTAATTTCTTTCACATGAATTCTACAATGACGGGTGTGTGTGTGTGTGTGTGTGTGGAATTATAGATAGACACATATGGTATATTGATTGAAAGGTTGAAACACAAATTGTTAGTTTTAAGGTGCCCTTGCATTCTTTGTTTTTACTTATAATGCTTAAACTGTTGTAAGAAGGCAATCAAACCACTTACTTAACCAGGTGATTTCCAAACTCGCATCCTAAAATAGGATAAGAAAATGGTATTAATGTTCATATACAGCTTTATACAACTGCTATGTAAAACCAAATAACTAGTCAGTTCTAAGTCCATTAATTTTAAACAATAAATACTGACATTTTGCAATTTGCAGTAAATTGTTTATTTCTTAAGTTTGGTGGTTCCTTCTAGGTGCTGAAAGTTGAGTCATGGCAACTGGACTTTTTTTCTTGAGAAATTGAGTTTCACTGCTCATCCAAACAGCTTTTTCAGTCCAGTTGCCATGACTCAACTTCCAGATCAACTCGCCTGGATGATTGAGAATTTTCACAGACATACTTCTAGGTGCTGATGGTTACCGATTTTTTCCAATTATTGGACCCAGTGACGTTCGACTACAACCCCCAGAAGCCCTAACCAGCACAGTTAATAGCCAGGGCTTATAACAGTTGTAGTTCAAGAACATCTGGGGCTTTTTCCTTCCAACAAAGACCTGTTGAAGAATATTTTACTACCAGGAAAAGATACATGCTTAATTCTTTTTTAATATTTGTATGCCTACTGTTTTTAGCTTTTAAATACAGGTGGGTTTGTTTGTTTTTGATGATGTGAGCCACCTTGGGTGGGATAAAAATATTTTAAATAAATAAATGTCTCATCCCTTGACTTCACCTATTAGAGGCAGGCAGACAAGATATTGTGTGGGGCAGCGACAAGAAACAGGGCCTTCTCAGTAGCAGCAACAGTATTATAGAATTCCCTCCCTTTTGAGAGTGAACTGCCTCCCTGGAAACATTTAAGCAAGGCCTCAAGACATTTTTATTTAGGCAAGACTTCTGAGCCTCCAGCCATTTATAAATTCTTTATTTTTAACATCTTAATACTTAGTTTTATCTGCTGGGGGCCTTTTAAATTCTGCTACTATTTAGTATCATTTTTATAGTGTATTTATTGTTGTTTTTAAACATTGACTTTGATATTTTAATATTGTTTATGTTGAATTTGTTGTTGTTGTAAGCCACCTTGGGTCCCTTTGGGGAGAAAGGTGGCATAAAAATAAAGTTATTATTATTATTATTATTATTATTATTATTATTATTATTATTATTATTATTATTATTATTATTATTATTATTATTATTATTATTATTCCAGTATACACAAGGCCATATCCTTCACCACCAGTGAACTTGAGGCCAGCCCACTAAGGTTAGTGAGAAGAATACAAAGCCCATGACAAAAACTGCTCTGTTTTGCACTTCTCAGCATCTGTTGTCTAAGGCAGGCCTGCCCAGCAGGTAGACCGGGGGCTACCAGTAGCCCGTGAAGGGTTCAAAAGTAGCCTGCCAGCCATCAATAAAAATGTGAGGGGATAAGTTCTCCACCTCTACCTCCCCCAACCCAAGGACCACCACTGCCCCAGCAAAGCTCTGGGTCTGCCAGCCCACTGTCTCAGCTGAGCGGGGCAGTTCAAGGGCCATGGCACAGTCCCCTGCTCTCCCTACCAGCCAGATGATTGGTGCGCCACTCTCTCCTGACCAATTGAGTTGTTGGTGCAGAGCGAAGGAAGGGGAGTGGAGGGGACAGTGAGGGGCGGGGTCATGGGCGTGCCCACCTTCTTCGCGTGGTGACGTCCCCCTCTTCTCCGCCCCCCCTGAAGAATTCCTTCCTCCCACATTTCCATCCTCCTTCTCTGCCTCCTCCTCCTCCCACCCCCACAGCTGCCTCACAGAGACTGTGACCTGCCATTCCTCCTGCTCCCCTTCTGAGCCATTCCCTCCTCCTGGCGCCGATGTGGTGATGTGAAGTGCCCCACTACTGGCTTGGCCCATCCCAGCTGCACAGAGAACATGGCAGAAATGAGAGAGCAATGGGTGGCAGCAGCAGTGGCAGTGAGGGCGTTGGGAGAAGGGGGAAAACAGGAGGACAAGTAGAGTCAAGTCAGGCCCCGGGCGGGTTGGGAGGGAAAGTGCACCTTTTAAAAAAAGGTCTTCCAGCAGCCCGGTCAAGTGGAAGGGGCGATCTGCGCAAGCATGCACACACCTCCCTTGCACCCATCCACAGCGGCTTGAGCGGGTGTAAGGGAAGCATGTGCATGGTCACCCTGACCATAGGAATGCATTGAAATATGTCCCCTCCAGAAAAGATTAATTGATTTTCAATGAGTTCCTATGGGAAACCGCTGCTCTATTTACAAAATGTTTTACTTATGAGCATATGCTCGGAACAGATAAAATTCATAAGTAGAGGTTTTAGTGTAGTAGCCCTCGGGCACTTTCGTCCGGAAAAAATAGACCTCGGCCTGTTCAAAGTTGGACAGCCCTGGTCTAAGGCAGCCACAGCCCTTTACTTAATGATAGAACTAGCACCTCATCTACTGAAAGAAAAGGACCAGTGACTACAGAAGTATTCTTTCTACAAATTAATTATGGGATTTGGGTGGATCACTTTGGAGAAGGATGAATAGGGTGAAAACCCCTCATACCACCCCAACAGTTTAAATGAAATAGAAGGAAGCCTTTTTTTTTTTACTGTTGCATGTTTTATCAACATTCTTTTCTTTCCAAAGTTCAATGTCTTAAGTATACTTCAGTACTGAAAAGGGGAAAGCCAAGAGCATTTAAGTTGTAGTAAATGCCTTGAATGATCCAGTAATGCTTTGTTATTTTAAAAAATGAAAAGCTTTTGTATAGGCTTATAAAAATGATAATGCATGTAAATTCCAGCAAACCCTCCAAAAGTCTTTTCAAGGAGACACCCAAAAGTATGGAAATTATAGTTCTTAATAATACTTCACAAAAGCCATATGAATGGGAGTTGGAGTGAGGAACACAATTGTCTGTGTTATTTTTCTCCAAAATGCTATGAAATACCTGGAGGCAAGCGCAACACTTTAGTGGTTGTCAGGCTAAATGCTGGTTTAGGCAATAAGGGGATATCTGTTCTCTTTCCAAAGCCGATTGACTGGAGAACAAGTGTCTTCGGATGGTTGTAAAGTTGCAGAGCGGATCTTCTTTCTTTTGCAGTTACTTCTGTAAAATATGCAATCCACGATATATAAGTCTGACCATCTGCTGGCGTTATCAGAGGCTTGACTGGATACCAATTTAAGATTGCTCATCAATTAAAATTTCCTCCACATATGTTCTACAGGTTCAGCACAGCAACTGACTGTTAAATCATAGGCCCGGCTTAAGCGCTGGAGCCTGAATATATGACAGTGATGGCGAACCTATGGCACGGGTGCCAAAGGTGGCACTCAGAGTCCTTTCTGTGGACACCCGACATTGCCCCTTCATAGCTACCGATATATACAGATTAAATTACTGTATTGGCACTTTGCAAAAAAAAATTACTGGGTTTTGAATTGCAGTTTGGGCACTCGGTCTCTAAAAGGTTCGCCATCACTGATATATGAGCTCTGCAAACCAGTCAAATGTTTACACAATAAGAGCAAACATCCGATTAGCAGCATGTAAACACACAGCTCCCATGCCTTGGAAACCAGGTTTTTCTCCTACCCCAAAGGAGAAACATCAACCAAAACAATTTTTAAAATTAGGTGTCTATAGCTATAGGCTTACCGATAGGGATAGTATCAGTAAGACCTGAAACAGGAGGAGGATCTCCCCACCCACTGAAGGAACCAAAACGCAATTTTAAAAAATCCCCCTGTGCATCTCTCATTTATCCTGAGAGACACCAGGGGAGCAGTGAGAACAGAATCAACTGGTTTGGAGGGCTGAGTTTCAGGTATGGGGGATCTCTGGTGCATTAGATGTTTTGGGCCTCAACTTCCACAACCTGTAGAAGCCGGCCAATGATAAGGGACTGGGGGAGTTTTAAGTAAAATATATGAAAGGCCAAAGTATCTGCTCTCCTGCTATACTGGGTGGTTATGGTTGAAAAGCTGACCTGCTACGCAATCTGTTCTTAGATTTTTCCAGCTGTTGCCATTTGAGTGCTCTATATGTTAGTTCTTTTCTTGTTTGTTTTCCTTATTTTGTTTTGCTTATTCTGTATCTTGTTTTTTCCTTAAATTGTTAGTTGCTTTTTGCATTTTGTGTTGCGATTATATATTTTGACTGTGTATTTTATTTTATTGTACTTTATTTGTGGTTATTTTGCTTTGTAGCGTGTCCCTGATTCCTATAGACCTTATGGAACCCGCTGGGTGCCCCATTAGGGTGGTGTCGGGTCGTGGGAGGTACGCTTTGGTCCGGCGGGTCGATCGGATAAGGAGAACCCGGGACAGACAATTATTGCCTGTCCCCCGTTCTGACCCGTCGGCCTACCGCCAAATGGCCGGGATCCAATCCGCCTGTTCCCTCTCTGGCCTGTCCTGTCTGCTGATTAATGCCAGGTCGGTACATAATAAAATCCCTCTCATCCACGACTTAATCGTGGATGAGCGTGCCGACCTGGCTTTTCTCACGGAGACCTGGGTGGGTGAGGGGGGTGGGGCTTCTCTCACCCTCCTCTGCCCCCAGGGCTACCGTGTGCAGCAGCTGGGCAGGCCAGAGGGGTGGGGGGTGGGGTGGCTATGATCTTTAGGGAATCTTTTTATGTCAGTAGATCCGCGATGTTGGTGAGTCCAGGCTTGGAATGTCTCCACCTTATGGTGGGCCAGAGGGACAGGTTTGGGGTAGTGCTGGTGTACCGTGCTCCCGCGACCCTGCACTCTCCCTTCCAGAGCTCTCCGAGTTCATCTCGGCGGCACTGTTGAGGTCCCCCGCCTGGTGGTGGTAGGGGACGTCAACGTGCATGCCGAGAGTGGACTGTCGGGAGCAGCTCTGGAATTCATGGAGTCCATGGCCTCCATGAACCTGTCCCAATTAGTCATCGGACCTACTCATAAGGGTGGACACACGCTGGACCTGGTTTTTGCCTCCACATCGCGGGGTTCAGATCTGGGGGTCGGGAGGTTGTTGACCCGGCCCGTGTCATGGTCAGATCATTATCTGCTGACTTTCTTGACGTAGCCACCCCGCCCCGCGGGGAGCTGGGCCCTTCCATCTGGGCCCGTCCCCAGGGGCTCCTTGACCCAGCGCGGTTTTCGGAGGCCCTCGGGGATGTTCCAGACGGGTTGGATGACGATCCGGCCGACTCCCTTGCCCAACGGTGGTTTGAGGAGGTGGCGGGGGTTGTCGATCGGATCGCCCCCAAGCGCCTGATCCGATGCCGAGCCCGCTCGTCTCCTTGGTTTACTGAGGAGCTGCGGGCGATGAAGCAAGAGCGGAGAAGGCTAGAGAGCAGATGGCGGAAGGCTCGGACGGCACAGAATTGGGCTGCGGTTAAGGCGTTGACCGGTCGCTATTCTCGTGCAATAAGGGCTGCCAGGAGATCTTTTGCCGCCCTGAGAATTGGTGAGGCCTCGAATCAGCAAGCGGAGTTATTCCGTGTGGTTCGAGACCTCACCAATCCCGGTCCGCCGGGGCCTCCTCCTAGTGATTTCACTAGTGAGTCATTCGCAGCCTACTTTAAATCTAAGATAGAGGCCATCCGTTCCGAGCTGGACTCTGGTTGCCCTAGCCCAGCCTCTGTCGTGGCCGGCGTCGGGCCGCCTCGGTCGCCTCGGTTTGTTGAGTTGGGGCCTGTTACAACTGTGGATGCCTCCAGGGCCCTGGGACATTGCAGGTCTGTGGCCTCTCCGTTCGACCCTTGCCCTTCCTGGTTGATTAAGAGCGCAGGGGGGAGCATGCCGAAATGGGCTTCACTGATTGCTTCGGCCTCCTTCAGAGACGGGATTTTTCCTAGTCTTCTGAAGGAGACGGTGGTGAAGCCCATTATTAAGAGACCCGGCTTGGTGGTGGACGATTTGTCCAACTATCGTCCCATAGCCAATGTTCCCTTTTTGGGCAAGGTGATTGAGCGAGTCGCCGCCCTGCGTCTCCAGTCGTTCCTGGAGGAGAACCATGTCCTGGATCCTTTTCAGTCCGGGTTCAGGCCGCATCATGGGACGGAGACGGCCCTGGTCGCGCTGCATGATGATCTGTTGAGGAGGGCCGACAGGGGTTGCTCTACCCTGCTGGTCCTTCTCGACCTGTCAGCGGCTTTCGATACCGTCGACCACGGTATCCTGCTGGAACGGCTTTCGGAGGTTGGGATCGGGGGCCAGGCCTTGGCCTGGTTCCAGTCCTTCCTTGGGGGCCGTGTCCAGCGAGTGAGCTTGGGTGGTGAGTTGTCGGCACCCTGGACACTCTCTTGTGGGGTGCCTCAGGGGTCGTCGCTCTCCCCAATGCTCTTTAACATCTATATGAAGCCGCTGGCTGAGATCATCCGGAGTTATGGAGTCTGCTGTCATCAGTACGCTGATGACACGCAGCTCTATCTCTCCTTTTCCACCGGTGCAGTGGAGGCCGTCCGTACCCTTGATTGTTGTCTGGCCGCGGTCTTGGATTGGACCAGGACCCACAGGCTCAGGCTCAACCCAGGCAAGACCGAGGTAATGTTCTTCGGGGGCTCGTCGGAGGGGTACTGTGGCCCTCTTCCCAGTCTGGGTGGGTCCGCCCTCCAGCTGGCGCAAAGAGTGCGGAATCTGGGCGTCGTCCTGGACCCGGACCTGACCCTGGATTCTCAGGTGTCAGCCGTGGTCAGGTCGGCCTTTTACCATCTAAGGCTTATCGCCCAGATTCGCCCGTACCTCGATGAGGGCTCCTTGAGGACAGTGGTACAGGCGCTGGTTGTGTCGAGGCTGGACTATTGCAACGCTCTCTACATGGGGCTCCTCTTGAACCTTGTTCGGCGACTGCAGTGGGTCCAGAATACGGCGGCCAGGCTGGTGGTTGGTGCGCGTCGTTATGACCGCGCCACCCCCATCCTGGCCCGCCTACACTGGTTACCCGTTGCCTCCCGAATAAGGTTCAAGGTGTTGGTTTTGGTTTACAAAACCCTCCATGGCTTGGCCCCGGCTTATTTGGCGGAGCGTCTTCCCAGACAATTAGACCTGGCCCGACCCACCTGTGCCTCGGTGGCCCTTTCCCTGCGGTCGGTCCCCCCGAGGGAAGCCCGAAAAGCGCGTACTCGCAGTCGAGCTTTCTCGGTGGTGGCACCGGCAATTTGGAACAAACTCCCAGGTGAACTACGGCTGGCCCCCTCGTTGGTGGCATTTAAGAAGAGCCTCAAGACCATGCTCTTCCGAGAGGCCTATGGCGAGGGTTAGGGACTCTGCTCTTTTTTTTTTTTCCCCGCCTATTTAATCTTGGATCTAATTGTTTTAGCAAGTTTGTTGTCTATTGCTTGTGTCCGATTTTATCTGTTTTCTATTTTTATGCTGTTAACCGCCCTGAGTCCCCATTGTGGGAATAGGGCGGTATACAAGAGTTAAAAATAAATAAATAATAATAAATCTTTAAAGAACATGAACTGCTCATTAGAATGCCCCCTGCATATTGCAACATGCAGTTTGGCAGTAACGGTAAGAAAAGTTAATTACACTTTCAGCACTATCCACTTTGCTCATCTGGGGAAACACAACTCTACCCTACACCCCCATACATACACAATGCTTTGCTCCAGTGGGGCAGTTGCAATTTTATGTAATCTCATAAAGCATGTTTGTTTGCTGATATTTTCCCTTATAGGCTTTTAATGTAAACTACATTAGGCATTCGACTTGCATTTTACGTGGAAAAAATCAGCACGTATTTGCAGATCTCAGTAAGCATGCTTCTTGCAAACTGAGATTTATTACTTAGCTTTGACATTTAATTAATCATTTTATTCATATTTTTCTACTTTTATTCTTTTTAATTGCTAATTTATGCTGTAAACACTGTTTTGTGAATGATGACTGCCTACTTTGCAGATATTTCCATTTTGCAAAACTATCAATAACTATTTTTGCATTTTATTCCCCTGAGCTACTTTTAAACTCTCTGTCTCTCTATATATGGTCATCACTATATGTACACCTGTCAGCTGTGGATAACATTTAGTGTGAATTATATTCTGTAAACAGTGTTCCGTGTGCAGAAATGCATCCAGCCATGCCGGCTACATGGCCATAGACTTGGACAACACTGGCTCTTTGGGTTAGAAACAGAGATAAGCACCGCCCCTAGAGTTGGTCATGGCTAGCACGCATGTTTAGTGGAAATTACTTTAAATTCTAGACAGTGAATGTGTGCAGATGATAAATACATTAATCCTGAAAAACTATTGGAGTATTTGTTCCTATGCTGCTATGGACTAACACAACTTCTTTGCCAGAAAATGAAATGAATCAACTATAATTTTCCTAGCTATTTAAATTAATTTCCACATAGATTTCCTAAAGCACACCCAAAATAAGTCCATCAAAGAGAGATGAAGTCTAGTTATCCAATATTAAAATTCCGAATTTAAAGAAGTGGGGAGGATTAAGTAGAGCAATAGAAAACAAGAAGCTATAGCCTTTTCTGAATACCAAATCCTACAAATAGTTGCACTGAATGAGGACATCCCCAGAATGTTTCTTATTTGCCATTGCAAGTATAAATCATAGCCATTAGGCAAAATAAACAATTTCTACCTTTCCTGTCAAGCAGAGTTACCCAAGGAATGTGATATATTACATACAGATGGTATCGGCAGTCTTCTGACAAGGGGTTGTTAAACAGGTCTGCATGAGTTAAAAGAACAATGGTCAAAAGTTACAAGCAGAACATGGCAACTTCCTCCTCTTCAGCAGACACTACACAAACACAGCCTCTTGGTTTGTACTCATAATGTATCTACTTCCCAATCTTTGTTAAGGTGTCTTTTAAAATCAGCAACAAATCCCTTCTGGTGCCACTTTGTGACAAATCTTTGAAGCTCTTGTTTGTTCTTTATGAGGAAGGGAGGGAGAGGGAGAGGAACTTACTTCAGTGAATGATGAGACCCAGGGCTTTCCCATTCTCCATGGCATTGATGTGTCTCTGCTTCCCAAACCAAAGCAGATTAACCCCAACATATCCAAACAACAACTAATAGTCATAGGCTGTAGACAAATCACAAAATACTTGTGATTCCTTCACTCCCAGATGAGACACATTTGGTGAAAATCTTGTGCAAATTATGCTGATAACAACACTGGCAGCAGGCGGGCGTCGAGGGGCAGATTTCTGGCAATTAAAAAGTTTCTGCTTCTATCTCACAGCTTGTCCAGTTTGGGCATAATAATTATTGTACACTGACCATGTAAGCCCTGGGACAGAAAGAGAATCTCTAAAAGCCTCCCCCTGCCAGTGCCCAGTGATTTACAGAAGACTTTGTCCTTTGTTTGTAGCTGCACTAGTGACAATAGTTCTCATGGGACTTTGATCCAATTAGTAGCATTTTAATCACTGAATGCTGTGTTCCAGTCATTTGCTCTGGAGTTCAGCTCAGCTTTGCAAGGACTGCTCTCTGGTGAGATCAAGTAAAAACATTTGATTTAGTGGCATATAATACTTGACTTTAGCTCCCTGATAGGGTCAAAGAAGTAGGAAACCTTTTAACAAGGTGGCCACAATTTAAAATGCCACCCAGCATTCACAGATTATTTTGTTTTCAACAACATCCCTGTGTAACTCTGATTCCATGATTGGATATTTTCAGTTGTATACCATCACCCTGATCTATAGCCACTGATGTCCCTAACCTCCAAACATGTTCTAATCTCCTTTTAAAGCCATTCAAGTGGGTGTTGGCAGCCACCATTACATCTTGTGTAGCAAATTCCATAGTTGGCTCATGACTTCAGCCTGGCATTTCAACCCTGAAATGTTGAAGTGAGGTACCCTCCCTCCACAAGATGACAAACAGTTTACAAACTTTGCAGGTACTTCTGTGTCATTTATTTATGCCAGTTACTACAACCAGAAGTATTAATTGCTTGTTATAATTCCACTATGAAGAACGTCAGCCAAGATCGCTGACTGTGTAGTCAGAACTGACTTGATGGGACATAATATTATTTTGCAAAAATAGATCTCCTTAAGTTCAACATTTTTATTCCCAACTAAGTGTTCCTGGGACACTGACTGGAATATACAATGAATGACTCAGAACCTGGCAGTGTTGCTTTATGCTGTGCGCAGCTCTATCTTTTAGAAGTTAGCATTCCTAGCTCTGTGAAGACTTTTTAAAGGCTTGTAAGCACTTCTACATGTCTGCTGACATTTCTCCCATTTTGTGTTCAGCTGCTTCTTCCCACATTGCAACAGAGGTAATTTTGCATATCAGTCTTCTTGGATCACTTAACAGAATGAACTATATTTGATCTCTTGTTTCTCACGTTTCTGGGAGAAAGCTTTAGAAGACTGAGAAAGACCATAACATAAACCACTGTAACACTGATGCCATGGATGTTGACGTAGGATGACATTTTGAACTTATTAGTCAGTTCTGTGCTGTCAAGTCAGAACCAACTTATAGGGACTCTAATGGGAGATTCTAAGGAGTGCTTTTATCAATTCCACTCCAACCGTGAGTTCCAGTGGCCAAGTAGAGATTTGAACCCTGGTCTCCAGAGCAATCATCCATCATTGAAGGTACCAAAGGCCTCATGAATTAATAGCAGTATCTAGATATAAGTTGTAACCCTGCAAATGTCTTATTGATCTTTTACACAGATCTGTTAATTTCTTCCTCACTCAAATCTGGAAGCTGATTCATGGCAACCGGACTTCTTTTCTTGAGAAATTGAAATATTTCGCAGTTCATCCAAACAGTTTCGTCAGTCTGAGGAAAGCTAGTTGCGAGTCCTCAATTTTATAGTTCACTATAGTTCACTAAAATGGAGGACTCACAGCTAGCTTTCCGTAGACTGAGAAAGCTGTTTGGATGAGCAATGAATCATTTCAATCTCTCAAGAAAAGGAGTCTAGTTGCCATGACTCAACTTCCAGATAAACTCATCTGGATGACTGAGAATCTTCACAGACATATTCCTCACTCAAAAATAAAAAGGAAGTTATTCTAATTAATTTTCTTCAAAAAACCACAAGATGGCAGCAGCAGAAAAGAACACCATTTATGTAGCAGGAAAGTAGATATTCAGTAACATCTTTTGCAATGATGTTAATCTTCTTTAGCAATGTGCCTAGCTCACTGAAATATAATGTGCTAAACTTCAGTTGCTTTAAAGCTATCCACTTCTATCTGAATAAAGATATACCTGTTGATTTATATCATGATTCATTCATCACCTGAAGGCAGATTATACTGAAATCAAATAGATTAACCATGGCATTGATTCTGATAGGAAATAAATACAGCACTAGGTTTCTTTATGCATTTTACTGCATCAGCTTTCAAAATTAGTAGCCATTGGTACATCTTGTGGCAGTGAATTCCACAGTCTAAGTGTGTGTTTTGTTAAGAGCCTCTTTCTATCTGCCCTGCACCTCCTCCCACTCAGTTTCAATGGATGGCAGGGTCAGGCTGGCCCTAGACCAGACCGAGGCTGTTGCCTCAGGGGGATGAGTGTGGGTATCCACATTTTTGAAAGCTACAATGAGCAGAATAAAGGGTATATGAAAATGTCTGGGGCACTGAAAAGTCATATTCTGGTAAACAAGCTGCTGCCCTCACTTTTTGGCTTACGTAATTGCCTCTAGGAATTGCCCACTTTATGCTGCTCAAGATGGCCATTTCTGGCCTCTTCCTCCCTATTCCTGCCGGCTGCCTGCCTGCCCCCTCTCCTCCCCGATTGAATGTGAGATGGATGCCTGTATACACAGACAACCCATAGGGCCAACTTTTCCCAAAAGGATCTCCAACTGAGGAGCAGCTGGGATACGCAGGTGGGCAGCACCTATTTTTCTTCAGCAACGGAGATGGGGGAGCAACCTGTACCACACCTGAAGGGAGTGGTCTGTCTTTGGGGCTGTGCAAGGCAAGCTACACCATATAGGGTCCTCTCTTCCAACAGTTCGCTGATACCTCCCAATATCTGCCACCACTTTTCATATGAACATAAGAACATAAGAAGAGCTGTGCCGGATCAGGCCAAGGGCCCATCTCGTCCAGCTTCCTGTATCTCACAGTGGCCCCAATAAATGCATCTGGGAGCACACGAGACTAGATATCTGTTTCCTGATACCACTCCCCTGCATCTGGCCCTTGAAGTACCCCGGTTTTAAGCCTGGAGATTACGCATCTCCATCATGGTTTGTAACCTGTGATGGACTTTTCCTCCAGGAATTGGTCTAATCCCCTTTTGAAAGCATCCAGGCCAAATGCCATCAGCACATCCTGTGGCAGGGAGTTCCACAGACTAACAACATGCTGGGTAAAAAAAAAATATTTATTTTGTCTGTTCTCACTCTCCCAACCTTCACTCTGAGTGGATGTCCCCTAACTTGTGGCGGGACCAACCTTGCCTTTACCCCCAAACCCAACAATAGCCACGTGGCCAACAACGTCCGAAAACATGGAAGTGGGTCTAATAAACTTTTTAAAACAGGGGTCCCTAAGGAAACATCTTGGAGTGGCGTGGAGTTCTTTTTGAGGCTTGACTTCTTTTGCAACTTCAGCATGGCTCAGCTTCAGGTTCGAGTCCCCTTTGTTTTTCTTGCTCCCCAAACATTCAACCCTGCAACCACCCGGGCGGACGATATTAAACACCGCGGCTAATTGCTTGATGAAGTTATTGAACTTGTTCCTGCTCCTCTAAGTTTTGAAAGTATGATCTATGAGTGCATTCTTTACAGGAGAGGAGGGGGGGGAGAGAAAGATTGCTTACACTTTCACTTTCAACAGGTTAACAATTTCTAATCCTATTTCCCTGGAGGCAATTACATACAGCAAAACTTCGTGGCGCCAGCACCGTCGTCTTTATCTCCCTATGAAATTTCAGCGTCTCGGGCATTTTCATCTACACCTCACTCGACTCTGTGTTACTTTAAAAAAATGCAGATACTCGTTAAAACTTATACTGGAATGTTTAATTATAGAATCAAGGTGCTCAGCAAAAGACCCTTCCTCCTCCACCCCCCAGCCCCCCACTCCCATTTTTTTTAATGGCTTGACTCTGTACTCTTTCTCAGAACTGTTTTAAAAGGAATGTGAGCCTGGCCCCTGTCAATGTTATTCTGTATAGGAAACGACAAACAGGGTGATGGCGGTGGAGGAGAGAGATGTAGTTACTTAAGGTCTGTAGGTGTTGTGTTCTTTCCAGCTCCTTCACTGTCATCTCTAGGTTTTTCAGCTGATTGTTGTGAAGCAGCAGAACATTCAAGGAATGCAGATGTCTCAGAGCACCTAAAAATGACAGCCAGCAGCATCATAAGGTCTCTAATCTAACCAGGCATTGCTCAAGACAAAATGCTTTTGAGTACCAGTCACTAGAATGGCAACAGGATCCAGTGTAGGGTTTCATGTCCCAGAGGGTTATTATGAAAACAGCGATTCCCTCCTTGACGGCTCCCAACAGCTGATAATGAAAAACAGCATATATGGCGACTGAATGGGAATTCACAACATTTGTATGCCCCCTGCAAACAATCTCAAGGCAAGGGTGGGCAATATCTCTATTACACACACAAGCAGTAGCTAGCTAGCTATTGAACCTGCATTGGTCTTCATTAGGCTGGGCACCACAGAGCTCAGGCATGGCCCAGAGGAAATATACATGTTCCAAATCCCGTGGTCCAATGTGCAGGGCCATGGCCCCTTAGTTTTCAGAGGAACTTCCATGTCTGCACTCACGTCACTTCAGCAATTCCGTACCATCCCAAATGCCCAGATCCTCCGACTGCCTATGCTAATCAATGTTTCTTTCCTCTCTTGCTCACTTGCAAGGTTGCAAACTATTGATTCATAGTATAGATCCTCTCTTCCTCTCCTTCCCATGGCATTAACTCCCCCAGTTCATTGGCAAACCCCATCTCATTCAAGCCATCCCGTTATTTGCTTGTTTCGTATTCATTCCCCTGCCAAAACACGGCTCAACAGCTTCACTTTTGTAAGGCTAGAGTACTTGGAATACATGCATCTTTTTCTGTAGACTTTTCCCCATTTCCCCTTTGCAATACCAAAAACAAGGGGATTAAGGTACAGATCATCCATAGTGCCCACATGCAGGTGACCTGTTTTCCTTCCCAGAGCAGTTCACCAAAGCGTCAATTCCCACCTAGGAATTGGGTGTCCCCCCCCCACCCCGTGGTGTTTTCATTATCACAAAGCACTATATATATATTTCCAAACATTCACATACTTCTGTCCAATGATCTTTTTCTGGCCTGCTAGAAATCACTTTCAATCAAAGGAGGACAGCACAAACACAATACCTGCTATACTTCTGATCTCATTATCGTTGAGATACAATTCTGTCAAGCAGCAATTATGCTTCAAGGAAGGAAGATTCTGAATCTAAAGTGTGAATTAGAATTATGACATTATTGTACTGGTAAAGAGCTCCAACTTAGATTGACATCGTTTATTTAAATGGTCCTGAGGAGATTCCAAGGGAACAGTGAAAATAATGTAAAATAGTCCACAAATGCTAGTACTTTAAAAAAAAATCATGTGTAGACTTTTTTTACACACACATCACATACTTATAACATATTGTTCATATGTTATCTGCTTGCCATATTTTGGGAACCTGTCTTTAAATCAATCTGATGATGCGACTGATTCAGTTCCATCTTAGATCATTCCACAGCAAGGGGAACAGATTATTTTCTTCGAATATACTGAGATTGCTGTAAAGCCCAAGCTGGTCCTAACATTAAACAGAGTGACGCAGCCACTGCTGGCAGGTGGTTTTGCATGTTACAGGAAGGCATCACCTTGTTACATAATTATTTTTACTCTGTTTTAATGCCTGGAAAGGGAAAGGGGCATTTGTGGGATTTCTTTGTTCTAGACATCAAAAACTCTTGGCTGACCTGTGGTACTCTGCAACTTGATGGGTAGGTGAGGTGGCATTTTGGTTCTGATTCATGCAAAAACAAACAAACAAACAAAAGTCTTAGAGCAGCCCTGGCTGTACCCTCTCCACCTTTTGTCCTGAAGAGGTACAAATGTCTTACAAGAGAACAAGAAGAGCTTAAGCAAAGACTACAACCTGCTAGTCCATAAAGTGCAAACTCCTTTGGAGTACTCAACAAGATTAAGAAAACAACACACACTGATTATTGTCTGTCACTCACAAGGGTTTATCTGCTCTTTTTTCCTTAGCTATCTATGAACTCAGCCACCTTGTTCAATTAAATTGGGAGGCAGTTAAGATTTTTATAAATTGATTTAGCATCGTGAGGAGTTTGGATTGGTATGTGCCTTTATGGAATGGCTTTGTAAACTGCTCTTAAGGACTTCTTTTTCACCTACTCATCCATCTTCTTCTGGACACCCAACAATTGCTTGTGTGGGAGGCAATGGGAGGTGATGCTGGCAAGGGAGTCCTGTTGCAGCCAAAGAGGACAAGGTGGAGGAAATGTGTGTGTGTGCAAGCAAGGAACTCTTCTTAGGCATTATGTGTTGTGCACCTTTGTTCCTCACATTTTAAATATTTAAAAATATTAATTACATTGAGAAATATTAATGTAATATGTAACTTTAAAATAAGCATCTTTTTCCAAAAATTAGTCAAAGGATTAATTATATAAGCATTATTATGTATTACCTTATTATTGTTTAGCCATAAGCATCTTAGTATCTGAAATCGTGCTAAATCAGGAACCTCCCTTAATCCTCTGAAAGAAAACAAATATACCAATCAGTTTCTCATTTCTATGAACCTGTTATGCCCTGGTATTTATTTATTTATTTATTTATTTATTTATTTATTTATTTATTTGTTTATTTATTTATTTATTTATTTATTGGATATCTATATCATTCTCATTAGTGCCATATGCACTACTCTATGTATTTTTTATAAATAGAAAGCATAAATTAGATAACACAAAGCATTACAAGCATTAAAAACCACTACAATAACAATAAAAGGGGAGGTGTAAGATGGCATAAACAGACGCATAAAAAACAATCATAAAAACCAGCCAGAGCTCCTCTGGAAACTGGTTCCACAGAATGGGAGTTACCACGATGAAAGCCCTACCTCTTGTAGAGGAATTATGGGCCTTCTTCAGGGTGGCCACCTGGAGGAGTCATGACTGGGAAGATCTTTTTGTTCCAACAAGTAACATGGATCCAAACCTTGGAAGGCTTTATATGTATGTGTCAAAACCTCCAGTTGTTCCGGGATAGGGGCAGCCAGTGAAAGTGCTCCAGAACTAGAGTGATGTGGTCGAATTTACTCCCACCAACTATGAGTCTGGCCACCATATTCTTGACCTGTTTATGTCTCCAGATAAGGCCCAAGGGAAGCCCCAAGTAGAGGGCATTGCAGTAGTCAATCTTGGAGATGACCAAGACCTGCACCAAAGTCATCCAACTCATCCAGGTAGGGACAGAGTTGGGCTATGAGGCTCAGCTGATTGAAGGCTGATCTGGACATGGCTGCAATCAGGGATTCCCAAGAAAAAAAGCCAAGTCCAGAAGAATGCCCATATTGTGCACTTGGTCCCCAAATGGGAGGGAAATGTTATCCAGCCTAAGAACAATCTCCCCTAACCTTTCTGAGGGCATTCCTCAGGAGCAAAATCTCTGTCTTATTCGAGTTCAGTGTGAGACTGAAAAGTTTCACTTTGTGAAAAGAAGAGCGGTGGATTTCTACCTGTATACAAAAAAATCTTGTTTATAAAACAGTTTTGCCTGACAAGCACAGTGAGACACGCTTTCTTGGCATTCAGCCCTTTTGAACTTGTCATGTTTCTCCCTACCCTGCTTCATGTGTGTCTTCTTCTACTGAAAACAGAAGCTACCAACCACTCAACTCTCAATTTTTTTATTACTCCATTTTAAAGCCATCCTTGATCCTTGCAAACTCCAGGGTAGTACAAGGCCCTAATTAGAATGGTATGTAATATAATAAAAATCATTGAAACTATGTCATCAGAAAGGCTAAGAACACAGCATATTGAGGGGTATCGGTTGGGGAAACCTGTTGAAAAATTTCTATGTGGTTCGACTGCTATAAGAGCACAGCTATTCTCTTTACTTGTAATCTGACTATATCCATCCTCCAAAGGCCAATGGCAATCTGGAGATGAGGAAATGATACAACAAGATGTTTCTCGCACATGGAGAATCTAGACAAGTTGATGACAAGTAGCAGGACTCCCATTTGGCATTCTGCCCGTGTTCAGGAACCTATCAAGCAGTGCCTAATGAAGGCTCATAAGGGACAGTTGAATCCTTTGTGAAAACTCAGCTTGGAACAGATATTCTTGCTGGTTTGCGCTTCTGTCTTAAGCTGGCAAATTCTGTTTTGACCTTGAAAACAGAACCATGGGTTAATTCATACATGGCTAAAATTGACACCCCTGAACAAAACTCTCAATCCCAAGATACAGTACTTGAATGGTAAAAGTGATATGAAGACCTAAGAAAACTGTCTTGACTTCCAGCACACATTTTTCATTTCCCCCCTCCTTTAAAAGTATACGTTCAATTGTAATTGATTTCATTCTTTCTATACCTCCAGGCTTCTTGCCCTTTTTTGATGATGAGACTGCAAGACCTCAAACCACTTACTCTTGAGACATTCCATTGAAATCAATGGTACAAACAGAGAGAAATTCATCTGAGGGTTATACCCAGAAGCATTTAATTTGTTCCAAACAGAGTTTAATTCCTCCTCCTCCTCCTCCTCCTCCTCCTCCTCCTCCTCCTCCTCCTCCTCCTCCTCTTCTTCTTCTTCTTCTTCTTCTTCTTCTTCTTCTTCTTCTTCTTCTTCTTCTTCTTCTTCTTCTTCTTCTTCTTCTTCTTCTTCTTCTTCTAAAAATACCTGCCTCTCTGCATCTGGCTTCTAGTCTTTGCATGCCCTATATACAATCTCAGCTTTTGAGGCCCCCCCAGCATTCTCTTCCTATTCACTGCTAAAGATGACAGCTCTCCACGACAGAGCTTCCTGTGCTACATTAATAGTGATGGAAATGTGCACATTACTGATGAGCTTTCTGTTCCACCTTTGCCTAAGTCAACAGAAGATCAGATGAGGTAGTTCACATGGCGTGTTTCTTATCTTGCAAACACCATTCTGGAGGAGTGGACACTTGGTGCCAACACCCTTTCTCCCCTCTCCCCTTTTTCCAAATGCATTTTAGGTTATTTCTGGTTTAACACAACCAGATCAAATCCAGATGAGCCATTTTTATTTGGAAATCAAACAAAAAACAGTGCTTGCTTTGGCGAACTATATTTGCATTAATCAGGAAATACTGCTATATCTCCACCCACTGCATAGGAACTGCCAGCCACAACTGAATCTGCCATCACTTTAATAGCTATGATGGAGGAGGGCATATTTCCACCTCCAGGTATACTTCTCTATGATGTTGAAACCTGGACCTTTACAGACACATTATGCAGGAAGCTGGAAGCATTTGAAATGTGACATGTGAGAAATTCTGAAGATGCCTTGGACAGCCAGAGTCACTAATGTGGCTGTATTACAGTTTATTTATTTATTTATTTATTTATTTATTTATTTATTTATTGAATTTTTATACCGACCATCTAAAAGTGAGGTCACTCTGTCTGAATATATGAATAAAAAGCTAGAAATCCTCACTACCATAAAGAGAAGAAAATTACAATATTTTGGTCACATAATGCACAATAACAAATACATCTGCTGCAGGTTATGGTTATCTTTCAAGGAAAAATAGTTGGGAAGTGTGGCGCAAGACATTCTGGCTTAAACCAACGGTTTGCAGTGAGCACAGCTTCTCTATTTAGAATAGACTGGGATAAAAACCAGATCATGCTACCAATCACCCACGTTCTACAAGGACAAGGCACTTGAAGAAGATGAGATTAAGGTGCATGCCTCCTGTGCACCTTGTCCCTTTAAAGCACGGTGTGCACTTTGAGTCCAATATTAGTTGTGAGAGATTCTAAAAGTTTTTAGACCAAATCATAGCTCATTTTTCTTCATCTTATCAGATGAGTTCTTTTTTGGAAGGAAGGGAGGGAGGAAGGGCTTTACCTATGACTGGGATTCTCAGCGCACTACATATAGCCTTAGCTGTTTTTAGTCAAATGGCCTTGTAGAAAAGGCTGCCCAGCAGACTGCCACAAATATGATTAATAAAGTCTTTAATAATCGTGGTGATGCTTACAAGCCTCTGCTGATTTAGAATGGTACACCAATGGAGAATGGTTGGTCTCTTGCCAAACTCTTAATGGAAAGGCAGTTTAGCACTGATTTTGCTATGACTGCAGATTTATTAGAGTCTTATGCCACTGACAGTCCAGTGAAAAGTCCAAACGCCAAAATGCAAATATTATTTTGGTAAGACAGCTTGTACACGTCCAGAAACCTAAAACAAGTATGCCTGAAAAAAATATTCTGTTAACACTTGGGCTCTAAAATGACACAAGTACGGAATAACAGCCATATTAAAGTTTTTACCTAATACAAATGCCTGTACTGCAGGTAAAACTGAACTCACGACCTGGGTTCAATCCCTGGTAGCAGGCTCAAGGTTCACTCAGCCTTCCATCCTTCCGAGGTCGGTAAAATGAGTACCCAGCTTGCTGGGGCGGGGGCAATGTGTAGCCTGCACACTGTAATTAAAAAATTGTAAACTGCCCAGAGACTACTTGTAGTGGTGTGGGGCGGTATATAAGCAGAACACTTTGCTTTGCTTTAAACATCATGATATCTGAGCTATACCAAGATGCTGTTCATATGGGTTTGAAGGTACTGATTTTAGTTGCAAGAGTCAGTAGGTCAATTAGAATGTCCATTATTAAGAATGAGATTTTCAGAACATTCTCAGGGGTTAAACCTCAAAACTGGCTCTCTCTTTTTCTGTTTTCATGTCTGCCTGGAAAGGAGTGCTATGAATCTGGAAGAATGTGTAATCCATATGGTAAAGGTAAAGGTTCCCCGTGCACATGCATGCTAGTCATGTCTGACTCTAGGGGTGGCGCTCATCTCTGTTTCCAAGCCAAAGAGCCAGTGTTGTGCAAATCTGTGGCCAGCATGGCTGAACACATTTCTGAGTATGGAATACAGTTTATCTTCCCACTTTTTATATGGTACCTATTTTTCTACTTGCATTTACATGCTTTTGAACTGCTAGGTTGGCAGGAGGTGGGGTTAACAGCAGGAGCTCACTCTGCTGCGTGGCACCCAGGATTCGAACCGCCGAGCTGCCGACTTTGCATCCAACAGTTTCAGCACTCTAGTCCACTGAGCCACCACCACATGAGCCACCACCATATGGGCAGAAACTGATTCTTTCCTTCTTTCTTTTTGGATTTCAAACTACCTCCTATAAGATCAACTATAGGATACTAAGGGGGCAGTGATGTGGGGACACAAGTTCACATCTCCAAGCAGATGTCCTCCAGACCTTTGGATGTTCAGCAGGTCTATCTAGGTTCTACAAGCACCTCCAACAGAACAAAATTACAGCATTTCTGTCAACAGTAGCACCTCCTTATTATGGCTGAGAACCATGGGAACATTGTAATCATGTTCAACTCAGTGCCTTTGCAAACCTTCTATCTGAACCTCCAAAGGTCTGCAGGACTTTTGTGTGGAAACATGGAGAAAGGGGCTTATTTGTGTCCACACATTACTACCCTCTTGGAATCCTACAAGGCTTTCAGGATGGATGCCTGAATAGGTTTTCTGTGTCTGGGGGATGAGGAAGGACACAGGAAAACTAGGAATGTGGTAAAATGATAGTGGAATATAGACAAAGAAGGCTTGGCTTCATTATCCAAACACACTGATGGCCACTTAAATTCAACTATTGTGATTTTTCTTTTTTCACATTTTACCAGAAAGTAGAAATCCCCCCCTTTACCAAATACATCTAACGCTTAAGACAGAATGATGAAATCAAGCTGGGCTTTCTTAATCAAATGGATTTTCAAAGAAACAATAGAAACAAATCTGCTAGATGTAATACTGAATAATTTCATACTGGGTCATCATCACAAAACAGTATGTTTACACGGTTTTTCTAGTTTTGTGAAAGGTAGCCATGTTAGTCTGTGCAAGAATTCCAGGCAAAAATCAAAACAAAACAAAATAAAAGACAAAAACATATGGCACCTTAAAGACTATTATATTTTTATGTATGCTTTTGTAGACATGTCTGAAGAAGCGGACATGTCCAACGAAAACTTACATTAAAATATAATAGTTAGTTTTTGAGGTCCCACATGTTTTTGTCTCTTATTTTGTTTCATTTTGATTTTTGCCTTGAACTGTTTTTCTAAATTCTGAGGTTTGGACTCCATTAAGATGAGCCTTAAGAATGCCCTTGGCCCTGAAAAATAACAAGGAGCAAGTGAAATTGTGCCTTAAAAAGGTAAAGGTTCCCCACACACATGCTGACTCTAGGGGCAGTGCTTATCTCCATATTCAAGCCAAAGAACCAGTGTTGTGCAAGTCCATGGCCATGTGGCCGGCGTGGCTGCAAGGAAACACTGTTTTACCTTCCCGCTTTTTATGGTGGTACCTATTTATCTACTTGCATTTTACATGATTTCGAACTGATAGGTTGGCAGGAGCTGGGGTTAACAGCGGGAGCTCACTCCACTGTGTGGCACCCGGGATTCGAACCGCTGAGCTGCTGACTTTGCTACCAACAGTTCTTGCAGCCATAGTCTGCTGAGCCACCACACCCCTTGAAAATGTGTTTTACTACTAGGCATGAAAGTAAGCATTGTGTTTCCATGGAACCTAACAAACCTCTTTTATCTAGTGACATTAAAGACCTGGCCATATTTCTAGTGCCTTGAAATAACACTTTAATGGATTACAGATTACAAAATCCTCCAGGCAACATTCAACATGCAGTTAAAACTGTAACTTACTTAAGCTTTGCTTTATTTCAGTTGTTGGTATTTTTGTTTGTTTGTTTGTTTTTTGTTATTAACCTATGTAGAAATGTCAGCCTACAGTTCACCAACATTCCCTTGAAGTCCCCCTGTGCTGCACTGCTTCAATCCTACATAGCTGAACCACTATTGCTGTCCATTTGCTTCCTGTCACAGCTGTAACCCTGCATGCGAGGTGGGGGGTGGGGGGTGCCCAGTCCTAGCAGAAATTAGAAGGAATGTTCTTCCCTTATATTCACACCCTCCAAAATGCTGAACTTACTTTTCACCAAGGTACAAGTCTGTGACTTCTCCATCGTTTCTGAAGCCACATATCTTCAACTGTTCTTCTAAAATCTGAAAACAGATGATGTGTCAAAATAGTAACTGAACTACAATCAAGTGATTCCATTGAACTGTAATCAAACAACATAAATTGATAAAGAATGTGAAATTATGGGACTCAATTTTAAGAGTTGTTTTTTTAAAAAAAAAAACCTGCAGTGATTATATTCTCATTTTTTTAGCCTTGTTACTTGATTTTGTTTCAGTGCTTGCATTTCAACATTTTTATGGGGAAGATAGCACTGAGTGCCTTAAGGCAACTTTGGCTCTAGGAAGACAGTAGAGGCGAGAGTTCTTATAGCTATTAATTCTTCATTTTTATCTTGTGTGATCTGAGGAGGTAGCCAAGTTGCTTGGTTGGATTGAATAGTTAGAGCATGCTCTCTCACCCATCCTGGATAACTAAGAGTTCAAAAGTTAGACCTCCAAGCTTGTGGATGTGTCATTTGCTAAAGCAAATCTCAGAAAGTGGAGAATGTGACGAGGTTGCTAGATGAATCATTCTAAAACACTGTCTACAGCTAGTTAGGACATAGGTCAATCTAGCTCAGCATTGTTCATATCAGGCTCCTCCAACATGGTGCATAGTACTATGTTGGGCTACCAGTCCCATCATCCTAGTAGAGCACCCTGTGGCAAAGAGGGTGGGGGATCTTCCTACAGATCTGGAGGGTACCAAAGTGCTGTCTTGCACACCTCCAAGATTTCCATCAGATGTAAACAAGCCCCGTCACCTTAGACTGCACAGACTAGATTGTAGCTGTTGGACAGTGCAGTCCCTCTTTAGGGGGTTAGCATTAGGCCACGGATGGCAAACCATTGTTACTCCAGATGTTTTGGACTACAATTCCCAGACTCCTCAGCATATAATGGCAACATACATAGTGCCAACAATTCACTATCCCTGGATTAGGTGCAAGTCTGCCATGTAAGCAGAAATGCCCTAATGTGGGTGCAATCTAAAAGGTCTGCCACAAGATCAGTCTGACAGTAGATTCTACTGGCTAACATTTGCTAGCAGGAGAGTTTTAAAAAGGATAGAGAAAAAGTACAAGGGCCAGGGAGGAGCTGTTTTAGTCCACATCCAATACACCTCTAAGCTAAGGATACACCCACAAGGCTGGCCCCTCCCATGTTAGATGGAAGTTCTAACATCCTTTGGCTAGGAAGAGTTTTGATTCTGCTTGGCTTCAGTTGGCCCATGGCCAATGTCATCAGTTATGATTACTCTCTAAATCCAGGTGTTTGTCACAAGAAAACACTGTGATTAGTAGGTCAAGGGAAATACACACATGGAATTCTTTAAGAAAACGGCTCAGTTCAGAGAGTTGCAGTCAGTGACAGAATGTTGAAGTAACAAGTTATAAATAATTAGTTCTGGGTGCGCACTTCTCCAGATTTCAGGAGGAGGCAACCTCTTGCAGGGTCCATATCTAATCTATATAACCAGATGCTTTAATTTTTTTTGTCTTTTCAATAACTAAGGCATATTTTTACAAGTGTAACTTATAGGGAGATAATTTTACTACATTTGTGATATAATTGTAACTTTTTCATTACTTTTATAGTTACATGGCTATATAAGTGCCACATACTGCTGTCTCATGATTTTCTTCTGTTACGGATGTTGAGACAGCTAAGGGGTGCTGGAAGTACATTTTCCCCCACAGGATGGCTGTTTGTGATAACCAAATGCTATTTTGAAAATGTTAAGTACAAGCAACTATTTCAATTACTTGATGAGAAACGGAAAAAGTTTATTTAATTTATTAAATGCTTTGGAAATAGCTCTTTTTCTGAAGTAACTTTCCTAGCTCTGTTGCCTATTTCCATCCCAGTTCTGCTACTTTTTGGAGAAAAGTGGTGATGGGAAGGAAAGACACAGCTTCCCCATATTAAACTGAGATTTTGAGTCACTCGCCTGTCTCTTTTTGAGACCTTCATTGCTCCTAGATGCGGCTGCCATTTTGGATCCCTGTTTCCAGAGCAACCATCATCATAAGACTTACTTATTTTGGCGTGGGGGTACTAATCAAGGAAGGAGTGGGGTGTTAACAACGTGACAGCTGGGTTTGTGTTGTAGCAGCCAGGGCTGGCGCGTCCATTAAGGCGAACTAGGCAGTTGCCTTGGGTGCCAAAAATGGACAGGGGGTGCCAAAATGGACAGGGGGCGCTGCCCAGCCTGCTGCCCCCCTGCTACCTCCCCCCCCGCCGCTGCCGGACCCCCCTGCCGCTGCTGCTGCCCGACCCCCCCAGCTGCCGCCCGACCCCCCCGCCGCCACCGCCCCGCCCCTCGCCTAGGGTGCGAAAAACCCTAGCGCCGGCCCTGGTAGCAGCTTGACCTGAACAGCCATCTGTTAAAGTGGAAGTCCTCTCTTCTGTGATGGAATCAGGGTGGGGAGAGGGAGAGAGCATGGCCTCATTGACAGTTGGAAATCCGTTGGAGGGTGGACTGTCGGCTGTGAGATCAGAAGCTGGAGATATAATGCCTGCCTTTCCTGACCTCTTTTCAGATACTATCTCATGAAGGACCCCTTCCCTCTCTACCATCTACATGAGGGCAGCAAAGCATCTGCAGAGAAGCTTCTGTTAAAAGATGTGACAGCAGAATTCTTGTTTGTTCATGGACAACACAACCAGGATCCTCTCTCTTGCAGACATGTCATTTCCCACATGTATTTGTTATTTTATTTATTATATTTATATTGCACAAATCTGACCAAACTGCCACTCTGGATGGTTATTTAGAAATCATCAATTGAGAGGCACATTCTCTTTGAGGCTTCAAAGTTTTCAAATACTTGTATATTGTTCCTCTTTGAAAACAATATCTAGTCTCTTGAGCTCCCAGAGGCATTTGGCAGGGTGACTGTGAGATCCAGGAAGCTGGACTAGATGGACCTTTGGCCTGATCCAGCATGGCTCTTCTTATGTTCTTATGTAAGCTTGTGCAGTCTGTCCATGGATACCTAAACAGGGCTTTTGTTGCAAACATACATAGTGAAAGGGCCTTCTCTGTTGCTGCTCCCAGACTTTGGAACTCCCTCCCGCTGGAGGCCAGGCCTGCCCCATCTCTGCTGTCTTTCCGGAAGCAGGCAAAGACCTTCCTCTTGAGGCAAGCTTTCCCTCAGTGAGAGACTAGTTACTATGTGACTTTTATATGGATTACCATACATTATTGCATTGACTGATTTCATAAGCACACAAGTGTTTTTCCATGTTGCTTTTCACCCCTCATAATGGATTTTTCTTTTCTTCTTGCATGCTCTTTATAGCTCTAATGTTACCCTTTAATGTTCTAAGACGCCTCTTCAAAATCCCTGTTCTTAACTTGCATATGTCTTAAATGTTCTGGACTGTATATTGTCCCTCATTATTGAAAGCCACCTTGGGTCCTTTTCTAAGAAGAAGGTGGGGTAAAAAAATTCACTTTCATATTGTTTTAAGAAGCAAGTAATCTGCTTCTACTGCATGTATGAACCCTTTTTAACATTGGCTTATTATATCAATTTAAAAAAATACTTGTTCTTTTCCCTGTAATCTGAAGGATGTTGTTTTTGAATCCTAATTTATTTTCCTAATTTTCAAATTGGCCACCAGGAAAGTTATGGTAAATAGTCCAGAATCTGATAAAAATCTGAACAATAAGGTCATATGACAACACAGATCTGACAATAATAAGTCACTTTAGAGCTTCAGTAGTTGTTGTCATTCCTACTAGGGCAACTATTTATCCCATATGGCACAGAGTAGGTATAACAGGTCCTTTGGATTCTCAGTGGGTAGGTATGTTGTGTGGAGATAGTCACAATGGATGTTTATACTATAAAACTGACCATTGCACCATGACAAACAATGGGCAATTACAAATTACACTGGCTGTGGCGCTTAACAAAATTGCACTGTTTTGTGTTTTCAGATTAAATCTTTGTCCTAATTAGAGCAAATTGTTTCTAGCTTTTTTTAATATGTACGATAACATAATATTTATTTATTTATTTATTTTTTTTATACCACCCGTCTTCCAGAGGAACTCCAGGCAGTTTACAACATTTACAATTATGTACTGTCAAGTCAATTCTGAGGTAAAATGACCCTTCCCAGCATTTTCCAGATAGAGAATAAAGTGGTTTACCATTCCTTTCTCCGGGGGCAACACCCTGAGACTGTGCAGCTTTCCCAAGGCCACTGGATTTCCAAGAGACACAATGGAGAATCAAACTCTCTACTCCCTACCTAGCCACTGAGCCAGCCAGCCAGCCAATATGTATGGTAGAGGTATTAATAAAAGGGCCTAAACCCTCAAAACATTTCACTTTGCGTCATGTATTGCAGTTTGTCAGGGTGTGGAAGTGAGAAACAGGGAGAGTACCTCCATTTCTATAAACACATGAGCAAATATTTACACTTGCAGTTTCCGTGCATGCAAAATAAGGTTTATACGGAAATTTAGTTGTCACGTATCCAGTGGTGCCACCTCTGCTCTTTTGCAGAATGTGGTCATGGATGCTGGGGCAGCTGGGGCTGTCAGCCTTGCAAGCGGTACCTCCTCACAGCACTGAGTAGACAGTTTACGTCCCTTGAATGCCCTAAATTAGCCTGCTGCTTGACTCTCACACGTGGTGAAAAATATCAATCCATTCAGCCACTGCACATGAAAAACACTGGACAGGCAATTAGATGCTGTGACGAACCTGGGCCTTTTTTACTGCCACCATTAAAGTATTCAGTTGCTATACTTTCCCTCCAGGCATCTCCACCATGATACCAGCATGACACTCAGGACTTTTATTATGAAAGATGGACATCAACACCAACATTTATGATTTGAAAATAAAGCACACAAGTTTTAATGATGTACAGTTAGATGTTCAATGTTATTGTTACAATAGCTTAGCCCCTCTTCTTAGATACTTTGTTAATGACTTATTATTATAATCAGTCATGTGTTTAAATACACCAGACCCCTTGCCAGTTACAGACTGTCACGCCTGATTAACTGACACTCTAGCCAGACTAACTCCCTAAATCACCCTTAGCTCACACAGGAGAGGCCCTTCTCCTCTCAGAGAACATTATTATACACACTAGCCACACCCACCAGCTTGCTGATTGGCCAGGCAACATACCCTAATACATATTCATGAATAACAATACATATGCATTTACAAGTGTGTTCGCCACAGGTGTCTTGGACCATCCATTTTGTGCAGCATGGTGGAATGTGTTCCATTCTTCCTCCTCACCAGAGAACTCCAAATATTGTTTGTGTGTCACATTCAAACTGATCTCTAGGATTCTTCAGCCAATAAAGCTGACTTCTCCCTGCACCCCCATTATTTTACCTTGAATGGTCAGTTGGAAACATCTGTATTTTTCATATTCAATTATGTAACTGAATTATTGTTACATTTTTGTTCTTTTGTGGCACAACATGGCACTGACTGGATTTACATAAAATGCATCTTCTCTCCTCCCCCCCCTCAACTCTATATACTACAGCCAATGACTATCTGTTATGAAATGTATATCCCATCCCATATTATATTGCACACCTCATTCTTCTGCTATATGTCTGAAGAAGTGGGCATGTAGTCTATGAAATGTTACATTAAAATATGAAAGTTAGTCTTTAAGGTGCCACATGGTTTGTGTCTTTTGTTTTGTTTTGCTTTGTTTTTCTTTGATTTTTGCCTGAAATTCTTGAAAAGACAAACATGTCTACCCTCTCTGAAATTTAAATAGTGTACCATATATTTGTTTTCCATGAAAAAGTCATGCCAAGACTTTTATTTTATCAATGTAGTTTTTAACTCCTGTGAGAAAGTTAAAAAGAGAGAAAGAAATTGAAGAATGTCAACAGCCCTCTGATGGCTTTTTCCTCTTGAATTATTAAAACTAAATTAGGTGATTAAAGTGACATGGCCCCATATACCAATGAGGAATAGATATGGCTCTGAAGCAATGAAAAACATCAAAACATGATATTTATTATAGGTGTCACACACACAAAACCTGAAATAAAATGTGCCAAAAGTCCCACTTAGAACTCCCTGACAACAGATCAAATGTCAAAAGTGTAGAATACAAATCAAGTTTTGTTTCTCTATGTCGTCACTATCACTGCCATTTTCAACTTCAGAATTAATCACTAAACTTGAACTGACTTTTACTGTGTGAGATGCTGCTTTCAACTGTTCAGAGTAGACAGATGCCTAAGGCTTTAACTTTGAAGTATTTCCTGAGGACACGAAACACATGCTGACACACGGGCATGAAGTAAATATATTTCTATTTTCAGCCTGAATTAACCACAATGTAGTCAGACTTCCTAACTTTGTGGGGTCTTATACCAAATAACTTATTGACCTTTGGATGTTTAAACTATTTGTTTAACAGCCATTAACTCCTGCCTAAATTTAAATATTACATGTTTATGGATATGCAATACTCCTCATTTTTAAGGAGTAAACAAAGGAAATTCGAAAGGCAGAGTTTAATGTTTAATTTCCAAACTTATTGACTGGCAATAGTGACATTAGATTGTAATGATGGGCTTGTCCACACTATTGTGTTGTTCCTGGTCATTCTGGAGTCGTTCTGGGTCATCCTGACATTTTTGGGTTGCAGATTACTGGAATACATTATCCCACTATTTGTGCCCACACATACCTGGAAAATGTTCCACAGGGTCTAGCTCCCAACACTGACTGCCCACCCCTTTTGTTCACCTTCCTTGCCCTCGTCTGCCTCTCTCCACTTTCCTACATCCACTTTGCTTTGCTCATCTGCCTTTCTCAGTCCTTCCCATTTTACTTATCCACCTGTTTCACTGCATGAGTTTACTAGTGTCTGTTTTTTAAACTTTTTGCTTGTAATGTTTTGTGCTATATTTTTTTAACTGAGTCAAAGTAAAACCCCTAGGTAGTAAAAAGGACTTGGGAGTTTGAGCAAGAAAGCAAGAAAGCAAGAAAAAGCAAGCAAACAAGAAAGAAAGAGAGAGAGAGAGAGAGAGAGAGAGAGAGAGAGAAAGAAAGAAAGAAAGAAACTATCCCCCAAAATACTACACAAAACAAACAGATAGGAATGGCACTAATGGTTGGAGGGATAGAGAATGATAAGGAGAAACACACCCATAGGAAACATCATCTAAAATGGCACCCATCCACAAAGTGTGCAGATCATCACAGTGCAGCACAGCACTACAGTCTGCAACAGCAAAGCAGAACAAAGCAAAAACAAAATACGTTACCATTTGGCAGTAGTGTTAAAAACCCAGAAAGTTAGATTTTTGGTGGACAAGGGGAGAACAACTAGTCAATGTGTAGCCTCCATAATCAAATTGCAAATCTCACAGGGAGAACCTTTAAGTGTGATGGAGTGGTATATTAACCAGCACACTTGGCTTAGTCTTATGGGGGACAAAGGCTGCTAAACAAATGCTTAGCACGGGCAAGCTCTACAAAGTGTACAGACAGCATTATGAGGGGGAAATTACCATTTAGAATTTAACTCTCATTTTGCAATGAGTGAGAATTATAACTTTTTGAAGGTTTACTGTTTTGCATGGTAGTTTTCCATGATAGTTTTCCATGTTTGTTTGTTTGTTGTTTGTTTGTTTGTTTGTTATACTTATATACCACCCATCTTCCGGATTGGAACTCTGGGTGGCTTACAGAATACAGATCCACAATAAAAGAAAACAAAAATCATAACAATAAATTGAAGGATCCAATAAAATAGAGGGGGTCAATATTCATGAGAACAGACGAGGCAGGCGGCGAAAAAAAAGTAAAATTAAGTAAAAAGGTCGCCAAATGCCTCCTTAAAAAGGTGGCAGTTTTGTTTTCATTGTACTTTACAAACAAGCTGCTTGCTAACTGTACATAAACAATTCCATGCAAGCATAGGATGTAGCCATAAGGTGAAATTTCTGGGTTAATTTATCTTCAGTATGCAAGTAGCTTGACAGTGCAATTCTAAGAATGTGAGACATGCTCCCAGCTAGGTGTGTATAGAAGTGCAGCCTTAGAGATGTGTGTTCTTGATCTCCTGCCACCTTCATATTACTCATATGAATCTCTGCACCCCAAGGCTATATAATAATCTGACTTCCTTTCTCCCACCCAACACAAAAAAATTATGCCACCCAGTTTCATAAAGCTTGCAAACTGGCAGGAAGCACCCTCCCTCTGTCAACAACTCAGCATAAAGGACTCTTACACATTGCTTACATTTGGAGTGTTATTTGTCTGAAACTTTCCTGGGAGAGAAAGTGGATCTTTGGGCAAAAAATAACATTGGGTAAAATCCTACTGGTAGGCCCACCAAGAGTAGATGGATTAAATCAAAGGGATTTACTTAAGTGTTGACTGATTCAGTGTGTCTACTCTAGTTGGGACTAGCAGTAGGCTTTAGGGAATTGTGTTAACAAACCAAATTTGAGTCAAATGCACTCCTTGTCCATATTGTAACTCCTCAGGGTTTTTGAGGCAGAGAAACTGTATTAATTATCCAGAAACACAAGAGTATCAAGAATAATATTAAATAGTGGAATTAACAAAATTTCTTTTTCTTGTTTTAGATTAGTAACACAGCCAAAAATATAAATAGTCTCTCAAACATGCAATATTTCTAGCAAAAACAAACAAACAAAAAACCCCCAAAATTACGGTGCCACCTGAAAAAATAACAAATTCATTTTATTCTGAGATTTCGTGGGTTACATCTACTTCTTTAGACACAAGTGCACACATATAATCTACAAAGGTTTGCTCAGGAATAATTCTACTACTCTTTCAGGTGTCATTACACATTTCCTACTTTTATCGTTATTTCTTATGTGTGCTGAAATAGACTAAAGCAGCCATCTCTTGTACTGATTTTACTCCTAATTTATGTATTGCCACTAGATGGTGTTCTTCAAACATCTCTTTTCAGATGGGACAGAAATGAGTTGCTGCATTGCTTCAGTTTTTAAATGTAATGCATATTCCCAATTCTAGTTACTTCCAAGACAGATAGTGGCATGCCACTTGCAAAATTTAGCAGAACCCATGTGTTACATAAAATTAACAATTCGCCTACAGGACACTCCAAATGTGTGTGTGTGTGTGTGTGTGTGTGTGTGTGTGTGTGTGTGTGTGTGTGTGTGTGTGTGTGTGTGTGTGTGTGTGTGTGTGTGTGTGAGAGAGAGAGAGAGAGAGAGAGAGAGAGAGAGAGATTAAAGCTCCCATGCTTATGTCTAATGGATGGTACCTCTCCATGTTTGTTGCACAATGAAGGTGATGGAAGAGTCGAGGGAGCTAATGGTGGTTAAGGACTAGACAAGGAATCATAGTTGGACAAACTCTTCAGCATGCCTTCAGTGCTTCTATGAATGTGCCACTTTGTTCATAGCTGCCCTGGGTCCTTTTCCAAGGAGAAAGATGGGGTAAAAATATTCAAAATAAAATAAAATAAAATATCTTTAAAAAGAGCCTGGCCCTGGTAAAATATGTTGCCATTTGTTTTTAAAATTATTAATAACCTCTGCTCATTAGAACTCCCAAAGTGATGAAAAAAGCATCAGATTAAAACTTCATTAGAGCCAATTTAAAAAGCCAGACGTAAACATCAAAGACTTAATTGCCTGCTGAAAGCTTGGAAAGGATGGAACTAGCCTAATTTTTCTTGGGAGAGAATTCCACAAGGAAGGACATACAGATTTTAGAGCTGACAAGGTTAAGATATAACAAGAACTTCAGAATGAGAGTTCTACTGAAGTGTAAGGACCTAGCCACACCAAGTGCAGGGATGACAGCATAAAGTAGACCCATCCTGTTCTCAGCACATTGCAGTATTTATGTACAGGCTTTTAACTCTACCCTGGATTCAGTGTTATTTTGTTTGTCCAGCATTTGACAATGAAAAAAAGAAATACATACCAAATCAACAACAATAGAATACATCAGATATAAAGCATAAACCCCATTAAGGCAGAAGATGATTAAAACAACAAAACATTTAAAAATCCTCCTGGAATGCAGAGGCTGGAGGAGCAAATTCCAGCTGAATTTAAAACCTATGGCAAAACAGACTAATTTGGAAGTGGTGAGGATGGCTAAGGTCTCTTCCAAATGCCTTGTTTCTGTCTTTTCAGACCAAATGGATTTCAGCCAAGAAATTTAGAGTGCTTAAGAATTGAAGATCCAGCACCTGGAACCTCATAATGCCGTCTTTTTCTTGGACCTTTCATCCGGTCTTCAAAACTCATGGTTTATTTTTTGAACCTCTTGTTCTGGGCCAGGCACACCTCCCAGCTGACACAAACCCCAGGTGGAACAAATATTGGTGTGTTTGTCCTGTGTGTATGTGAGTCCAGCTTGTCTTTTTGATGGATCCAAGGGAGCAGCCAGACTGCTATAAAGAGGGGGATGGTAGCACTGCCTCCATTTCCCAAGCTCTGCTGAAAAGATGAGGTGGAACAAAGGGATGGAGAGGGTCCTCAGTGAAGAGTCAAGCTAAGGTAGCTTCCCTGGATCTTTAAAAGACAGAGAAATGAATTCAGAAACCACTCCAAGAAATGTCACTGTTCTTCCAGGTGGAACAAAGGGAGGAAAATCATCCTTTGCAGTTTGCCTGCTGGTCTAAAGAACCATCACCCAGGGCAGCAGAAGCTGAAGGCTTCTTCCACCTTGCTTTCACCCCTCAGTTCCAGCATGGACCCCCAGGTAAACAAAGGAGAACATAAGGTCCTGTAAAATCAAAGCAATCCAGCCATTCTAAACAAAAGAGAACAAAGGGAGCAGAACAAAGAAGGCTCTTCAAGGTCTGGAAAACACCTCTCAGCAGAACAGAAACCCCAGGTGGAACAAAGGGAGGTCTAGGGTCCTCAGTGAAGAGTCCAGCAGCCAGGAAAAGCCCTCCAAGGGAGCAGTGGCTAGAAAGGCTTTCAAGATAAAAGAAACCTCTGAGGAAGAAGAAACTTCCAGGTGGAACAAATGGCATCTGTGGTGATGTACTTGGCTTTTAACTCTACCCTGGATTCAGTGTTGTTTTGTTTGTCCAGCATTTGACAATGAAAAACAATGCTTCCCTATGACTACCCATGTATTGTCTGTGAGGATTTATCCCAGGACCCAACCCCATTAAGGCAGGAGATGAAAAATACCAATGTTATTTGCAGGAAAGGAGTTGTGGAATGCCAGAGGCTGGGAAAGTTTCATTCCAACTGGATTTAGAACCTTGGGTTGGTAATTTGGAATGTCTCAGGATGGCTAAGGTCTCTTCCAAATGCGGTGTTTATACCTCTTTCAAGCATGGATCATAATGGAAATTCTGAGTGCTAGAGAAGATCCCCTCACCTTGCCTCATAATGCGTCTTTTTCCTGGACCTTTTCCCCTCTCTTCAAAACTCATGGTTTATTTTTTTGTACCTCTTGTTCTGGGCCCCGGAGTTTTCCCCTGAGTACTTCCCTTTGTGGCTTTCCCTGATATTGGTGTGTTTATCTCTGTGTACAGTATGTGTGTGTACTTAACCTTGTCTTTTTGATGGATCCTAGTATCAGCCAGACTGATATAAAGAGAGGGGATGGTAGCACTGCATCCATTTCCCAAGCTCTGCTGAAGAAGATGATTACATGAGGCCCAGGAGGATGGAGATCTGACTCAATCTAAGGTAGCTTCTGTGGATCTTTAAAAGACAGAGAAATGAATAGAAACCACTCCAAGAAATGTCACTGTTCTTCCGGAAACAATAACAACAGGAAGATCATTTTTGCTTTTGCCTGTTGAGGCAAAGAACCATCACCCACAAAGCGACCAGGAAGCAGTTCCTTCCACCTTGCTTTCTATTCCCATGGGTTCCAGCATGGACGAGGTAACATGTCTGAGAACATAAGCCCTGGTAAAATCAAAGCAATTCACTCATTCTGAAGACAAAAGAGAACAAAGTGGACTCGAACAAAGCCGGGCAAATACCTCTGTCTGGAAAAACCCTAAGGTGCAGAACTTCATGAAAGTAGTCAGGATTTCCTGTCTAGATTCCTATTGTCATTCCCAGCCAGGAACCTTTGCACTGTGAAGTGGTAGAAAGGGCCCTGGTGCTGTCACCTTTGCTGCCCCTTGGAGGATGGTTGTTTCTGGGACCAATTGGACTCCACCTTATTTCTGAGGACCCTCTCCCTCCCTTTGTTCCACCTGGGGTTTGTGTCGTCCTCCTTTGATCAGGTCAATCTACACTGGAATCTTGCCCTGCTAAGATGAAAACATCATTTGAACATGATGGTCAACTACCTTGAAGACCTAAATGCTTGAAACATGGTTTATAAATCTGTTACACGAAGGAAGATCCAATCAGTTTCCAGTGTGTCATATATCAGTTCCAGTTGTATATGGGTGCCCAGAGTTTGCTGGAATTTAATACTCTCATGCATAAAAGACTGAGAGAAGAGTGAATAGCCATAAACACATATCCACCCACCCACAGTTAGAAGAAAAGGCCAGTGTTCAGTATAGGGCAGAACAACCGGGAAACCTTCTTCCTTGACATAGAAAAAACAACAACAACCTCACCATGCTGAGATATAGTGTTTTTTCTTAATTAAAAAACTATGCAGCTGGACAATGCAAAAGTTCAATTTCTGTTAATAGATTTTTGTCTCATCATTTGGCGAAGCATTCATTAACCTTTGCATGTGTGTCTCAGCCATTTTCAGCATCTTCCTCGCACTTCGACCTTTGCCTGCGTGCGTGTCTCCTTATGTCCCACTTAATTTGCCAAAGAGTGGTCACAATAATCTGACATTGCCACGCAGTCTTTTACCGCATTCAGCACTTCCTGTTTACAAAATGTGTGTGTCTTTCTGGCTATGCAGCCTGTGTGGGTTGTTTCTGGAAGGTGGGTTGGAAGACAGGATTTAATTCAGTTGCTGATGTGTTGGCAGCAGTTCCGCATCAATGAAGAACAGGGCTCCTCCCTGGTATAGAAAAAGGATCTTAACAGAGAATTAGTGCAGGGAGAGGAGTTTAAACTAGTTCCTTCACCACACAAGCACAGAGTTTAACTCTTTGTAACTTGTCTTGTCAGCTTAATGCCAGAAGCTATGAGGAAAGGGAATGGGGACAAGGATCACAAGCATATAATTTTTGGGAAAGGAGAGGTTCTCCATTTTTTGCCTGTATACCCTTCTCTCACTCACTCGCTCACTCTTGCTGTCACCCAGTGGTGGCTGGTGCCTAAAGCAAAGTGGGTAAAAGTGGGTGATAACACATAGACAATACATTAGAGTAGTATGACAATGGAACCAATTGTCTTGGGAGATGGGGAGTGCGTCAACATTGGAAGAATTCAAGAGAAAATTGGACAACCATGTGTTAGATCTGCTTTGGATTTCTGCACTGAAGAGCAGTTTGAACGATGCCCTTACAGGCCCCTTCCAACTGAGTTTTTCCAGGATTCTATGTATTTGAACCCAGAAGAAACTCACTGCAAAAGTTACATTAAATTTAGCATCATGGCTGCAAAGCAGAATGTGCAGATGAGAGGACAAATCTGTCCAGAATCACAAAAAGGCAAGTCTTTGTTTCCTTGACAGTCCACAGTTCATGCTATAGAAAGAGAACATCCAAGTGTCTTCATAATCACAAAGTGTCATTCTTTTCCGGAACAAAAGTATTTATGGTTTGATGGCAATTCTCAATCAATTCTCAATTACACTTCATTATTAAGGCACAAACTTGCAATTCATTTTTTTTTCTTTAGAAAAGTTGAATTTCTGTTGCTATGTCGAAAAAGGTAAAACAGCTATCTTAAAGCCAATACTGTATATAGGAAAACTTGATTCAACATACAGGTCAGGAGGAGGATCTAAGTGTGGGACACATACAGGATAGAATCCATATGTAGCCAAAATCTTTATTCTTTTTTGCTTTCTTTAGGAGCAAGGCTTACTGCAGAAGAAACAAGCCACATTCAAGGCCACCACTGCATTTCTCTGCTAATCTTTCTCTTGTAATTTGAAAAGACTCCAAATTATTTCAAAATGAAAAGAACTGCATACGTGGAACATGTTTTATTATGGGAAAAGTTGGGTGAATAATGAATGTTTGGAGCAAATCTGGAGAAATTTATTGAGTGTGGCTTTGTTTTCAACCCCTAGTCAGAGGGGAAAATGATGTATCTAGAGCCAAATTGGAAATTTGAAGGAAGGGAGAGGGCTTACTGTATATACTCAAATATAAGCCTAGTTTTTCAGCCCTAATTTTGTGCTGAAAAAAGGGGCCCTCGTCTTATATTTGGGTCAATACTTTTAGCCACTGAGGCAAGTCATCTGTGGCTAAAAGTCATTTTAAACATTGCATGCCGCTTCTCATGTCCCCCCCCCCGCACATCACAGGGGAGCGGCACACAATGTTTAAAATGACTTTTAGCCACTGACCCAAGCATCAGTGGCTAAAAGTTATTTTAAACATCACACACCACTCCCCCAGCTCACAAAGGAAGAGCTGCCAGGTCCTGCTGCATTTCCCACCCTAGACTTATACTCGAGTCAATACGTTTCCCCAGTTTTGGGGGGTTAAATTAGGGGCCTCGACTTATACTCGGGTCGACTTATACTTGAGTATATATGGTACATTAAATTATATTTTTGTTGCTGAAAATCAACACCAAACGTCATGCATATACACAACATAACAGGATTCCTCCCCTAACACATTCATAGAATGACAAAATGCTAAAAACTAGTGGGGGTGGAGGAGCAGTGGGAAAGGGGGACAAAACAGCCAATGAAATCAAAAGAAGGAAGTATTTGAACTCCTCCCTTGTTTGAAGACACAACAAATCACAACTGAAATAAAAAAGGGGAGCTGTGTGCCATTACAAAATACAAATGCAAAACTAGGCTATATGTGATACTGGACTGTATAGTGTCCCTCATTACTGTAAGCCACCTTGGGTCCTTTTTCAAAGTGAAAGGTGCGGTAAAAATACTCAAATAAATAAATAAATAAATAAATAAATAAATAAATAAATACCCACTTTTTCAAAACATGTATTTAAAGTCAAAACTTTGGAAAAGATGTGGTTTGCTAGAGATGATTCTTAGATATCAAGTTCTTGGTGAGTTGATGTCCTCCAGGCACACCTGTCTTATAAGAGGCAGGGCTGTTGTAAACCTGCATCTGAAGTCAATGATTGGCTTTCACACCCCAGTCCTTCAAACAAAGGGACATAGGTTATGACTGCCTGCCTACACATCACCTCCATTTCCCTCTTCTTCAAGACATACAAGTCCCTGTTTGTCCAGAGACCGGGTTGGGGGGCAGGTTGATGCAGAAAATCCATGCAGAAAATCCATTTGGGGATTTGGGTTAATCTGTAACATTGACTGCATGGGACAATGGTTTCCAACCTTGGGTCCCAAATGTTCTGGGCTTAAACCTTCCAGGAACATAAGAACATAACATAAGAACATAAGAACATAAGAAGAGCCATGCTGGATCAGGCCAAAGACCCATCTAGTCCAGCTTCCTGTAATCTCACAGTGGCCCCACTGATTGTATCTGGGAGCACACGAGACTAGATATCTGTCTCCTAATACCACTCCCCTGCATCTGGCCCTTGAAGTACCCCGGTTTCAAGCCTGGAGATTACACATCTCCATCATGGTTTGTAGCCTGTGATGGACTTTTCCTCCAGGAATCGGTCCAATCCCCTTTTGAAGGCATCCAGGCCAGATGCCATCACCACATCCGGTGGCAGGGAGTTCTAGAGACTAACAACACGCTGGGTTAAAAAAAAAAAATCTTTTGTCTGTTCTCACTCTCCCAACCCTCAATTTGAGTGAATGTCCCCTAGTTCTGGTACTTTGTGAGAGGGAGAAGAGTGTCCCTCTATCCACTTTACTCATGCCCTCAGGTGCCTTTTTTCCAGACTAAAGAGCCCCAAATGTTTTAGCCTTTCTTCATAAGGGAGGTCCCCCAGCCCAGTAATCATTTCAGTCACTCTCTTCTGCATCTTTTCCAGTTCCACTATGTCTTTTTTGAGATGCAGTGACCAGAACTGCATGCAATACTTCAGGTGTGGCCTTACTATCATTCACCCTGAGCTGTAGTCCAAGAACATCTGGGGGCCTACGATTGGGAAGCATTGGCATAGTACCTAGTACTAGATGTTATAAATTTTTAGGAGATGAGTCATTTTACCACACACAAGCATATATTGAGAAGGAACATCCAAAAGCAGTCACATTAATCATCTCTAATTCAGAATATTTCAACAGCACTGATGAAAGATTTCACGTAACATGGTTGTTGGTTTTAGATATAGCTACCTATATATGTCTTACTGTTTCCAGTTCATAATCTTGATCTCAATAGCACTAATTTAAAAATTAATGAAACATTGCACATACCTGTTCATCAACAGTGAATGTCATATTTCCAGTTAGAACTGAGGGTGGTGGAATAGTTTTTCTTCTTAATGGTTAAAAGCCACTCCTTCATTTATGCTTCTGATTAATCTTCTCCATCTAACACCCAACCATTTAGATTTCATTTTCTACCCCTTATTCCCAATTCACACTGTGGCATGTATCCTGAAATTATGGAAAGAAGCAAGACGTTCCTGCCTAGGGTGCTCTCTACTATAATATTTTTGCTTACTGCACAGACTTAAAGTCTGGGTACAATACATTTGAAGTCAATGGAAACATCTCAGTCGATGTCAGACATGAGGGTAACTCAACAATAGGTACCGTGTTGAAACCATAGCTGATTCTTGTACATTTTTTCATGAAACAACTGATTGTCTGCCTTAAATATTTCAACACCAAATTGTCAAAAATGTTCTGGAGAATTTTACTGTAAGGAACTGCTGACATACGAGAAGAAAAAACATGTTCTCATCTCTGCAGACAACTTTTCTTCTGGGTTTGGCTTCTGAGCGGCATGTTCATACCCTGTTGTTCATAGTTCTGATGTTTGCCTAAAAGTGAACAATCACTGCCTTTATCATTTTCCTGGCCTTCCGTTAAGAAAAAAAGATTCCAAAGATGCTGGAGTAACCATCTTTAATTTGATTTTTAAAATGTTATAGTGATGAATGGAAATATTTACCCTCTTCCTTCATATGTTTTAGTTAATAGGGAACATGATGAATTATGGAATGTGATTAATCAAGTGTGTGTATGGGGGTTGCAAATGCAAGTATTGCAAATAGGATTTTATTGCTATAAATTAAGGCTAGGCAGCTTTGTGGAACCAAGAAAGTGCTGTGCACACTAATGATCTCAGGGCTCACTCAGAGAAAGAAAGAAATTGGAGACTTCAAGGGTTCAATGAGGACACTCCTCTTTGATTCTTTAAAAGGCAGTGGATATACTATGTTCTTCTCTACACTTTTCATCCTTTCTGACCTTTCTCTTCTCCTTCTGTGTCTGAAATTAGTGATGTGAAATCACATATAGACTGCATTGTATTTCCATCATGGAAAGAGAATATTGCTGCCACCACATCCGCGACCAACAAAACTGAGTGGCAATAAATGGTGTGACTCTATCATGCAGAGGCATGGAAAGGTAAAATATTGGTACTAGCTTTACTCTTATCATGCAGTCTATACTGTAATTTCACATCACTAATTTTAGATACACAGAAGGAGAAGAGAAAGGCCAGAAAGGATGAAAAATCTAGAGAAGAACATAGTATATTCACTGCCTTTTAAAGCAGTTATGTCCAAACTTCAGCCCTCCTGATGTTTCTGACCACGACTCCCAGAATTCCAAACCTGTATTGCCAATGACAAAGGACTGTGGGAGTTGTGGTCCAAACCATCTGGAGGGCAGAAGTTTGGACATGCCTGTTTTAAAGAATCAAAGAGGAGTGTCCACATGTTTGTGCCTTTTGTTTTGTTTTGTTTTGTTTTGCTTTGCTTTGCTTTGCTTTTTGCCTGAAATTCTTTCTTTCTCTGTGACTGCCTCAGGAAGCTTCTCACAATTTTCTTCTGCTAGGAGGTGAATTAAAGGGGGGGGGTGAATACAAATAAAACTGAGTGCTCAGCTCTGCAACCATTCTGTCCTGCCTATACCATGTGCTCTACAACCTAAGCTTTAAGCGGTCATACAGCATTCATGGAAACAGAAACAGAATCATATTGTCATGGAACCCAGGCAAGTTACCAGCTCAGAGTGTCTCCAAAAGTCAACAGACTGGGTCAGGCACCAATATCTTGGGGTTTTGTTTGTGACAATTCTCAAGCATCCTGGTGAGGTTATCTGGAAGTTGAGTCAAGGCAACTGGATTTCTTTTCTTGAGAGATTGAAATATTTTGTTACTCATCCAAGCAACTTCATCAGTCTGGGCACCCACCCTCAGATCAGTTTGACTCCCACCATCCATTACAACACAAATTAAGAGTCATTATGACTATTAACCACAGAGTAGACAGCATCCCCACCTCCACAGAAGACAAGAAGAAGGGAGACAGGCATGTGAACACAGCACTTGAAGCCTGTGGATATCCAAAGTGGGTTTTCACCAAAGGAGTGTCCCAACCCAGAAGAATAATGGATCAGCCTGGCTGAGACCCAGAACCTAATGGAAGAACCTGATCATTCCTTATATGTCTGGAGTGTCTGAAAAGCTTAAAATGATTTTTGGCAAATACTACATCCCCATTTACTTCAAACCCACAAACACACTAAGGCAGAGACTTGTCTACCCAAAGGACCCGACACCAAAACACAAGAGGAGCAATATAGTATAATGTATGTGGTTCAATGCAGTGAGGAGTGTGTAGACCTCTACACTGGAGAAACTGGCCCAACATAGGAGGGGCAACAGCTCACGAGAGAATCAGCAGTGCACCTCCATTTTAAGGACAAAGGGCAACTCATTCAAAGATGAGGATGTACACATATTAGACAGAGGTGGTTTGAGAGAGGGGTTAGGGAAGCCATTCATGTGTGTATTGAAAACCTCTCTCTCAACAGATGTGAGGGACCCAGGCCCAATCTGTCTGCTACTTATCATGCTGCCCTTTCATAAATCCCTAAACAATTCAGAAGCACTTCACGCCTCCACCAGCAAGGCCACAGGTAACAACACATACTTAATGGGTGATGGGAAACATTTTATAGGTGGGACTTTCATACACCCTAGGCCATTGTCCACCTAACAAGTGTATTCAGGCCATTGTCCACCTAATGAGTTTATTCAGAACAAGGTGATGTGAAATCAGAGTGAACTATAAATTGGAGGTGTCACCACTAACTTTCCTCAGATTGACGAAGCTGCTTGAATGTGTAGCTAAACGTTTCAATCTCTCAAGAAAGGACAGACTCAGCCATGATTCAACTTCCAGATAACACTCTTAGGTTTTATTTGGGCACAGATTGAGTTGCGTTTCCACATCATTCGAAAAGGAAATTCCTCGAACAACAATTTTGGGTGATTATCACAACAGGAGATTTTCACACATCCCTTGTTTGCAAGTTAGCTTGCATTGGTTTGTGGCTAGTCTTCAGTACACAGGCACTCAGGGGTCATTTTATTGGTTGCAAGTTTGATTTCTCCGATACACAAGACTGCTTGAACCTTAGCGTGATCTCAAATCTCATGGGCGAATTATCTATAATGTGTATTTTGAAAATAATTAGCGTAATAGATGAAAGGACTGTATTGTACTCTGGCTTTTTATGGACCCTTATCTCCCTTTTGATGTGATTGGCATTGGAAGAGCTATCACATGGATTCGGCTAAAGTGTCTGGGAGTTTATAATAGTATTCAGGGACAATAGCATGGCTTGTGTGGTGAGCACAGACTGCCCCCTCCCCACTTGTCATCTGAACCAATTAAAAGCACTCATCACCTGTCATCTGAATCAATTAAAAACACAGCAGGGCCAATGAAAATCAGAAGGCAGACCTCTTTCCTTTCACACTTCTAAATTAACTAAAATTTAATTACTTCATAGTTCTTCCATGGCATCCAAAGTCATCTGTCAGGTCAGTCTGGAGACCATTTTTAGTCAGCACCCAAGGGAAACAATGAGCCATGAACTGAGTAGATGCAATAACCCTGTTGGTCATGAATACTTAAATGCAAGGAAGACCAACCACCCATCCATGTTCCATGGAAGGCAAGGAGAAGCATAACGGCCTGTCTAGATTTGCTGTTTTGGGTATTGGATGGATCGTGCTCCAAAGGATGTTGTTGGAGTTGGAAGGGGGGAGGAATGATGTGCCATTTAGTATCTTCCCCCTGTGGAAACAGCACTTGATCCTTTGGAGCCTGAGCAGCTGTGAATTAAGCATTTCCCCTGATTGTCTGAGGAGGGTCAGGAGGAGTTTTTTTTTAAATGATTCCTTCTGTCAATGCCATTTCATTTTCTCCCTTCTGCCCTCCTCTTCTCGCATTCTTCCTCCACTTTCTCTCTCTCTAAACCTCGCCCTTGGAATCTGTAGATGCTGAAGGCTGCTATTTGTCAGCTAAATAATGATCATGCCAAAAAGAATACATGCTCTACCACTGGGCCAGAAAGATAAAGGGCGGCTCTTAAAAGGGAAGGATGGATCATTTTAAGTAGAAACATATGCAGGTGAGATCTTCACAAACCATGTCATCAGTGATATTTATTTATTTATTTATTTATTTATTTATTTATTTATTTATTTATTTATTTATTTATTTATTCATTTATTTATTTATTTATATTTGTATTTATTAACCACCCAACGTCCCTCGGGAACTCTGTGGGTGTACAACACATTGTGAAACAAAACAACTTGCCCAAAAAGAACCTGCAAACAAAATAAATCAAATAAAAGGATAATACACAACAACAGCATCCATACAAACAAACCAAAACTCCAGCAAGAAAAAGCCTGGGACACGCAATACAAACCAACTAACTACATACCGTTGTGCACTCAACAATCACTGAAGCTCTCCCTAAAGAGCCAGGTCTTTAGTGATCCATATACCATATCTATATGCCATTGTGGACAGGTCCATAATCATTATTCCTTCTGAGTATTAAGCAGTTTTTTCCTGAGCCATTCAGTCAGAGCTTTGGGTTAAACAGCATTTTAGACAACATCTCCAAACTAGCAGCACCTCTGATCTTACTGGTTAGGGGATTCTAAGAGTTGTTCTCTAGAAAGCAAATTTTCCAGGTTTTTCTATTGATAGCGCTAATCAAATTGCCAACAACTCTGGCATATATTTCCTTGCAGAATGAGGGCAAGGGGGGGATGGAGTGGCTCCAGCAGCCAATTGATTATCCAGTATCTCCTTGCATTCCTGGTCCAGTGCAGCTGGAAGGCAATGGATTGAGACCCAAACTAACATTATGTGAGTGAAGCCATTGCCTAAGGCAGCCAACTCACTGTGCTGTCAACAGGCAGCATATTGTCAGCTAGTTAATTTATTTTAATTTATTTTAATTAGCAGGGTGGACAGAGGCAATAAATGTGGTTTTGAGCCTTGAGTGTGAAACTAATGTAAAATTGACCAAGAACCTTGACCAGAGGGCTCATATTCTGCTGGGCCTCAGGCAGAATACATTCTCTGGATGTACACTGCAGGGCAGGATTGTGGTGGATGATTGAGGAACTGATGCTACATTTCAGAGGAGCCCTAGCTTTTGCAGAATTAATATGGAAAACCACAGTTTCCATATAATTCTACCCCCTCTGATTTTCTCCCCAACGTGACAGATGGTATGGAAACATCATCTCATTTAAACATCTGGTGCAAGTAAGTTTATTACGACAAAAGTGTTCTGTTTTAGATTCATGCAATAGCACAAAGACTGAGAAATTGGGGAAAATGACCAATATAACCCTATGATGATGTAAACAGGACAAATCACAATGTTTGTTTCCAAAATGGAAACAGATTGGATCCCTGTTCTTTTTATCCCTGGGTATTCATTTAGATTGTTCCCTTCGCCCAGTAAGTGTTTCAACTGAGCCACTGCCTCTGTCTGTTCCAAGTTAAATGTATTGTTCTTTGGACCAATGTAGAAAAATCACTTAGGGATCATATCATCTGAGGATTCTTGCTGGGAAAGTTCTTCATGTTGTTGCTTTGGTTCTTTCCATTTCAATTTCAGATGGAGACTGGAGGATTGATTACATGTTGCCTTTACTTGATGGATTTGTTTATCTCTTATTCACGGATCACTGAGGGTCAAATTAGACAAGATGACCAGATCCACACTGAGAAATCAGGTCCCACACAGTGATTTTTGCAAATTAGTTTGCTTTATTTGTCAGTGAGCCACTGAGAGGCAAAGATGGGCCTCTTTAGTGGCCAGATTGTGCCGATGGCTTCCACAGCAGGAAGAGTGGCTGTTCCTCCATGTGGAGGGCTGCGTAGATGAAGGTCTTCTAAAAGAGAGGGAACCACCCTAGGAAAGGAGAGCAGACCCATACATGCTGACCACAGGCTGAGCAGCCACTTCTGTTCCCACTCTTCCCCATGACTGTGAGATGTATTGTATTTCTATTTGAAATTAAAGGGAGCAACTTTGGGCCTCTAGGCATTTGTGGCTTTATTTCCCATCAGCCCAGCCTAGCACAGCCAGTGGAGATGGATTACGGGAGTTGCAGCTCAAAAACATTTTAACATCCACAGTTGTGACTCCCTAAATTAACTTGTTGTGAGCTTGTCCAAATTGCCATCTATGCATATAAGGCAGCATGTGCACACTGTATGTCAGCCTGTATCCTCTTACTCTGGGATGCCTTTCTTAATTTCCGGTTATTTGTAAGGGGCCTCCCTACCTCCAAGGCAAGTGTGTTGTTCATTCTAGGCTGAGAAATCCAGTCATGCTTCAAGACCATTTTTGTCACCAACCTCTTCTAGAAGAAGGAGGTTATAGACAATATCCTTCATTTTGATGCTTTCTAATGAACGCATGATGGCATTCCGATTCATCCATGTGGCTTGTGAAACAGCAGACATTTTTTACTGAAAATGTACCAAAAAGGGTGTATCATCCCCATGATACAGTGAAGTATGAAGTATGAAGTATGAAGCACATATATAGGAAACAAAGAACTATGGAAGACCAACATTTAAAGTGTTAGTAAATGGTGCACCATAATTAAACAATTTCCAGATTATGCACCCTTAGCAAAACTTTTGGTTGCCAAAATGTGATGACGGGTGATAAGCACAGTCTAAATCTCTTATCCAAAATTAAGCCTTTAAACCTGGCAGATAAAGGCAAACAAGGTATATTTTAGGAAATCATTTAACAGGAGGGCAGATATCTCGCTGATTGACAAGTCATTTTAGGAAAAAGGACTCCAGAACTTGTGATGTCGAATGTACCATCAGCTGCAGTGGAATTTATTTCCAGCATTCTTTATTTACAATTTGATCAAGTCTAGTAATGGAGACACCACAATCATCTCCATCTCTCCCAATACTGCAAGACAAGAATCATCTGCAGCAGCTTACAGGATGTGACTTCCTGTACAACAATGTGAAGTCCTTATTCACATAGAACATAATTGTTAATTGGTGAAATTGAGAGGATAGGACTCTTGGTGAGTACTATTATCTCTAACACACACACACACCGGCGTATATTTATCTTCTCTCGAGTACCAAAAAGCAGAATGTGTCTGAACATCACTTGTTGGGTAGCATGAGTAGAACAACGCTGTCGCCTTGCTTTCATGCTAGTGGGCATCCCATGGACCATACGTGGCAACCGTGTAAACAAAATGCTGCACAAGATAGGCCATCGGTCTGATCAAGAAGGGATCTTCTTGCCTGCCGATCTTCAGACAAGCAAGAGGTTGAGAACAATCAGACTCTCCAGCCTGAGTGTTTCTGGGAGTTATGGTTGCCAAAAGAAATGTTTGAAAGTTTGAAAGAAATGTTTGAAAGAAGCTGTCAAACTGTGTTTATGCTTCATCATATTCAGCATAGTTTTCAGTAACGTTTGATAGAATCCTTTCAACTTTGAACTACAGTGGTACCTCTAATAATGAATTTAATTTGTTCTCAGAGGCAACTTGTTATCCGAAACAATTGTTATCTGAAACATGGTTTCCCATTGAAATGAATGGGAAACTGATTAATCCGTTCCAGAGGTCCGAAAAAGGCAAAAAAGCTTGGGGGGCGGGTTCAGGCATCTTTCTAAAATGCACTTTAAAGGGTTGCAGTGCTGGAACACCCTCCAGAACATCCCCCTGCAGTGCAGTGCAAACATGGACAAGAGGAACCAGCAAGACTACCCCACCCTGTTCCCACTCAAAGTGCAATGGGGGGAAATGCAAACAAACAAACATAAACAGAAAGAAAAATCCAGCCTAGTTTTGCCTGCAGAGCAATGAAAAAAGACTGCAAATACGGAGAAATGAAACCAGCAAGACTGCCCCAGCCTCTTCCTGCCAAAAATGCAAAGAAAAGCAGTGCAAAGATTAATAAAAGCTAGCTCCCTATCTTACCAAGTTCGAAAGGTCCAAATCCCTCAGCAAAACATGTCCAGAATGGCTCCAAAACACCATGAAAAACAACGCTCTAACTCCTCCCACCCCTCCATAAACTATGCATCCTGCAATGCATGCAGGGTATACATTTGTTGCAAGGCATCATGAAACATTTGTTATCCGAGGCAGCCCATAGGGGAAATTCGCTATCTGAGGCAGCCCTATACCTGGAAATTTCCATTTGTTATCCGAAAAATTTGTTATCCAAGGCATTCTTTATCCGAGGTATTACTGTAATCCCATCTACGTCTTGTCCCTGAACAAATATAAAGTTTAATGTATTGTGGGCATAAACACTGACTTTCCAGGCATGGGAATCCAGCAGGATGTACATGCTGTGGAGTTTGTAATGAGGGCAAGGCCCTGTAACCCACCCTATTCTACTTGTCGACATATTCTCCCTTTGCAAAGAATGCAACAAGTATTTGTGGCTGACAAGTTGGTACAGAAAACCTTCAAAGTTTTTGGTTTTTTTGAATCTTTAAGATTGCCAATTTTTAAAAAGACATTCTGTCTTCTCCTTTTAGGAAGATTTAATTCCCAACTCCTTTAATGAAGATTTAAGGTAAAATAAGTCGTATTTTTTTGCCTTTTGAGTATCCAGAAGAATACTGCAAATATGCAACTGGTTTAAGAACATGATGCATTCCACACAAGACACCATTTGTGTGTGTGTGTGTGTGTGTGTGTGTGTGTGTGTGTGTGTGTGTGTGTGTGTGTGTGTGTGTGTGTGTGTGTGTTTTTCTCTTAGAAACCCATTTATTTTAATACAGCCTGTGCGGGAGCTGCACTTTGTAGATTGCAAAATGAGCAAGGTAAAGTGGTCCCCTTGGGGAAAAGAGGAAGGAGAAAGGAATGAAAACCCTCCCTGATTCCTTAAAGGCCTGTAGGCCTTGCTTTAAATTATGGCTGTTTCGCTGGATCAAAGAACAGGTTTGGCAAGAGCTTATATATATGTATTTCTGGGGGCGGGGGGGGGGGAAGGACCTCTACAACCCTGCCAGATTTTCTGGAAGGATTTGCTGTTGAGTACATGTTTTCCTAACATGCTCTTGCAGTCATTTCAGAGCACTTAAATAATTAGAAACAAAGTAGAAAATTTAAACACAATTAGCAGAATATTATATTAAAAGTTTAATCTGCAACTCTGAAAGATATTCTCTTCTATCACCTTACTCTAGCTTTAATTAACATTGTTTCAAGATGAACATTTTGGACAATTTTCCAGGTCTTTAAGTGAATGCAAACTACCAGCTGGGTGGAGGGTTTTTAGAGAGTTGAGAGCTTCCAGGCCTCCTGGTGCAATCCCATGCAGGCCAGGTCTACTCAGAAGTAAATCCCTTTGAGAGAACTAATACTAGGACCCCAAGTCTAATACAAATGGAGAGAGAGGAGGAACTTTTTGTCCATTTCTGCATGCAGCTGTGTTCAAAAAAGAGACAAACAGCATATGTAGCAGAATAGACTGCCCATTTGTGCTCATTAAAATATATACTCCTGTTTTCTATTAAATCTCTGAAATGTTTGGAATCGATTAAACATGCACAGGGAAATGGAAGTGCCATTTCCTAAAGTTTCCAGTTTTTCTGTTGTGCCTCTCTAATGTATTCTTTATGAGGCCTTCCAACTATGCAAACCATTTTTAACCCCTGAAGAATTTAATGTGGATTACCATTTTATATTTGGTTTTGGACTTGTGCTTTTATCATGCTCCAGATTGCATTTTATTCTACTTTGAAGTTGACTGCTAGGCTTATTACTTAGTGGAGTGGGGGGTGGGGAGTCCAAATTCTTAAGCTACCACACCGTGTAAAGAAACTAATGTCAATGTCTTTTCTGCAATTGCTTCTCTTACATCCCCCCCCCCAACGCACAATGTGCTTCTTCTTTCAAAACTAGCTCTAGATAAACCCTTTGGGTTTTCTCTCCGAACTTCTACAAGGGCCAGACGTCAACATAGATTCTCATGTAGCCAAAGCAGTGCCATCTGTTCACAACAGGGAGGTATCATCAGGTTATGGAGGCTTGATCTCTTGTGGATATATCAAACCTTAAGATGGAAGCAAAGGAACTGAGCACACTCAATGGGAAGAAAATGTTCATTGCCTGTTGGGAAGAAATGGAAAGCAGATCGGGAGGAGAAATGGAATCGAATATTGTAGAGAACAACATGGCTAGCCAGCCAGCTGGAACATTGTGTAGAAACATTTCATGCTGCCAAATGTTATTGCAGGTGACACCTGTACTTCCATTCCGTTTTTTGTTGCACTTAGCCAAACCTCTACTGGAAACCACCATCTTCTCATTCTATTACTATCAATGGGACTTGTTTACGCTGCGCAGTGAAAAAGCAGGGACATTTCATGTATCTTTTTGCATTTTTGAGGCACTGGGGACTGCGGAGGCAACTCTCTTTTCTGGGAAATTATACCTGCTTATGCAAATCTTCTGTTTAGTACTGCGAGATAGGTGTTTGTGTTCCTCAGAAATACTTCACTCTAGTCTTAGGATATTATGTTCTGGCTTAGGGTACATCACTAATAGGTTCCTGACAAGACCATACATGACCACAACATAATATGGGTAGGGGCTTTCCTTTAGGACTTTTGCAGCATTTATTTCATACCTATTCAGTATAACTTGGGTATTATGTTTTTTTAGTCTGAATTTGTCTGAAGCTGGATTTAGAGGCAAGAGAAGCAGAATTACATTGCAGAAACATATGAGGCAGATGAAGGATCTGGCCAAATGTAGAATCATTTTTGAAATCTACAATCATTTACTGATTAATTTCCCTCATTGATCTCAGAATATGCATGGCTATGGCCCAATGGAACTTAAACCTTTCTTAAAGTAGTAAAATACTTTTACCCATGGCCTGATCCAGCAGGGTTCTCCTTATGTTCTTATATTTTAAAGATGTTACATCAGGCTCCACATTTGCACGACATAAAAAGAGCAATGTATCAGAAGTAGGTGGTGTCACCTAGCCTAGAATATTTTCTTCACAGCTTTCATTAACCCATGTCATTGATAGAAAACTAGGTTCTTCACTACCCCATGCCTCAGTTTCTATGGATAGTCAAAACCAGCCCAACCATAGGACAAAGTAGGACAGTTGTGTCAGAAGACAGATGGTGGGAATTGGCAGTAAGATGTTAAAAGAGAGTATGTGGCCTTCCTTACACATCCTACTGCTTTCTGGTATGGGAGGAAGATGCAACTACTTATCTTGAAGAAAGATTTAAGACCCAGTAATCTTTAGCATATGGACCTGGAGGAGGAGGCACCATCATGTCTATTATCTCAAGCAGCAAAATGTTGTGGGGATGCAATTCCCAGCACACCTACTGGTGTGAGATGCTGTTTAAAGCGGTGCAAGGGCAACCACATCTATAGGGCCATGAATTTCTTACCTCTCGTCTAGTCCTTTGAATGCAATGTTTTTCCACTCTACCTCCTGGATAGTTATATAGCATTCTTCCTTAGCAAAACGCTTCACATAAATTATCTAACCATAACCCTTAAGGCAGTATTATTATAAACTTATTACTATTAGGACTAAGGGTTTGAGACAGTGGGTTGTGGAAGGCCACCCAGTTAGTGATCAGTTGATATCTGAGCTGGGGACGTTTATGTCTTTACTGCTCTTAACTGAGCTTATGGTAAGCCATAATTACTCTTAAATGCTGCATTATGCCAAGTGCTGCATTATGCCAACTTTATGCAATTCATGTACTGCCCAGTCACCAGGCAATGTGTTTTACACACACACACACACACACACACACACACACACACACACACACACACACACACACACACACACACACACACACACACACACACACACGAGATCTGGATAAAAGTTGATTATCTCTTCCGTAGCCTGTCAAGAAAATGATGGCTCTTTTCAGGGATCTCTTAGTTTCTTAGTTTCAAACTAATTGCAAATAATTAGTTGCTTGCATTTTTTTCAAATAATGAAGGTGCAACTTTTATTATAAATGCAATCTTTTGTGGTGTAAACTGCAACTCTTTTTTACAATGCATGGCTTCAGTAGGTGATAAAAGAGGAATACCACATGGATGTTTTTTTTGTATTGCCTAACACTGTGTTTTGGTTAATAAAGTAAAGAAGAAGAAAGTGAGAACAACTTCAGTCCAGGTGTGTATTCAGTGGATCTACTCAGATTAGAAATAAACACCGGATTCAGCCACATTGTTTATGCCACAACCTGTGGCCAGTAGCTTCTAGCATTGGAATGATTGTCTTACAAAGTCACAAGAAAGCTAGGCAGAGTTCTGAAAAGTGGGAAAGTAAAAAAAAATCACTATCAAAAATCTGGAATTATAATGGTAAGAAATGACTCTTTAGAAGCTTGAGCTATAATATAATTCCAACAATTATTGTTTCAAAGTAACCTCCAAGGTGTTCAAATTGTCTGCTCTTCCAGACCAATGCGACTCCAGTAGGAATGCAACTCCTGATTCCACTGTTGTTAAGCCTCTGGGGAACTCAAAAATGTCAGCTGTCACCCTGATACCATTGGGATAGATCTGACTGGCAATGTTCCAAGAGGAAAGCACTGTATAGATCAATAGCAACATTGTGCCTTGAAGCCAATAGGAAGGCAAAATAGACTTCAAAAGCCTTATTCTTCCTATAGCCAATGCCATTAATTAATCAAGGAGCCACATTTTATAGAAAGCAGTAGCTGAAGAACTGGGAGAATGATGGCCTTTTGACAACACATCACATTGCTGGGAGATCACAAAAGTGTAGATCAGTTTGGCAAAGCCTGCGTCAGAAAGATGCTGACAGTTTTTGTGATCAAAGCAAAAGAGCAAATATATGTAATCTAGAATCCAGGAGCCAGATGGGTACTAAGAAAACATTTCCAGACTGCAGAGTGCCTTAACAAAAGGTGAACCCATATACCAGGAGTCTTTCACGCTTGTCTGGACTAAATAATATCTTCATGACAGGCACCCAAAACATGACTGAAATTGCTACATCTCGATGTGATGTGTGGGAAACCATCACCCATATTCTGGTGATGCTCCAGGACAAGTGATCTCAAACACTGCACCAGAGTCACCACATTGAGAAAACAGGGTTCAGGGAGCAAAAAACAAATATAGACTGTCTAGAAAACATTGAACAAGGAGCAAACATTGATATGGATATATATTGAAAATGTAATTAGACAATTACATAAGTTTCCAAGATGCACACTGAAGTTACAAATGAAGACTTTAATAATGAGGAAAGTGATTTTTTTCAATCATTTAAACCTTCAAATTAGAAATACCAGTAGTCTCATAAATATATAAACACAGGACTAAGTTATAGGTGATAGCTTTATAGGCCACTAATAACATAACAACAAAAAATCACTGCAAGCTTTCAAGGGCAAGGGACTTTTAGGTCTCAGAATGCCAAATGGAGAGGAGTTGTGGGCAGGTGTGGATGACCTATGTCCCTTTGTTTGAAGAACTGGTGTGAAACCCAACCCTTGACTTCAGATGCAACTTTAACAACTGCCCTGATGTGCCTGGCGAAAATAATCTTGCCACGAACTTTACATCTAAGAATAATTTCTGGGCAAACCACATCTTTGCAATGTTTGGATTTTTGGTACTTGCTTTGAAAAAGGGGGTATTGCCCTCGAAAGCTTGCAATATTTTTTTTGTTATTTTATCAGTGGCCTATAAAGGTATCTCCTATAGCAGTGTTGGCGAACCTATAGCACGGGTGCCAAAGGTGGCACTCGGAGCCCTTTCTGTGGGCACCTGACACCGCCCCTTCACAGCCACCCGTATTCAAGTTAAATTGCTAACTTTGTGAACATTAAGTGGGTTTTAAATCGCAGTTAGGGCACTCGGTCTCTAAAAGGCTCGCCATTATTGTCCTAAAGCCTAGTCTTGCATCTGTATTTTGTAATGGTCACACGGCTCCTCCCCATTTTTATTTCAATAAATATATAGTTTATCAATTGGGTTTTTTTCTTTCCTTACTGAATGATTGATGTAAATACACGTACTCTGCAAGGATATATACTGTATTTTTCTTCCCACATCTTGGATGCACACCTTAATGTGGTGAGGAGGTTTCAGTGAAGCCAACAACAATGCCATCAGGAGGCTAGGCTACCACTATGATTTTGACTGCCACCCAAGGCAGAAAGGTCACAGCTTGGGCAACAGACTAAAATGCAACCACCTTCTTCAGGAGTAATGGCCACATCAGCAGAAGAGAAGTGACAGTTCCAATGGCGATGGGAATAGAGAAATGTCTGGAGGGTATCTACTGGGCATCAGCAGCAGCTGAATGTGATACTAGTAGAGGATCTTTCAGAGACACATATGTGGTAGTGACACACAAGTTTATGTTAGTACTGTGCAGATGGTGGCGATGGTTAACCACTGGTGAACTTCTCTTACCTTGAAAATCCTATGATGAAATAGTCCAAAATGACATAAGAGATAGCACTGGGAGATTAGACTCCCAGTTAATGAAGGCACTCAATCAGTTACTGGGGAAGAGCAAATGACAAGTACAAATAGTGCTCTTGCTAATGATGCAACTAGACTAAAACTGAAAAAATGTGGCTGATGTGCACAGCGATGAAACAAAAGCCCAAAGCTACACCACATGTATAACTGGAGCACAGAAATATGATGTATGAATCAAAGTAAACCAGAAATCATAAAACAAGGAATGGAACATTCAAACATTTTGCAGTGCTTGGTGTCAGTGAATTAAAGTGGACTGGAACAGGCATTTTCAGTAAGGCCCTTTGTACACGACCTCTAAACTCCGTCGCAAATGGCTCCCAGCTCCGGAGCTTAAAATTGTTTCCCCACCAGCTCCGGAGTTTACAGATAATTAGGTGCGACCACGCCCACCTAAGCGCGTCCCAGCGCACTTTTCAGGTACCTGCTCTCGGAGCATGAAAAATCCCAGATCTGGATGTAATCTAGAGTGCCGGGCTCTCCTGGCTTCTGTTTGTTGTTTTTTTGCCCCCCCCGCCCCTTTAAGAGATCTGAATGCTGCTGGGAACAGAGCGAGACCGGCAGAACGGAGGTAAGACAGCATTCTTTTCTTCCTTTTTTTCTCCCTCCCCTCACGCAGCCAGCAGCCAGGGGTGCGGAGGGGGTGGGAACGCAGGAACAGCGACAAACCCCTAAGATCTCTGGTCCGAATTTAAGTGGCCAGCGGATCTTAGGGGTCGTGTGAAAAGGCCCTAAGACAGTCACAAAGTGTTCTACTCTGGAACTGAGAAGAAATGGACTGACTCTCATCCTGAGGCCAGATACAGCACAGGCAATTAGGGGCTACAGTATAATGCAAGGTCTGACCAAATGATAGCAAACTTCTGACAACGTTTTGGAAGTCACTCACTCATACGGCCATGAAAAATTGGAGGTGAATAACTTGATGGCACATAAGAACATACACTTTTCTTGTTGTTTCCCCTGCAAATCTCACTTTTCCCAATGGAATGACTACTTAAAATCCTTTATAGTCTAATAGATCCTGTTCCCAAACATGTGCTCCATTTCTTTATAATGTGGGACAGTTCCAGGGCATTAACAGAGAATTCAAATACTCCTCTGCCTCATTGTATGTGTGGCTCAACCTCCGACTGCTGCCTAAGACAATGATAAAATGGTGACCCTCTTCCTGATTTAGTGGCTGGACTGATAGGAGCAGAATAGGACCCTCCAAGACACCTGAAAACTGCAGGCAGCATGCCTAACAACTTCTGCTGCCTGAGCCAATTCTTCCTAATGGCAAGACTTACCCTGCTGGACTCCTGGATATTAATATTTTGTAGAATTACAGTCCTGGTGTTTAATTGGCTCGATGAACCATTTAAAAAAAAGTTTCACCAGCCTAAAAAGATGGATTAATTGGTATTCGGTTTTTAAAATTCTTTCTTTCTTTCTTTCTTTCTTTCTTTCTTTCTTTCTTTCTTTCTTTCTTTCTTTCTTTCTTTTCTTTCTTTCTTTCTTTCTTTCTTTCAGTTATTAAAAAGTTCAAATGGTAAAATCCATTAAAAAGATACACTCTTTTGTATGTAAAAAGTGTACTCTGGAGTTGACTAGGTGCAAGACCACCATGTCTTTCCACACAAAAGTGCAGCTTAATGCACATTTTCCACCCCCCAAAAAAAGAAGAAAAGAAAAAGAAAAGAAAAAAAAAAGTGTGGTCAGGTGCAACACTGGCAGGTATAGAAGGAACTTTCCCCACTTAACAGTTGCTAAGACCTCTGGGTCCTGCTTTTCATCACCCCTGCAGTTCCTCTGTCCCTTCCAGGGATGCGTCTCACCTGGGCAGGTTAAGTGTTTGATCTTCTGTATCAGTCTCCTTTTTATGAAATAGTACAGCTCTTAAGCCCTTGGGGGCATCATGTCCAGTTAGGTCCTAGAATTGGTTTATCAGCCACATTTTGACACTTGAGGCTAATCAGATTAGACAGTACATCAGACAACTAGGGCTACAACAAAATTGCCTATTAGCAACTCATAACTAGATGGAGAAAATGCTTATATGGAAGATTCTTGTTGTGCATTTATGAATGCAAGTTCTTTGTGTATTTTGTTTTACACCCAGAAGCTACAAAATGCCATCTGCAATACATTCTGCTGCGGGCTAAATGAGATATGACGCCATATAGGCAATTAGAAATTTCAGGAGCAGTCTTTAAATGTAAATTGCAGGTAGAGGAAACTCATCTAGACTAGGAGCCTGGCATGGAGGCTGATGGTGATCCTAAGCCATATTCACCTTTATACGCTTTTTATACACATTTTATACAATGGAAGTACCCTCCCACATCTCAGTGCAAATGGCAGACATCAAAATGAGGTAAAGATTAATGTCCTCCATCTCACCTATCAGGGTCACAAACCAGAATATCCACAGCTGCAAATGATTTTTAAAGGATTGTCACACAATTGCTAATTGAATGCAATTGCATCTAGTCTGATCTTAGGTCTTGAATCAGAACCTTGGTCTGTCAAAGATCTTAGATAATGTGTCACTCTACTCTGCCAATGTTCCTTCAATTGCTAAATGAATCAATGCTATTGCTTCTAGCTTGATCTTAGGTCTTGAATCAGACCCTTGGTCTATCAAAGAACTTAGATTATGTGTGACTCTACTCTGCCAACGTTCACACAGAATGACAGTGCTTTTCTTAGAGATGGCAACAAATGGGGCAGGGGGAGAAGGCATGTGATCTTTGTACACAATTCAAAACCAAGGAGGTAGTACCTTTATCACACCACAAATATATATCAAAATGTCAGCTGCTTTTGTCCCCAAATGCATCTTTACCACAGCACAAAGCTGTCACGTCCACCCTGAAAGATACCAAATACAGTACTTATGATTTTTTTTCATGGACTAAAGTATTACCCATCCTAGTCGCAAGATCCTTCATCTTCATCATCTGTTCTGGCTGTTACTACAGGCTATTTCAGGAAAGAATGCTCCCTATACCTGCTGGTCATGGGCTTTTAAATGGAGAAGGCTGAATATGAGCCTTTATACAGTATATCTAGGAAGCTATAATTCCAAAAAAGTAACTTTTCCAAACCCTGTACTCTACCACTGAACTATCATCAGTTCCTTAAGTCAAGCATTCCTTTTGAGGTATTGAGTCATTCTGAGAACAGAATCTGTCGGACAAGTTGGAGGTCACAAATTATTTCTGGTGAAGCATGCAAGGAATCTCTAAAATGAGGCTCATAATGGTACCAACCCAACAAGTAGTTGAGCCACAAAGTGGAGGAAACCAAGCGGGCAGACCATCATGTGGGGATGGGCAGTCTGAAAGTAGCTTTGTTGGAACTTGAATGACAGGTTGCTCAGGCAAAGAAACCAAGAGATGGCCAAGACTAGAGAACAGTAAAGGGCAACTCCAGCTTGAGAGAGTTCAGCCTGAACAGGTGATACTCATAAAGAACACAACTGAGTACTGTTCAGAGCAAAGAGGGTAAGGCTTGGTGGGAGACTCTGACGTCACACAGTCTTCTTCCACCTTGATGTGCACTTTCAAGATGGGTGTGGAAAAGACGAGATATGTTAAAGGGCAGGTTGATGCCCCAACCTATGAACAAATGGAATTGCGGAGAGGTGGCCTTAGCTTGCTGTCAGAGGCAGGAACAAGTACATTTCCTTACAAGTTAGCGCAAGTGCTGCTGTTTGAAATAGCAAGCTTGACAGGGGCTTGAGTGGCTGCCTGTACTGCAGTTAAAACTGTGCTCATGACCTGGGTTCAATCTCAGGTAGCAGGCTCATGATTGACTCAGCCTTCTATCCTTCCGAGGTTGGTAAAATAAGTACCCAGCTTGCTTGGGGGGGCGGGCAATGTGTAGCCTGCATAATTAAATTGTAAATCGCTCAGAGAGTGCTTGAAGCACTATGGGGAGGTATATAAGCAGAACATTTTACTTTACTATGGGGGCCAAAGAGTGTATGGAATACTCAACACAAAAGTCATTCCAAGTCAGCCTTGGGGACATCCTCTATACTCTGTGCCAACATATAAAAGTGTAGGCTGGGATGGTGTGTGAGGCTATTCTAGTAGTTGGGCATTGCACAAAGTGTGAAATTATATTGCTGTAGTAACCCAAGGTTGGGTGGGGAATGCTTACTGTCCAGAAATAAGACACCAATGCTGCACACTACAGGCCAAAATAAAATGTTGCAACATCTGTGGAAAACAGTGTGTTATCATTCATTATGTGCTTCAACATTCTTCAGATTGGTATGGGCCGTTAAGGTGCCGTGCCACATGCCATTTATTCTAGAACATCCCACATGGGTTTAACTGGGCAAACTTGGGCCATGAGGGAAACTTACTTCAGCATGGAGAACATGCATCTCTTGGCAGACTCCAGAGAAATTACTTCCTGACAGGAGAGGCAGAAAATTACAGGAAAGGGTTTTACCCTCCCTTCTTCTTGTGAGGAGATGATTCCCTTAACACCAACTTCTCTGTAGGAAAGTTTTGTGCTGATCAAAGCTGCATTATTAAATCTTTCCCAAGGCAATCGTTAAATTATTCACAGTACATAGAGGCCTAGCCATACCACCCCTCACCGCCCCCATAAAGTTCTTGCCTTCAACTGCACTTTTCATTTTTCTACTTTTATTTAATATTTATAATCATAACCATTTTCACTCTGCACATTGGAAGAGTTAGGATTCTCAGGACGCACGTTCGCCCAATTTGCAGAGAGAAGGGATTCTGGAAGTTGTAGTCAAAAAGCAACTTTCCCAGGCTCTGGCAGGCTATTCTCCCTGGTACCCCGCACGACGACAGCAGTTTGGCGCCGAAGGAGCAATCAAAACACCGTGAACGCATCCACACGAGACGGAAACACCCGGGAGTGCGTTACGTCTGAAACTGAACCCGCGTCTGTGCAGCGTGCCCGCCAGCTGGCTGGAGTTCCGGTCGAAGCTCGCTCGCTCGCGCTTGCACCCCACAAATCTGAAACGACTCAGCAAAGAAACGTGTAATGTTGTAAAGAGCATTATGGTTTTCTAGCAGCCTCCCCCTCCTCGGCTTTAGCTCCTCCTTCCCCGGAGTCTTCGATGGGTAAGCGAATCCTCGCTGTTCCTAGGGGGGATCCCACCCTCTCCTTGTCTCCGTCTCGCATCCTGAAGCTTACACCGGAATGAGTGCCAGCTCTCTCTCTCTCTCTCTTCGGCGGGACGATATAAAAGGCAGGCTTCAGCAAGGAGCTGCACACTTGCAGCAGCAGCCGCCGCAGCCGCCGTTGGCGGAGGAGGAGGAGGAGGACTAAGAAGCCGTCTGCAGGCGCCGAGTTCCCGCTAGCCATGATTGCTCCTGCTTTCCAGCTCGCTGCCTTGCTGCTCGCCTGCCTGCTCCTGAAGAGCTGCCGGGCTTTTAAGAACGATGCTACCGAGATCCTGTACTCGCATGTGGTCAAAGCCATGCCTGCCAGCAGCAGCAGCAGCAGCAATAACAGCACCTTGAACCAAGCCAGAAACGGAGGCAGACACTCCAGCTTCGATCGGAGCAGTAAGTATTGGAGGAATTGCAGCTGCTTATAGCTGCTGCTCTAGCCATCTTATTTGCCAGCCCTTCGAGGCAGTCCCCCCTCCCTCACTTTAAAAAAAAGTTCCCAAAGTAATTTTCAGTTGGTCCCCTAAAGGGTATATCTGTTATTTCCCCTTGAGAATTCCATCTCCAGAAGGCCTTCTGGTTGATCTGACTTCTTCTCAGAAATGATGATGATGGTAACAGCAGCAACAGCCAAAACAACAGGAAAGAACTGTCAATTCCCCCATACCTGGCACGGTAATTCCACGTTAGTTTCAGGCTCTTGCAGGGGGGGGGATTTTTGATCCCCTTTTGTACTGCTGGTGATCTCCCCGCCCCACCCAAAAAAAGACTATTATTGTTGCTCTGCTCTTTCATCCACGATCAGTAGCAACTGGAGCTGGTTTCCCCATCTCCATTCTCCATTAGGGACTTGGTAAGCACATCCGATCTCGCCCGATTTTAGAAGCTAAGCAGAGTTGGCCCTGGCTAGTACTTGGATGGGCAAACCACCAGGGAATATCAGGTGCTGTAGGCGCCTGGAGTAGGAACTGGCAAGCCACTCCAGTATTCCTGCCAAGAAAAACTCCATGGACATGGGGTCACAAAGAGTCCGTCATGACTGTAATGAACACACACACACACACACACACACACACACACACAGACAGCTCCTTCCTGAACCATTCAGGCTGGAGATGCTTTTGCCAGCCTCGCCTGCCTGACCTCATGCTTGTGCAGCCCTCCACCGCTTTGCTGTGCTGCCTCCCAAAGCTAACATTTACTTCCAGCAGCCAGGCTTTGATTCTGTTCCAGCTCTCTGTTTTTACTTCCTGATTTAGCACTTAACCTGCTTCAACTCCTCTACTCTGTATAAACAAAGAGGTTCACAAGCTACCTGGAATCTTTGCTCTAACATGCCTTTGAAAATGTGCACCCCCCTCCCGCCGCCCTTCATCCCCTCCCACCCTTCCCTTGCATTCCTGGTTGGATTTTGGCTCCAAAGGGAACCAGCTCGGGTCTGGCTGCAGCCACAGCACAGGTCTTAAAAGGCATGCCAAGGTCATTGGCTCTGTAGGAACACCTTTATCTCTTAGCATCTTAGCAGCAAAGATGTCCAGGGCCACTTTTTTAAAGCAAAAAGAGGTGGCTTTTTGCTTTAAAAATGTAAGGAGCATCTTGTCAATGCAAGTTGCAATATGCGGGGAACATCCTGTCAATGCAAGTTGGCTGAAACAGCCCAGTGAGCATTCATTGTTAATAAACTGACATCATGCCAAAAAAAAAAAAAGAAATCAAAAAGGCTATGCATGTCCGAGTTTGACTCTCCAAAAGCCAGAGAATGCAAGTGGACTAGCCACTTCCTTCTGCATGCATTCCTTAGCCAGGTGCAGGATGCAAACCTGTTACAAAAGGATTCACAGAAGTGACAATGTGTAGAAGCCCATTCCTCTGAAAATCCTCTCTTAATCAAGACAGTCCATTCAAGCTGTTATTTTAGGTAATAAATCATCTCCTCCTCCCCAACTCCCAAATGGGACTTTCTGCCACCACTTTGCAGTGGAGATGGAACTGTTTCTTGGATGGAGCCATGGCTTGTTGGCAACAGAGCTTGGAAAAATGACTTTTCAGAAGTGGAGCCAGTATGAATTCTGGGAATTGCAATCCAAGAAGTAAATTCTCCTGTTCTCCTTGGCATCATATTCAAAATTATGATTTGAAGGATGCTTATGGGGAATGTGCCTTGATGAACACTTGCTGTTTCTAGAAAAATGGTCCAAAAGAAACACCTATGGTTTGTATAAAACCAATGGCACTTCTTAAAAATGCTAGAAATTTTGATTTGTCCTGTGGTGAATACAAAGAACTTTCCCAGGATTCCCATGTAGCTATCCATGTAATTGCAAATAATCTCTCGGTGTGCATTTTAAAAAAAAGTTCTTAAAATCTGCTACATTTCAAAGTATGAAATGCAAGCCAAAACATCATCAGAAGTGTGGGAGTCTCATTGTTAGCTGTAATTTTCCTATTTGCATCGCTGTGGCAGTAACACAAGGCAGTAACCATGGTAACAATTACTTTTAAAAAAGAGAAAGTGTAAGAGCAAAACATAGCCTGTTGAGATTCACGCTGTGTGTTCATTTCAAAGGGGTAATTATTAAAATAAGGAATTGTGCTTACTTCAGTGAAGATATCTGCAGAAGTATGCAGGCACAAACATGCCTGTGTTTGCAGCTACTTCAGCACCTTGGTACAATGTCAGATGCCTGGGAAAAAAATGAAATAACATTGCCTGGAGATTTAGAGTCCTACTTGTTTTAAGACAGGGTGCTTGTAAGTAATGTTGCAACAAATAATAGTGTTGTTTAAAGAATATTTTAAAAGGGTGGGCAGGCATGAAGCGCAGGTTTCTAAGAATCTGCCACAGAACTAGCAATATATCTCCTGGAAGATAAAATGGAAACATTAATTTGTTAGAGGTTCTTTGAATGCAGCATATTAATTTCCTGAGCTCCTAACCAACATGCATAAAATGTTCACACTAACCCAATACTTAATATCTTGGAGCTAATCCATCTTGGATCAAGACAGTGCTCTTTATGAAAGGCAGGCAGATGAAAGGGAGCCCTATAACATGAAATTACTTCTGATACCATCAGTAGCTGAGGCAGCATTAATATCCCTGTTTACTTCCAAGCATTCCAATTTGCTGTCACCCAGTTTTTCTCAGATGCCACATTATGGCTTCAGTCATACCGGTTCGGGCTAGAGTGACAATCAGAGACAATAATCAGATCTTGGCCTTGACTGGATGACAGGGTATAGCATTCATGGATAGAGCCAAGAATCATCTGTGGCACCCAGAAGGATCCACTGTGCAAATGAAGCATAAATTTACATTTATGTTTAGCACTTCTATACCAATCTTCATATACATATTTCAAAGGAGTTTGCAATAACAACACTCACCTTGTCTGTGCCTCCATTCTGATGATCTTCATATACCTTCTCCTGCACTGTCCTTCAGTCATTGAAATGGTATAACATGTTCTTAGCACTTTAGGCCAGCTTGAACGAAGGACCTGCTTAGAGGATATTTCTCCCTTCAGATGGGGTGGGGCACTGCGTATCTATCTGTGCCATTAAGATGTGAAGGATCAAGGAAGATTGGAGCAGCTCCTTCTGTGATGGAAGTTTTTTTGCAATTGTACTAATTATGGAAGCAGCTACTATAACCTATTGTGCATCTCTGCCTAATAAACTATACATACATTGTGATTGTACACCTCAATAAACTGCAGCATCTGTCCGCAGCCATAAGAGGTGAACTCAGTTGAACAAATGGAGTTCACAAATTGACATGGAGGTTCTGCCATCTAGATGGCAGAACAGCGAGGACCACCATGCCCCATTAATGCATAACGCCACATTGTACCTTTGTTACTTGTTCTGACATGAAAAGCAGCTGTAAATTATTAGAATTTGAACCTTGATGTCAGTGTTCTGTGTCTTTGACAGGTCGTGTTCAAGTTGGCTGCCGGGAACTGAGATCCACGAAATACATTTCTGATGGCCAATGTACCAGCATAAATCCTCTGAAAGAGTTGGTGTGTGCTGGAGAGTGCCTCCCATTGCCAGTGCTGCCTAACTGGATTGGAGGAGGTTATGGATCCAAGTACTGGAGCAGAAGGAGCTCCCAGGAGTGGAGGTGCGTCAATGACAAAACCCGCACCCAGAGAATCCAGCTTCAGTGCCAAGATGGAAGTACAAGAACCTACAAAGTAACTGTGGTTACAGCGTGCAAGTGCAAACGATACACCAGGCAACACAATGAATCTAGCCATAACTTTGAAGGAGCCTCTCAAACAAAGCCAGTCCAACATCATAAAGAGAGGAAAAAGAACAGCAAATCAATGAAGCACCCCACAAGTTAGAGCTCAGCCATTCACTTGAAGAGTTGAACTTATCAATGGAGTACCTGCTTTAGGGAGACTGTCATCCAACAAAAATCCTTTCACATCATAGTTGCTTCGCAGTTGAGTGTACAAACACTTTTGTAGCTTTGACCAAACTCCAACGGGCATTCTGTGTATAAGTACCTTTTGCTTTTTTGTTGATCATCTGTATTTTCAAGATGGCCAATATGCTACAGCTAATTTGATATCACCCCCCCTTTTTTACTGGAAACAAATAGTTGTTGTGATGGACATTCAGTCAATTCTATATTGTTGTAGAAAGCTGCTGTTGTGAGTTTAATAGGCACACTTTCTTATCAGAATCTCATATGTCTCATTAAACAAAACAAAAGCTTTGCTTTTCAGTACAGTGAAACAAAGCAGTATAAATGCTGATTATTTTCTTTTACATAAATATTGGTATCAGTACACAGACAGCAGCTGAAAAATACCTTTGAACAAAAGCTATTTATTTGTCAGTATAATTATTTAATGAGCTTTTATGTGTTTTCTATTTTTAAAGATGCCTGTCTTTTGTTTTCACACTTTCTCCAGCATCAGTGTATTTTCTTAGGATTTGTGGTCAAAGAATATACATTTTGTATATAGTGTAAAATAGATATTTTAACCCTTTTAGGTTCTTTTAATTCTCAGTTCCAATGCAGGTAAAAATAAAATGGAAAATGATTTGTAAATACATTGTAAAATACATTTGTATTTTTTTAAGTGCGCAGTCAAAAAGTAGACCTTTGCATAGATTTCACCCATTTTTAATAAAAAAGCCCAATAATACTATTACTGTCTTTGGTCTTATCACTATTGTTCTGTGTGCCTTATGGCTCACTTCCTTTCTAGAAGGGATGTTTTAAGCAAAGGTGATAGAACTTCTTTTTATGAACCACACAAGTTATATCAGGTAGCATGCCTGCTGCCCATGTTGGCTTAAGAATATTTGGAGAGCTCTAGTCATAACTTTTCCATTTATGATTTTAGGGGGACACTCAACACTTCAAGGGTAACACCAACATGTACTACAATTAATGGCAGGAGGCACACAACAGCTTCAAGGTGGTTGAGATGTACAGATACTGGGAAGCAAAAAAGACAATATGTCACAACGTCATAAACAGAAAACAGTAGTTAAAAAGACAGTGTTTCTTGTGATATACAGAAAGTAGATAGGGGATGTACTGACAGATTCCAGGGCTTCTTTGCAGTGGATCAGCAAGTTTCTAGTGCTATCAGGTCGGAACCCACTTATAGCAGCTCTAGTAGGGCTTTCAAGTTATGCAAGATATTTATGGAATGGGTTTACCAGTTCCACTCCCCAATGGGTTTCTGTGGTCAAGTGGGGTTTCAAACCTTGGTCTCCAGACTCCTAGTCCATTACTCCATCCACTACACCACAGTGGGACTCTTGTTTAACAATGGCAACTAAATGTTTTCCCCGGCCCAACAGATAGCATCTTGGATGAAGAGAATCTTGGAAGAAAAATAAAAGGTCAAGTTTTGTATAAAAGGACTGAACCTACCCCAAAAGTCATCTTCTAGTTTTAAATAAAAAGCCTAGAACACAGGTAGCTTAGAACTGAGATAGGAACCATTGCCCCAGCCCAGCCACGAGCTGTCTGTAGACTAGAGCCAATCTTTGATAGTGGGACTCTGCATATGGTTCAGGAGCAAAGTACAAGGAAAGAAGGCTTTCCTCATGCACTATAGTCACATCCTAGATCATTTTAAAAGCAATTGTCCTCTACAGAGCAACATTAAATTGATCTGTGGTACGGAAGTGTGTGCGCGCACACACCATAGTCCTTGTTCCTATGTGTAAGGTGACAGAACAGAAAGTTCTTGATTTCTGGCCAGCAGATTCCAGTTCACACTTCCATGTTGAAATGAACACATTTCATTCCATAACAGGCAACCCATCAAAGAAGTACCAACAACGCCCCACACATGATGCCATAAACTAAGGAGAGTATCCATTATCGCTGGTGAGCCAACCGAGCAATTAAAGAAAAAATGTTTCATAGTACCTCAATGCTCTTAATTTCAGTTCCTAATAGCATTTAATAGTATTTGAAACTCAGGCTTGGTATCCAGGTCAAAAGCCATAAAACTGGTTATTTGGATATCCAGACTTGATATCCAGGTCCAAAGCCATAAAAAATGGTTATTTGCAAAATGAATTGTGTGCACAATAATTGGAGAAAGGCCTGAGTACAGACATTAATGCCTTGGTATACGAGCATAATTTGTTCCAGAAACATGCTTGTAAACCAAAACATTTTTACATCAAAGCAAATTTCCCATAAGAAATAATGGAAATTCAAATGATTCGTTCTGGAGTCCTATAGGCCACATATTGTACACACAAAAATGCCAAAACTCATATAAGAAGTTGGCTAGAAGTTCATGTCTACACCATGGTTTCGGTACCTGCCTGCGGAATCTGCTGTGCTTGGAATTAACAACCGGATTTTATTCTGGTTTTAAAGTGAAAACAATAAAATGCAATTTGTAGCCCTATACACACTTGACTAGCTGCCCCATGACTAGAAATTACTTGAAAAATAAGAAAGGATGTTGAAAACAAATTAAAGAAAAATATAAAGAAAAAAAATAAAACAAACCCCTAACCTGCACTCTCCTTTGAAAACGTTCCTGGCTAGTGCAAGCCCTTCCTCTCCCCTCCTTCTGCTTTTGAGGCTGCCTGAGAAGGAACATTTCAGACAATCACACACAATCCAGACTGATTCTCTGTCTGTCTCTATCTCCTTGCTTACAGGACTTTTGAGCTATCTTGATTTAAGTGATCCTTGTGACACATCTTTATCTGGATTGTGCCCGATTTGAGCTGGCATTAACCAAAAGTGACATTCCTTGGGAACACAGCTGTAGATTTATGTGAACAGGACTAATTGACTCCATCTTCAAGTACTGAGGAGGATTTTGGTCTTTGAATGGCTTTGAACCTCACCTCCCACACTCCCTTACTGTTACTAATGCTGGCTGAGGCCTCTGGGAGTTGAAGTCCAAAATATCTGGAGGGTCAAAGATTTCCTACCCTTGTTTTACCCCTTGGCTCTTCACCTTAATACTCTGAATGCCAATCCCTTGACCTCTCCGTTTTGCTTCTTTGCTTCTGCTTCACCTCCACAGTTGCCAGGATTGCATTTTTCAAGAAAGCAGTCCTAAAGAATGACTTTCTGGATCTCAACGTATGTCATCATGCTCTCAAATGTGAAATATAATGAGATTCTAAAGTGGATTTCACTGGATGCTTCTTTTCTAGTGGTTGAATGAAATACCCAGAATGCAAAAACCATTTTGGCAGACTGTCAAAAGATGTCTCTGTTGTAATAGATAAGAACACTGCACCATTTCTCATTTGCAATCTGATTTCTAAAATGTAGAATATGTAAAATAGAATTAACCATATTTAAGATCAAGGATATATATTTTTCATACTGTAACTGATAAATTTTCCCCTGGAACTACTATACATAGAAAGTAAGGCTGATAAAAAAGCCAGTATCCTCATTAGTGAATTGCTGTCTGATGATGAAAAATGCCCAGAGCAAAGAAGTAATCAGGGTTATATATAATGAAAGGAAGTACGTTCTCTGACATGTTGGCTGTTTTGACAAAACCATGGAAATAATATGGATGAACAACATACTATGGGTATAAGGAGTGAGGCAGAATGACATTAAAATATCCTTTGTTTAGGATACAAAGTTCATGGCATGTTAGTAACCAAGATTTGATGTGGTAGGTTTGTTCTGTAGCTTTTGCTTTGTGTCCTTTTGAACAGCAGTCACACAACCTGCAATTCATTCCCTTTTCAATCATCTCCAAACCCAGAAATGTCAAATCCAAGTTCAGGAGGAAGACGATGCTGACTTCTGAAAACACCCTTGGAAATACCTAAAAGATTTCTGCCTCATAAATAACCGGAGTCCTCCTAAACCTGACCTTTACATCCTTCCTGAAGAAGTGCCACATTAATCATGTGCATGTTCAACACATTCCACTCAGGGATTCTTGTTGCTGCAGTGCTAACTTGGGAGGTTTTCAGAGACTTAGGAGCATCCGTGAGCACTGGAAAGCATTCTCTTCTCATGATGCATTTCCTTTCCCGCAGGGCAGGCACGGGGGCTTTGATTCTGATTTCATTGACATACTTGTAAATGTAGCTCCAGGTTAACGCTTAAATTTGTCTGCAGATTTATGAGCTAGGCAGACATTCTGTCACTTGACTTGTTCCTTTTGCTTGAACATCACCCCTCACAACAAACCTGCCTGAGCATCTTTTTGAAAGACTGCCAACTTCTCAGATCATCCCACCTTGTGACCACACTGACTCGATTCCTTCTCCTGTGCTCCACTACGTCCCCCAATTTATTATTAGGCTGCAGTCCTATTGTATTTCTACTTTACTCCCAAGTAAACATCCCTTAATATAGTGGAACTAATTGATCAGAAAATGTGCAGTAAGACTGAATTATACATCACCTTCCCAGAGATCTAACACATACGCTCTTTAAATACCCACTCTCACATACACACCAATTTGGAAATATATTCCGTATTTCATTTTCCAAAAACCCTAATGCAATTAGGGTTATAGTGGTTATCATATTTTGCAATAACAATATCTCGGACATATGGCTAAACATCCTTCTGGGGTATTAAACATCTCCTATGTTTCTCATCTTCCACTTCCTGAAATAAGAAGCAGGGGTGACTGGAATTTGGAATGTAACATCGTTGAACCATAGAACGCATGGTAACTTGATACGAGCATGTATCAGATAAATACAGATTTACATGGTAATTTAGCCCTCACATGTTGAGATAGGTTGTAGGTTCCCTATTTCTACCAGAAAGAAAAAGGGACATAATTTTTCATCATGGATTAATAAAGTATTTGCTGAGAAAAGGTTGTAATCTGATGAGCAAAGCAGCTGAATGATGAAATGATAGGGACTGCAGTGAAACATACCCTTCCCTTCCCCAGATACTTCCTTCTTTGCGGCAGAGAGAGAGAGGAAGAGAGAGAATGGTATTTCCGTGAGGATCTGGCTTTATAGAATTAAGCACCACCACCCCTCCCAAACTCCAGCCAGCTGAGAATTTCCTTACCTGTGCATCATTAAAACACTCAACATAGAAGTTATTCCATATGTCTTCTGTACTGTGGCACTGCTCATAAGGTTGAATAGGTCACCTTATGCAATATGTCTCAATAATTAGTTCAGTGAAAATACCTGGCTTTCTGAAACTCTTTTACTCAACCATAATATTTTTAAGGGAAGAGACTTGTCTGCCCAAAGGACCCAAAACCAAAACACAAAAGGAGCAATATAGTAAATGCAGTCCAATGCAGTGAGGAGTGTACAGACCTCTACAATGGAGAAACTAAACAGCCATTAAACAGAAGGGTGGCCCAACATAGAAGGGGTAACAGCTCAGGACCAGAATCAGCAGTACACCTCCACTTGAAGGAAAAAGGCCACTCTTTCAAAGATGAGGATGTACCTGTACACATATTAGACAAAGAAGATAGGTGGTTTGAGAGAGGGGTCAGGGAAGCCATTCACGTGAGCATTGAAACCGCTCTCTCAATAGAGGTGGGGGCCTCAGGCATCTGCTACTTATCAGGCTGTGTTTTCAACAATACCCAGACAAATCAAGAAGCCTTCACCACCAAGGCCATAGCTAATGACCCATACTTTATGGGTTTCAGCACCTTAGGCCATTGTTCACCTTAAGGCTATTGACTGTTGTCTACCTAACAAGTCTACTGAAGCCATTGTTCATCTTATGGGCCTATTTCAGACCAGGGTGACAAGAGGTCAAAGCAGACTATAAGATGGAGGACTCCCAACTAGCTTTATTGAAACTAATGAAGCTTTTTGGATGAGCAGTGAAACATTTCTGTCTCTCAACAAAAAGAAGTCTAGTTGCCATTACTCAACTTCCAGACCATGGAAGAAGATTTAATGACAAGGTCACACAACATGTGTGTGTGGGTGTGCACACAAATGCACACTTATATGTGAATGTGATCCATGCATTGCCTATCATATCTATTAGATGAAAAAATGTCTTCAAATGGAGGACTGCCTCTGTAAACTAGAATATATGACCCCCTACCTAGTATGGCTGTGGTTACTTATTACTCTTGGGGAGGGTAAAGTGGCAAGGATTCAGTGATATTTCCAGTGATTCTCCTTGCTTCTCCAGCTTTTATTCACAACACCTTAAGGTTCCTATAGCATGGATTATAACCTTATCTCTCAAATAAAGGGCTTTGTCCCTACTTCCCTCAGTCAAACTAGTTTTTCTGGTGTTTTCTGCTCATTCCTGCTTCCGTTTCATCTTTTGAATATGGCACTGTTGACAGTGCCAAACAAGGAAGTACAAGAAATATATGGATTCAGCACAAGAGACTGTTGAACAGCGAATAAGGAAAAATTGCCAGCCACTGGTGTTACTAAAGCATCACTTTGGGGCACAATTCAACATAACAAAGTGTGTGTGGTGTGTGTGTGTGTGTGTTTTTCCCAAACATAGTACTGTAAAGCAAAAGCAAAAGGAGCACATTCTGAAGTGCAATAGCCACAAACATCTAAATAGCACATATATATCAAAAACAATTAACTCCAAAACTTGTTACATAACTGTATGGCCAACATTAATGCCAACAACAAAAATACAGGCGGGCACAACATTAAAAAAACAACAACGATCTGCTCCTGTCATAGAAGTCTAGGCTGCTACATACAAAACATTTAAGTAAAGGTGTTGGCTTACAGAAAAGCAATGGCGCTACTCCAAAACATGAAAGCTGACCTGCATGTTTTCATGTTTTCTGCCACCTACTTATGCATCGGACAGTATGATTTCATTTACACATGGTGGCAGTTGTACTTTTTGTTTGGTTTGGCTTTTTTTTGGATCATGATGTGTTTATATGTTATAGTTCATAATAATATTAATTTTATTAAGTTTTATTTAATGTGATTTTATTTGTTTTGGGGATTTTACTTATTCACATTGCACTTTGTATTTTAGAACTTTGTAAACTGCCCAGAGTGGCCTATTGGCCAGATGGTCATACAGTATATCAATCAATCAAACAAACAAACAAGTATTGATTACTGCAATGCGCTTTATGTGGGGCTGCCTTTGAAGACGGTCCAGCGATTACAACTGGTGCAGAATCGTGCTGCGCGGCTGGTGAGTGGCACGGCCGCCAAGGAACACGTTACACCGATTCTGTATCACCTTCATTGGTTACCAGTTGCTGCCCAAGCCGAATTCAAAGTGCTTGTTTTGACATACAAAGCTCTAAACGGCTTAGGACCTAGATACATGAAGGACCGTCTCCTTCCATATGAACCTACTCGGCAATTAAGATCCAGCCAGAGGGCCCTCCTGAAAGAGCCATCCCTCAAGGAGGTGAAAGGGATGGCTTGTAGGAACAGGGCCATTTCGGCAGCTGCCCCCCCCCCCGAATGTGGAATGCCCTCCCAAGCGAGACCCGCCTGGCACCAACATTGATGACATTCTGGCGCCAGGTAAAAACAATGCTGTTCCAGAAGTTTTTTAACTGATTATTGTGGGTCCTGATGGTAATTTTAGTGTTTTTTTAAAATACATTGCATTTATTGTATTTAAATGTTTTATTGTTGTATTTTTATTGCAATTTGATGTTTTAATTATTTGAATTGTTTACTTTGATTGTGAGCCGCCCAGAGACCTTTGGGTAGTGGGTGGCATACAAGCTATATAAATAAATAAATAAACAAATGACACATTGTCACATACGACTGATATTTTGTTGTGCAAACAGTGAAGTGACCATAAAAAGGAATAGATGAAGGTGGGAATTCTCTACAATTAATCCTTATTTCCCAAAATTGACCCATTTCCCCTTTCACAATGACATTTCCTCAGTAATCGGAGATACAGTACAAATTAATCCTGTTTACTTACAATCCACCAAAAAACAAAACATGATAAATGCAATTTAAGAAGGCAAGGAATATTAAGTGGTATGAGAAACAGATGGCTTCTTTCATCACTGTTAGGGAAACACCTCTGCAAACATGCAAAAACCTGCTAAGTATATCAAGTGAATGGTGTACCAAATACCAGCCTTAATGAAAGTGGGTATTTGGCATTGCTTACGTCAGCAAAATGTGTGGTGCAAACACAATTCATACTGTGGGCTGGTTGGTGAAAATTGCTTCTTCACTTTAATAATGATAAAACTGTGTTGCCACCTTTATGCTACAATTCTGACTTCCCATGAAGTCTAATGCTTGCAGTATGTAATGTGATGCTCATAGAGGGAAAAGGAACAAATTAAAAAATAAAAATAAAACATGGAATCTCCTACCCACATGTTCCCATCCACTGCACATTTAGAAATAGAAACCACAGAGGCCTGTTCTTAAACCCACATAACTAAGAACAGACAACCACACACATTGATGGTGTAAACAAGCCTGCACAACTTGAAGTAGAAGAAAGCTGCATGCAGCCCACCAGCCATGCACCTTGTGGCCTTACAAGGACCTGGACAAACCCTTTGTTTCTGTACTCCTGCCTTGTATTTCAGCCAAGCATCTGCACCTCAGTTTCCTTCTCATCCTGCCAGTTTAGTCTGTTTTACTTCCAGTAACTTTTTTACTTCCAGTCCATGAAATATCAGTGCATTTTACTCCACATAAAAATGCCAGGCTAGGGACGAATAATATTGGAATAATTACCAATAAAATAAAGGGAACAGCAATAAAACATATGCTTTGTCAACAGGTATAAATGAATAAAATACAATAAATGCAAATAAAATGTAACAAATAAATTAACCACTATCAATGTAACCTTCCTTTCTCCTTTAGTGCAATTCATACCACCTCCACATGACAGAGTAGCAGATAGTTCCAGATTTACACACAAGTTAAGATGCAGTTTAGGGCATCAGTCCTGATTATGGCTGGAACAGCGATGTTCACACAAACCACTCTGACATACTACCCAGACTTTCCTGGAGTGGGTAAGCTTTAGGGGGATCAATGGGGACTGAGGCATAGCAAATAACAATAGAGAATTAAAATTAACATGCAGAAGAGAAAAAAAAGACAATGCGGTTATTTCCCGGGAAGGACTATCTGGCTCCTGGAGAGATGGGAGGCAAGTGGCCTTAGAAGTAGCTTTCCTTGTATAGCACTCATGGATGGATGAAAAATAAAGAAGCAATGCCCAGCAACTAGATGGCAAGGGGAACTGAGTGGAATAGAGACTAAAAAGCTTTAATTATTCAGGACCAAAGGACTGCTGATTGCTGGGCAGCAAAGCCAGGCCTCCATGTTGGTAATGCTGATGGTTAAGAAAGTGGCTGTAGCAGAGCTTTGCTGGCATAGGATCTATAGATAGATAAAGGCAAGAACCGCCTATTAAGAACCATGACTACCACGCACTACAGCTTCTTGGCTGTAGATAATGGGGGCTGAGTTTTTGATACCTGCTCTAAGTACAAGTTACTTTGCTGGTGGCCAGACACCACAGAGAACAAATGCTTATGAAATGTAGGATAGTAGTTCTGCTTCTCTAAAAGCCCACTAGTATACAAATTTGCTGGTTAGCTCAATGGCTTAGAAACTTGGCTATGGAGCAAGATTTTTTTCCCCACTGTGCCTCTTGGGAATATAGCTAGTCTGTATAGTCTTGGGCAAACTGCACAATCCCAGGGCTCCCTTAGAAGAAGCGATTGAATGGTAAACCACTTCTGAACTGTGTTGTAATTAAAATTGAACTGCCTTGCAGTCTCATCTTTTGATACCACCACTGATGGCTTTTCAAAAAACATAACAAGAGCATTAGGTCTGTGAGATTATGGTTAGTTTGCAGGAGACCAAGGTGCCCAGATTTTCATATCAAATCAGGCTGTCTCTCTCTTGCTCTTTTGATACATCTTTCAGGGAAATGGGATGTAGCTAACTATGCTTTCTTTGTACCCCTTTAAAATTCTTCTGGCAGGAGAACATAGCCCTTTTTGTGGTAGTATAAGTGCTAGCTGCCTAGCTGATTACATTGGTTTTAAATATGCAATAGCACATGACTGCGAGGCCATTAACTTCTTTAAGTGGATAATTTGAAGCCCTGCATATGGGTTCAATTGTCAGCTCTAGTCAATGCATCCAGTGAAGGAGGGCAAAGCCAGTTACACTTCAGCAACTTGACAACACAAATGTATTATTTATTTATCTTTTATTCTTGAGGCAATACATTTATCTACACATAATCTAAACAGTTCAGTTTTAATTACAACTTTCACAACAAATAACATTTCAATGCCACCCTATGCAACCTTTTAAAACTTCAACTGTAAGTCTTACAATCCAAGACAATAAGCAAGTATCTAATGCCTCGTCTTACTAATAGACTATTCTGAACCACTTTAGTTCATCTTATAAAGTATATTTTTATCATTACTCCTGCTTTTCCCAACAATGCAATGACTGTTGCAATACCTTAACTGGAGTTAAGTCCCATTGGCCATACTGATGTCAATTTCCTAGTAAATGTCTTCCAAATAACTTCCTTGCTTGTATGGAGGAATATAGAAAATCTAAAAATAAAGCACATAATAAAACACATTACAAGTAATTGTCTTTAAAATGAAATAGACAACCAGGAACAAGGAGATGTGACTCTACCACAAGACTGATGAGGGATAGCAAATGTGTCACTTCTAGCTTCTGGGTCCAAGGTGGAGCAATGCATATGCCAAGCTCTGCTCTTTGTTTTAAATAGTTTTAACTAGTTCTAAAATCAAAAAGTTTTAATTATTTCAACCTCCTGACTTGCAATCTTGTTGCTGGCAAGCTATAACCTCTTTGGAACACAACAAGGGTTCGGGAAAGTAAATGTGTGAATCTACAGATGAATGAGTTTTTGAACTCTTTATTTATTTGGCTGCCTTTCTCCAGGTAAGGGGACCCATATTATTAAAATAAATAAATAATTCTATTATAAAAAGAGAAGAATTAAAACAAAATAATTTGATTAAAAATAAACTAATTAAAATAGTTGAATAATTAAATGCAACTGAGGATCAAAAACTATCTCAAGTTTTAAAAGCTCCTAAAAATAATAAATAAAATAATATAAAAGTGCCTCAAAAAAGTAAAGGTTTTCACTGACTCAACCATAATTGTCTAACTATAAATTCCACCACTCACAGTCAGTACAGCCAATTACAGAGGATGATGGGACTTCTTCCTGATCCCCCTGTCTTAAAAATTAAGGTAAAAACCACAGCTCCCTAAATCTATCTTATCTACACGTTCTCGTTGACACGAGTCTTCTACTTCCGTCCTGCACCCAAGGTATACGCATGCGCACAAGGAGCAACTCCGACCACGAGCGGCAAGGAGTATTTAAAGGGGCCGCACACGAATATTTTAAGGGTGGTGGTGGTGGTAGATAGTGGTAGTGGGCGGGATGGCGACATCAAGTCAGGGGTAGCAGCTTGTCGTAAGGGAGAAACTGCCTCAAGGGGCTCCTCCGGGCAGCCGGCCGAAGGAACAAGCGTGAGAGGGCGCTTGCGACTCGGGAGACAAGTGGGGAGCGGGAGTGCGTGTGCGTGTGGAGGGGGGGGGCGTTGTTGTTTTGCCACTCTGAGGGAGAACAGGTGCTCGTGACTCAGTTGTCGTCGTGTTTCCCCCCTCACTCACACGCACACACACACACACACACACACACCGGTCCGGCCAGGTTTTCTTCCCTCAGGGGCAGGGAAGGGCAGCCCGGTGGACGTCCGCAATGGAGCTGCCGTCAACCGGCCTCCAAACCGGCAGCGACGCCGGCGACGGTGCGGGAGAAGCCGCGGGTCTCCGCCGCCGCCGAGCTCCCCCGGTGTCCGTGGCGGCGGTGCTGCCGGCCGGAGGAAGCGGAGAGCGCATGGGCGGAGGGACCCCGAAGCAGTTCTGCGCCCTCCTGGGAAGGCCGCTCGTCAGCTACACGGTCGGAGCGATGGAAAGGTAACGCCCCCTCCCTCGCCCGCCCGCCCGCCCGCCCGCCACCTGTCAGTCAGGAAAGAACGCTCGCGCGAAGCGGGGGTGGGGGCGACCCTCCGCAGGAGTTTTAACGGCTTGCCCCTCCGAGGGCGCATGCGCGTGTTCTCCCCGAGGTGGAGGGAAAACGGGAGGCGCGCGCGCTGCCCCCGGTTTGTGGGCGGGAGAATGAGAAGAATGCGTTAGGGAGGCTGAGGTGGCGGGGGGGGAGGGCAAGTCCTCGCAATTCCTTATGGCAGGCATGTCCAAACTTCGCCCCTCCTGATGTTTTGGACCTCAACTCCCAGAATTCTAAGCTTAGATTGCCAATGACAAAGGACTGTGGGAGTTGTGGTCCAAAATATATGGAGGGCTGAAGTTTGGACATGCCTGCCCTATGGTTTTCCCCCACTAGCCTTCAAAACCCCACTGTCAAATCATAGATCCCATCGCATCCACAGGCGGACTCAAGAACACAAATCACGCTGTCATCTCACAAAAGATGGGAGAGGCAGACCCTTGTGGTTCCACCTAATAGTTACAGACGTGCCATCTTCGTCTGCAGACTGAGCCATAAACACCATGAATCCTTTGGTTCGTGACACTGCCATGGCACCAGAAATAAAACAGTATTTCCTTGCAGCCATGCTGACCACATGGCCATGGACTTGCACAACACTGGCTCTTTGGCTTGAATACGGAGATGAGCACCACCCCTAGAGTTGGACACGACTAGCACGCATGTGTTTGGGGAATCTTTACCTTATTATCATCACCTCTCTCCTCATGAGGTGGCAAAAGTACTGGAGCCACAAAATATGTCCTTCCCGTGAACATCCGGGGTTGATTTCTTTCGGGATGGATAGGTTTGATCTCCTTGCAGTCCAGGGGACTCTCAAGACTTTCCTCCAGCACCACAGCTCAAAAGCATAGATTCTGCAATGATCAGCCTTCTTTATAGACCAGCTCTCACTTCCATACATCACTACTGGAAAAACCATAGCTTTGACTCTCTGACCTTAGTCGGCAAAGTGATGTCTCTGGTCTTTAGGATGCTGCCTAGGTTTGCCATGGCTTTCCTCCCAAGAAGCAGGCGTCTTTTAATGTTGTTGCTGCAGTCACCATCTGCAGTGATCAAGGAGCCCAATGTTGAGCTTCAGCCCATTTTTTCCCACTCTTCTCTTTCACCTTCATTACGAGGTTCTTTAATTCCTCCTCACTTTCTGCTATCAGAGTAGTATCATCTGTGTATCTGAGGTTGTTGATATTTCTTCCAGCAATCTTAATCCCGGTTTGTGATTCATCCAGACCTGCCTGGTGTACTCTGCATATAAGTTAAATAGATATGGTGAAAGTATACAGCCTTGTTGTACTTCTTTTCCATATCCTGTTCTGACTGTTGCTGCTTGTCCCACATATAGATTTCTTAGGAGACAGATAAGGTGGTCAGGCAGTCCTATTCCTTTAAGAATTTGGCATAGTTTGTTGTGGTTCACACAGTCAAGGGCTTTGGCATAGTCAATGAAGGCAGAAGTAGATGAACTCTGGAACTCTGGCTTTCCCCATAATCCAGAGCATGTTGGCAATTTGATCTCTAATTCCTCTGCCCCTTCCAAATCCAGTTTGCACTTTTGGGAGTTCCCTGTTCACATACTGCTCAAGCCTCCCTTGTAGAATTTTGAGCATAACCTTGCTAGCGTGTGAAATGAGTGCAAATGGTGTGATAGTTGGAGCATTCTTTGTTGTTGCCCTTCTTTGAGATTGGGATTTAGACCGATCTTTTCCAGTCCTCTGGCCACTGCTGAGTTTTCCAAATTTGCTGGAATATTTTGTGTAGCACCTTTACAATATCCTCTTTTAATATTTTAAATAGTTCAACTGGAATGTCATCTCCTCCACTAGCCTTGTTGTTTGCAGTGCTTTCTAAGGCCCAGTTGACTTCACTTTCCAGGATGTCTGGCTCCAGGTCAGCAACTACACTATCTTGGTTATCAGGGACATCCAGATCTTTCTGATAAAATTCCTCTGTGTATTCTTGCCATCTCTTCTTGATGTCTTCTGCTTCTGTTAGGTCCCTACAATTTTTGTCATATCCATCTTATCCATCTTTATCATATCCATCTTTGCCTGGTAGCCTATAGGAATTCACATGAATTGAGAAAAGCCATGTGAATCTATATGGATCATCACCTGGGATCCATGATTTCATATTCATACCCTTAACAGTATTTACCAATGAATGATCTTTATTGCTTCAGGTTGTGTATTAACTCCTTGGCCTATACTCACTTTTTCTTTTGTCTCCACAACATCCATTTGTGCTGCCTTCAGACATTTTTACCCTACTTTCAAACAGAGTTTTCATTACAAGAAGACTTTTTTTACCCTATCTTGAGTGGGTTGCCTTAATTCCTTCACTTATCACAGTTAAGTTCAAAGTGAGAAGTTCCCTAATGTTCCACTATTTTTTTTTTGCCTTTACAGAAGGCAATCCTGACCTGAGATAAGCTTTATGGTATATTTTGGCATAGCTCTTCAGACGGTATGCATAGCAATAATAATAATAATAATAATAATAATAATAATAATAATAATAATAATAATAATAATAATAATAATAATAATAATTGATCTCATCTGTTATAGATTACAATCACCCTCTTTTCTGTCTAGAATAAATATATTTACTAGGTGGTCTTGATTTTTTAATTTCTATAATGCCTGGGCTTCCATTTCATAAGAGAAAGGCTGAAGAGGCAAATGTATTATAACAGTGCTTCTCAGATTATCTTCTTCCTGTGGAGGCTTCAAAAACTTGAATGAGCTAAGATCATCTCTTAATAAACTTTTCTTTTAAAGCAACCAAAGCACACAACTCTTGTTATCAGCCTTTGTAATGTAGGGAAGATGTTTGCTTTTGTTAGTAAAGTTTTGTGAAGTTGGGTTTTTCAAGTACTCTACTGTGTAGCCTCTGGTCAGGTTCAACAGCCATTCTTTTTAAAATACATAAGGAAGATGGTAATTGTCCTTTCTGCAGACCAGCTGAATGGAGCTGAAAGACCACCCATGGTCTCCAGATCCCTGTTTGAGAACCTCTGTAATATAGGGCAAGAAAGGAATTATACTTTTTGTAAAAAGTGGGATGCTCTGTTTTTTGACCTCATTTGCAAAGCAAAACTATGCCTTAATAGAAAACATGGAACACTTGTCTTCAATTAAGACTCTTGTCATCTGAAAACATGCTCAATGGTATGATAATGTTTCAAGCAAAGTGGTAACTGAGATAATGCTTCATTGTGTTTCTTTTCTTCCTTGTAGCAGGAATCTCTGTTTGCATTCCAGTAGTTTCACAAATCTTATGCAAATCCTCAACCATATTTACTGGTTTGAGGAATTAGGAGTATATTTCTTAGATAAAAGAAATACATATTTTACAAATATTCAAGGAACTTGCATATGATCTTTTCAAACTGCAGCTTTACTCAACTCTATTGCAAAAATTGTTAACTCCAGGGATTTCTGTGGCTATATCCTCCGTAGCACGTGATATTCAACATATTGTATTCCTCTGGAAGATCTAGATAAGTGCTACTGCAATTTCTACTTGTCTTTCGTCTTTCCTTATCCTGCTTTTTCATTTTAACTCGTTGTCAGGTGTAAATTTCCACAAGACATCACTGGAGCCATCACAAGTTTCCATGAGAGAGCACAGTGCAAATTTCTCCAAGGCAGTACTGTGCAGTGTCTATTCAGAAATTCCCTAAGATAACCCTGCATCCCAAATAATAACAGGAATGTAGTTTGGATCCAAAATTGGTAATACTGTACATTAAGCCATATTTGAAATCAAGAGTCTTTGGTCTTAATTTGGTCATTACTAACTTAACTTCCATTCAGTTCAGCACATCTGCTTGAAGTATGATTGTGTCCAGATCTCACCCAATATTCTGTGCTCTGAGAGTGTCTCAGGGATATTTTGTATCTGCAACCAGATAGCTTCCAATTAGGAATAAATTATCATAGTAACATTGGCTATTTAACAACAATAACAACAAAAGTTATATTTTTCTCACTATGGTTTATTTCACCATAAGGCTGCACGAGTGTATGAATACCTGCTTCTTCCCCCTCAGGAAATGTAGAAGTTGTGAAAGATAATTTTACAACAAAACTTAAGAGTTAGTAGAAACTTAAAAGATTAACAGGGTTCCAAGAATATTGAGGAATGTCCTTTATTTATTTATTTATTTATTTATTTATTTATTTATTTATTTATTTATTGCATTTTTATACCGCCCATCCTCCAGAAGGAACTCTCACTTTAATTCATCTTCTTTCATACATTACAGAATTGCCTGGATCTCTGATATTGTTGTGGTGGTATCTCCAGAGAATATTGAAACAATGAAGTCTATCTTAAAAAAATATGGCCACAATCGGACAGTAGTAGTTCAAGGTGGAATGACCCGTCATAGATCTATCTTCAATGGATTGGAAATATTTGTAAGCAGCAACAATCTCAGCCCCCTACTTAAGAAACCAGAAGTAGTAGTAATCCATGATGCTGTGAGGCCATTTGTTGAAGAGGATATTCTTTTTAAAGTAGTTATGGCTGCAAAAGAACATGGGGTAAGTACTGCAGAATCACACATATCCTACTGTTGTGTGGTAATAAATGTTACGATGTAAGTTTGTTGGAACTAATTCAAGATGTGATTGCATGAAAAGATAACTAGTAAATTAGGAATCCCAACATCCATTGGGAGCCATCAATACGAACATTTCATAGTCTTGATAAGATTTTATTCTGTCTTGTGGTACAGTTTACTTTTGATACCTACCCTAAACTTTGAGGAAGAGGTGGATTACAAATAAATGATAATAACTATATGGATTTTTCTGTGTAAAGAATTACATTGTAATTGCTACCCTCCTAAATATACTGGTCAAGATCTAAAGAACAAAGCAGCTGGATCAAAATGGGTCTTAAGGGAGCCTCAGAACCAGGGGATGAATGGGCAATTATAAATTAAACATTAGCATCCTTGGCTGGTGACATTTATCCGCCTTTGGGCCTTTTTACACGACCCCTAAGATCCGCTGGCCACTTAAATTCGGACCAGAGATCTTAGGGGTTCCTCGCTCTTCCTCTGTCCCCACCCCCTCCACACTTCCTGGTTGCTGGCTGCGTGAGGGGAGGGAGAAAAAAGAATGAAAAGAATGCCGGTTTACCTCCGTTTTGTTCCCGGCAGCATTCAGATCTCTTATAGGGGCGGGGCGCAAAAAAAGAACAAACAGAGGCCAGGAGAGCCCCGCACTCACTATCCTTACACCGGATCAAATATTTGTCACATCCAAAAAGCAGGTACAAGAAAACTGCTCTGGGTCGCGCTAAAGTGGGCGGGGTCGCACTTAATTGTCTGCAAAGTCCGGAGCTGGTGGGTAAACATTTTTAAGGTCCGGACCTTGCAGCCATTTGCGGCGGAGCTTAGGGGTCGTGTATAAAAGCCCTTTGCAACCATAGAATTGTGCAATAGGATTTTGGCTAAAATCATCAGTTTCACTAGCGGAAGAGGACATTTTGAATTTCAATATAGTGATAGGACTGGTAAAGTAAGAAATAACTTTTTGTTACCATATTTTCTGTTAGTAGTTAATACAGGTAATTCTGAGTTATTTTGTCTGGCAGTGGCAGGACATAGTTGATACACCTGTCATTGCCATTGCTGTTCAGTGATATAAGCTGAATTCTTCAGAGCTTGTTTGCTTCTGCATTTCTAGAATTTCCTAATAATTTATCATTGGTACAGTGCATTATCATTTTTAAATCCTCATTTGTGTGCCTCCTGTGCATACAACTATATGTTCCACACACCTTGGAGATTTTATTACTATCTCTCTGGGGCTCTACTGTCAGTTCTTGATAGAACTCTACTGTCAGTTCTATCCAGAGAATGAGAATATACCATTTACTGATACCCTCCATATCTGCCTTATGCTCAGAGGTCAAGAAAGACTAAAAATACAAAGGAAATGAAGCAAAAACAAACAAACAAACACGAAGGGGAGGCTTGTTTCAAGCAGAAAAAAACATCTCAGTAACAAAACACAATCACCTTACACTGTACAGCCTTTCCCACTGATACCCTGTGTTAGTGCATGCAAGATTGTTTTTATTCCAGCTATAAAAGCTTCAACCCTGATCTCATCTGGATGCAATCCACGGGACCAAGTAAAAATGAACAAGCTACTAAGCACAAATATCAAAGCCATTTAGGGAAGAGTTGCCCTTCTAGGGCTATCTGCTAAGCCTAGATGATTTTCAAAAGCAATATACGTGTTCAGATATTAGTAACTCATGATGGCTCTAGGGGTAGTTTAGGTATCCTTTTTATTTTAGAAGTATGTTTTGTGTTATATTTTGGGATCTATGTTACTTGTATTAAACCTTCTACCATCCATCTTGACCAATGGTCCAGAAAGCAACTACAGCTTTGCAAAATTTCATGAGAAACCATTTTTTTAAAAAAAAGAAACTCTCCCCCCAAAAAGAATAAGCAAAGCTATCTTAAGAGGTAGATACGTAAGGTAGAAATATTTGTAAATAAAATAAATTATTGTTTGAAAACAATTATTTCCTATTTCATTATGTAAATTCCTGGTTTTGTAAAAAGCTAACTAAAACACCCTATTAAATGATTCATACAGCAGCAATGATGCTGCGTTACAGTTCATACTCTATGTACTGTATAGATAGCATAATCACATGAAGTTTTGATGTTCTTAAAATGGCAATTGATCAAGTAGGATATTATGCCCCTTAATTTCACTTGTCAGTAGAATAAATTACTTTATTACCTTTACTAATCAGTTTGTTATTTGCCTGCAGGATTCAAAATGCGCAACTTAACCAGAACTGCTAAATTATCCTTTAATAAATTAATTGTATGAAACAATCTCATGATTATGTTAGAATATAGCTTTGTAACCAATTAAATTCCATTTATGTTTTGAAGCAATTTATAATTAAAATGATACATTTCTAGAAACCAATTTTTGTTGTTGCCAATACAGGTTGTGAAAGGCAGTGGAAACAGAAGATGGCAGTATTCCAAAGCCCCTAGCAACTTTTAATTGCCAACAATTTAAACAATACCACAAAGCAAAATGCTTGCAGCCTTTTTAAAAAGTGTAACTTGTCGATCTTGCTTAAAAGATTGGATTGGGAGACAGAGTTTATTTAACTGCAGCGAGGTTTGAATCCTTAAAATGTTTTAATTAAAATAACAGCAGCTGAAAATTTTCCACATTTTCAAGAATTAATCAGAAATGTTCATGACTGTTCTTAACAGCAACACCTTTCCTCTCTTTCTTAAGACACGAAGCCATACTTTTTCAAGCTTAAGTCAGGCACATAAGCAGGAATCCTGGGCTAAATGCTACTGAAGTCAACGGGATGTCTTAGATGGCACATATGGAACTGTACCCTCAATGTATAAATTTTATATATTAATATAATCATTCTTTGTATCACTTATAGCTGTAATAATGTTAATAACGATTTTTATAAAGTGTTTTAGCTTTCAGAATACGCAAGTATAGAAACCAGCTTCTACTGAGTAACTGCTCAGAATATTCTTGTATGTAACTTCTGTGTGTTGCACATAAGATGATATGCAGTGAGAAAAATTCTAGTTACTGTTGCCTTCATGGTATAGCACAGTGATGGCGAACCTTTTCGAGACTCAGTGCCCAAACTGTGATTCAAAACCCAATAACTTTTCGCAAAGTGCCAATACAGCAATTTAACCTGAATACAGGTGGCTGTGAAGGGGTGATGTCAGTCACCCACAGAAAGGGCTCCAAGTGCCAACTTTGGCACCCGTTACATAGATTCGCCAACACTGGTATAGCAGATTGGTATGTAAAGGCCAAGAGGAAATGCCCTGGTATATAGGGTATAGTATACCAAAACATACTTGTTTCCTGCATCAAATCATATCCAATTTAAAGTGACTGTAATAGGATTTATAAGGCTGGTGAAATATTTAAAAAGTAACTTAGTGTGGCGATCCCACAGTGAGTTTCCAGGGATCAAACCTAGGTCTCTTGAGTCATAGTCCATCACTCTGTTCATTAGACTACACTCACTCTCAGAACATATTGCTTCCATACTATTACAGGGTCACAGATGTTGCCATGTTTTATTGACAGACCACTCTATAACCAGAAATGAGTTGAAGGGGAAAGTAGGAAGTATAGCTTATATTTATGCAATGGTTCAACAAATATATGCATAAGAAGCATGAGTTTGTATTAATTTTGATATGGAAAGGATAATAAATGGCTTATTTATATCTTCCGGTTTTGGCAAATACCTTCCTCCCATTTGCGTTGTATGGTCTTTTGGGGGGGGCATAATCTTTGCAGGAGTTACTCTTTTTAGTTTGTGCATTAGCTTTTTAGAGAAGAGTTTCACATGCTGTGTCAGGAAAAGACTGATTGTATCTGATTGTTATGCAGGACAACGTGCTCAAGATTAAAAAAAATGTTCTCTAGCTGTGTTATACTATGGAAGTTCATAAGGTCATCCGTTGGCCATGGTTAGACTCATGCTGTTCCTTGTTTATGCAGGGAACCATTTGAAGGGAATAGTACTGATTGCTAGTGAGCTACTAACAGCCATCCAGCTCCAAGGTGGCATAAAAACCATTTAACAGTAAAAGGTATAATACATGTGTATTGTCTGAAATGAGTGATCTGTAGCAGCTTTGGTTTCACAGCATGTTGTGTCAAGAATACAGAAAATGCTTATGTTGTGCTTTATGTAATATGTTAAACTGAAGTATTTTTAAAAAGGAATGCGGAAAAATTCTGGAAAGCTTGAAGATTTAATTAACTTAATTTGTGTTTCCCATGAATTGCATGCGTTTGTAAGTCCATATATTCCAACACAATGACAATGGTGTGACTCTTATATTAATGTTACAATAAAGTAATGCAAAATTGCTTGTCAAACACACCAAGTAACTTTCCAGTTTGCTGTGCTAGTCATAATTAGAGTAGGCCTATTTAAATAAATGGAACTTCTGAAGGAGTTGACTCACCAAACCCCCATTGATTCAATGGGACCATTCCAGTAGATTTCTTCCATCTACTATGTGTGTGGTCAAACATTCTTAGAAGCAAGTTTTGCATCTGCATCCTGCCTTTTTAAAAAAGCCACTGTGGCTTAAAAAACACCCCTGGAGCCATACATGGTGACACCAGGGAACAGTTGAAATCATCCCCAATGCAATTAGCGCATGTCATTTCACTGAGACATTCAAGTCACTAACTTAAATGATCAACTGCCTCAAGACATGCACCTTTCTGATTTCCAGTTTGCCACAGTGTTACTGTGAAATGAGCTACTGTGCTTGCACGTGCATGTAGAAGCTTGTTATCTCAAAAATGAACCAAGCAAACTGTCTTGTACTGAGACAGAGAGAGAGAGATAGATTTCTGTGTCAGATGCTGGTGAAACAAAAAGCTGTGCTTCTTTAATTTTAATTTAAGCAAGACATTCAGCTAAGTGATCCTGGACAAAATCCTCAGCATGCTTGGTTGCTTTCTCAGACTTTACTATGCAGTCTTTCTCTGGCAGTTCCGTGTTAACAAAGTGTTTAAATTTTCAGGTATGCTTTGAGTCTTCAAGTAATGTTTTCTTAAACATTCTTTTGACTTCTTTTGCCTGTGGGCAGAAAGCCAGTAATCTGTGGGCAGTAGAGCTCTGGAGCAGCCTTTAGATCCTGTTCCTGGCTTTCTTCAAATTTTAGATATTTCACTACGGTGCTCATTAGTGAAATATTGCTTCCCCTTAGGCAGTCTGGAGGTCTTTCCAATGATTAATAACTCATGGGACACTATATACCATTCAGTTCAAAACTTGTGATTATTTCAAATTAGGCTGCCGAAAAACAGGCTGTTAAAATGATACTGCTTTTAAATTATTAACAGTGTATAAGAAATATTTCTTGTATTTTGGCCTTTTTTGGTTTTACTTACTGTATGTCACAAGAATACTAATGACGTTCATTGCAGAGTTGCAAGTTTGAAATTCCTAAATGGTTCCTTTAAACATATAATGCAACTTTTCCTAATGAAGTTTATGAACTGAAACTCATTTTTTCACACATTTTCTTTTAAAAAAAAAAAAACAGGTTATGAATCATTGGTACCAGGTAGTATTTACAGAGACTTGTCTTTCCGAAGCTCATTACAGTAGGATAGTGTTGAACAAAAGGTTCTTTGTGTGTCCAGTGTTTTTGGTGAGATAAATCTTAAGATCTTTTAAATAAATGAAGAGAGGAAAGAAGCAATACAGTATGCAACATACAGTCTGAATAAATTGGAAAATTGGGAACTAATGCCTTAGGATCCATAAGCCTGAAGAGTGCATCTTTAGAAAGCAATGCAGCAGGGAACATAAATCCTCAGTTTGCTTGGGTCTGTTTTGGTGTGAAACTCTTGTTATCTACCATGTACACATGGGCTGAAATTAGGGTTCCCTTACTCATATACAATGTGACAAATGTACCTGTGATTGTTGAAGGAAGCGTTTAATTAGCAGTTTTACCATGGCTTATGATTCTGTTCCTGCTTCATAAGCGGAGCAATACAACAGGATTTCAGAAACTTTGAAGCACAGTTCTGCAACTGCTATGTGAAAACTCAAGTCATTGATGATCCTACAAATTAGTGACCACCAGAAAGTCCTTTTATTAAGAGTCGTGCTCAGGTCTTGCAAGCTGTGACTTCTTTTACTGAAGCAGAGCCATGCAATTCTTCTGTGGTCTTCCTGGGAACCTCTAAAGAAAACCTCAATGCATTTTGTTTAAAACCTTATAGACACTGTAAAATAGGAACAATCACCATGTGTTAATAATTAACATATCTAATCCAGAGGCCTTTAATGTTCATGCTGGAAACAAAGGTGAGAGTTATGCTGAATACCATATTGGGAGAAGAATAACACCATGCCATGCTGTTTCAGAGAGTTTACTAGGCTCACCTTCAGCATATGGTCTAGTTGGATTGCTGGAATCCATGACACTCCTTGGGCATACTTGATGCAGCCCAGCATTTGACCCAGCCAAAGGGCTTAGCAGAATGCGTAAGAATCAAGCAATTTACTTCAGGCAGCACATATGCAGGTGTGAAACATTTCTCATGCAAGCTGATATTTTTGAAGCCAAAAATTAAGACTGCTTTAACTGGATTATTTTTTCACATCCTAGTTTTCAAACATAATAAAACTGCTGGATCGCTCGTTGGCTTGGAGATCCCTGGCTGCAGAGCCAGAGGTTGAGAGTTCAATTCCCCACTATACCCTCTTGAGAGGGGCTGGACTCAATGATCCTTAGGGTTCCTTTCTAGCTATTTAGTTAAATGAAGTTGTTCAAAAATCCCAGACCAAGCCAATTAAAATTATAAAAGCATTGGCTTAGTATTATATAACAGAAATGAGGTTTACTAAAAACCTTTGTTAAATATTGATACAGTATATATGGAGTTCCTAATAGTACCACTTTTTGTAACTATGCTGTTACATTGTGAAAAGACAAACATACAAATAACATTACTTGCAAATAAGCTTTAGTACCAGTTCTTTGATTGGGAAAACAAGTCCCTTTGACTTTAGGATGCCAAACAGATATTTTAATCTCACGCCTCCTCCCCTGTTTGTTAAATAATGCAGTATCTGTAAGTATTGGCTGTATTTGAACAGATAGACAAGAATTTCAGAGAAAATTTCAAGCACAATTCTGATTTGTTTGTCTCTCCATATTGTCTCCTAATGACTCCTTTTGCCCATGAAGCAGATTATGCATTAGGACAATCAAGTGATGAGGCACACCCATATCTTTCAGAAAAAAACCATAGTTTCTTATGATCTACAGTAAGTCAATGACTTTCCTGTAGTTTACAAAGCCTAGACTGTTCCATTTTCTGAAATTCGTTGGTGTACTCCATTAGCCAGCAGATATCTGCAACCTGATATTGGGTGCTGCTTTCCCCCCCAGAATTTAGCTTGACCGTCAGGCATTTCTCGTTCCATATATGATAAAAGTCCTTGTTGGAACAGCTTGAGCATCATTTTTCTTGTATGGAAAATAAAAACATTGGTCCTGTCATTACTGCACTCCTTGGCATCTCCATTTTTGGGGACTGGAATGTATGTTGAATGTTTCCAGTCTGTGGGCCATTTTTAAACTTTTCCATATTTGTTGGCATAATCTTGTCATACATTATATGCTGATATATGTATGTATCCATTTAATTCCAACTTATTCACATTTCTTTATACTTATACTTTTATGCTTATTTAGAGACTACTTAAAATCTCTAAAGAGTTTACACTGCTTATGTTTGGCTCAAGAGCAACTTTTGCATCAAGATCGACTCAACTTACAAGAAAACAGATAACATCTGAACCAAGACAGCTAGCTTATTGCACTATGTATAAGGTTTATGATTCCTGTCTATTTGTTGAAAACATCAAAGCAAGTACTCCACGTTGGTGGCATGCTGAGATTTTGATTTCCAGATAGTTCAGCTGGTTTTATTGATGGGAGGAATTGAGCAACGCACTTAAAAGGCTATGTGCATCAAGAAGAAAGCTGTGAGCAATAAACAACATTCTCCCAGAATTTTGATATCTCATTCTATTGTAACTTGACCACTGGTCTGGTTAAGCATAATTAACTTTCTGATATTCCACCAATTTTGAATTAAGGAATAAAGATATCGGATCGTTCTTCTTAGCATCCTAATTCAGAAAGGTTGTACAATCAGTCTACTCCAACCTTACAAATATGTTGTAATTTGTCTTCTAGTTTGATTCAAACTTATGTTAGCCTTCTTTTCCATCAACTCATGCCATCTTTTTTATTTTTCCACATATTAGTTTGTGTAGGTTCAGCAGTTCAGTCAGCATTTGAAATTAAAGAATTTAAGACTAGATTTTAACTTTCAATACCATAAGCTTCAGTTTAGTCTGATTTGCTTCTACTCATAGTATTAATTTGACAACATGGGTTATTGATTAGCAGTTACTCACAAACTTATCTTTTACTGTACAAGGTATAGGAAAAAAACTACATAGGCCCCAGTCTTAGCCCCAGTCTTAACAACGATAACATGGACAAGATGTTTTTATTTAATTCCACCTTTCTCAGACAACTCTTAAGTAATACATCTGACAAATGACCTTTTCTGTTAGTTTCTCATTCAGTCCTCCATATTCTGGAACATCTTTGGTCTTCATTCTGTTACTTTGTGCTAGGTACATTACCAGATTATTCCCATGCATTCATTTCCTGAAGTTACTCCTGTGATGCTCAGCCAATCAAATAAGAGCCTGCTTTTATTCTTGTTAGGGTGGTAGAAAAGAAATTTTTGCTCAGCACTGAAGGTTCCTTCATAGTTCATGTCCTGTAGAGACATAGTTCATGTCCTGTAGAGACATAGTTCATGTCCTGTAGAGACTTTGTGCCCCTTCGTCATAACTCATCTGAGTGATATCATAGCTGCAACACATTCCTTTCCTCCCACCCCTCTCACCAGCACCTCCACTTATGAGCCAACAGTCACTGCTCTGCTCCTTCCTGTTGTGCAACTCTCCAGTCAAACAGGAGCCCGGACTTCCCTTCTCCACAACCTCCAGCAGCTGGCCACTCAAAGGAAGTGTTGCAATAATCCCTGCTCTGCCTTCTTATCTGAATGGCCAGCGACTGGAGGAGGAAGAGAAGGTAAGCCCAGGCTCCTGCCCAGGCCAGAAAGTTATGCAACTGGGAGGGATGGAGTAGCATGTACTGGATGGTGAGTGGAGGTGCCAGTGAGCGGGACGAGGAGGAAAGGACATGTTCTAGCTATGTTGCTGCACAAATGAATTATGATGAAGGGGCTCAAAGTACTTTGGGCCACTTCAAGCCCATCTCTAGGATTCCTGTGAATCTTGTCTAAATTTGAAAAAGTTGGTTTCAAGTGTGAATGAAGGAAGCCTTAATAATGCAAAGGAAAGGATATTTTTAAAAACGAATATCTACTTATATTTAATTGTTCAGCTTCTTGATCTGCATTTCTGCAACAGAGAAGAAGGACCTTTGGCAGAAATATATGTAGGACAGAGTTAATTCTCTTGCAGCTGAATACTGAAGACTAGTTATCAACGGGGCTTCCTGCCCTTTTCTAAAGTAAATGTTCAATGTCTCAAGTGTTTAACATTTGAAAGTAGCCTTGAGTGTTATGCTACTCTCTTGGGAAGACTCCAAGTCCTAAGGGCCACCACTATTTTATTGTTGATATGCTGCAGAATATATCAAGTTAATAAGGAAGAAATGCTTTCTGATTCCTGCTCTGTAGCATTGCTACTGGTGCTGTTTTTACTTCCAGGTAAACTGAAAAATGGGGAGGAGTAGCCAGGCCAAGGTGATGGTTAAGGAAAGCCAGCGTCCCTTTTTTCTCTGATTATTGATCTGAATTGAAAAAAGGCTATAAAGGTATTTTAGAATCTTAGTTTTGTTTGAGAAGAGAAAAACAGATATTGCTTATAATAGACATCTGAATCTAAATAGACCATTGGATCTGTGCCTAATAACTCATATGTTAATGGGTCTTATTTTATTTGGATCCATGCCAAGACTTTTTTTCACCCTGTTCACTGGGTTCTAATGGTATCCCAAGTGTTTTACTCTAGGAAATAATCTTGACTATTTTGCTAAACGGGGGATATATATTTGCCTTCTACATTTTTGTTAAAGAGACTTGTGTTCCATTATGTCAAAGGAAACAAAAATATCAGCAAATTATATATAAAAGTATCTTAGGCATTTAAAAAAAACCTTTCCATTATGTTACAAAGATTTGGGAGACTTCTGGGACTGATTAGACAATGCTGCAATTTATTTCTGCCTTGATGTACAATATTTTATTTGCTTCAGAGCTAAAACAGACTGCAAGCATGCTGGATAAGCATAGCTGTCATTCCATGCTATCTGACCTGAATATTGAGAATATGATAAAATGGAATCAGTTTTTTAAAAACAAATGTTTCTTTCAGTTTTTCGCTTATGTCTGTTGCTTTAATGTGTTCAAGTGTTTCATCTTGGACTGTTCACACAACAGTCTTTGCAACTTAAGCAGTAACCCTGTTGAGTATTTGGGAGTGCTTTCTAATGATGATCAATGTAAATTATTGAGAAGTACTAAGAGTAGAAGTAAATGGGATAATCCCTAACCCAATGTTCCCTGTGGACATGACAACTCTCTGGAGCGTTGGACAGTATCTGATGCATATCAGATTCTTCAAGGAGTAAATGAGTTTGTGTAAAAGCATAATGAAAGTAATATAGGAGCTGAAATGTTGTATAAAAGTTGGTTGTTCAAATTGCTGCAAACTAATCTTCTGTTTTGCAAGCTATTAAATTAAAGGAATTCTAAATTCAATTTAATACTAAAAGAGTAGCTTAATACACTATCAGTTTAATGTTGAAATATACAGAACATTGAATTATTTTAGAAATACTTGAAATATTTTAATCTCATAATTGCCAGGGATAGTTTTATCTTTGAAGGGGGTATTCTGTAAACTTTGAGTAAGTATTCTTCTAAGGCAATTCTGCTAACAGAAGTGGTAATTACAATTTGGTGGTTAAAGCATGTTGATTACTGGAGATATAGTTGGCAAGAAGATAGATGTCTGAATAGAAATGCATGTTGTTACCTGTGGCAAACATAAATACAAAAATAATTCTACTTTAATTTAGAAAACATATGTGCAGTAGATAGGAATGCTCACCAATGGAGTTTGCTTCAGTGATATGATTTTTGTTTAATGCAGTGACATATGGAAAACGTTTTGTTAATTAAAAGACAATTATATTGATTTACAGAGCAGTACTATCAGTATGGTAAGCTATGTCTGCTGGTCAAGAAGTGGATATCTTCTAAAATTCTCTGTGTGTGCAGAGCCCAAAGATAAACTGGAATAGGTTTTCTTTTCAATGTCACACTGTTGTTTATTGTTCTGCTAACAAGCATCCACCAGAGGCAAAGAGTGAAGAGAAGGGGAATTGGCAAGGGAAGGCCTGAAACAGGATCACCTACTGCTTGGAAACATCAAAAAAGCCACAGTTGCCCACTACTGCTGTGGACAATAGCAGTGAAGTTTGGGGGAGGTAGCCATGGTATGGGAAGAACAGTCAGATACATTCTGGAATTTTTTAGGAACTAATATTGACTAATATTGAATGGTGTAAGGATGCTGGATAAATTGAAAGATAACATGTCAAAGCTGACACATAGGTTTGAGTCAAAAGAGCCAGAATTTAGAGCTAATATGGACTATAGTTGTTCTAAGAAGGTACAGAAAGCATTGTACAGTTCTTAGGTCAAATGAGTTCACTCTGGGGCTCAGAAACTCAGTTCTGCCTAGAAAGCACTCTTAGCCTCTAGATTCAATGGCTTGCCGCATGGGTTAGCAACACAGATTACCACTAGAGATGGGCGCAAACAACAATTCTATAGGTTCTGCCCAGTATGGCACATCACCAGTGGATGGTGTGCACTCTCCTGCCTCCTTTGATCATTCGCCCATTCTCTGGCCAAAGCATGCCTCTCTCCCTCACCTCCTCAATGCAATTGCCCCCTCACCAGTTAGATCATATGCTTCCCTGCTCTGCCTCCCCAAGCAGCCACTCCAGCAAATGAGAAGGTGAGGCAGGGAAGCCCACAGTGTTACCTTTGCACAGGGGGCTGTTGGAGGAGGTAGAGGAAGGGAGTGTGCATTGCAATTGATGAGTGGGCAGTTGTGCTGAGGAGGTGAGGGGAAGTGTGTTTTGGCCAGGGAATGGTTGAGTGCACAGAGGGGAATGGGAGAGAGGAGTGTGTGATTCCTGTAGAAAATCTTGGTGTGGTTTGCAAAATGTGCCAAATTGCTGAATTGCGGGTTGTGACCATCTCTAAGTACCACTCTTGGTACTTGAGAAGGTCGTATTCTGGAGGAAAATCGTATCCTGGATCCCTTCCAGTCCGGGTTCAGGCCGCTTCGGGGGACCGAGACTGCCCTGGTCGCTCTGCAGGATGACCTCCTCGGGGAGGCTGACAGGGGGTGTTCCTCCCTGTTGGTTCTCCTTGATCTGTCAGCGGCTCGCTGAGGCTGGAATTGGGGTCTCTGCTCTCTGCTGGTTCCGTTCCTTCCTTGGCGGCCTGTCTCAGCGGGTTCGGCTGGGTGATGATTTGTTGGCTCCTTGGACACTCCCCTGTGGGGTGCCCCAGGGGTTGGCAATCTCACCCATGCTGTTCAATGTTTATATGAGGCCGCTGGCGGAGGTCATCAGGAGATTTGGAGTTTGCTGCCATCAGTACACTGATGACATGCAGCTCTATCTCTCATTTTCTTCCTCTGTAGAGGAAGCAGTACGCTCCCTCGACCTGTGCCTGGAGGCAGTCTTGGAATGGACCAGGACCAACCGGCTCAAGCTGAACCCGGAGAAGACTGAGGTTCTGTTCTTCGGGGCGCCTTCGTCTGGGTACAATGGTCCCCTCCCTAGCCTGGGGGGTGTTTCCCTCCAGCCTACGGACGGGGCCAGGAATCTGGGCGTAGTCCTGGATTCAGCCCTCTCCCTGGAAGCCCAGGTGATGGCAGTCTCCAGGGCCGCTTTTATCCATCTCTGCAGGATTGCCCAGATCCGTCAGTACCTTGATGAATCCTCCCTGAGGACAGTTGTGCAGGCCCTCATGATCTCAAGGATCGACTACTGCAATAAGTGGGGTTGCCCTTGAACCTTGTCTGAAGGCTCCAACGGGTGCAGAATGCGGCTGCCAGACTGGTGGTGGGTTCTCGTAGAGTCGATCACATCACCCCAGTTCTGGCTCGCCTGCATTGGCTGCCCGTTGCCCTCCGGATAAGGTTCAAGGTTCTGGTTTTGATTTTCAAAACCCTCCACGGCTTGGGACCAGAGTACCTGTTGGAGCGTCAGAGGTCAACTGGGGTCAGGCCCACTAGAATGGTGCAGTCGCACTCACTTAGGGTGGCCACACCCAGGGAGGCGTGCAAATTGCTCACGTGTGACCGCACCTTCTCTGTGGTAGGCCCCACGTTGTGGAACCATCTCCCTAGTGACCTGCGCCTAGCACAGTCCCTGCCTGCCTTTAAAAAGGCTCTGAAAACCTTTCTTTTTAAAGAGGCATACGGCGACCTTTTTACTTAATTTTTTTTTTGCCGCCCTCATCGTCTATTGTGGAGGGCCTTGCCCCTCCTTATTTTATCAATACTCTCTTGTTCTTTTTTGTTATATACTGTTGGTTTTGTTTTAATTGTAAACCGCCCAGAGTTCCGTCCGGAAGATGGGTGGTATAGAAATATAATAAATAAATAAATAAATAAATGATGGGTCCTATTGCTTGTTCCCCCTGTGTGTTCTGATTTTTTTAATTAGGCTATTAGAGTTGTATAGATTGAAATGTTCTGATATGTGTTGCTGTGGAAGTGTTATTATTACCAGACTACATGGCGGGGATGCATGACAGGCTTAGCCAGTGGGGAGAAGAGGCCGCAGGCCACTCAGAATTTGTAAACAGGCTGCATTTGCCCCCTGGGCCTGACTTTGTACATGCCTGGTCTAATGTATTGGCAGCTGGCTTTTCTAGAACATTCTTTCCCAAACTGGTGACGGGATGGACTTCATAGTTTAAGAGCACAGGGTTGGCAATATCATGTCTATATGATTGTCATTCCCAGATTGTGGGGTCACTGGTAAAGTGTTTTTAATATTAAAGTCTTCCTCCCACAGTCCCAAGGCTTCCAAAGCCTTACACAGGCAAAAGGGATCTCTCTGGAGACTTGGGACCTGAAGTAGGGGTGGGAAGTTTTAAATTTAAACAACATTTACAATCAGCAAAGCTAAATTAAAGATTTGTGTTGCTGGCAGATGAAATCATTTTTGTAGTGTGGCACTAATTTATGCCAACTGGATTTCAGTTGCTGTTTTCAGCTGCCTATTCAGCCTCTTTTATTTCTTATGTGTTTATTTAATTTTCTTTTCACTCCATCTTTTTCCTTAAAAATGACCTAAGGCAGCTTACATAGTTAAAATGCAATATTTAAAAGCTTTTAAAAAGTATACAAATATATATATCTATAAAAGACTCAAACAAATTTCACAGTTAACAATGTCAACACATAAACACATCCAGAATTAAGAAGGCACAACCCCTCTCCAACAACCAGTCACTAAAGGTAAGCCTACCTGAAGAGAAAGGTTTTCATCTGCCTGTGGAAGGGCAGAAAAGATGAGGATGGACTGACATCTTGTGGTAGCGGGTTCTGGAGTCTGGGAGCAGCAATAGAGAAGGCCTTCTCCTCTGTCACCAAGCGCACCTGAGAAATACCTCCTCAGTGATTTTAATACCCAAGCAGGGTCACAAAGGGAGACACAGTCTTTGAGATTGCTTGGACCCAAGTGATTTAGGGTTTTATAAGTTAAAACCATCACTTCATATTTTACCTGGAAACAGATAAACAGTGGGTGGATCTGCTGTAACAAGGTCTGTCTCTCTGTGTGACCCCTTTTATGAAGCAGAATGTTCCTTCATGTTGAATACACTAAAATCTTGGTTTAAGAGCATTTTGCAAGACTAAATTTTGCCTTGATCAACAAGCAATGTCTTGATATACAAGCACTGGAGCAGGTCACATGATCACAAGTGAGCCAATTGTGGCTCCCCCTCCCTCCCCCTCTTGGATTGTGATTGCCTGGAATGTTCCATCTCAGGCAGCCTCCAAAGCAGAGGGAGGAGAGAGGAATAGAGGTCTCCCTTGCACCAACCAGGTTAGGTTTTTATTTTTATTTATTAATTTGTTTTCAACATTCTTATATTTTCAAACAATTTCTAGTTCTATTTTCAAACAATTTCTAGGGGCAGCTAGTCAAATCTGTATAGGGCTACAAATTGCACTTTATTATTATTACAAATTGCACTTTATTATTTGCCCCGGCTTGGACCGGGGCGAACAGGCTTAAGCTCAACCCCGAGAAGACGGAGGTTATGTTCTTTGGGAGCTCGCCGTCTGGGTTCGGTGGCCCTTTTCCTCGTCTGGGGGGGATCCCCCTCCAGTCCATGGAAAGGGTGCGGAATCTGGGTGTGCTCCTGGACCCGGCGCTTACCTTGGAGTCCCAGGTGGCGTCGGTGACCAGGTCCGCCTATTACCATCTCCGTCGGATCGCCCAGATCCGCCCGTACCTGGACGCGAACTCTCTGAGCACAGTGGTCCAAGCGCTGGTGATCTCGAGGCTGGACTACTGTAACGCTCTCTACATGGGGTTGCCCTTGAATCTTCTCCGGCGCCTGCAGCGGGTCCAGAATGTGGCGGCCAGGCTGGTGGGGGGTGTGCGTCGCCACGAGCACATCACACCAGTCCTGGCCCGCCTGCACTGGTTGCCCGTTGCGGCCCGGATTAGATTCAAGGTCCTGGTTTTAGTTTATAAAACCCTCCATGGCCTGGGACCGGACTACCTGGCAGAGCGTATCGCTCAGCGATCCACCTCGGCCCGGCCCGTTCGGCAGGCGCGAGCACACTTGCTTCGGGTCGCCACCCCTTGAGAGGCCCGAAAAACGAGTACTCGAAATCGGGCTTTCTCGGTGGCGGCCCCTAACCTCTGGAACTCCATCCCCCCTGAAGTGCGCTCTGCAGAGTCCCTGCTGGCCTTCTGGAAGGCTTTAAAAACCCATCTTTTCCGGGAGGCCATTGGCGATCGTTATTAATTTTTTTTCTTTCTTTTCGCCATCGTATTGCGTATTACCTATAATGTTAGGTTTTAATGATTCGTTGAGGTGCCTCTAGGTTTTATTTTGTATGTAATGCTGTATTATTTGTCTTTAATACATATTGTTTTTTGTTCTGTTTCTGTAATACTTGTAGTCCATTGTTGTAAGCCGCTTAGAGTTCAAATTGAAGATAAGCGGGATATAAATATAATAAATAAATAAATAAATAAATAAATAAATAAATACAGAGTAAAATCCAGTTGTTAGTCCCAACCAGAGCAGATTCTGCAGCCAAGTACCTAAACCATGGTGTGGATGCAGACTTCTTTTTGTGAGTTTTGGCATCTTGTGTGTACAGTATATGGTCTATAGGACTCCAAAATTAATCATCTGAATTATGCTTAAATATGATTGGAAAGTGTGCTGTAATTTCCCACAAACACGAACATTTTGCGCTTGTCTTCTTTTGCACATCCATTGAAAGGGGGCTTAGTGTTCATTCTTATTAATGTTTTTGCTTACTACAAGTATTTTATTTCCTTGGGTCTAGATGAAATTGTTTTGAATAATGCTCAGCATTTTTCACTCAATTTGAAATAGGATGTGCAGCATATCCCATGGGGAGTTCACAATCTCTCTGGATCAGGCCAGCAATAGATGTGGAAGTTGAAGCCTTTAATTTGTTTGGACTTGTTCTTTAAGCAAAGATTAACTAAGGTAAACACATAAATCTGTGTTTAAAGAATTTTTTGTTGTTTTCCAGGCAGCAGGAGCAGTCCGTCCTCTTGTCTCCACTGTTATTGCTTCCTCTGCAGATGGATGTTTAGACCATTCGCTAGATCGTGCCAAATACAGAGCAAGTGAAATGCCTCAGGCTTTCTTATTTGATATAATCTATCAAGCATATCATCAGGTAAGAATTCTGTCTTAATCTCCCATCGTCACCACTCACTGTTTCGCCCTCCAATGTACCCTACAAGACAACGGGATGGTTTTGCCTCCTGAGAGGAAAGAGAGAATTATTCAAAGTTATTTAGTTTCTTTTTCCAAATAGTTATAAATATTGCCCTTCCTTATGTTCATTTGGGTATCCATACTTTTTAAGAAATCTATCACAGGCACAAGCTGCCTAGATACCCTAAGCACATCCGATCTCGCCTGATTTCGGAAGCTAAGCAGGGTCGGCCCTGGTTAGTACTTGGATGGGCGACCACCAGGGAATACCAGGTGCTGTAGGCGCCTGGAGTAGGAACTGGCAAACCACTCCAGTATTCCTGCCAAGAAAACTCCATGGACATGGAGTCACGAAGAGTCGGTCACAACTGTAACGAAACAACACACACACACACACACACACACACACACACACACACACACACACACACACACACACACACACACACACACACATCACAGGCACAGAAAGATATTTTGTATTTTTTTGCTCAGACAAAAGAAGAAGAAAATGTAGTCCTTGACATAATCCAAACCCAAGCGTAGGTAATACCTATGTACCTATGTTAGACTGCTAAAATCACAAAAGCACACAGGATTCTCTCTACATAAAACATAAGGAAAGGCAATATTTATATCCATTTGGAAATGGAAACTAGTCATTCTGATGTTATGTGCCATTAGAACAACACATTGAATCCAAACTTGGTCATGGAAACTCAAGGGGGGGGGAGGAACTAGCAAAGCCATTAGTTAAATACAGTAGGACCCCCGTATCCACTATTTAATTATCCACTGATTCAGTTATCGACGGTAGGCATAGGAAAAAAAAATCAGCAACCACAAAGCAAGCTATTGTCACAAACAGCAGCTGTAAAGTAAGCTATTGTCTCAAATAGCATCTGTAAAGCAAACTACTGTCACAAACAGCAGCCATAAAGCAAGCTACTGTCTCAAAACAGCAGTCATAAAGCAAGCTACTGTCAGGAAACACCAGTTTGGAGGTGGGTGGGCAGGCGTTCTCTCTTATCCACGGTTTTCATTATCCACGGGAAGGCTTGGAACCAATCCCCAGCGGATACCGGGGTCATACTGTATATCAGTTACCTTGAAAACCATCTTAGAAGTATGTAAGTCAATTCCAACTTGATGGCACGTAACACACAATGGCTGAAATCCTGCTGCTTTGCATAGTAAATTCCACTAAATAAGGTATACTTCATGAGTGATGATTTGGTGAGTCAGCTCCTCTGTATATTCCATTCACTCAAATGGGTCTACTCTAGTTGTTGCGTACTGTACAGTGAAGAAGTCAGCATTTGCCATGTACCAAGTCACATGACATGTGCGCAATGAAAAAAAATTAAAAGATTCAACTTCTTACCTAACAACAGATCGCCACAGCAGTTGATGCTCTTTAATTTAGCCCAGCAGGTGTAAGCAGTAGAGTTCTATCACCTAGTATATATCCTCTACTATTTTGCCTATAACATTTGCCATTGAGTAAGAACTGGCAAGCCACTCCAGTATTCCTACCAAGAAAACTCCATGGACATGGGGTCATGACCGACTCTTCCCCAAAGAGTCGGTCACGACTGTAATGACACAACAACAAATATAGTCATCAAAGCTGTAACAGTACAGTAGCTTGGTTTACGAGTATTTTGATAAATGAGCAACATTTTCTGATGAATTTTGTCTTGATCAACAAGCAACATCTTGCAAAATGAGCACTGGAGATGCTTATTTTACTGTCACCCCTCCTCCACCACCGCTCGCCCCCTTGCAGCCACGCACCTCTTTGCCGCCGTACAACTCCTCCTTGTTGCTCCACACACCTTGCCTTGGCTGCAGACCCCATCGCCACCACCGCTGTTCTTCTGGCCACCAGGTCAGGGCTGCCGGGTCATGACCGCTGCCTTCTTCTGGCCCTCACCACAGGTCCTGGCCGCTGCAGCCGCTGACTCCTGGCCAAAGCAAATTTCCCCATAGGAAATAATGGAAACTGGTGCCCAGAATGAATCATCTAAGTTTCTATTATTTCCTATGGGGCAATTTGCTTTGATATACAAATATTTTGGTTTACAAACATATTTCCGAAGCGGAATATGCTCGTAAGCCAAGGTACTACTGTACTCTCATCCCTAGCCTATGTTCCTGTCTAGAAGATTCTGGTTTGATTTAGGCTGTCTCATACATTATTCACTCAGAACTGCTTGTTTCTTGAATCTCAGGATTTAAAGTTCTCTTCTTACCTAGATTCATGGATATTCTTTAGAAAGATTGAAGTCCAGCATGCTGGTATAGAATTGAAATGGAACGAAACATGATTTTTATTTATTAATCCAGTTTCTACACAAAATTGTGATAGCTCCCCAAATAACTGTAACAAAAGATTAATCTGGATACACTTCCCACCCCCAGTCCATTCTACAACATATTTTTGGTGCACAGCCATATTAAACTTTCTCTCAGGCAGCAAATGAACAAACTTAATTGCTCCTCATCCTTTAAAGTTCTATTTTAGTAAATATTTCCTTTGACTGTGCACTGCCCTGGCACAAAAGTGAAGGAAGCAAACTCAAACACTTGTTGGACTTTTCTAACCAAGGATATTTCATCCGCTTCAAATTTCCATGCATGGCAATTCTCATTCATACTAGCTTCCCACAAAGCATAAGCAGGAAGGAGGAATATGCCATCTGCCCACCTCATTTTGTTGCAGGAAGGCAGAGTCTAAACAAGTCCTCCGCAGTTTTGATTAATAATTTTCCTGAGATTTTAGTTTGTACTGTTTTAATTTATTCAAAATCTGAAACAAGATTGGTGGTGACTATCCTGGATACTTCTGCACTTGATTATGACTTTGGCATAGTGGTGGATTCAGGATATAGTTTGGAGCTTTTATAATTAGGGCATTGTGTGGAAATTTTTAAAGACTGCGTAGAGTTGGGAAAGAGAAAAGAGGTCACTTTGCTAACGGAATAATTATATATAGAAAAGGATCACACAGAGACCTCACTCCTTGACTTTTGAGAAACACAAGTTTTCAAGGACCTGTTTTATTAAGCTGTTTAAATCACCATACATAATGATAAAAAGCCCACTTTCTCAAAGTTTTTAATGTTTTGATACCTGTAGTACATTACAAAACCATCTGATGCCCTGTGAGTAATTGTTGGCTCTTAGCTGTTTGAATTCTTGCAGTGTTTCAACATTCATTTAAAATATTTGTTCAAATACTTCTTGATGTTATGCTCTAGTGAGCTTGTGAAATGTTAAATCAGTGCTGTTGCTGCAGCTTCTTTAATATCCAGTTCACTAGATCATATATAATCTGGCTTCCCCTTGGTCATGCTTGACTTTTTGTGTGGTACATTTTCTTTTCATATAGACTCTGTGACTTAAAAGCATACCATGCTGGCAACTAAGTGTGAAGACCTTGCTTTGTGAGAGGGCAAAATACATTTTTTACTCCTTGATTCTTCATACATAACAGAACTTGGCTTGATGGATGGTAGCACCAGTTCAGACCAAGCTTCATCTAATTTCACCTCAGTGAGAGCTTGGAAAAATATCTTTTTGAACGGCACTGTCTAGGATGCTTCAGCCATCATGACTAGTGACCACGCTTGCTAGGAGGATCTGAGAGTTGCAGTTTTGAATGGTGGTTCTTTTGGTGGAATCCAGAAACAGTCAAGTTGGAACATAGGGTATTTATAACAATGAATTAATTTCCCCTTGGTCTCCATGTCTTCATTAAATTGTGAAATGGTGTCTCCTACTGAATTATTAGCACAGATTATCTATTGGTGACCTGGCATTCTAATAGTAGCTTTACATATTCATTGTTTCTCAAATTCTGTTGCTTTGCTTGGCATTAACTTATAGCATAAGAGTAGAAAAATAGAATGCCTATAAACTGATACACGTCCACCTTGGGAAAACAGTGGGTTTTTTAAATGCTATCATGATAAGATTCTGGATGTTTTCTGGAATAATTCATGGAAAGTGACATCAAAGGTTGAAAACAAAAGTAATTTTTCCACATACTGTTTCTCCTTGCATAAATACCAAAGAATATGCATGACTATCCATCCAACACAGAGGTATTGAAATTCTGCATTTTTATAAACAGTCCATGTTATCTTGTCTCTGTGATTATTATTTTGCTCTTCAGTGTAACTCGTATAAATGAGGCATGTGTCTTTCAGATTTTTAATTGCTGTGCTGTGAATAGGAGTTCACAGAAATACACAGAAGGAGAGAAACCTAATTTTCATTAGCTTGAAATATTTCAAAAAATTGGACAAACAAATTACATGGATTCTGCCATGCTAGAAGCTATTCTAAACTTAAAGGACATATAAAGCAGCCAAATCTGAGAAATCTCATGTGACACAGCAAATAAAAGACTGTTGCATAATATAGAGATCTTGGCTTTAGGAAATAATTTAGACCTTTGGGGGTGTTGTTGCTTACAGGGAGCATCATTCATAAGCTGTCAGTCACACTATTGTAATAGTTGCACATTATTGGGTTGTTGATTTATAACTGCACAGGTTAGTTTTCCCCCTATAGTTAGTCTTCCTATACCAATATTTGAAAACATCAGGTTAAAGTCCTTCCGCTAGGAGTCATTGTACTAGCAAATACATGTTTAATATGTACAGTATTCCCCATGTATAAGACTATGTTTTTTTCTAAAACCATTTGACTAAAAATTGAAGATCATCTTCTGCACAGAAGTCAGCTGAGGAGAGAACCGCATGCTTGCAAAATGGTAATTCTGGACTGGAAAAGTGGCAGCTGTCTTATAGACAGAAAACTATGGCATATATTTGTACCTCTACTAGCACTGTAGTATACTAGTGGTTTGTTTTGATACGTTCTGCTTTATGTTACCACCGGTTGTTGCATATGTTGTGACATTGCAGCTGTGCAGCAGCAAATTAGGAACTTGGGTGGTATTATGAGGTCTCCTTATATGTGCAGCATCTAAAAACATTTGCAATGACACAGAGATGCCCTGTGGACCCAGTTCTTTGCGCCTAATATTGGCACCAATCTCATATTGTGATAAGCCAGTTGTGACAAGCCTGCAGATTTAAGAACCAGTACAGTAAATTAAAAAAATGCCATGTTTTATAAAGATTTATTCCACAATACTTTTCTCTTTTCCGCACATCCTGCAGTGTAGTGACTACGACTTGGATTTTGGAACAGAATGTTTGCATCTGGCTCTAAAATACAGCAAAACAAATGCCAAACTTATTGAAGGGCCCCCTGACTTATGGAAGGTAAGAGCAATTTTTTGTCTATATAATGGAAGTTGTAGCTCCATAATGGAAGATGATGGCTCCATATTGAGAAAAAAGGAATCACATGTTTTGAAATGAGAGCCAATATGAAGATTTTGGGCTAGCAGCAACACAGATATTTCAGAAATGAGAACTGCAGTCATAAGACTACATTTTTTCTGTTACTAAAAGATCTGGCTTTACTAGATTATGATGTGTTATATACTATAGTTGTCACAGTGGGCCAGAACACCTAGATATAAAATAGTATAATGATAAATTGAGTGTTTCACTGAAACAGAATTATGCTAAATAGCTTCCGAAAGAATGGGATGATGATTTAAGGATGATCCAAGAGCAACCGTTATTGCAAGGGATCAAAAATGATGTATTAAAATTGATTCTGGTGTAATACAAATAGAGAACTCTCAAAACTTAGGACATGCTGGATTTTTTTCTCATGACTAGAGATGGGCACGACTAGGGAAACTGACGTTTTCGAGTTGTCGTGTGTTGGAGGCAGTCCGTTTCGGCTCGTTTCCGTTTTTCGCGAAATTTCGCAAAAATTAGTCAGTTCATTTTTTTGTTTTTTTGTTGTCGTTAGTACTGGTTTGGGGGGGTAGCGGGCTCCTGGAGGGAGCTGCAGGAGTCAGCCAGAGCCACAAGTGACGGACTGGCAGACTCTTTGCACCCGCTGTGTCTCACGTACTTGCATGTAGTGCAATGCAAGTAGATCTGGCTTAGGGTTAAGACGGGTTAGCGCAAGGGCTAGGGTTAGGCTAGTTATGGGTGAGGTTAGGGTGAGTGTTGGGGTGCACCTCTGGGTGCCTCTCTGACCCACTTAGAAGGACAGTGTACTGGCATATGGGTTAGGCTTAGGCTTAGGGTTCGGGTTTGGGCTACGATTAGTGGGCTGTTTATTTGCATGGTCCACTCCCATGGGCGAGCCCATCATTGCAAATGTGCAGGTGTAAAAAAATAAAATAAAATAAAATAAAATAAAATAAAATAAAATAAAATCAGACTTTTTTTTTTGCAAGAAAAACCCACTGCTGCTACTGTAAAAATTCAAGCATTTAAAATAGCTAATTTTCGCATGTTTCTGTGGTGCTTTGGTGGGGTTTTGGGCAACGATTTCAAAAAAAATATTGCGGTCACCATTTTGGATCCCCTGCACTGCATGGCAAATGGATGCGCCCTCCAAGCCTGGTACAGTCAGCAAAACCTGGCCATGCGATTGGTGGAATGGCTCCAAAACTTTGCATGGTCCACTCCCATGGGCGAGCCCATCATTGCGAATGCACAGGTGTAAAAAAATAAAATAAAATAAAATAAAATAAAATCAACGGAGACTTTTTTTGCAAGAAAAACCCATTGCTGCTACTGTAAAAATTCAAGCATTTAAAATAGCTAATTTTCGCATGTTTCTGTGGTGCTTTGGTGGGGTTTTGGGCAACGATTTCAAAAAAAATATTGCGGTCGCCATTTTGGATCCCCCGCACTGCATGGCAAATGGATGCGCCCTCCCAGCCTGGTACCAGCAGCGCAGCAGTAGCAATAGCCAAGGAGAGGGGGGCGGGGAACCCCCCCCAAATAAAACACCCTTCTGGCCTGGTAGGTGCCCTCAGACAGTTTTCGCCTACTTTTAGGGCCGGGAATCGGGTTTTTTTTTACTTTTAAAAACTTTTTTTCTGTGCCGCTTGGTTTTGCACGATCGCCGCGATGCAAGTAACGAGCACGACAAATCAGACCAAATTGTTCGTCGGTTCGAGCTTGAATTCTGGCGGAGTAATTCCCGTTATCGTTTCCGTAGAGTAACGGATACGAGTAACGGAAACGGAAACGGGAATACCGCTAAGTCGTGCCCATCTCTACTCATGACATTAATTCTACATAAGTATAATTAATAAATTAATAATATCATTTATCAATTTTACTTTACTGTGAAGAATTGCTTTCAACTCCATTATATTCTTTTTTCTGTCAAATCTAATCAGTAGAGATGGACACGGAACAAAAAAATGGCGTTTCAGTTTTTCGTTTGTCGTTGAGAGGTCTGTTTCAGTTCGTTTCCATTTGTCGCGAATTTTTGGAAAAAGTTCATTTGTTTTTCATTTTTTTGTTTGTCATTTCTACCCACTTTTTGTACGATTTTTAAAGCGTTTCCGTGCGGGCGTCCCGCAACGCCCCAGACCAGAGGGAAAACACTAAAAAAAATGGATGCTGGCAGAGACACAGGATAGACTAGGTTCGCAGGGAGGCTGCAAAGGCAGCGGCGGGCATTGCCCAGAGTGCAAGGCAGCCACAGAGTGACTGCACTGCGGGGCAAGGGAGGGTACTCACCGAGAGGTACACACACACGCACACAGGGAGGCTGCAGGACTGAAGCTAGAGTCACAGAGACAGCAATCCCACCCTAACTCCCACCAGAGACTGCAAGGAGGATGGGGGCTGCCAGAGCTTTTTATGCCCTCTGTGGCTGCCAGACCTGCCCAGTCTGCAACCTGGGCATGCTATTGGTTGAACATGATCCCACCACATGGCTTGCCTCCATTTTGTGGCTGGTGGCGACATCCATTTTAAAGGGAAAAGAAAAATACATCGCGATGGGAGAAGACAAAAATAAACGTTTTAAGGACCCCAACCCCCTGGTAGGTAATAATTTCAAATAATTATCGCATTATCGCTGCGTTTTTACAGATGTCCAGGGTGTTTTAATACCCAAGAAATCAATCAATATTAGGCATCTGGGAGCCATTTTGGGTCGATGTCCCCTAACTCCCCTTAAAGGGAAAAATACAGCGATCTGAGAAAAGACATAAATGCACCTTTTAAGGACCCCAACCCCCCGTAGGTATTATCAGACAATATAAACAATTATCGCTGCGTTTTTATGGATGTCCAGGGCGTTTTTTAACATTTAAAACAGCTCATTTCATTGCGCGTCGCCATTAACGGAAACGAAACGTAATGACCACAATTTCCGTGGTTCTGTTTGTTTCGTTGCATTTTCATCACAATTTTTGTTTGTCGTTTCGTTACGTAACGGAACGACTAACGAATAACGGAAACGAAAAAATGTTCGTTCCGTGCCCATCTCTACTAATCAGATATATCTGTCTTCCAGGTGACCTACAAACGGGACCTGTATGCAGCTGATTCATTAATTAAAGGTATTTATTTGTCCCCATCTCTACAAATTTGTATAATCCTTTGCTGAAGTCACAGATTTATGTGCAAGCCACTTAAGTAATATTGATTGAAACTGAGTGGTAAAATGTAAAGAGATGCAAATGCAATTTTTTTCTTTCTTCAAAAGAGTGAAAATCCAAAATCAAGGTTCACCCCTTTGTAAAGGAGGAAAATGAAAATATGGTGAATGTTGTCTTTTATGACTTGGAAATCATATTGAAGCAGGGAAAAGCTAAGGGTGTACTTAATGAAGAGAGTAGTAGTGGCTTTTCTGTTGTCCTTTTCTGGGTGATTGATTATGTGACATTGATGAGCTCTCGCATGTAGTATGAAAACTGTATGTCTAGTGACACTATATGTGTTTATCACTGCCAGGGATATGACTGCATAGTTTATATTGATATAGGCATCATAGTTTTGAGATGTATAAAATATTTGGATAACATTATTTATACCCTATGTCTCTCTCATCATGGAATTGGGCAAATGGGGTTTCCCAGTGATTTCCCATCGAGGTGTTGACCAAGTGAAATCTTCAGAACTTCAGCAAGTTTGCACCATTTCACCACAGATATTTTCATAGAATCATAGAATGATAGAATAGTGAAGTTGAAAGGAGCCTATAAGGCCATCAAACCCAACCCCTGCTCCATGCAGGAATGCAAATCAAAGGATACTTCGATTTGTATTCATTCATTCATACTTTTAACATTATTTCATCTCAATAAGTATTACACTTCAAGGAAATTGGTAACATAGTGGTACCTAGACTTGCATCATTTCACCACAGATATTCACCTTACTGTTGCTTCGACAACCAAATAATTTGACTTATGAATGCTGCTCTCTGCTCTGCATGACAGGTCGGACCTGTCAAAGTCACCTGTTGTGCAGAGCAGAGAGCAGTGTTGGCTGCCCATCACCACCTCCTCCTTCTTGGTTGCTTCGATCTCTGCAAAAGCGATCAAGGCAACCAAGAAGGAGGAGGAGGTGGCCATCCTGCCTCCCTTCTAATGCCCTCCCCCGGCTGGCCAAAGTTACATCGTTTCCAGGGAACAATGCAACTTTGGGCAGCCTGGGCACCTTGCAAAGGATGTGCTTACCTTCACTTTCTTCCAGGCTGGCTGAATCAATTGGCCAGCCTGGAGGTAAGTGAAGGTAAGCACTTACACAGAGGTAAGCGCTTCCCTTGCAAGGTGCCAGGCTGGGTGAAGATAGCAGAGACCGATGGATTTTCAGCTAGTCCGGGCACCTTGCAAGGCAAGCAGCGGCAGCGGATCTCCACTGCAACGTATCTTGCAAGCCTCCAGGGCTGGGCTAAGATCAATGGGTCCACCCCAAGGATCTTCTGGAACCAATGCATCTTTTTGTGCAGCCTGGGCAGTTTGGAAGGCAGGCATGCCTCCTTTCCAAACCACCCAGGCTGCACGAAGATCCATCAGTTCCAGACCGGGCGGTAAGTGCTTCCCTTGCAAGGTGCCCGGGCTTATTCCTCAATCAAGGGCAGCCGAAGGCTGTTCTCTGCACCCCCAGCTGATTTTGACAGGTCTGACCTGTGAAAGTCAGCTGTCTGGTGGGAATGTGGAAAGCAGCCTTCTACTGCCCTTGATTGAGGAGAATTGGGACAGCCTACCCATAGGAATGTATTGAAAACATATTAATCCATTCCCTCTGGAACAGATTGATTTTTCAATGCATTCCTATGGGAAACTGCTGTTCGACTTACGAGTTGATCGACTTCCGAAGATGCCTTTGGGATGGATTAACGTCATAAGTCAAGTTACCAGTGCAGATCTGTTGTGTTAGTGTCCTCACAGACTGTTTAGGCAAAATAAATGTCTAGGCTGTCAGCTCCTGTTCTTTGAGATACAGTAGGAAACCTATATGGGTTGTCAGCTCCTGTTCTTTGAGATACAGTAGGAAACCTATATGGGTGGGGCTCCTGTTCTTTGAGATACAGTAGGAAACCTATATGGGTGGGGATTGGTTCCATGATTTACCGTGGATGCCTGAAAGAGAGTCAACCCTATATAGCAGGGGTGGCGAACCTTTGGCACTCCAGATGTTTTGGACCACAACTCCCATAATTCCAAGCCTGTATTGCCAGTGACAAAGGGCTGTGGGAGTTGTGGTTCTTGATTTGCTAGATCCTTTATTTTTATTAATTATGCATTCCTTATTTCCCTTATTATCTGACTTTTCCCCCAGAGAGTTCAAGGCTCCCCCCCACCAAAAGTGCTGTGAAGTCCATTAGTCAGAGATAAAGAGGTTAAACTGAGATAGCTTGACTAAACTAAGGTCACTGATTAGTTTCATGGTTTAAGACTTGACCCTTCATCTGTTAAATTCCAATCCAGCACTGTCATCATTATGCCAGGACATTAATAAGAACAGCATCTTCTGAAATGCATATTGATTCTATTATTCAGACAATTAATTTACAGTTTATGACTGCTATTCTGGACTTTTAATGTTGGTATTGCTGAAATTATATTTGAATGCCTATTTGAGAACCAGGGTGCATATGTATTTATTAACAAATTAGACACACAATTAGATCCTGACTCCTGACTCTATATATCCACTTAAAATTCATCCTGAACTATAATTTTTGTTGTACTGAAAAATTGTATCTGAGCAACAGTAATCATTTAAATCTGGAGAATGCATGCGTAAAAGACTTCCTTACAAATAACAAATACAGAGCTGGTTGCAATAAACTAAAACCACACTGTATGTTGTATGTTTATGTAGGGATAGGGGCACATTTTCTCAACAATGCAACATTGTATTTTTTATGCAGACATCTTGGGCCCACCCACAGTTGCTGTACAAGCTTATACTCATAAGCTATTAAATCAGCTAAAAATGCCAAGACTAAAAAAAACTGAATTTAATTTACATAAACAAACCATTCTAAAACAATACTGATTTTTTCAGCTCTCAGCATTTCTTGGCAAATGTTCTTCTAGTCACCTTAGCAGAAACTGAAACTATCCAGACACAACTCATGTTTTTCATTTTATATTTTACCTTTTTATTTCCCCCCCAGTGTGAGTGGATAGTACACTGCATTCAAATTAACAGAAACTTTATAAAGTGCTTTTGTTTCTTAATCCATGTTTTGAGTTTTTGTCCCATATAAATGTAAATTGTACTATGTATGAACACATTTTTCTATGAACATAAAAAATCATGGGATTTCTGAAGAACTTAATGTTTTGATTCTCCATGAACTTTCAGCAATGTTTTTCAATCACAAAATAATCAAGTTCATTCCCAAATCTAGTAGCAATTAATGATATGAATATGCCATCATTCTGAAAGCGAAGTAAAAGCAAAGCAAAAGCAAAGTGTTCTGCTTATATACCACCCCATACTACTTCAAGTAGTCTCTGGGCGGTTTACAGTTTTTTAATTGCAGTATGCAGGCTACACATCCCCCCCCCGCGCAAGCTGGGTATTCATTTTACCGACCTTGGAAGGATGGAAGGCTGAGTCAACCATGGTCCTGCTACCTGGGATCGAACCCCAGGTCGTGAGCACAGTTTTACACGCAGTACAGGCATTTAACCACTATTCAGTATATGAATAGTTTCAGTGCTGCAATGACAAACAACACCAGTGCTATATATTCCCAAAGATTACTCACAGTGTCCTAAATCTTAATATATGGGGTGGTTGTATATTGGGTTAGATGAAGATTTAGTCAAATCCATAATAGATCTATTGCGATTGGAGGCTAAATCCAGTTATTGCTAGTCTTAATGCAGTGGTTCTTGGACTACAACTCTCAGAAATCCTGACCAACACAGCTAGTGGTAAAGGCTTCTGTGAGACTTAGTCCAAGAATTTCTAGGAGCCCAAGGTTGGGAACCACTATCTAATGGAATTAGTGGATGAAGTCCCATAGCAAAACATGTATTGCATAAGACTGATGATATCATCTGTCTGTTTTGCTGTTGTTTTTGTAAATTAAACATTTCCAGTCCCATCCCCCCAAGATCTTTGGGCTTCCTTGGGATCCCTTTTGTCAAGGGCAAGCCATTAGGTTCATGAGATGGCAGGGACAGGTCTTTAATGTTCCAAAAATTGTCACCAGTGGGATGATTAAGCACCAGCAATCATTTGGTATGAGAACCTTCATAACACGCTCAGCTGCAGTTGGACTCATATCTTTATTAACACAGTGTAAGGGGGGAGGCATAATTAGAGTTTAAATCTTAGAACATACCAATGTTAAATACAAATGGATTGCAACATGTCAGTTCTATTAAGGATTGTATTCAAAATGGTATGCACAAATTTGAATGATAAAGTCTTGGACCATCTTTGTATGAGTGCCAATTTTCAAATGTATGCTACTCTACCAATGATTGACTAAACAGAGCTATGAACTTCTTCAGATATCACTGAGGCAAAAGAAGGATGCACAGTGTGCCTGGTTGTGCATAATTCTGTCCTAAAGTTTATATGATTATCACAAAAAAGGGGAATGGGTTTAGCTTCTACACAGGTATGTAGTAAGAAGTAAAATCACAAAGATACTGTCAAAACTAAGCAATATTGATTCACCCAGTTAATGCTTTGCTTAGTTGACAACAAGAGGAAGCTTGTAGAGTTGGTCATATGACACTTAATGTAAAGTACAGGGTCATCATCATGGTGTAAAATTATCTGAATGTATATCCCGTACTTTGATTTCTGATGTTCAGGAGTCTTGCACTTGGATCACACTTGAATGCGAGACTGTTAGGATAGTGCCAGTATGCCCCATGCAGGACCAAACTAAACATACTACAATGGTTTTTAAACCCAGCTTGCAGCAACCTTGAAGAAAATTGAGGGTGGAGGAATACAATGGAAAATATGAAGAGGAAAAATCTCTCTGTGTCTCTTTCTCTCCCCAACCCCTTTGGCTAAATAACTAAGTAAAGAAGCCCAAAACCTATGACACAATGAAGATGAAATACTATATAATACAAGGTTTTTGTGGACAAGTCATTTTCCTTAGAACTGGACTGATTATTTTACCTGGCAGGATGCCCTAAGCCAGTGTTTTTCAACCACTGTTCCGCGGCACACTAGTGTGCCGCGAGATGTTGCCTGGTGTGCCGTTGGAAAAGCTGAAGAATATCAGCTTTGTGTTCAGCCAAACAGGCCCAGGTTGCGCACTGAATAAAGTATTTTATAATTTTTCATATTTCTGTTTACTTACTATTTCATAATAAAGTAATTATAAAATACTTTCTTTGTGTTTATTTGATTCCTATTCAAGAGAATTACTTTATATATAGTCAATATAGGCACAGAGTTAATTTTTTTAACATTTTCTAATGGTGGTGTGCCTCGTGATTTTTTTCATGAGACAAGTGTGCCTTTGCCCAAAAAAGGTTGAAAAACACTGCCCTAAGCACATCCGATCTCGCCTGATATCGGAAGCTAAGCAGGGTTGGCCCTGGTTAATACTTGGATGGGAGACCACCAGGGAATAGGTACTATAGGTGCCTGGAGTAGGACCTGGCAAACCCCTCCAGTATTCCTGCCAAGAAAACTCCATGGACATGGATCACGAAAAGTCAGTCATGATTGTAATGACACAACACACACAAGGATCCTATATCTGTAGCACTATCAGTATTTGAAAGGAGTGTATAAATACTTTATTGTAACATATTAGTGTTTGTGTTGGTGTTTTTGTTTTAATTATGTGCAATCAGGTCACAATCGACTTATAGTGACCGTAACAGGGCTTTCAAGGTCAGACCTTTAATGAGTACTTTTACCAGTTCCACTCTCCCAATGAGTTTCCATGGTCAAATGGGGGTTCAAACCCTGGTCTCCAAAGTCCTAGTCCATCACTCTATCTACTACACTACACTGAATAGAGGTTTGAAACTTTATACATACATACATACATACATACATACATACATACATACATACATACATACATACATACATACATACATACATACATACATACATACACTGTACGTATGTACGTACAGTATTAACCTAGGTGCTCTAATTAGTAAATCATTTTAATTTTGTGGGTAGTAGTTGGCAGTTTTGATTACAAATATAATTCTGCTTCTGTGTTTCAAGCACTGTTGAACAACTCAAGTCAAGTTTTCTGCTGAAGACAAAATGAGCTATTGATACAGGACACATTTCACACTGCTAGCAGAGCACTGATGCTGGTAGAAAAAACATGACCATCATTTAGATTCTAAGCAATGTGGTTGCAACAAGTAATCCATATGGCTACCTTCAGAAAATGATTACCTAATATAAATAATATGTTTTAAACCTTTGTCTTTCTCCAACAAAAATGTTCTTGTTGTTGGGGGAACTGAACACCATTTAATATTAAGCGATCATAATGCTCTATAAGTAAAACAGGTAGGAACTTGCAGGATGTACAGACAATGTGGCGCATGTCTGCCTTTTTTTCTTTTCAGATTATTAGTCTGCAAATAGGGAAACCTCATCCTGCAGTTACGATGACTCATTGAGAAAGGTAGTTGGAACTTAGGTAGTACAAAAACATCCTGGAAAAAATATCTCTTTAAGAACGTATTACCCCAGGGCATCTATATCTTTGAACCTCTAGTTGAAACATGTCAACCTTAAAGTTTCAGCCTGCATTTCAGGTATATCTTTAAATGGCATTCCAAAAAGTGAGGAATGATTCTTTATTTTTCAGAACTCCAGTTCTGATTTGCACACTTGTTTGTTCGCTGAAATTCTTATAGTTGTATTCTGGATTCTTACAGTTATATTCTGAATTCTGACTTGTGAATAGCAGCAGACTTTAACAATGTCAGGTGCTAACTGATATCTTCAAAGCAGATCTGCCCTTAAGCAATACATAACTTTTTGTGCCCTGCTTGGACTTGCTACCCCTTATAGGGTGGCTGAGTGATTCTTTATTTAAACAAATGCACTCCTTTACATCACTGTCATCTAACTCTTATCCCTGTTCTCTTTCTGTCTCTGCAATTTGGCAAAACAAAGAATAGAATGCAGGTGTTCAAATCTCATTTTGTTTTAACCGGGATGCATAGAAATTTATGTCTCATTTGATTCTAAAGATACCAAGACTCATTTGTCAATAGTCCCTATATTATCATTTAGAATATCTCCTGCTTCTATAAATAAAGAAAATTATGAAGCGATAAATGTATGCTATATAATATGCAAATAATGCACAGTATTGTACAAAGTACCTGTAAAGTCATTCATTTAATAGAAGTACACAGGCCAAAAATCCTGTAGTTTTTAATCCTGCACAGAGAGGATTTATAACAATCTGATGTTAAAGTGGAAGATGTGAAATATTCTACAGACTAGTTTCAGGTACATCAGTAATAGGAAAAAGAGTTGGAAGTTGGAAAATTCAGTTCAAGGCATCCTAACTGTTAGAAGTTACTGTATTTTTATTTCTCCATTTTGGTCTATGGCCGTAAATAAACAATTTATTATTATTATTATTATTATTATTATTATTATTATTATTATTATTATTATTATTATTATTATTATTATTATTATTATTATTTCTCTCATTTGGAATATGGGATCTGCTTTTGACCTGACAGCAAAGAAAAGCCAGACAATCCACACATGTGATTTATTTATTTATTTGATTTCTGTAATGTCCATCTATAAACAAGGCTACTCTGGGCAGTTGACAAGAAATAAGATACAACAAAAGTAATAATTAAATAAAACATATCAGCAAATCAACATCATAAACAAAATACAAGAGAAAAAAACAGATGATGGCATGTAGAACAGTGTCTCTTTGTAAGCATGAACCAGGCTAAGATCTAGATACGATTGTACAAGCAATATGAGGCAGCTAAATCTGAAAATAATGAGGAAGAATGAGGTGTCCACATCACATACTTGAACAATCAAGGGATGTTACCTGTCCTTATTCAGTGCAATCTGTGTAGAAAATGCTGTCATTATATACGATTATGGTTCTCTTTCTTGGTTTTACATTTTATTAATTAGATACTGTATCACAACAAATCTGTCTTATTACTGATATGAAGGAAGATGCTGTGCAAGTAGGTTTTCTCCTTCATGAAGCACTGAAGAATCATGTACAAGTAAGTAGTAATTCCTGGTATCAATGGAAGGGTATTCTATTTTGAAAATATTTACAAAGGTGGTCCTGTCACTGAAAATAGTGGCCTCTGTCAAAGAATGATTAAATTAGAATCATTAGAGCTTGGGCTGAATTGGCATCCTAGATGTTTTGTTTGTTTTAAGATTGTCCAGAAAACATGTAATTGGTCTTAACTGTTTGTGCCCAGTATATAGAATAGACAATTTTCCCTTTGGATCTTATTGCAATCAGTCAAATCAAACCAAACTTTGTAAAATCTTGCTTTTTGGTCTGCCTTCAGCAGCCTCTGGCTGTGTATGAAAGTGATGTTGTTTTTTCTGTTTAATTTTTGAAATTATCATGTAGATGCACTGATCCTTTGACCATGATTCCTGTAAAATGTGGTTTTGGTTGTGTGTTTATTGATACAATTCCATTTTCCATTTCCAGGTAATTGAAAGATTATCAAGTTCTCTTTCTAAAAATGACGGTCACCTACAAAATATTTTATCAGGACAGTGCTACAACTTTATTTGCATAAACGTAACTATGGAAAATCACAGTCAGCCCTCAAACTGCCAGGTAACTCTGTGGTTTAGGTATCAGACTGCAAAGATAGAGGTTGGGAGTTCAGTTTTCCATTTATGTCCTCAACAGCCTGAATTCATGGATTTGTAGGCACCCTGCCAGATTGTGGTAATAGATTTGTTTTAGCTTTACAATGTAAATTAGACATGCTGCCTGAAAACAAGCTTTGTTGAATGTTTCAGTAGTACATCTTGAACTTTGCCCCCGCCCCCAATCCCACAGGTATTAGTTGAACTGATACTGCATCTAGACATTAATTCTTTCAGTTTAATACTTGGATTGTTGATGATGAAGAAATGGAAGGTTTAAGGAGGGTCTTTGATTTAGGATAGTGGTCTCCCTGTTAAATTTTAAAAAAAGAAAGCTCTCCATTGTTTATAGCCTTATGAAGCATTTTGTTTCATTTCATTTCCTGACAAAACTTCTTTTAAAAAAATCTGTTATTAACAAAACGAAATGAATCGAAGACTGAAACAAAACGTCAGTATTTCCCTTTCGTGCTCATCTCTAGTTCTCAGGAAAGGATCAATATTTTATAATTTGATGGAGACACTTGTGAGAAGAGTTTCTGAGGCGATCCAGTGGTGATATATATGAGAGGAAATGAGATCATTCTTTTGATAACCTTTTTGATAACTCAAACCGCCCAGAGTAGCCATGTAGCTAGATGGAGCAGTATATAAATTTAATAAATAAATAAAAAAATAAATAAATAAATTGCAAACACTTTATTGGCTTTTTTCACCTTTAAGTATCATGTGTTTTGGGGAGCCTACACAGCACAGGAACTAATAAAAACCTATGTTATTTTAATCTTGCATGTTCTTACTTATATAAGACACAACACAGGGTCAGGAATCCGGGCATGGTCCTGGATTCAGCCCTCTCCCTGGAAGCCCAGGTGATGGCGGTCTCCAGGGCTGCTTTTATCCATCTCCGCAGGATCGCCCAGATCCTTCAGTACCTTGATGAGTCCTCCCTGAGGACAGTTGTGCAGGCTCTCGTGATCTCGAGGATCAACTACTGCAATGCCCTCTATGTGGGGTTACCCTTGAACCTTGTCCGGAGGCTCCAACGGGTGCAGAATGCGGTGGCCAGGCTGGTGTTGGGTGCTCGTAGATTCGATCACATCACCCCAGTTCTGGCTCGCCTGCATTGGCTGCCCGTTGCCCTCCGGATAAGGTTCAAGGTCCTGGTTTTGATTTTCAAAACCCTCCACAGCTTGGGACCAGAGTACCTGTTGGAGCGTATCTCCCAGAGGTCAACTGGGGTCGGGCCCACTAGGGAGGCACGAAAATTGCTCACGCGTGACCGCGCCTTCTCTGTGGTAGGCCCCACATTGTGGAACCATCTCCCTAGTGAGCTGGGCCTAGCACAGTCCCTGCCTGCCTTTAAAAAGGCTCTGAAAACCTTTCTTTTTAAAGAGGCATATGGCAACCTTTTTACTTAATTTTTTTTTGCCGCCCGCGTTGTCTCTTGTGGAGGGTCTTGCCCCTCCTTATTTTATCAGCACTCTCTTGTTCTTTTTTGTTATATACTGTTGGTTTTGTTTTAATCTTCCGTCTGGAAGATGGGTGGTATAGAAATATAACAAATAAATAAATAATAAATAAACAACTGTGCAGAGCACTCAGTAAAGTCTGTTGATGTGCAGGGGTTGCCAACCTTGGATCACCAGATGTTCTTGGACTAAGACTTCCAGAAGCCTTCATCACTATTGGTGCTGACCAGGATTTCTGGGACCTGTAGTCCAAGGATACCTGGTGACCCAAGGTGGGAACCAATTGATGTAATGGATAGAGTATTGGACTAGGACTCAGGAGACCTGGATTTGATCTGCCAACTCTGCCATGGAAACTCACTAAAGGGAAGGAAAGGGGTAGAATGCCTTATTTCAGCTACAGACAGTTTGGCTTAGGATATTAGTAGTTACTGTGTCATAGACTTTGTGGAAAATAAAAAGAGGGTAATGTAATTGAGATATGTCAACTGTGCCATTGAAGAGCTTTCTTCCTAATATGAACACTGCTTTTCTTTAGGATGAATCGTCTGACTTTCAAGAAACTTGTCAGCTAGTGGAAGCACTTGAAAACACAAATGCTTCTGTTTTATACTCTCTTGTCATCATCTCGGTAGGTTAATTTATTACAGTATTCACCTTATAAAATAAATCATATCCTAGAAGATTTTTTTCAAAAAAGTTTGTGTGGCCTCTGTAACACGTAAGAGATGCCTAGCAAAGACAAGCCAAAAAGTGTTGTTGGCTGAAGATGTATTACACATTTTGAATGTGTCTTATTGGAAATAGCAATTTAACATTGCCTTTGCAATGAAGACTGCAACTATTTCTGATCATTTTTAATTTTTATTCTATTTGTATTTGTAGGTACACTTGGATATTTTAAATAGTGCATCTTCTAGTTGTGAAAACCCAAACTTAACTAAAGTTGCAAAAGAAGTAAAAAAGAAAAATATTTTGCTTTACGGTCTGATTATACATTTCAGAAAGGTATGTACACAATCTGTACATTGGTATATTGGATTATTGCTGTATAAAGGACATCCTGTTTCAGAATCTTTTGATTGAGTCATTATGTTCCGATACATCAGCAGATCTATCTTTTTCAATGCTGTTACATAAAGATACTTTTCAATAAGTAGCAATCTTGAATTATTATTTTCTGACATCTGAACAAAGTCTATTGGACCCCTGATTCTCTAGCTTTTTCTCAGCACAGTAGCCCTTCTTTGAGGATTTTAATTAGCCGACTCCAATATAGTTCTTGACGTACAAAGCAGAGGCAAGGAACACAAATGCCCACAAGGATCACTTCAGTAGCAAATGGAACAAAAATGTTGCTATCCTCCTGTCCTGAGAGAAATAGGAAGTGGAGAGAGCAGAAGATGGTGACCTTAGAAACAGTAGCTGTAACAATGAGCATGATCCCCCCCCTTTAAGAAATCAAAAGAGGACAGACTACAGCAACACCACGCACACATCCCACCTGTGGTGAGCTCTATACATAAGGGCGGCTTATTCAGTGAAGGTGCCATCTTCATTTCCATATTGGAAGGGGAAGAATGTTGTCACCGTTACTGCTGCTATTGTTGGGAATTCTTTTTCTGTCACCAGTCCTACTGTCTCTTCTGCTCCTTCCTTCTCCTCCCATTTTGTCTACAGAGAAAAGGGCATCAGTAATAGCAGAGGTGGCACTGTTTTTTTCTTCTTGTTTACCTCCTTCACTGGGCTGGAGGCAGGTTTAGTAAGTTACAGTGAGGTCCATTTCAATCAATGGAGATTCAGAGAAGTTGATTCCCTAAATCCTCATTGATTCAGTGGACCTACTCTAGTGTGATTTACTGTGCTAAGCAGCAGGATTTTGGCAAGTGTCTGACAAAGTACAAGAAAATAGGTAACAGGATTGACAATGAAATGAGGCATGCAAAGGTGAGAGGAACACAAGAGTTAACTAGGTACAGTTCAGAAAAAGTTTACATTATATTCCAGGTAAAAGGCTTCACCAGAAACTCAATTACTCAACTATTTTGACCATCAATGACTTTTTCTTTTTAATCCCTCAAGCATACATATCATATGTCTTCATCAGTCAGCAGTGATTTTATTAATATAATTACAGTAACAGGTAATAGATCTTCATTTTGTCCTGATTTATAATTATAATGTATTGCCAAAGTTTCAGAATTTTATATTGACATCAGACATTCATTTGCCTGCTAGTGCATGCTTCTTGACAATGCAGATCTTCAAAAATGTTTTTTCTGTGGGCAAGAATATATTCATGCTGTTTTCAGTGGTGGCCATCTTCACTTTTCAGGTATGATTATAAAAGAGATATCACTCACAAAAACTGACACCTAATGGTTAGTCAATGTGCATTGACCCATTTGCTTTTCTCTTGCAGAGAAGTTTCTTCTTAATGGGATATTGTGCATCTGGATTGGTTGCTCAGTCTGTTTTAGAGTTTTACTGGTAGAGTTCTGCTAGTGAAAATGGATGGTTTTTTGTTGCTGGTTCTCTAAATTTTTGGCAACTTGAAACAACATTTCTCTACGAAACCTTAGAAAATCTCTTCTAGCTTAATTGGGATTTAAATGGTTGTTGTACTTGTCAAGCCTGTTACTGCGCAGGTTCCGTTGCAACCAAAACAAAAACAGTTGCTGTGGGTGCACAGGGAAGAAAAGCCCTGTGCATTATTGTAACCATGGTGTAAAAATATGCATCATTATTCTTATTTCACTCACCGTTGGTCCTCTACAATTGTCAGTCAACTTCCATTTTATAATGCATGACTAGCAGTAGTAGTGGAAGTGAACGAGAGTTTCTCTGGGTGGGCAAGCTTAGGGTTCTACTCGCTGCATTCTGCTGTTCATTGCAACTGTTTCTGAGAATTCATGAGCCACATATGATATGTAATAAGAAATTTCTCATATGTATTGAAGTAAAGTTTACATAATTATTTCTAAGCAGAGTAAGCATATCCAATTGAATGTAAGACAGAGCTGTTAAACGGGGATGTCAATTAAACCCACTGTCACGTTTTAATGTCTTATGCAAAAGCAAAGCAAAATGTTCTGCTTATATACCGCCCCATAGCACTTCAAGTAGTCTCTGGGCAGTTTTACAGTTTTTAATTACAGTATGCTGCCACCCCCCCCCAGCAAGCTGGGTACTCATTTTACTGTCCTTGGAAGGATGGAAGGATGACTCAACCATGAGCCTGCTACCTGGGATTGAACCCCAGGTCGTGAGCACAGTTTTACCTGCAGTACAGGCATTTAACCACTGCGCCACGAGGCGCAGTGAATTCTTGTGTATTAGTTCTGTGGCTTATTAATATATTTTATATTTTGTTGCAGCTCTTCTTCCCAAACTATTTTTGTGATTGTATTAGGCACTGCCATGCCAGTTGTCTGTTTTAATTTAGAACATTTAATTTAGAGTGTGGCATTTTTTACAAAATTACAGTAAAACACAGCTAATTTTAATGGTAAAATCTTAATAGAAAACATAAATGCACATTTTTTCGCAGAGTAATTAAGAATGTTCCATTGCATCGTTCTTTACCACAATTGAAACCACTAGTCTGCACAGAAGAGACAAAACAATTCAAGAATAATTGGAAATGAGGGAGAAGCAAGGATAATAAATTAGCTCAATTTGATACTTCCCAATTATCCTTGATGCTCTGGTCTTTCATTTCATCTCCAATATATGTTCATTTACACACTTGCAACACAGCAAACTTGAATTTATACTTAAGTTAAAATTAAAATGTGAGGCTTTATATGTCAAGTCCCTTTCATGAAACATATTATATTTAGTCTAGCATATCCACTATCCAGTCCTGTGGAATGTTTCACTTACGTTGAATTGTTGCCATCTTTTAAAAACCACTTACAGTATCTATTGTGGAAACATTAGTTTCTAATTAATAAAGAGTTGATCTTTATTTGCAACAAGGCCCTTTAGTATCTGATCACCCTTATCTCCCTCAAAGTTTATGGGTCATTTGTTTGATGAGCTTTTCAACTTCCCCTATTGGATTATAAAGAATTTAACCAAAAATCTGAACATAAGCAAACACTGGCAATTTCAAGGTAATTGTTAGTGTATCTATATGTAAAAGTTGAAGTAAAAGATAGTACTTGTAGACATTTTTAGTTGTTAACTACTGGAAGGTGCATATTTTTGGATCGTCTCATCTACCCCATATAACCTGCAGTCCCCAACCTTTTAAGGTCCAGGGACCAGTTTTGTCTCTCCACGGGGCTTCTTAGGGGCACTCTCACACACAAAATCCTCCCCCCTACCACACACAGGGGCTACTAGTCTCGACCTAAACAAAACAAGTCACAACAGGCATGTAGGGAAGGAAGAGTCCCATGTGCGGGAGGAACCGTATGCACCCACATGGGCGGACCATGCACTGGAAACCTTTTGGCCTGGTTTTTAATGGCTGTGGACTGAGACCAGTCTGCTAACTTCTGGCTTGGGGATCCCTGTTATAGACTATGAGTACAACAGTGCTAAAATTCCTGAAGATTCTTCTGCCTGAACAGTATACATTAGATGACAGGATAAGTCATTTGTGGTATTTCCCTCTATTCCCCCATGCCTCTCACTATTTGAAACCCTGCTGTCTAGACTGTACACAATGAACTCAGTAGGCTTAATTTTGAGTACATGTGGACAACTGCTACAATCACTGGGTAGTTTTTGAAGTATGACTAAATCAGGATCTAACCAATTTACTGTATTTCTCCATGAAGTTAAGAATGTCTCATTGTGTAAACTTCAGACCCCAAATTCAGCTGCTGAAACCACATTGGGTTATGAGTTGTGTTGTTTAGTTCATGTCCCCCTAGGCTTTTGAATTACCATATGGCAATAGCTGGCTTCTATTAGGATAATGAAAACTAGAGGATGATTGAGTTTTATTTATTTAGTGATTTGACAAAATAAACACAGTTGTGGCCTTCTTTTGAAAATTAATTTGAAGCCATTAACAGGAGGAGGTTCTGTAATTATGATGACTAGCAATAATATAAATGTGTCCTGAATACTGCCGATGGGGGTTGGGTGTCCTTTATGGTTTTGTAAAGCATGATTTTACTTTTTGTTTGTAAAATCCAAGTAGATTTTCTTGTGATATAGTTTTTCTAAAGGAAAAAATGAATTGGTGGATGAGCAGAGGGATAAATAAATAAACCATATTCTATCTTTTGAAGAAAAGCTAATAAGTTTGGATTTATGAAACTTTAGGCTGGGCTGAGAGTTAAAAGGTTGCTTTCTGCTTTTATACACTTTGCCACAAAATTTAAAGTTAGGAATAATATGGGTGACAGGACTGTCAGATCTTTCCAGAGGATGGTATTCTGAATACTCTTTTTTCATAGAGCTGTTTCTGTTTCATACACCGGGACTTCTAGCCAATCATCTCAAATGGATTATCTACAACCTGAGAGGAATGTTTGGAATGAATTCAGTAGTTATTATACGTTCTTCTTGATGTCTCAAATTATTCTCAGCTTGTAAAGTTAGGATTAATTGAAGATTTAAAATACCAATAATAAATTTAGATGAATATAGGTTACTGCAGATTCACATTTTTGTCTAGACAGGGAAATCTTTCATAACATGCAAAATTACTGTTTATGTATTCAGTGGTCCAAGAAGCCAGATAAAAGTTCTTTTAATTGCAAATATGGCAAACTGCATTACATCCTCATTATTATGTTCTACTGAAGGTTTAATGCACAAAATCTCTGTAAAGTATTGTCATTTAGGGGGGCTGTTATACTTACGTGATCATACCAATAGATGGTGGTAGTGGTAGTGGTTAACCTTTCTTCAAAGCAGCCCCCATGGTTTCCCATGTCCACCTTGTTCTTTATCCTCACATTCAATGTGATACAGGTTTAGCTAGATAAATAGTAACATACCTAGTTAAGATGGGATTTAATCCTGGGTGTTCCCATGGTGCCACTATTACTCACTGGCTTTCTGGATATTACCCTGAGAGCCTTACCTGATTTTAGCTTTCACTGGAACTAGTGGATCTACTTAAGTGTCTCATACATATTTAGTCCAGTAGATGTAGTTATGGCTAATACTCTGTAGATCATATTCTGTATGCAACATAATTCCATGTATATGTGACCTATTTAATTTTTTACGTTTTAATATATATTGAGCAACAACAAAACAACAAAATACCGTGTTCCCATCACCCTGGGGATCAATACATCTTACTCAATCCCCCCACCTTAAGAACCTGATTTTCTTTCTTTTTTTTAACTGTCACCATATCCCTTCCAAAAAGACAAAAATAGATGATGATATGTTAACTCATACCTCATGGGGGGGGGTGGAAGCAAATTGGGTCTTCCAATTGCAGGAATGGTATAATAAATTTGAAATATTGCAATTAATGTTAAATTTACTTAAGAAATTAAGTTTTAAAATGGAGTGCTGACAATTAATAGATTTAATGAGATATGGGATGAATTTAGAAATGCTGTATTGGGTAAAGGGAAATGGATTATGCCAAACCAAGATTATATGTACTTTTGGAAGGGATATGGGAGTACAGTATAGGTGAATCATATGAAAGAAGATGCAAGTGTCTTGCATGTCTCAATCCCACACACCTCTGTTTCATCCAAAAACAGGATGCTTCAATATTTTCATTTTGCTTCAGAGGGCTACACACAATGTTGGTTGTGTTACAGAGTCCAGGAAGCTAGTCTCCATTACAAGTCTAGATTTCTGGCAGAGTTGCAAATCAGATCAGTCAAACCTAGGACACCAGACTAAGTTGCAGCCATCCACTTCAGGAATTACTGGTTGAATATCAGCAGGAGAATATTGATAATTCCAATGGCAATTGAGCTGGAGAGGGGGAGCTACGGGGAAACATCAATAATGAAAAACTATGGACTGAAACCAGAGATTTACTGCAATCAGGATAGAATACAAAAAGAGAGAGAAAATCCTTTTTCAAATGAGAAACAAAAATATAGGGGAAACCAAGTGTGTTTTGATCAGAATGGGAGAAGTAACATGATTCTATTTACTATAGCTTTACATAGATTGCTGCCATAAAAGTGCATTTAAGCTTTCTTAAATCTTTTGCTTTTTGTGATTTTGAACTCCAAGAGTTCAAAGATCTCTAACAAGTTTCTTAAGAAGAAATATTGTTGGTCTTCTAATCCAGAACTCCTAATAGTCAAATTAATATGCAGACTGCCCATATTATTTTGTCCCTAAATTACTATGTTAACATATATACAGATAACAGATTAATGAAAGGCAGGCATTCAAATGGAGAGACTGAGAGAACCAATGCTTGTGCTGTTGATTCCATTTTACATCAGTTATGTGCCATTATTCAGGATATGTCACTGACACTACCCAGAAGAAGTTCTACATTTATTCCATGGAATTATCACTGCCAACTCTTTGAAGCAGCTAACATCTGCAAATCATTTGATTTAGTTGTAGTGGGGTTGTATAATGGCTCCAGTTTAAATATATGCTTGTAACTATTTCATAAATAAAAAATGCAGTTGTCACTTGGCATCAAAGCTTTAGCCTGGTGGCTGAATTCAAAATAACAGGAAACAGAGTGGGTGTGCTTCAGCTGTCATATTCTAAGCCTTAAGGTTTGATGACAAAACTTAGCATGGATTTTTTAAGTTTTTGAAACTTAGCTGCAGCCAAAACTCAACAATGACATCAAGGATCAAAGTATTCATACTAAGGCTCTTCAAGAAGACCAGATGATGAATTCTTGGCAGCCAAGATAGTTACAGGTAAATATTGGTGGTGACTACAACCTGTTGAGGAGAAGTATTACCCATTCATCTGTGCAGAAGTGGTCCCATTAAATGTTTCCATCCCCACAGATACTGAATCCCATAGATTCCTGAATACTCTTGGTAGTTTCCAGTTGATATTGCTGTGTTTCTCTCAAAACCCTCTGTCATGGTAGGATGAGCTTCAGAGTGATAAAGTTGTCGTTCCCGTTATTTGCACGTATGTGAAGTCCATTTGAAGACCTAGTTTACTGGGAGTTCCAAGTGGTAAAACAGATTGTGGGACAGCTAGAATGGAAGGACTCAAAGGCTCATAGTGAATGCAACTAAATGCAACTGAGAGGTCATTGGGGCCTACATAGAGATTCTGATGACAGCAAAGAGTTCATAATTTTCCCCCACTTCTCCCTTAGAAGATAGCCTAGGACTTGTTTCTTCCTGCTTTGTGTCTCACTTCTGTTCTCAGTAGTTATCAGGACAACCTTTCAAATGCAGCCCTTGATGCAACACATTAAAGTAACCAAGTGGGGAGATTGCTAGAGAATGGATCACCTTTCTGCAGGTCCAGTGGGAAAGAGTTGTGCCTAATTAGTATGCTGGTGACACTGAACTCTTAACCTCTACATGAACTCACTCAGCAGCTTATAAATGTTAAGCAGCAGAAGGGGACTGATGGAACCCTGTGGTTCCTCTAAGCATAAATGTCACTGGATCAAGCAGAAGTTTCCTAGAAATTGCCATCAGGAAATATTAGTTAAAGACCCTGGTGTGAGATATCCTTTCCAAAGGAGTTTCCTGGCAGTACGGTTGTGGGCTTGTAGCCATCAAGCAAAGACATTTTTCTTTATTCATGCTCTTAAACATCTCAATTTCTTCAACTCTGTTTTTAAAGACTTTTACCTCTGTCTTTTGCCATTATTTCTTTGCTTTATTGATTTTATTTTTTGTGCTAACCTAGTAGTATCAAAAACTCCATATGAATTCTTTTAGAGAAGCTCCTTTACTGCTCAATACTTTCTCAGATACTTAGTAAAAACTATGAATGAGGGTTTTTGTCCTTTTTTTAGTGGGATCCTGCAAGCATTAAAGCATACAAGGCCAGTGTATGGGCATAAACAGAGCAGGGATGGAGAACGTTTTTGAGACCGAGTGCCCAAACTGCAACTGAAAATCCACTTGTTTTTCACAATTTAGTCTGAATACAATGGTATCCCAGGTTAAAAATGCTTTGGGTTAAAAAGAATAGTTTGTAAAATTAATTTATTTGAAATGGGGATGCCTCATCACCCCAGGGGCACACGAGGGGGGAGCAATGGTGAAGTCCCCCCATTCTTCCCCTCCCTGGCCAGAGGAGCATCGCCCTGGCGGCACGCCAGGGAAGAGGTGGCAGCGGAGTCCTCTGTTCTCCCCCTCCCAGGCCAGTGGATTATCAACCCGGGGGCGCGCCAGGGGAGAAGCAGTGACAGAGTCTCCCTTTCTCCTCCTCCCTGGCCAGAGGATCATCACCACACAGGCACTGGGTGGAGAAGCAACGCCAAATTCAAAAGGACCAAACAGACTTCCTCCTCCTCCCCTTCACTCGGGCAAGGGGGAAGGCTGCTTTATCCTTTTAACTTCTCCACCCAACACCCCCCACAATGCTCCTCTAACTGGGGAGGGAGAGAACAGGAGACTCCATTGCCACCTCTCCCACTGGCATGCCATTGGGGCTGAAGAATCCGAGCACCGGGTGAAGCAGCGGCCTCCCCCCTTCTCCTTCTTACTCCTGATCCCCTGGCTTGGTCTCTTCCCCTCTCTGCTTCTTCCATTCAAGTCCTCATGGTTGCTCCAGTGGAGGGGGACATGCCAACTACCAGGGAGCCTGTCACATGCCACCTGATAGCTCCCCACGTGCCACCTTGGGCACGCATGCCATAGTTTTGCCATGCCTGGGTTAGAGAGAAGCAACACAGATCAAAGTGCCATATAGAGAGAGGGGTGTGAAAGTGTGTATGTGATCTGTGATATGTTTGAAGTACTGGAACAGTAAAAACACCACCCGTTACTTCAAATGCAGCTTCACAACATCTCAGCTCCAGGCCTCAACTAAGAAACTACCCTGTTTCCCTGAAAAAAAGACCTCCCCAAAAAATAAGCCCTAGCAGGATTTCTATGCATTTGTTAAATATAAGTCCTACCCTGAAAATAAGACCTAGTGATGGGCGTGGCTATTGTTGTGTGCAGGGCTGACATTCAAGCATATTATACTTAATAAATGTAAGACATCCCCTGAAAATAAGCCCTAGAGTGTCTTTTTGAGAAAAAATAAATATAAGACAGTGTCTTATTTTCGGGGAAACACGGTACCTGGCATTTGTTCATCTTGCCAAGAACTTTACATCTAAAAAATAACTCCTGTCAACTCCATCTTTTGCCATGTTTGAACTTTTGGTACAGTTCTGAGGAAGAGGGTTTTGGCCTCGAAATATTAGCAACTTTTTTGTTGTTTTTTGCTAGTAGTCTAAAGGTATCACCTGATCTAAGAGTGCACATCTGAATCCATCTGGTGCTGCATTTTTTTCCTTCAACTTAAAAACAGAAAATGCCTATTGTCTTACAGAATCAAACTCTTATGCTATGAGTTTATGATTGCATGAGCAGCACTGTACCAGACTGCTTTCTTTTCAAAATTATATCCAAATGCTGTGGTAAAGACAGTGTTAGTTGGTATAAAATACAGTAAATCATCCCTTTATATAACAATAAAATTAATAGAGGCCAGGAAGATTCAATAGGGCATTAACTAATCTGGGTTCATTAATCTTGTAACTAAACTGGCTGGCCTGTTTTGGAAATGGGAGGTTGGAAAAAGTAATTGTGAGAATTGCTGTCTTTTTGCTATTGTTACTAGTTTTGCTAATAGGAAAAAGACTCTGCTTTGCATGATACATATGAATCATATAACCCTAGTGCCACAGCTACACAAGAAGCTGTGGGTGGTCGGGAATTTAAGTTAATTGGTGTGAGACAAGAACAGGATTTCTGCTGCTTATTCTGTTTTCCTGCCCTGCTTTGTTTGATAGTTTACAACATGTCTAAACTTTACACATATCCAAATCTGTGAACATGTGAAGGTCTAGCCTAGAAGAAAGAATCCAATGACAAGAAGCTGTAGAAGGAATTCTGGTAAAGCAAAAGGAACTGGTACATCCACAGAAGTCCCAATATAAATGGGAGACAGAGTCTCAGGATGTATAAAAATAGAAAAGATCTTTATTCTCTCTCAAGTCATTTTTTAAAAGCTCTGTCTTGGCGTGTTTCAGCAGAGGCCTTCTTCAGGAGCTGAGCAAAACAGAATTAAAATTATAATTATAAAATTACATATTAAATGTCCTTATGTAAAAGAGATACATGGTTTGGGATTTTAAACTTACTGCAGTACATGTACTAAGCACATTAGACATGCCAGAATATATTGTTAAATACCTTAACATCATAGGCATACCGAGCTTTTTTCTTCTATGGTCTATAACAGCTCCAGGCTTGATTTAGAATGAAGACACTGGTGAAAGGAACTTTCAAAAGCAGCTGTGCACAGTGTCAAGGGCAGTGAGATAACATTATGGTTATTATAATAAAGGGAGGAAATCTTTCTCTTCATATAACCCATTCCTCTCTTCTCAATAGAGACCTCTCACAGTTCCCAGGAGGTCTATCGACAGGCCTGAACACCAGATATTTGTGTGGTTCATTTCCATGAAATGGCTCAACAATGGACTGCCCATTTGTTTGTTTCTTAAATTGCTAAGATGTTCACCCATTCGTATTTTCAGGGCACTCAAGGTTTGTCCTATTTATAGTTTTTTGCTCGGGCACCTGATAGCATGGATTACTCCCTTGGTGTTACAGTTAGTGAAATTCTATAAGGTATATATCTTATCATTCTTTGGGTCTACAAATTCTGATATATGTCTTGTATTGCTACAGTAGACTCAATGTCCACATGGATGGTGTCCTCTTTTTTTGGGGGGGGGGGGGCTCCAGGTAGAATGCTGGGAAGTGGTGGTGTTCTCTCTTTAAATTCATTTTTAACTTGTATGTCTTTCAGATTCTTAGTCCTTTTAAAGGATATCTAGATTCCCTCTTTTAACCCTTCAAGATCTTCTAAGATATGCCAATGTCTTTTTATGCATTTTGTCAGTTGGTTTGTTACATGGTTATATATGTCGGTGCACAGTTTATGTGATTAGAAGGTTTCCTTGTCTTTTTGTTAAGGAGATCACTGTGTCTGGTCCTGGTAGCCTTATCTAGACCTCATCTATCTATCTATGACCTCATCTTGGTAAGCCCTGTCTTTTAGCTGGTGTTTCAGTATCTGGGATACTTATACAAAGTCTTCCTTCATGGTGCAATTTCTTTTGATTCTCAAAAATTGGCCATAAGGGAGATGTTGTCGCAGAGGTCTAGGATGGGAGCGATCAAACCTTAGGTAGGTATTGTGATCTGTAGGTTTCCTATATATTCTAGTGTATAGTTTCACAGAATTTTTCTTAATCGTGAGATCTAGAAATAGTATCTCGTTATGGTTGTATTTAGTGTCAGATTTGATATTGCTATCCAGAGTATCTAACCACCCAAGGAAATTAACCAATGAGTTCTCTTAACCTCTCCAAATCATAAAGATGGCATCAATATATCTGTACCATTTAATCCATCTGCCTTCATAAAGATGAGTGCCAGAATACATCTTCTCTTCAAAAGACTCCATATATAGATTAGCTACTTCTGGAGCCATTGCACATCCCATAGCTACACCTTTTATTTGCCAATAAAATTTGTTGTTGAATTTAAAATAATTCTTTTTCATGGCTAGCTCTGCTAGGGAGCATAGAAAATAGGTAGGGGGTGTCTTTTTGTATCTAGTGTGGGAATATGTATCTAGTCCTGAGAATATTCAAAGCTTCCTCCTGTGGTATGCTGGTGTACAGAGATTTCACATCTAGGGTGACTGGTATATCCTTATCCAATACTGTGGTTCCTTCTAATTTATTGATCATATCCCTAGAATCTTGAACATATGAACAAATATCAAGTGTAAATGGTTTTAGAAAACGGTCAACAAATTTGGATAGGGGTTGATGGACTGAATTAGATCCAGAAACTTCCTTTTACTGGGTAGTCTGCCTTGTGGATTTTGGGTAAGGTATAGAAAACTGGAATCCTGGGATTGCTGTCATTGAGTAAATATTTGTATTCTGCATCGCTAATGCAACCTAAACTAAGGTCATCCTCTAGTATAACTTTAATCTCCTTAATGATTTACTTTGTTGGGTCATGAGCACAGGGTTTATAAGCACTTAGGTCTGACAGTTGTCTGTACATTTCCAACTTATACTCTTTGGTATTCTGAATGACAATAGCCCCAGCCTTGTCAGCTTTTTTTATCACAATAGATGGATCAGAAGAAAGAGATCTGAGGGCACACTTCTCTGCCTTACCCATATTGTTCCATGAGGATGTATATCCTTGAGCACGGAACTTGGGCCTACCTACTTTCTGCCTTTCTCTTCCTTAGTTGTCTATTACATTTCTAGGAAACTGATGAATATTTTCTTTTTCTTTCTTTTAGGACGAGCTGAAGCTTAAAGAGACCATCGATTCAGCTGCTTCACTTATCATGGCATTAATAAGAGAAAGAAATCCTGTCTTTGTTGGCCAGGTTCTATCAGCATGAAAAGAGAGGAATGTATATTTCAAGCAAACTTCCTTCCCTCTCCCTCCCTGCAGAAGGAAGAAAACAATTCTGTCCTTTAAAAAACAGGCAAGAAAATGAAGTAAGCGGTGGTGAGAAACTATAAATTAAAATAAGCAAATTGCTTAAATATAAACAACACTATCTGGGCTGAGTTAAGTCAGAAGAATACAAGTAGCATCAATTGAATGAGACCAATTTACTGATGAATGAAAAAGCTGACCTTTGAACAAACGGAAAATGAACTTATAGCAACCTTATGAAGGAGAGATCTCCAAAATATCCTGTCTTCAACGGTCCTGCTCAACTCTTGTAAACTCAAGTCAATCCATATCCTGTTTGGTCTTCCTCTTTTCCTGCTGCTTTCAATGTTTCCCAGCATTATTGTCTTTTCCAGAGAATCTTGCCTCCTCACAGATGTACCCAAAATAAGAGAGCCTCAGTGTCATCATTGTGCTTCTAAATTCAGGCTTGCTTTGCTCTGGCAAACCATTTATGCCCAGTGTATTCACAAAGCTCTCCTCCTGCGCCAAATTTCAAATAAGTCCCCCTTTCCTCTTGTCAAACTTCTTCACAGTCCAGCTTTCAAAAGTATACATAGTACATTGAAATACAGTAGTAGTGCAGATGGTTCTTGGCCTTGGTCTCCAGAAACATATTGTTTCATTTGATGTTCTTTTCTAATTCCTTCACTGCTGTCCTTCTGAGGTCCTCTTCAGGAGTGTTGGCTGCACCAAGAGAAGAAAATGGAGGGCAATCTACTGGGCAGCAGCAGTAGATGAAGGTGATGGTGGCAGAGAATATTTCATAGAGAACAGTAGCGATACTGAGACTAAGGTCGTTAGTACTACACAGAAGGTGGCAGTGGTCCGCCACTGCCAAAGCTTTCTGACATTGAAAACCTAATGTTTAGATAGCCCTAAATGAAACTGAAACTTTTTAGGATGGAAATGCAAATATATTTCATGGATTTTATATGAAATCCAGTTACTGAAAAGTACAGAAGATTCCTTGAATGTCTTTGGGCGGTTTACAACAACGCATACATATTCAACAGGAATAAGTAACTACATAATAAAATTAATAAACTCAAAATAAAAAATAAGCAACTCACATTTAAACATTAACAGCAAAGCACAAGACATTATTGCAACTTAAAATGTAGTAATATAATAGGCAGGGATGGAAAATAATCCTTTCAGTTAGGTATTCAATATTAGGTGTTAAATAAATGGACAATTGCTGCAGCCATGTCCCAGTGTGGGAAAACCTGCCAGAACATCCAAGTTTTTTGAATAATTTTCTAAGGGATCCTGAGGAGAGCACCAGACAGATTTCAGTTGGAAATTAGCCATGGGGCTAAAATAATGTCAAGGCCTGATTTTGAGTTTTATCTTTACAGACCTCTCTAGGTTTTAGCACCCTCAAATGGCCGTTCTCATTGGGTGAAGACACTAAATAGGACATTACATTCACCCTTTTTCCTTTCTGTTTTTGCTGCTTCTACACTTAGAAAAAATATGGAAAGTTCAGTGAGTAACCATCATCACCACCTCTATTTACACAGGAGACTTAACCTGCCCATATGTGTTGAAACATTCAGACGAAGCTCCTTTGGAGTGATTAACCACTGAAGTGAGCAAGAAAGGCCCCCCCATCTTAAAATAATGCATAGTAGAAACTCTTGTCATCAATTAACCCACATCTTAAGCCAAAACTGTACTTTGTTCAGCAGAAACTATTGCTGTAGGTATGTGTTTTCTGCACCAGACATACAAAGTTTAGATGATATACAGTGGTACCTCTGATAACGAATTTAATTCGTTCTGAAAGGCAATTTGTTATCTGAAACATTTGTTATCCGAAACATGGTTTCCCAATGAAATGAATGGGAAACTGGTTAATCTGTTCTGGAGGTCCAAAAAAGGCAAAAAAGCTGGGGGTGTTCCAGACCTCTTTATAAAATGCACTTTAAAGGTTTGCAGTGCTGGAATACACACCCCCAGAACACCCCACTGCAGTGCAATGCAAACATGAACAAGAGAAACCAGCAAGACTTCTCCAGCATGTTCCCACCCAAAGTGCAATGGGGAAAAATGCAAACAAACAAACATAAGCAGGAAGAAATATCCAGCCCATTTTTGCCTGCAGAGCAATGAAAAAGACTGCAAACACAGAGAAATGAAACCAGCAAGTCTACTCCAGCCTCTTTCAGTCAAAAATGCAAATAAAAACAGTGCAAAGATTAACAAAAGGTAGCTGCCTATCTTACCAAGTTCAAAAAGTCCAAATCCCTCAGCAAAACATGTCCAGAATGGCTCCAAAACACCATTTAAAAACCCTCTAAATCCTCCCACCCCTCCACAAACTATGCATCCTGCAATGCATGCAGGGTACGCAACTTTTGCAAGGCATTATGAAACATTTGTTATCCGAGACAGCCCATGGGGAACATTTGCTATCCGAGGCAGCCCTATACCTGGAAATTTTCATTTGTTATCCGAAAAATTTGTTATCTGAGGCATTCTTTATCCAAGGTATTACTGTAGGTAATACTGTAGTATTATTAAACACCAATAGAATTTGTTGAAGAGTTTGTTACTTGTGTTTATGCTTTATCAGCTGCAGAAAACAGCAGTGTAACAGCACTGTGCCCACATGGTGTGCCACATATGGCATGAAGCATATCTAAATAACTAAATGTGGCACTTTCTTTATGAAGTCTTTGTTACTTTTTTCTTCTAATTAATGTTTTTATACATTGCATAATTTCATACGTTTACATAGAAATTTGTGCCTTTTGAAAATCTGGGAGGTCATGTTCTGACACCTTCATTGTATCCTTGAGTGAAGCTTGTTTAATGCACTTGGAGTTATTGAGTTATGGAAGAGCTGATAGAATAATCACAACATTTTTGTGCAGCAAATCCAGTTTTCAGGTCATTGCTGTTGAGAATTTTTTGACTTCATTCCAAGAGGTATGGTGAAGAGAAAACAAGAACTCTGAAACAGAGGTGAAAGGGCCATGTAAAGGTTACAAGCCTAGTGCAGTCCAGATGTTTTAGACTGAGCTTTCCTTAAAATGTAACCATTGTTTTTCCTAGCTAAGGAAAGCTGGAAGTTATAGTCCGAAATAAGTAGTGACTGTCTGTTTGCCTATTTCTGTGTTACACAATTTGGCCATGTAAACTAGAGGTATATACTGACTTCTGAGGAAAGTATCCACCCTGGTCTGAATAGGCTTGTTAAGTGGATAGTAGCCTGGATAGGCTGCTTAGGTGAACAATGGCCAGGGTGATGTGAAATCAAGGTGAACTATAAAATGGAGGCCTCACCACTAACTTTCCTCAGACTGATGAAGCTACTTGGAAATGTTTCGATCTCACAAGAAAAGAAGAGTTGCCATGACTCAACTTTCAGACAACCTCACCTGGATGATTGAGAATCTTCACATAGTTATAGCTGCGGTACAGCAGTTTAACCACTGCATAAGTTTAGTTTTATCAAGTTAATTGTGCATCTGCTTATTTTTATTTATGTTACCAGGAATTTTGGCAACTTTTCCAGACTGGCGTGGACAAACCTTGAGGCTGTAAAGAGCAGAAGGGTAGGGAAGAGAGGAAAGGAAAGGAAACAAAAAGAGAAGAGAGCCTTTTCACTGTGAGCTATCGGATTTCTGGGGGCTGCAGTATCAAGAGGCCCAGGAAAAAGAAACACCAGAGGTCTCCTTCACACTCTCCCTCCAAGGGTGCTGAAGAACTACACTTAGATGAAATGATGGCTCTAAACGTCTCTGAAGCCATAAATGAACTAGTGAATAATGCTTTTCCAAATAGGTACTCAGCAATGGCTACTGATTCTGCTGATACTCAGGGTCGGGTGTTTATTGAAAACACTGACTATAATGAAAACAGTATCTCCAGAAACCCCACCCACTATCTGATAACACCTTATCTCATCTGCGTGGATCTGGGTCTGACAGCGGAACTATGATTGGGACTCTTGGCAGCTGATACTACACCCGGTTTGACAAGTTTGCTCTGAGTGCCCTGGGGCAGCTGAGTGCCAAATACTGAAGCCAGGGATCTTCAGCCTAAGGCCCCGGGGCCAGATGTGCCCCCCCAATGTCCTAAATCTGGCCCCCGGGACCAACTGCAACCCCCACACCTATCCCCTGCTTTGCGAGCAAGCCACCCTCCGCAGCTGCTTCTATTGCTGAAGCAGTTCAAAGCATTGGGCTATGTTGCTTCTCCCACTCCTCCCAACTACCACCCAGATGATCAGCATGCTGATCTAGCATGCTGACTAGTGGGGCATTCAAAGTGGGAGGTCTACGGAAGGTCGCCCACTCCCTCCCCCCTTTTTTCCATGTTGGCCTTTTTTTTGGGGGGGGGGGACTGTGGTCCGGCCCCTAGTGGTGTCTGGGGTGTGGTGGACCGGCCCGCTGTTTCAAAACTTTGAGGCCCCGTGACTGAAGCTGATGGGTGAACACTCAATAAGCACTGGGAAAACAGTGTTGGCCATATTTCAGAAGCTGCACCAGATAGTCAATCAGGTTGCTACTCTAGAAAAGATCCTGACACAAAAAGTGGAGGAGTCCCTCCATCCCCAAACTCCCCCTTATTCTAGGATGGACATTGATTGGACTCGGGTGCAGGATGTGAAATCTGGAGAGGCCTCAAAGAAATCCCCGAGGAGACACTACAGCCAGCAGCTGGTAGTGACCCAAATCGTCTTAGAGATTACCAATAATCGCACAGATAGAGGGGAGTGGACTAGCAGGCAGAAGGTGCTCATGATGCGAACAGAGATAAGCCAAATGGATCTAAATTTTATTGAGTTCCTGCCTAGTACAAGGACTGATAAAAATAAGTCTGGACTTCCACAGATCAACAGTCCCTCTCATTCTATTCCAGATTAGAAGATTTTTAAATAAATGCTCTATAGCACCTAATAGAGTCTTCTCCGATATAGAATCTGGAACAATGCAAAACCACCTGCTCTGTGAGAGCAAACAACTGCCTGCATTTCTTCAAAGTCTGCCCATATGGGTGAGCAGCCTTACTACCACACTAAGCACCCCCTCCCCTAGTCTACCAGCAGCCAGTTAAGCAGAGTCTGACAGTTGTAGATAGCAGGCCCAACTCTTTTGAAAAACTCTAGGAACTGACAACCTGCCTTGGAGAATCGCTTCAAAAATTGAGACATACCATAAAGAAAGCATTTCTGAGATTTCTTCCTCCTCTGGCCTTGAAGCAGGGAAGGGGGATGCTAGCTCTTCTTTTGTCTTAGATGCTGGTATTGCATCTGCTTTTTTAAGATGCGGATATTACATCTGGAATACTGGAGAACACTCCACTATTCCTGCCAAGAAAACTCCATGGACATGGGATCACGAAGAGTCGGTCACTACTGTACAACAACAACAACAACAACAACAACAACAACAACAACAACAACGAGATATATCAAATTTAAAGGCAAGTGCCTTTTCTGGAATGTGCATACGCGTTAGATGTTTAAAAAGTTGGGGGCTAGAAATGTACATGCTGGAAAACTTCATTTTGCCAGAAATCCTATCAAAACCCTTCTGTTCTGGTATACAGTATATTGAATTCTATTAAATAATAATAATAATAATAATAATAATAATAATAATAATAATAATAATAATAATAATAATAATAATAATAATAATAATAGGATTCCCAATGTCTGTATCCAGATACTAAACCACTGAAAAAAATTGTAAGCATAGTCAAATATTAGTATGATATTCAGAACTGTTTTGTTAGGTTACGTTTACCTTTTAAAGCAAACTATCTGCTAATTCAGTAGTGTTTTTTTCCCAGGAGAATGATTTCATTCTAATATTACTGGCTTCTTTAAAACCAAAAAAGTATTAATGGATATAAAATATATGTTTTGTTAAATAAAGGTTTTTCTGTATGACTTTGAAAGATTGCTATACAGAGGCATTTCCTCTTGATTGTTTCAAGGATCACTTACCTGAACCTACAGCCAACTTTTCTCCCTGATATTGCTTGGAGAGATGCCAAGATACACAAAACAAATAATTCCTGACATGTTCCAGTTGATCATATTTTCCACAAACTTCTAGTTTTTTATATTTGTGAGATGCAGTATACTGACCAAACCAGAAAAGCACTACTTCACTGCCATCTTTCTACTGGACAGAACTTGGACATAGGCACACAGCACTACCTCCAGCAAAATATGCTGTTATTTCTGTTGTTTTTTCCTTCTTGTTTTGCACCTACACTTTAATGCTCCTAAAATGCTAAATTATTTTGACTCAGTCAAGAAATGAAGCTTTAACTTGTAGAAAATAAGGAAATGATTTGCAGCAGAACATGAAATTTCAAAATCTTGTGCTTCATAGCATCACAAAGCCATAAAGTTGAAAGAGACATTGAGGGCCATCCTGCCCAACCCCCTGCCATGCAGGAACCCCCATCACAGTATTTCCGACAGATAGCCATCCATCCTCTTCTTAAAAACTCCAAAGGAGACTTCACTACCCTATGTGACAGCATATTCCACTGCCAAACAACTCTAACTGTCATGAAGTTCTTCCTAATGTTTAAATTGAATCTCTTTTCCTATAGTTTGAAACCATTGCCCCGTGTCCTAGTTGCTGAAGCTATGGAAAACAAACCAGTCCCCTCTTCAATATGACATCCTTTCAAATATTTAAACACAGCTATCATATCCCCTCTCAGCCTTCTTTTTGTAAGGCTAAACAATTACACCTCGTAATTTTGAAGACTTTTCTTAAATCTCATTTCTATTTTGCCCACATCCTACCACCAGAACTCAGCTTTCATATGTGTCTTACCCTAGCAACTACCATTTAACTAATGCTTCTTAAACTTCAAAAAATGCATGTAGGCAATCTGTCTTGAAATTGCTGTACAATCATGGAGCTTGGTGCGCCTGGAATTGTTAATGGGTTTCTTCCCACATAATGTTATAGTTTCCTAAAATAATGAAATGTGAAAGGTTTATTGTAAATTTTCTAAAATGTTTTGCTTAAAATGTATCAGTCTTCTGAAAGTCACTTGTACTTGTCTCAGCAATGAGGAAAACAAAGGGGAGAATAATGTATTATCTTTCAGGTTGATATATTTGTTCTGGGCCAGGGGCCAGGTCCATCGCAAAATCCAACTATGTTGTACCAGATTTGACACTGTTAAACTAAATGTATTTTCTGTTGACTACACAATCTACAGCTAATCATGAATAAGCCTCAACATTTTCCCTCATCACTTGTATTTGCTCTGCCGACAGGGGCACACTTCTGTCTCTTCCAACTCTCTGGTTGTATGATTTTATGATTCACTTGTATTTTTGCAGCTGTTTATCCCAGTGTGGTGTAGTGGATAGGGTGACAGACACCAGGGTTCAGACATTCAGTTGGCCATTGAAACTCACTGGAAGAGTGGAACTGGTAAAACAACTCCTTAAACATCTCACTTACTTTGAAAAGCTTATTAGGGTCACTGTAACTTGGTTCTAAATTGATGGCACAGAACACACACATCATTTTCAGTAATTTGTAGCATTTGTGATCATTTGTGTTGGTGTAAAACAACAATTCCAGGCATGTCTCAGGGAGATTTTGAAGGTGCCATTTTCAGTGGGACATGTTATGGTAATACATTGGCTTTCTGATATTTTCCCCAAAAACTTCTTACATACTTAAAAACTTTTTTTGCCCAGTGTAGTGCTATGCCATATAATCCCTGCAGTTCTGGGGTGCAATTGTTTTGCTCCTTTCTTAACTCTCTTTTCATTCATTCCTCTGATTGCTTTGCTTAATTACTTCATGCAATGGTATTAATTCCATCCAAAGGGCTAACCATTAGGTTTTCACTACAGACTAGTGAAGTACAAAAGTCTGGGGAAAGCATTTCTGTGATTGTGAATGCTGACAGGTTGTTGTACTAACTGAGCACTTGCAAGAAAAATGGGTGGGGTGGATTCCTGAAAAGTTAGACTGGGTGCAATGAGTTTTCTACTTCTATATGTGCAAATTTGGACATACAAAAATCTACTAATGCCTTGTGGAACATTGGAAGAAACTCTTGCATCAGCATAGCTACTTCCAGCCCTGATTATGGAGGATGCAAGGCAGGGAAACGTGAGGAAGAAGTTCAGACTGGCAACAGGAGAAAAAGTGAATTGTGGGCCCCATGAGAACTGAAGTGATTTGGTGTGCCTTGCGGACTCTTGCCCCCAAACTACCCAACATAATTAAACATGTCTGCCTGAATAGTAACAACTAGAGATGGACACAAAATGGAAATACAATATAGCATTTTGTTTAGTTTCTGTAGTAGTTTCATTTTGTTTGTAATGAATTTTTAAAGTAGTTTTGTTACAAAACAAAATGAAATATGCTATGCTCCCCTGGGTCCTAGAAACACCAAGCTATTCCGTGTATGCCCTCGAAATTTGGAGAGGTTTGGGGCTCAGGGGGCTGAGTTATTAATCTCTAAAGGGGGTGCGCCTAGGAAAAATTAATTGAATCAGGAAGCCACAATAGCCCCCTTTGCAGGCGAGCAATTTTGCTTCTGAATCCCAATTCAATTAGAAAGATTTTTTTCTAGGGGCACCCCCTTTGGAGCTTAATAACTCAGCCCCCTGAGCCCAAAACGTCTCCACACTTTGGGGGCTTACAGGGAAGAACTTGAGGAAACTCCCCTGCCATTTCCTCTAGGACAAATTGTTTAATTCCTAGAGAAAAAATGGCATTCCGTTTTATTTCATGACAAAACACGTCTTACTGTTTCATTACGTAATGAATTAATTCCTTATGTAATGAAACAATGAAACAGCATTTCATTTTTCATTTTGTGCCCATCTCTAGTAACAACTTAAATGCAAAGGGAGACTTGAAATCAACCCAACTCAAACCTAATTCAGACTGATTCAGTTGCTCAGTGTAGGCACACCCTGAGTTTTGTAGATTACAACCCACTTCTTCAAACAGTAAAATGAATTTGTTTATATTAAAAGTGACACAGTGCAATGTTGTATTTAGAATATATTGGACATATGCTCTTAAAAACATGCAACACGTCGCCCCCAAAACAAAATCGAATGCAGCTATCCTTTTGAATAAGAGTGTGGGATTATGGGATGTCTCTGTTGAATATAAACACGGAAAGATGTTTTAAACAACACTGACCAAGTGGAGTTTCATTTTTGCTCCAGAGTTGTGTGAATCATAATTTAGGCTTTGTTGTGTTTGTAGAGGTACATCAGCTATGTATAAGCAATGGTCAGAATAAATCAAGGATTGGACGCCTGCTTGTTTGGCTTAAAAAGAGAGAGAAAGAGAAGTCTTCACAGGGTATTGTTCCAGGGGGCATAATTATATTTCAATACTTTGTAATATTGACTGACAGATGGAGAGAAGTTAATAAAAGAGTTGTTTGTCTTGTCTTTAGATGTTAGACAGAAAGACAAAAATGTTGAGGTACTGGGCTATCCGGGTTTCTGAAGTCATCCTGTGTTTAACTTTTGCCAGGGTTGATCTTCATTGCAATATTTCCTATTTAAGGGACTAGCACATGTTTGCCAGAAAACCCACCCACACTTTGAGGCTTCCTGTTCCTCTTGATACCTATTCATAGCCAATCATTGTCTAATCTCTCTCTCTTTTTTTTAAAAATGGGAAAGGACCACATCCCTGTTGCCCTGGCGACCATGCAGATGCTTTTTTAAAAAATCAATGAACTAGCAGATTTATAGTGCATCAGAATAAGAAGCCACCCTTCCTGGCCTGCTCTATCTCTAGTTGCACTAATGTGTTGACAGTATTGCTCTTGGACACATGGGTGTCATCTGTCTGCACTGAATTGCTTTTAGCAATTTTTGAGACACATCTCACCTTTTTTGTTTTTTGGCTAGCCTCATCAACTCAGAACGATTGGACCAGCCCAAGAAAGCATTGGCCCAGTTGCCTCAGAACGGAAACATGTTCTCTCTTATCACATATTTGCTTCTTTGTGAACAATTTCATATCTTCTTGCCAAGGGTGTGTCAAATTGCCCAGAGATGTTTTCTTGGTGGGATTTAAAAAAATATATATCGCAAAAATGCACTCATTTCAGTTCAGTGCTGGTATGCAGCAAAACATGAGTTGATAGGCGTACAAGGAGAGAAAGCAGCTTTGTGTTTGTGCGGCTGAAAGGAAAATAAAAGCAATTAAGTGCATGATAAATCAATTAGATGTGTCCTAATCCTATCCTATTGGAGTCTGCAACAGCAAGTTTATACAGAGCCAGTGAGTCAGAAGAGATAGGTGTGTCCACTTCCCCTGTTGCTAGACAATGAGAAGTAAATTCACTTCACCTCAATTATTTGTTCAGTCTGCATAACTAGAAAGCAAGTTGTACTTCCACCTCAGGCACGTACATTCTGTAGCAGGAGTGCAAATTAAAGATTTCTACAGAGGATGTCCTAGATTTGCAACCCCCCCCCGACCGATCTGTATGCCTCAAATCCTGCTCTTGTACAGGCTGAAGTAAGAATTGAACCTGCCTAGAGCTCTCACATGCTTGACACAAAGCAGCTGAACTCACTGCTGCTTCCAGCTATGCTGACCCAAGACATAAAGGATGGCAATTCAGGCAGGGAAATATTTATTTATTTTATACATATTTATGAGTATTTTTACTTCACCTTTTTCCTTGGAAAAGGACCAAGATGACCTACAGTAATGGGGAACAATATACAGTCCAGTACAATTAAGACATATTCATGTTTAAGAACATGGAATTGAGGGATATCTTACAATGTGTGTGTGTGTGTGTGTGTGTGTGTGTGTGTGTGTGTGTGTGTGTGTGTGTGTGTGTGTGTGTGTGTGTGTGTGTGTGTGTGTGTGTGTGTGTGTGTGTGTTGTGTCATTACAGTCGTGACCGACTCTATTAGAGAACATTAAAGCTAAAAGAGAGCCACAAGAAGCAGCAAAGAAAAGAATATAAATTCCATGTAATGTACAATAGACATTCTAAAAGTTATGAGGGATAAGAACTAACAATTGATAACATAGTGTCAATGTAATCATACAAGGAAAGATACAAGCACAAAGTTATAAGTGGATTATAAACACAAGTCTGTGTAGCCATGTATGGTAGTCCATCATCCAGGGAAAGCTTGCCTGAAGAGAAAGGTTTTTGCCTGTTTCCGGAAAGGCAGCCAGGATGGGGCAGTTCTTGCCTCTAGTGGGATGGAGTTCCAGAGTCTGGGTGTCAAGTGTTCCCACAAGATGTACATGTGAGAGTGGTGGGATGGAAAGAGGGGCCTCTCTTGAAGACCTTAGCACCCAAGTCGGTTCAATTTTTTTCCCCTGCCATCTACACGGTTGCTAACAATTATTGCTGCTGAGCAATAAGTTAAGATTCTAAGATGCCCCAGTTGTTTTAAAATGTTGTCCTTATCTCTGCTGTTGTCTATTTTGTACTGTTGTTTTATTTCTTTGTTTTGTATTGTATTGCTCGCTGACTCATTCAGCTATTTGGGAGCCGCCCAGAGTTATGCAAGCAAGGTCTGACATAGGAAGCAAGGCCTGAAGAGGTGTCCATCCAGGTGAGTGCAATGTATCTGTGGGCTGGGATCCCCAAAATTCTACCTGGAGAATTCTCAAAAAGTTCTGCGATGTGGAGCAAAAAAAAAAAAAATCCATGCTCCTACTCTCAGTCTCTTGTGCATATCCCATTCTTTACCTAAGGTTAGTCTAATTTTCTAGCTCCGTTCTAGCCATTCCAATTGTTGCTTTCACAGATAGTCTTCTAATCAGTTGTACCTCCACCCCCCCAGGCTACCTCACATTTCCCAGAATCTGATCAGGTGCCACATAGCTGACTTCAGCCAGGGTTTTACCACCCTTCCTAAGCTGTGGTGCTGCTAGCCTCTTGCGTCCCTCCCCTGTCTCAGTCTCTCCCTCAAAGGCCACCCTGCTTGACTTAATGATCCCCTTCTGTGTTCTAACCCAAGGCCACGGTCTGGCACAAGAATCCTTTCCTCGCTGCTCTGGATGAGGAACTGAGGCTGTTGGTCTTTGGCACATCTCCGCTCTGCTTGGTGGGGCTCAGAGCAGATGTCACTGCCAGTGCCAATAGAATACAGATGATCAACATCTGGCAGAAGGGCCAGCCCTTGACAGTGGCAACTGCTGGTTAATGAAGGCAATCTTCCTTCCAAGAAAGCCGCCCTCCCCTTGCCTGGAATTCTTTTAAAACCCATTTCTGCATGCCTATAACAGATCAACGGGCCAGCAGCTTCCACGCAGGCCAGACCTCCAACAGGCTTTGCTCTAAAACCTGTTATGAAAACAATATTTAAGAAGTCTTAAGGGTTTGGAACTGTAATCTTTTCGTGTTTGTTTGTTGCTTGTTTGATAGAAGGGAAAAGGAAAGGGAGGGAGGAAACCAACTGTCTGTAAAGGATTTGGGGAGTGCCTGCTTAGCACCCGCTCAAGGAAATCATAGTAAGCTGGGGGTGGGGGAGCAAAACAAAAGGGTTTCTAATGCCTTGAGTGCACAACACAAAAGCCACCTTCTCTCCATTGTTTGAAATCATAACAACCTGTCATTAATCCTGTGTATGTTGTGTGCACCTTCCTGCAGGCTGCCACCCAAAGACTTGAGGGACACGATTCTTTCCTTCCCACAAAGGTTTAAAAACACAAAGCCAGAATTATTGCATTTCCTGCTCTGAATAAATCAAACTAAATGGGCGGTCAAGGGTTGTCTGGGAAATGAGTTTCCTAGAGAAACTTCCTTCCTTTCAACCATTAGATTAGAATATACTGTAATTCTAACCCCCCCCCCCAGTGTGAATGTGTACGTAAGGGGTTGGGGTAGAATATTCCCCTTGCCATGCATGTAGGTCTTATTCTAGAATTATGTAGAAGAGATTTAAGGTTTATTAGGCAGATTCTGTTGGGACATTTTACCCAGATCTCGTCCTTAGTATGTCTCTTTGGAACCGTGTGACCTTGGCTGTATATGAATTGCCTTTTTCTCACCATTCAAATTAAGAAAGGAAGTGCACTGGAGGGTGGACCCACCTCTTGCATTAAATCAAGCAATGAATCAGATCTTTTCATCTAGACTTCCTGAGATCCTGCTCTGGACATTTTGCAACCGTTCATTAACACTAATCCTAATTCAAGAATAGCATTTTAACTCCAAGATAGTATGGGACAAATGAGTGTAGTTTGTGCCTTCAGCTGGTAGTGTTTCCTATTATCACAACACTGCTTAAAGCACATCCGATCTCGCCTGATTTCGGAAGCTAAGCAGGGTCAGCCCTGGTCAATACTTGGATGGGAATACCAGGGAATACCAGGTGCTGTAGGCGCCTGGAATAGGAACTGGCAAACCACACCAGTATTCCTGCCAAGAAAACTCCATGGACATGGGGTCACAAAGGGTCGGTCATGACTATAACGACACAACACACACACACATGAAGTGCAAGCCCTATCTCCGTATGTATTGTGGAAGCAAACTATAGCATTCCTTCCTTCGCTGTACTGCCTTAAACCAAGTCCTGCTCAAATCCCATAGCAGATTGGCAGGAAGAGAGGAGGATTAACTACTGGGGCACCATGAAATACAAGCTCTACTGGCATTTTAGCCATGTTGTCAGTCGGATCAGTCTCTCATTTTGAAGCAACAGGGCCTGTCAATGAAAAAGCTGCACTAAATGGAACAACATCCTACAGACAATAACGAAGGGAACACACCAGAATGCAGGGATGGCCCAGCCATTAGGCCAGGTGAGGCAATTGCAGGTCATGGAGTACTGAGATTAGAAAATGAACTTGCTCTCCATTGCTTCCACTACTGTGAAAGGGCCCAGGCAATCTGGTGGTGAGAAGAAGGCAGCACTGACGTATCTAAGGAGGAGCGGATGAGTGCATTTGCCCCCAGGTGAGCAGCAATCTGGGGACACCTAGAGAGGGAGCAGGAGGAAGAAGCCATGAGCCATCTGGCCAGCAGTCCTCCTTTTACCCCACTAAGGCTTGGCAATCCTTAGTCAGGGGAAAGGAGAAGAGGGAAGGAGGCAATGTCCCCCCCCCAAAAAAAACAGCAGCTCTGTTGATTGCTCCCCCTCCTCCCCCCGCTAAGGCTTGTATCTGATCCCCCAACCCCACTTGCCTGCACTGCTCTGAGAAGTCTCGGGGCAGTGCGGTCGAGCGGCGCTAAGGGATCTGATTGCCCGCCACCACTTGACCACGCTACTCCGAGATTTCTCGGAGCAACCCAGGCAGGCGGTGTTTCGGGATCTGATCCACCACCGAGCTAGAGCCCGGGGACTTGGGGAAGGGAGAAAAATGTTTTAAAAGCCCAGGCTTTTTAAACCTTTCCCCCCTCCCCACATCCTGGGCTTCAGCTCATTGGCGAAATAAAGGTTTTTCTCCCCCACTCCAACGCTAACCAGATGGAGCCTGGGCAGGTACTGCAGTCCCGCGATATAGCAGGACTGCATTACATGAACCGTGAAATGGTGGGGGGTTACTGTAGTACAGTACTTTTAGAGATTCCCTAGATTCCCTAAGCACATCTGATCTCGCCTGATTTTGGAAGCTAAGCAGGATCGGCCCTGTTAGTACTTGGATGGGAGACCACCAGGGAATACCAGGTGCTGTAGGCGTCACGAGTAGGAACTGGCAAGCCACTCCAGTATTCTATGGGGAATAAACTCCATGGACATGGGGTCATGAAGAGTCGGTCACGACTGCAACAGTGCAACACACACACACACACACACACACACTTTTACAGACAGTACTGTGTCTTCCAGGGAAAGGGTTGGCCTTGGTAAACTTTGCATGCTGTACAGTCCCAGAGCACCCCCAGAAGGAGGGAATGGTCAACTCTACCTGGGTACTCTATCAAGAAACCCCTGGAAAGATTTGCTATAAATCAGTATCAGCTTGATGGCACATACTGGATTACTATTATGGAACGACTGACAAAGTTACTTGGATGAGTAGCAAAACGTTTTGATCTCACAAGAAAAGAAGTCCAGTTGCCATGACTCCACTTTGATAAGTAACAGTGTTTTCATTCCTCTGCAAATTATTTTATAATCCATTTTTATATCTCTTTTTAAATTTGACTTCAGCCACACTAACCTTTTTAGGTGCCTCTGGTTGGCAAAAAGGTAGGATATAAATGTATTAACCAAATAGACATGTCTGTTTGCCAGCAAGTAATAGGTGCAGAAGAGATTTTTGGAAAGCTCGTTTTGGAAACACGTAGCAGAACATCTCTGATATAAAACCTGCCAGAAGCCAACACATACTGCATTCCAGAGGACCTGTACAGCTATATCACCTCTCAGTGAAACTGCGAAGGTGTTCTACGCAGACCTTGCCTGTGGAGCTAATATCAGTATTTTAATTCAAAATGTTTTCTGGTTAGCATCCTTGGGTAAATCAGAGGTTTGCTTTTTAAGCATGCTTGCTTTTTTTTTTTAAAAATGACAAGGAAAACAGAAGGGGAAATAAAGTATTTTTCAACATGATAAAAGCTAGAAAGCATACAGACCTGGAATAATACATATGTGTGAATAAAGGCCTTTGTAATTATTCAGTGGTGCTTTTATGCCCCCTGCAGTTCGACTATTTATTAGGAGTGACAATTAAATAACCATACATGGTTTCCTTTTTAAATTCAACTTATGCAACATGCCTTGGATATCAAGAATGTATATCCACTCTTTAAGAAGTTGTATCTGAATACGGTAGGGACCAGGCTGCAGCTGTGTCACTCATGTACAAATAACCATCAGTGCTATAGATCAAATTAATAAGTTGTGATGTCAGTCAGCGTACGTATTTCATGCCATAAGCTTAAAGAGGAAAATATTATTACCCTACATAATGAATGAGAATAAGTGTTTCCCCCCCACTAAAGACCAGAAACAAAGCAAAAGCAGCGTGCTGCTTATATACTGCCCCATAGTGCTTTCAGGATGGTTTACAATTTAATTATGCAGAGATGGTTTACAATTTAATTATGCAGGCTACACATTGTGTGTGCTCCTCCCCGTGAGCTGGGAACTAATTTAACTGACTTTGGAAGGATAGAAGGCTAAATCAAACTTGAGCGGATTACCTAGGATTGAATCTCTGGTTGTGAGCACAAATTTTGGCTGCAGTACAGCAGTTTAACCACTGTGCCGCAAAGCACTGAGAACAACACAGCCATACCAGTGCTTGGAAGACATTTCTGCACAGCTAACTTTTTTTCAGCTTAAACCTACATGTTCAAAGTATGGAAACTTTTCATTATGTGTGTGAGGAAACATACATTTTATATTGTACATTCAGCAGGGTGGACATTTTGCCTAGTATACATAATGGATCCTGACTGTATAAGACAGAGAGAACTAATGCTTGCAATTGCACATATCATCATATTACAGTATTATGCTTTGCTGGTAACAAATGAGTTGTAGAAACATGGTGCGAAACGATGGACTGTGTTAGCTGGAGGCTGGAAAAGTTACTGGCTGTGCTGTTTGGGGGATTCAGAGCGTTGTAGGCATGAAAAATAACTTTTACAAAATAGTAACTTTTCTTAATGCAGACTTCTATCACTGCATGATGGACAGGCAACTATCCATATAGGCAACTGTGTTCCAAACTATTCCAGTGTGTATTTTGCGTAGCCATATGACAGTGGTGAGAGCCGATGTAAAGGCAAGATTAAATACATGGTGCACTGCAGTGCCCCCCAACCTTCTTGGAGTTGTGGCCACCCTCATCCCTTTTATAGCCAAGAACCTGCCACATTTGCATAAAAAGGCATTCTAACTGAGTAATGCAAACATATCAAAATAGACTTTTCAGAATGTAATTCTATCCTAATACAGTATTTAATGTGATAGCTACACTTAACAACCAGTTTCAAAATCCACAGCTGAGTGTGAAAGCAAACGCTCATCCGCCCACCCCCACCAGTCCCTTAATGGGCCCCAGAAGGTGGCGCTAACAAGGGTGGATTAAAATTGGGTTTTACTGGGGGAGGGAGAGTTTTCCTTCAGGAAGGAAACCTTCACCCTTTCCCTCCTCCTTCAAGCAGTGGCTGTGCTGCCACCTCCTCCACACGTCTCTTCCCTAAGATGGTGGCAGCAGCATGTGGCTGAGGTGAGGAGGGACTGAAATTGCTTCAGCTGTGGTGGTGGCAGCCTATTCTTCCACTACCACCATTTCTCTCTCCCCCCAATTCCCTGCCCCAGCCTACCGCTGCCTCCACCCCTCTCCCGCTCTGCTGCAGCCAGCCTGGCTCTCAGGGACTGAGACTGGGTCCTCCTCCCACTCCTCCCAATCCTGGTCCCATGACTGGACCAGTCAGCCAGCCACCAGAGCTGAGGAGGAGCCACCGCAGCCACAGCTGGAGAAGGAGAGCTTGTAGCCAAGCATCTTCTAAATACATTGATTGCATTCTGCACCTCAGAAATGAGATGCAAAAAGAGACCCAAACAGGGTCAGTGAGGTTAGTGCTGTGCAGAACTTGGGAACATTAGTACAGTGGTCCCCCACTTGTTCGCAGTTCATATACTGCGGTCCCATTATATTGTGGGACCGCAGTATATGAAAAAAGCCCCCCCTGGGTTAAGGGGGAAAGGCCTGTTTCAGGCCTCCCTTACTTACCCCAGGACTGGCGCTACCCTGAACGGGCCTGTGAGGGCCTTCCCAGGCCTTCTGGAGGCCCCAAAATGGCTTCCCTGTGAACCAGAAGTCACTTCTGGTTCATCAGAAATTATTTCTGAGGCCTCCGAGGTCCTTTCTAGGCCTGTCAGAGGCCTTAGAAATGATTTCCAGTGATTTCCGCAGGGAGGCCCTTTTGGAGCCCCCAGAAGGCCCAGGAAGGCCCTTGCAGGCCCATTTGGGGCTGTCCCAGGCTGGAGGTAAGTACAGGGAACCCCAGCTAGGACCCCCAGGCCTGACCCGACCTGCATCTGCATATCGTGGATTTTCAATTATTGCTGGTCAGGTCGGGTCCCTAACCCCCACGATAGGCAGGGGGTCACTGTATTCTCAAATAGAACTCCCAGAACCCTTACATTCATGCTGATGTTCGATGATGGGAGCCAGATTTATTGTAGGCTGCCAAAATTTGCTCTAAGTCAGAGGTGTGTGTGATGGGGACATAGGACACAGCCTTCTTGGTTGCTGCTCCCAGACTTTGGAACTCCCTCCCACAGGGGTCCAGGCTGGCCCTATCTTTGCTGCCCTTTCCACAAGCCGGCAAAGACTTTTCTCTTAAGGGAAGCTTTCCTCTCAGTAACTAGCTACCAGTATATGATTTTTTTGATGGATGGATGGATTGTTACAAATTACTGCTTTCACTGGATTTTTAGTACTACTTTTGTTCTCCAGTTTTGCATTTTCTGTTTCTCAGAGTGGTATTTTTCAAAACAAAAACAAAATATTTGTATGCTTATTTATTTTAGCTTTCAATATTATCTTTTAATGCTTTTAACCACCATTTTTTACTTATTGTTTTCAACTTTAAATATTGTCTCACTGTTTTAAGCTGCCTTGGGTCTTTTTCAAGAAGAAAGGCAGGAAATAAATAAATAAATAAATAAATAAATAAATAAATAAATAAATAAATAAATAATATACTTTGTTTGTGGCATCCAGAAGCCTCAGTTATCAGATATGGCCATTCCCAGGTATACCTCTTCAGCAAACCTTAGAATAAGCTTTGCCTTGAAGTATTGGCATAATGGGGGTGGGAGGTGGGAATAATCGTGTTTAATGTTAACATGTGAATTGTGAAGCATAGAACAGAATGCAAATCACATAGGCTTTCCACCAACACCACTAAGCACCATTTCATAACCTGTTCTCTCATACTTGTTGTGAGATCGGTCACACAGCTGGTCACACAAAGCAGAACCTGCCCAAGAAAAGGTGGACCTTATGCTATTTCCTTCTGGTCTGTGTTTAAGCAATAGGATACTCTTCAAGGCTTTTAAAAATGACATGGACCACTTTCCTTTTGGGGAGTTGGAGGAACTTGTGCCCTCTAAAGAAAGTGCATGAAATGATCATTTTAATTAATGGCTGAACTCTAGTTTATTTTTTATGCAGGTGGAAGACAAACATTCATTTCCTTCCAGCTGACAATTAACAAGTCCCTGCTGGAGTTCCTGAGCATCTGCTAACCCCATGGGCATTCACAACTGGAAGAATTGCACTGGCAACTCTTTAATTGCTGGCTGGAAGAGAGAGAGAGAGAGAGAGAGAGAGAGAGAGAGATTTCTGCTTATATACCGCCCCATAGGACTTCAAGTACTCTCTGGGAGGTTTACAGTTTAGAGTGAATGCTATGCCAGTTTGCCTTTCACCTTTGGGGTTGTGCAACAGGATTTCACCCAACATCTTGTAATTATATTTCAATGGCAACTAGCTAACACTTCTCAGTTTCTAATGTTAAACCAATTACTTATTTTTTTAAACCCAATGTTCCATACATTGGGTCTGCAAAAGGAATGTTTCCCACCAGATTATTGTGCAGAGCTGCAAGCTAGGAAAGTAGAACCAAACAAAGCAGCCTGAAATCAGGCCAAAAATAGTGGACTGGACTGGATTTTAGCACACCAATGTTGTTTCAGCTTTAAGATCTGACCTCTAGCTCTAACTGGGGCAGCTTCACCGCCTTTCTCACTTTTTACACGTCAATCTTATGTTGTTTTGCTTCTTGGCCAGCAGAGGGACTATAACATTAAAAATGAGGCTTAAAAGCTAAGCCTGTTTTTTTCCCTCTGCTGAAGCTGTATTGCAAAGTTGATTATTTTATCCACATTCAGGTCATCATCATTTTAGCACTCCTTTGCCGAGATGTAGGCAGTTGCTGCATTTCGTCACATTCTTTCCCACTTAGAGGGTGTCACAATATAGTCAGAAAAGTTCAGTGTATCTGCAAAGTTTTCCTCCAACACCACATTTCAAAAGAATGATTTTCCCCCTACCCACGTCAGCAACTTCCTTTACTGTCCAGCTCTCACACCCATACGAGGTGATTGGAAATACACAAGTGTGGACGATCTTGGTCCCCAGTGATCCATCCTTTCACTTGGTTATCTTCTCCATTTGGATTGATGATAGAGTTTCATGCTTACTCTACCTGTTTTCTTTGTCCTTCTGCCAAAGAAGCTGGAGGTGGTTATATGTACTTAAGTTTGGCTAGTTTGTTGATGTCTCTTTATCCAGTCTATTATGCCATTTAATATTATGTTGTTTTGCTTAATTATTATTTTTGTTGTATCTTTATTCTTTGTAAACCTCAGAGATAGGTACATAAATCCAATAAATGAATAAATAGTTTGTGCCCTTCTGCCTGCAAAAACTAACAGGCAGGTACACAGTTTTCTAGCAAATAATTTTGCGCTCTTTTAATTATTTGCCCCCCAAAATTGAAAGCACCAGGCATCCTCCCCTAATCACACCTCCACCTCTTAATAGCTGGTTTGGCATCAGTATTTAGGCATCTAATCAATGGACTGGGTCTAATGTCATCCAAATGTCCTAAGACATTTATGTGGAAGGTTTGTAATACCTAAGGAATGTTAAACTAAGAAACCTGGGGGCCAGATAGCGGAACGAGTCCTTTTTCCTCCAGCAGATGGATTGAGATCTTCAGCAGAAGATCTTGCTTGATTGGAAGAAATACAGGATGTACTCAAGCTTACTGTTCTAGACTACAAATCACAGAATCCTCATCCAGCAAATTCTGGATTTGTAGTCCATAAAAGTAACAAATCACAGAATCCTCATCCAGCAAATTCTGGATTTGTAGTCCATAAAAGTAACATTTTCAGTTTCTACTATGCACTTATGAAACTCAGAGTCTTCTTTGAGGTGGAGTCCCAACTTTGGAATGCCTAGGTTTGGAGGTTGAATGGGTTCTTTGTCTTGTCTTGTCTTGTCTTGTCTTGTCTTGTCTTGTCTTTCTTTCTTTCTTTCTTTCTTTCTTTCTTTCTTTTAGCCCCTCCATTTCAAATCATATGACACTTATACTGAAAAGGTTTTTGTTGAAAAGGTTTTGAACACTGCCCCAAGGTCCCTTGTGGATCAACATTCTTATGTAAATGTTTTAAATATATTTGTTAAAATGTATAAATTCACTTTCCTGTTAGCTAGTGGTTTAATGCTTCAGCTGCAATTGCATATATGGATGTACCTGTTCTCACCTGGTAGCTGAATCGGAATACTGATGTCCAGGACTCTGTTCTGAACATTTGTGTATTCATCTTGAAATAATCCACTGATATTTTTACTTGACAAAGCTCTTGGACTCTGTGAGGACTGCAGCTGAAGTGAGAAGTCCTCTGTGAGAACTGCAGCTGAACAGAGAAGGACCTGAAATCTGAAGGGAACAGTTGTTTACCATCCCTCATAATTATGCAGTTCCAGCTCTTTGACTCCTCAAGTGTTCCATGAAGGCTCTATCAAATATAAAAGCTTACAGGGTTGTCAGCCACACTACCCTGAGGGAAATAACCCTTTCCCTCTCACTCCTGACCAAACACACAGAATCTACATTATGGATGGGTGGGGTGCCCCCTTCAAAATTCTTTCCCCTGGCATGTGTTCAAGAAACCATCTTGAATGTTCACCAGCTGTGGCCGCCTATCAATTCTAGTGTGGTTCTGGATAACTTGCAAAAATGTAAGTTCTGGAGTCTCAAAAATATCTGGAAAAATATCTGACATACAAAATATCAGCAGTGGAAACTCAGCAGTTTCCATTGCTCTCGGCTAAAATACCAATTTGTACCACTGCCTTTGGTGGGAAATCAAAAGCCCTGTTCAAAGCAGCATTGTAATTATTTTAACTCCAATTAAGGCAAATGTTGACAGATACCAAGGTATAAAAGTTCAGAGACAAGAGCAGTCTTCAAGCTAAGACCTCAGTGGCTGTGGAGATTGAGCAATAAACCTATTTTTTTTAAAGAAAAAAGCATACTGTATTTCTATTAGTTTAAAACATTGGCCTGGATCAGTGATGGCAAACCTTTTAGAGACCGAGTGCCCAAACTGCAATTCAAAATCCACTAATTGTTCGCAAAGTGCCAATCCAGCAATTTAACCTGAATGCAGGTGGCTGTGAAGGGGCAATGTCAGGTGCCCACAGAAAGGACTCTGCCACCTTTGGCACCCGTGCCATAAGTTCACCAACACTGGCCTGGATGCTCAGACTTATTGTGTTTAGGTTAAGCATGATGCCATGTTTATTAAAGTATTGGTTTAGGTTTCAGAAGCTGAACTCCTGTGACCTGTACAAAAAGCATTTCATGATTTTAGTACATAAGATGTATTACTAACTGGGCTCCGATTCCTGGCAGAATGCAACCCCCAACATATGTCAAAATTGGTGCTGTCAGGTGACTCTGATTGAAGCTGTAGCCATCCTTGTACCACAAGTTATTGCCAGAGAGGAGAAAGCCTAAGAAAGAACTATAAAGAAAACTTTCAACCTTGCAAGGAATTCTAAATTAAAATGCCTCTGATTCCTTCTGATGCTGTACATGGTAACAAACCTGACATCCCAGTTGCGTTCAGACTGATATTCGCATCTAACACCTCAGATATGGATTGCCATCTCTGTGAACAGAGAGTATGCTGATTGCTTGATAAAATGGTTATTTTTCATCTCGGAGCAACTCCTCTTCTATCTGTAGAATATCAATGCACTTTTTTGGATGTATCGTCATCTTAAGGTTCTGTTTTCATATTCACAACTACAACAGCAACAACAAATGAAAACCACCACCATACTCCTATTTATTCTGCATGCACCCAGAGTCATGTGTAGTTCCTAATAATTAGAAAATTTATGAGACACTTGTTAATTTTTCTCACTAGTTAGTACATCTTTCGATATCCAGTGCTGTGGCTTTGTCCCCCCAGTCCCGAAATAATGAGACCACACAGGAATGTTGGGTTTTAAATCGGGCCACAACTTTATTAATAACTTCATTAATAACTTTATGAATAACTTTGTTAACTGCTATAACTGTCAATAAAGTTGTAGCCAAAAGGATGGGCCTGCCGTAGTGCAACTTATATTTCAGCTCTCAGATGTTATTTTAATTTATTGTGACGCCATAATGTGACCCAGTACGGGGGTGCTGTTCCATGAAAGCAGCCCTCCCCGCCAAAACTAGGTCAGGGTATTACTTGGGGCAGCCGTACAAACTCCTAGCCTTTATGATGTTTAATTTACTTTCCTACTGGGTTGTTTTACCTATCAATTGGTCCTATGTTATTATCTATTGTACAGCTGCCCTGAGCCCTATTCAAGATGCCTTTACAGTTCTGACGTCACAGTCCTGGCCCCTTTTTAGTTGCACTACCCGCCACGGCACAGGAGCTGCTATGCATGCTCCTTGCCCGCCACCAAGCTGTCTAGTACGGCGCAAAGGCCCATCCTAAAATTGATTAACAGGATATTCAAGCCAGCATCATTCAGGTGGATACCATCATGTCTAAAGAGTTCGGGCCGAAAAATTTATATCCGGATGGGTAATCACAGAGCCAAGGCCCTGGCGCATAGCAACAGCGATTTCACGATTCAAACATCACCTGATCCACTCTCATTGGATTACGAGCACCCAGCCACCAGCCGTGGCCACATCGCTGACCAGACCACGTGGGTATAAGGGAAAAGGGCCTTAAAGACCTGCAGGTCTCTGATGATCCACAATATTAAATCTTTTCCCTTCGCTCTGGTCATGTCATTACCGCCCAGGTGGACAAGCAAAATGACAATCAGGGTTTAAGAGGCACAACGGGATGCGACTGCAGAGAAGACATCCCAGCTCATTCCACGCTCTCCATATTTGGGTAGATAATCACAGAGCTGAGGCCCTGGCGCATAGCAAGAGCAATAACTTGATTCGGACATCGCCTTGCCCGGTCCACCATTAGTGGATTGCGGGCACCCAGCCACAACAGCTGTGGCAACATCGCCAACCAGACCATGTGGGTACAAGGGAATTGGGCCTTAAAGGCCTGCAGATCTCTAATGATCCTCAGAAATAAATCCTTTCCCTTAGCTCTGGTCAGGTTATTACTGCCCAAGTGGGCAAGCAGGACAGCATTCAAGGCTTCCAAGGCACAACGTGATGCGACTGCAGAGAAGACATCCCAGCTCATTCCGTACTTTCCTCTCCAGTCCATCTGGACGCAGTCGCCAGTTCAGGGACAAGAGCTCTGGTTGTGAAAGTTCCGTATTCGGGTAGAGAATCACAGAGCCGAGGCCCTGGTGCATAGCAAGGGCAATAACTCAATTCAAACATCGCCTGGCCTGGTCCACCGTCAGTGGGTTGCGGGCACCCAGCCGCACCAGCTGTGGCAACATTGCCAACCAGACCACGTGGGTACAAGGGAACTGGGCCTTAAAGGCCAGCAGATCTCTGATGATCCTCAGAATTAAATCCTTTTCCTTAGTTCTGGTAAGGTCATTACTGCCCAAGTGTGCAAGCAGGACAGCATTCAAGGCTTCCAAGCACAATGGGAGGGGACTGCATAGACGCAATCTCAGCTCATTCCACACTTTTTTTTCCTCGTTCACCTGGACGCAGTCGCAAGGTCAGAGACGAGAGCCCCGAGCAGAAGATCTAGCTTTTTTTTTTTACCAAATATATAGATGCAGCCACAAATAACGACCCGAAGGTGTTCGCTGGTGCAGTGACCTGTGGAAACATAACTTGTTAGCGAAAACAACAGTCCCCCTTTAACAATCCAGAAGCAGCCGGACACAACACCTGTAGCACGAAGGGGACTAGCAGCCCAAGGCCTGTATATCTGATGTAGCCTATCTCATGGCTGCAGCTGTGGAAGCCAAGGATATCCAGAACGAATGAGGTCTGAATTAGCACCCCTGAATTCCTGCCTACTCTATGGCCATGGAAATGGTACACTAAAACTGATATTTTATGAGTGGTTAAGAATCAGCATACATAAGCAAATGGCCATCTGCCAGGCCTCACCTGCTTACCATTGCACCAAGTGCCGCCAACAGACAAAATTCCTATTGGGCGCAGTGACCTAAGGTCATAATGGACCCAGTTGCTAATATTTTGGAAAAATATGCAAAAGCCATTAGATGTCAAGGTTTTTTTTTGTTTTTTTGTTTTTTTGTTTTTTGTTGCCCGGGACGGGACTCTAGGTCCTTGGGCGGGTAATCGGAATCAAAATCGAAGGCTATCCCTAAGGTAGGTTGCTGCTTTACGATCTGGGTAGCTGCAAAGACAACCCGTCATAGCGTCCATGTTGCTGGGTCCCTGGTGGAAACTGTGCCCCACCGGCTGAAGGCTGTTTCTTGCCTCCCTAGTCGCTGTTTGTTTGCCCTGTCGACTCCCATGGTGTGCATATGAGGCATGGGGGCCCACTCAGGTGGTGCACTGGTGCCTTAACTTACATGGCTGGCATGCACAGAAGCATTGGAATTGCAGTCCCAGCACACCAATCATTGCTGAACTGACTGGCTCGCCAGGCTGCAGGCAATGTCCGGCTGGGCTACGCGGAAAATCAGATGACCACTAACAGTGCGGTCTGCAATGAGTGCCCGCTGCAGGGCAATCAAGTGCCTCTAAGAGGGTCGAGGGGGACATCCCACCTAAGGTTGGGTATAGTGCTGCCCTCATCCTGAAAACCTTAATCACACAAAACCAGGCAAAGCCTGGATACTCCGAGTACGCTCCGTAAATGAATTCCACGTACAGGATGAGGTCATACGCTCTCCCCGGCTTAACCCGGGCAATGGTTGTTGTGTATATAAAGCATGCAGGGAGCCAGATAGCCCAGCATTGGTTTGGCCATTACCTTAATACGTTCTTTGTCCTTGTTCTGCATGTGCTTAAGTGTCTTTTCATCAACCACCTTATTCATTAAACCGCCTGCATTTTGCCCAAGTTGGGGAAAGATGGTCCCCCAGAGGCCGTGATTGATCAGTACCAAGAAAATACTGGGGCAGAATCCACCGGGATTCAGTAATAGTGGCTGGTGTGGCATAGGGGGCATCCTGAGGCAGTGTGCTATAAGAGGGTGTGCCTGCTATCTGCAGTCCCGGAGGGATGGAGATCTGCACTGTGAAGCTGTTGGCAGGACTGGTGTACAATACAATAGGTGCTTGCCCCCTCATGTGTGCCACTCGGGTGCGTGGGTGATTGAATCAGGAGCATACGCCACTCTGTGCTTGCCAGAGGCCATCGCCACCCCTGGGAGTAGCCGCCACCGTGTTAGAATAGAGCGCTTACTGGTCTGAAGCGAAATGGCCTAGTTAAGTCAGACATCCTCCCTCCCCGTTCTCGAGCGGTCCAAGATCTAGTCTGATAGGGGGGGTTAAAGCCACCTGACACCTGGCAGGGGTGCTGTGCATTTCTGTATCACCAGCTGCTGCACCATCTTGGGCCATGGTTGCCTGTCAGCCGCAGGTCAGATCAGCCGGTTACTGCTCAGTGCAAGAGCCGGCACGCTCGCCTTTCAGAGCTGCAAAACAGGATAGCATTAGTTCAGCTATTCAGCAATTTATTGAGCTTTAGATGGTCGCGATGACCTGTGCCACCCAAAGGTATCTGCCATCCCCTGTTCCTGCGCCCTGCTCTGCTCGAGGGCACTCCAATAAGGTGGTCTCAGCGCAAGATAAAGCCCAGGCTTACCAAAAGACAATGGGAAAATGAATCTCCCCATCTCCCCTTGTTACTTCTGCACCCCTGGCATGGGGGGGTATGATAGAGACATACAAAATAATGCTGAGTATGACCAAAATGGATAGGGGGACACTCCTTTCCCTCTCACAAAACACCAAGACCAGGGGACCTCCGCTCGAACTGTGGGTTAGGAAAGTGAGGACAAGATTTTTTTTTAATTTTTAAACCCAGCATGTTGTTAGTCCGTGGAATCCCCACCACAAGATGTGGCGATGGCATCTGACCTGGACACCTCAAAAGGGACTGGACAGACTCCCGGAGGAGAAGGCCATCGCAGGTTACAAACCATGATGATGTGTAATCCCCAAGCACAAAACCAGGGCACTTCAAGGGCCAGATGCAGGGAAGTGGTTGCAGGAGACAGATAACCAGTCTCGTGTGCTCCCATAGGCACCTGGTGGGGCCACTGTGAGATACAGGAAGCTGGACTAGATAGGTCCTTGGCAATGATCCAGCATGGCTCTTCTTATGTTCATATGACCCCTGACGGGTCGTCAAGTGTCCGAATGGCAGAAACGCATATGCCAGAAAACGTGGACCAATAACACAGTGCATTAAATGCAAGAGCAAAGGCCCGGTTTACTGATGGGGATCACCCCCTTTGGCCACAGGATATACAATCCATATACCCCTTCTATCCCCTTTCAGTACCCTGTCATCTGTGTCATTATTATTATATATGTAGGTATTATACTGTATATTATGAATTCTCAGTATTATTCTTAATATTATTATATGAAATATCAATTACCCAGTTATCAATTAATCACTCATCATTTTTAATTAATTAATCATCCATATGGTGTTTAGTGTGGAGTATGGCAGTATAGGTGGCACCACGCTGAAGCCACCAGACCTGGCCTAAAGACCAAGAAACCTGGAAGCCCCCCCCCCGCCCAAGAAGGGGGGGGATGTAACCCCATCCCCTATCAGCATTACCCTTCGGCCCGCTGCCCAGGCAGGCTGAGGGCCACAAGCCTCCCTTTACTTTATTATCCATTTATTTATTCATATTTATTTATTTATTTATTCATTCATTCATTCATTCATTCATTTTAAACAAGTAGGGCCCAGAGGGCGCTCCCAGGCCCCTAAGGCCTGAGCAAGGCCCTGACACGAGGCCGAGTTCGCAGGAGCTTGCCACCAAGGGAACAGGGTGGGCCCCGATGACACAAAGGAGCTTTGTTTTTTTTTAAATTTATTTATTAATTAATTTATTTATTGTTTGGGGGGGAGGACGGCATGCCCACTACTCCTAGATGCCGGCGCCACCCAAACAGCCACCAGCACAGGGCTGGCAAGGAGCCCAGGCGGCAACCGGGCTGGCGGGCGCGCACGCGAAGCAGCCGTGCATCAGATAGAAAGGGGAGAGCGGGCGGTGGCCCCGCTCTCCTGGCGAACGCCGGCCGGCAGCCCCAGCCCCAGCCCCAAACGGCTGTCAGAGAGCGTGTGCTTGCTCTTCGGTTTCTTTTCTTTTCTTTTCCTTTTTTTTTTTAAAACAACAATACCCGACGAACGGGTAAGTGAAGAAAGTTAGGAGGGGTCAGGATGGGGGAGGTTACGGCGAACAGGCCAGCAGGTCCCAGGAAACCCCCACACACACCACCCCCGGCGCAAACAGCTGTCACCCGGGCTCGGCTGAAGCGCGAGCCCCAAGACGCCTCCAACGTTTAAATACCCGGTGAACGGGTAAGGAGAAGGAATTGAACGGGTTGGGTCAGGCTGCTAAGTGACCGTGGGGGGTGGGTTGCGGCGAACAAGCCAGCAGGGCCCAGGAGACGCTCCCGACCACCACCCCCGGCGAAACCCGCTGTCACCCGGGGCTCAGCTGAAGCGCGAGCCCCAAGAAGCCTCCAAAGTTGCCGGAGGTACTCCGGAGTTCCTGTCAGTGCTGCTCGGCGCGAAATAGGAGGATGGGTGTACGGGCGGCCCTTTTAAGGGCATTGATCCCTGCACACCCCGGGAGTCACGTGGCCTCCCTCTTTCACGCCGAATAACGGCTCCCGGGGCGACAAAGCAGCCCCAATCCAGGACAAGCCCGGCAGGAGCCTACATTAATGAGGGAAATATGTCTTGCCTTGTTTATTATATGTATTAAGTCCCTTTCTTCTGCCTCATTTTATTTAATTACTAGAGAGAAACTCCTTGCTTTCAAATAAAACCCAACAAACTACATCTTAAATTTCTTTAAATGTGCTACAATAAGCGGATTTTGTAACTAGATGGGTTTTTGTTTTTGCCTTATGGCAACTTTATGAGCAGTTATTCTGATTCTCATTAATTAAATATCTTATCCATGTGGTAACTATTTGCAAGGTTGCTATTTGTTCTTACTTGTCCAGCCTGTGTTGCTGTTCAATGAAGTTAGTTTTCCAGCAACAGTACATATATGACTGGAAAGACATAGGCAACAACTCAGTAGGACACAGAGTTCATTTAAAATGTCAAATAATTCTCTTTCCATTCTCATATTTGTCTGTAAGTGTGGACAGAAATAGATGTTACAGATAACCTGCCATAAGAAGAGGGCTGGTTGTGCATGAGGGTCCTAGCAGGTGCTTCTTTATCTCCCAGAGTTTGCAAAGCGTTCCTGCTATGGATTATGTGTGAACCTCTGGGTTTCTAACAGTAACTTGTTTTGCCTAATCCTTTATTCCCTCTGCCCACCATAAATTATGAACAAAACTAGATCACTTGTGAACAAATGAGTGTTCTTCTCAGAAAAAAAGAGACCTTGTTTGTGATGGGAGACTCAGATTCTTTGAGAGTGAGTGACAGGATAGAAGATGAAAAGTCAAAAACCATTGTGCCATGTCAACAGCTCCTGTCTACCCACCCACTTACCTACCCACACAAAATGTTTCCTGCTCTGAGTAGGATGCTAGAACTTATGGACTAACATATCCAGAAGGAACCAGATTGGTTGCCTTGCCCTTTGATCTGAGTTGGCCTCAAGGTCTTTTACTATTATGAAACTAGAAACATTGGAATGGGGAGTATCGACTGAATGGATGGATGCCTACCAAAAAGGCCATGTGACTTCTTCAGTATATGCCTGGCCAACAGTTCAGCCTTTCTTAATTGTGTCACTCTAACACAGCTGAAAGTAGGACAAAGAGGCTGCTGAAATCAAACAGGGTTTAGGATGAGACACTTACCTACCAAAACCATTGGAAGATCAACTCAATGATATTGTATGGCTTACTGCCTCCCACCAAGCATGGGGTCAGCAGACAAACTATCCTCCATTCACATAACCATAGATTCCAAATAGTCTTGCACTTCATCAACAGTTTTTATTGAGACAGAAGAATGGGTTACAACAATCCTTGGACTGTGAGTTCTCCCGGGAGTCCTCCAGAGTTGCCCCTGGGACAACTCTATCCTGTTGTGGCTCTGAGTTAACTTCGTTGACACCTACAAGTCTTTAGTTACTGTTTGGGAGGGCTTCCAAGGAGGACCCAAGGCAGCCACCAGACACAAACATCCAATTAATTAAAGGTCATGGTTGGGAACAATGGAAAAAGCTCCAGAGGCAACAGCAGACAAAACACAAATTGGAAGCACATGGATCTGTAAAAATATCAAAGGGGGAGGATGTTACCAAAAGCCTCTTTGAAAAGCACAGCTTTCACCTGTTTCCTGAAGGTCAGAAGGGAGGGAGCCTGGCAAATATTAACAACCAACATTCAATAGTGTTGTGAAAGCATGGTTCCAGGTGGTGGTTTCCATGCCTCTCTAAGGGTGACCACCTGCAAATGCGAATCTTCAGGAGAGATGCTCAAAGAGGTAACATGGATCCTACATGGGTCCATTGGGTGTTGCCCCCAGTTTGGCTTTGTGAACTGGACTTGAGTCATACAACTGGATGACTTTGCCAACATTTGTATTTCAATCTTCTTTCTTTACTTGCTATGCCCATGCAACCACACCCACTTAAGCACAATCCAGCACATTTTACATGTAATTGGTCTCGAGGTGGTAAAATCCTTATCGCTGTTCTGATGCGGATTTTAAAACGGTACAAGAGTCTGTGGGAAAACGAAAAATCTGCATAAAACCCCCTTAATCCCCATTCTTGTACCTTTTATTTAGACTTTTATTTAGACCGCTGGGGGGCACATTTAAGCAGATTTTAGTGGTCGTGTGAAAGCAGTCTAAGCTAAAGTTTGGGTATCAGAGATGGCTACACCTCTCCCTTCAACAATGCTGGGGCTAAGGGTCCAAGACCCCCAAGTAGTTCAAGATCTATGTATAACTCTTATGCTCACCCTCCACATACCTACAGAGCATAAACATGTGATTCATACCTATACCCAAACAACAGTTTTCTCTGTCAGGGTTCTCTTCTATAGCATTGACAATTTTGGGGAAAGTGGGCCATTTTGACACCTTCATTGTTGAATTCATGGGGTTCTGGGTGGCTAGAGATGCAGTATGTATGTATGTATGAATGTACATATGTACGTGCGTATGTATGCACGTATGTACGTACATACAGTGGTACCTTGTATAAAGGAATTAATTCATTCCAAATGAAATTATGTTAAGCAAATGTTCCTTTATACAAATTTCCCATGGGAATGCATTGAAAACAGAGTAATCCCTAATCACAACAATTTTATGTTGTACAGATTCAGCCCAGACGATTCTGTTAAGCAAATTTCCCCTATCTCCAGAATTTTTTGTTGTACAGATTTTATGTTATACAAACCATTTGTTATACAAGGGTCCACTGTATGTATGTATGTATGTATGTATGTATGTATGTATGTATGTATGTATGTATGTATGTATGGGGGAAACCCAGTGAATAACTAAAACCATGCTGTTCAGAGCCTTGAAATTAAAGGGAGAGTTGCACTGTGGTTTCCTGTGAGTATCTAGAAAATTAGAAGAGAGGCTGAAAGAGAGCAATGGAGACTCTGTGTGACTGTGAGAGGGAGGGTGGGGTGGAGGGAGAAAGAGAGACAGATCTCATTCCACTTCCTATGATTTTTAATGGTCCAGCTTTTCACGCATTCAGGCTGTGCTGAGATGCCTGCAGCCATCAAACGGAGTCTGCCAAATCTAGGTGTTATGACCAGGCCTCGTGGGATCACAGCCAGATGGTATTTTTGGGGAAAAGGAGGACACAGTTCATTTCAGAGCAATTGAAACGAGCAGATTTCTTCTTTTATTACACCACTGCTTTTGGCAGCAATCCACAAGAGGCAGATTCTCCTTTCTCAGAGGAATGATCTGCCCACTCTTGTCCATTTAGCAGGACATTTGCAGCCCGAAAACTCCATCCCCAACCACACATGTTGAGCAGATGTGTGAGCATGTGGAGCAAAAGGGGGGGGTGGAGAAAAAAGAAAGAAAGAAAACATCTCAAAAGTCTATGAGAGGGGGGGATATGTGTCATAACTGTTGAGAAACAGTGACACAAAAACTTGCTCTTTCTGTTGTTTTTTATCCCTCAAAATACCCTCAAAAATTGTTAAAGATATTTTATTTTTCAAGGGGGAAAAGGAAGGTGCAATACAAGCCTCCTGTATTTGGCGAACAGAACAATTATGGATGTTAGGATTTGGGTTGACTATTACTTAATGAGCTGCAAAGCATTTTCCAAAGGAAAGATTCCATGTTAAGAGAGAGTAACTTTGAGGCTGGGCTGCTCCAGAAAATAGTGCTGGAAAATCTGCACCACAAAAAAAGTAAAGCAAAACAAAACACACACGCACACATGCACACACCCATTTTTAAGAGAGGATATCAGATGTATGCGTCTTTTTATCCCTGCCCTCACAAATCTGCACATTAAGGAAGAGAAACAGCTGTTTTTCTCATGGTGAATTAGAGTTACTTGGGGGGAAATCTGGCTTCCTGTTTTTACATAGACAGCTATACTGTCACAAGGCCAATTAATTTTGGTTAGGTCAATAGAGCAAATTTAGTGATTGGAACTTTCCATTCAAGTCCTATTTTGTACAAAAAAATTATAAATGAATAACACAAGGCATCATAACACAGAATGCTTCTGTGAGTCACACTGATTGCATTGCTATTAATCACTCATAGGCCCAGCTTGCACTTGACCATGTTCGGTCAGTTTCTTGCTGCTCCTAACATTTATCTGATGTGGTGGTGACTGGTGCATCAAGGACGGGAGATGACTCCTCCAGTCCCCAAAAGCAAAAAAAGTGTTCTGCTTATATACCGCCCCATACCACTAAAAGTAGTCTCTGGGCGGTTTACAATTTTGATTATAGTGTGCAGGCTACACATTATCCCCCCAGTGAGCTGGGTACTCATTTTACCGACCTCGGAAGGATGGAAGGCTGAGTGAACCTTGAGCCTGCTACCAGGGATTGAACCCCAGGTCATGAGCACAGTTTTACCTGCAGTACCGGCATTTAACCACTGCACCACGAGGCCCACCAGTCTATGAGCTTCCATGCCCCTGTCACATCCCCTCTAGAGATGGGCACAAACTGCAGTTGGGCAATTCCAACCAGTTTGGCACCACGGCCATACAGGCGTTCCACTAGAACCACACACTCCCTCTCCTGCCTCCTCTATGCACTTGCCCATTCCCTGGGTAAAGTGCACTTTCCTGCCCACCTCCTCACCTTGACTGCCCACTCACCAATCACAGTGTTTACTTCTCTCCCTGTCTCCTCTGATGGATACCCACTCAAAGGCAACTCTGTGGGCTTCCCTTGAGTGGGTGGCTGCTGGACCAAACAGAAGAGGGAAATGTCCACTAGTTGAGTGGGCATCTGTCATCACCTCTAATGAGTGCCCATCTCTAATCACCTCTGTGGTTTGTTCTACACATTCACAGTTTCCTGGACACCATTGAGTATAAGCCTCTCCGAATCCAAGGCTGGTATATATAGAGAACAGGATTAGAATTATTGATGATGTTGGTTTGGGGATTCTGGGTATTGTAGTATCAATAAGTAATGTTCCCCGGCTCTGATATCTGAAGGGAGATGGATACCCAGACACATACGCTGAATTCATGACTGCAATCCAGTGAGCAGAGTGTTGCAACTGGAGTAGGCCTATTGAATGAATGGAACTCATATAGGAATTGGCTCACCTAATACCTACTCTTTCATTGAGCCTAATCCAGTTGCAATTTAATGCTGGGTTTCAGCTCCTGTGTGAACTTGTTTCCTTTGTGCTAATTCGGGTCACTTCATTTTCTGAATCTTGACCATGAGATTAAGAAGTCATGTGATCAAATGTTTCTATTAATCAGTGTATCTTTTACCAAGCATTCAGAAAGATTTCAAAGCTCTATTCATAGCTCAGCCATCAAATTTATTTAACCTATGAAGTCAAGGAACTTTTGTGTAAGCATTAGGTGACTTTTTATTTGAAATGATTTGCCATATATTTACTATTAATGGACTAGATTAAAGAAGAATTCTTAAATATGACAGGAAAAGTCATCATTATTATATTTTGCCTGGGTTATTATTATTGTAGAGATCTGGCAAAATGGGAAAAAACTGTGTACTCTATAAATATCATTTTTTAAAATATGGAAAGCAAAATAATATGGAAAGTCATCATTTTTTCACACCCAGGAATGCAGCTGCACTGGGCTATAACTAAAAGATTAAGCCTTGCAGGAAGAGGCTTTCAATTTTTTTTTAAAAAATGTTTTGAGTGTATCTGATATTCTCAAAGGAAATGGACAAAGTGGCTTATATTTTTTCTCTAATTGCAGTAAAATCAGACAGGTGGATGCAGAGAAGGACACAAGGGAGAAAATATAATATGACTGGTTATTACCACTGCGTAAGATAATGAGCAGCACAGCAAATCAACATTCTATAAGACAATTCTACTACAAATGTTGGAAGTCCAAACAAGATATTGTAACTTTGAAACTTCAGATCAACATCAGATTTGACACTGGTGTAGCAGACAGTCTGCTCTTGCTCTGTGCCAAATTTAGTGCTCTTTGAACAAAGGGTTCTGTCTTGAAGGAGAAACAAATGACCCTAAACAATCCTGGATTTTAAAAGGATCAAATAAATTGAGAGAAAAATATTTTTCTTGAAAGAGATAAGTTTTTTTATTTATTATTTGGAAAGAAAATGGGCTGCAGGGAATTAAATACTGATTTCCCAAAAAGGCCTTTCAAAAACTATGACTTTTCATGGCACAAACTCATGGGTAAGATTGTTGTGAAGTAGATACATTGTTGCAGCTTTGTGGGCTGGGAAGGGAGATGTTTGGAGGGAGAATGAACCATCACAGAAACAGTCAAGAGACAGATTTTCTTTTGAATTGTCAACAAACACACACACAAACAAACAAATCTCAATAACGCAAACTTGTTTTAGAAAAAGTAATGGACACCATCCTCCAGAAAGGGGCATTTTGCCATATATCTCCTCAGAATTAGTATTCAATTTTGTAAAGCATATTCGAAGTATTTCTGCATTGCAAAAGGTAATCTGTGTCTGGTTATAAAATGATCAAAAGGATATTTTAAGAATAGAGAGCAAACATTCAGTATGTGAAAACACAGAGGGTTTGTTTTGTGTTTTGTTTTACTTTGTGGGTGGGACTGGTCTTACTCAGCAGAGCTTTTGAACCAATCTTGACACAATGCAGTTGTCTTGTAATTAAGATAAAAACTCTAAAGACGCTATATGCCATCAAATCACTTCTGATATGTTGTGACTATATAAATTATTGACTTCCAAAATGTCCTATGATTGACAGATTTGCTCAGATTTTCAAACCGACAACATGTTGTGTTAGTCTGTGAAGATTCTCAGTCATCCTGGTGAGCTTATCTGGAAGTTGAGTCATGGCAACTGGACTCCTTTTCTTGAGAGATTGAAACGTTTCGCTGCTTGGATGGGTAGCGAAACATTTCAGTCTCTCAAGAAAAGAAGTCCAGTTGCCATGGCTCAACTTCCAGATCTCATGTGAGGTTGTTCTATTTTCTAGTAACCTCTGCTCAGGTCAGACGAACTAACAGCTGTGGCTTCCTTTATTGATAGTATCTGTTTCATTTTAGGTCTTAGTGGCCTCCCTCTTTCCCAGCAATATTATATTTTCTGATCATTATTGCATTGCCATTATATGCATATGCTAGGACAGGCTCGGTTTACATTTTCACCCCAGGCTTTACTAAATTGAGCACCCACTTTTATGCTCCCCCCCCCCTGTCTGTAGCATATCTAAGGCTCTCCTCCAGTACCACATTGATGCAAAGTTGATTTCGTCTCCCCTTCTTTCTTCACCCCCTTTTACATAAGATAGATTATTTTGACATGGATTTCCAGTGACAATCTTTGATAACTCCCAGTGCTTTCCCTTTTCTTATATTTCAAAATATGACATGATCTCTTTTGGAAAACAAATAGGCAACATGTTTGTAGAGCTGTTGGTCCAGTGTCCCTTTTTTTCCTTGGGATGCCTAGGCCTATTCCAAGGAAAGGAAATGGAAAATGGAACCTAATTTTCTAGTCTGCATTTTGTGGGGAGGGTATGGGCAATTTATTTACCTGAGAGATTAGAGGGTGTCTATGTTTCTCCATGATATGAAGTACACTTACATATTTGCTTCATTGTTTCATAAAGCCCCAAACAGAAAGATTACAGCCACATCCCAGTTGTTCTTGCCTCTGTCTACTCCCAGCAACCACCCTACAGATTGTGTCCTTGTCTTCTAAGAGTATTCATTCATTCATTCATTCATTCATTCATTCATTCATTCATTCATTCATTCATTCAACTTATATGCCACCCACTTTAGCACTGGTAATTCTACATGAGGGAAGATACTATTAGGATTTGTGTGTAGTATATGTATACATAAAATTTAAAAAGCCAAGAAATTCAATTTTTAAAAAATGTTCCAGGTTATGAGTGTGGGATTTTCTGCTTTGGAGTCCATGATTCAGAATGCTAGGAAATGACCTTATATCATGCCTGCATTGATGGCAAGAAGAAGGATTTCAAGTTTAGCATAGCAAACAGTATCTGAATGTTCAAAACACCAATGTCAAGATGGTTTACAGGATACTCCTTTGCACAAATTGGCACAATGCACTATGTGATGAATCACTAAACATTTTTATAAGAATTTTTTTTCAAATGTATTGGAAAATCCACAGTGGCAGTACTACTCAAATTCAACATAGGCAAGCAAGACAAAGTAAAACAAATATCTGGATACTGAACTTTTAGACAACTTTAAGTGAAATACAGGGCTATGTTCCCCCACAATTGCACTGAGAAAGTCTGCCATTGAATCAATAGAGACCACCCAGTCTAGAGTTCATAAAATGGGAGCAAGATGCTTTGACCAGAGATCATGATGGAGTGGCCAATACAAAGGTTTCCAGCGCACCCTGCTCACATGGGCAGCCTCGTGCATTATGAGATATTCCCCTGAATCTGCCCCATAACACGGCAGAAGGCATAACATTACATCTGGCAAGGGAAAAAGCTCTCCAGTTTTGAGGACAACTGCATATAGAGAGATAGGTAGCTGTCTGACCAATTTTGGATGGTATGTGGAAGAACCAGGGAGAGCAGGTCTGGTTTACAGCACCCTACAGTTCCTGAAAGTCAACTCTAAATCTTAGATGCTAAGAAATATTATTATTTTGGCTTTTCTTGGTTTTCCCGTTCAGCCACTGATTTTAGAGCCATGCACTTACACAGATGCCTATTTTGATTTTCAAAACCCTCCACGGCTTGGGACCGGAGTACCTGTTGGAGCTTATCTCCCAGATGTCAACTGGGGTCAGGCCCAGTAGAATGGCACAGGCACGGTCACTTAGGGTGGCCACACCCAGGGAGGCGCGGAAATCGCTTATGCGTAACCGCGCCTTTTCTGTGGTGGGCCCCACCCTGTGGAATCATCTCCCTAGTGAGCTGCCCCTAGCACAGTCCCTGCCCACCTTTAAAAAGGCCCTGAAAACCCACCTTTTCAAAGAGGCATATGACACCTTATTACTTAATTTTTTTCTTTTTTTCTTCTCCTTGCCACCCGCGCCGCCTTTTGTGGAGGCTCCCTCCACTTTATCTTATTAGTTTTTCTTGTTCTTTTTTGTTCTCTTTTGCTGTTTCATACTGCTGTTTTATTCTAATTGTAAATCGCCCAGAGTTCTGTCTGGAAGATGGGCAGTCTATAAATACTACAAATACATAAATAAATAAATAAAATTTTCACTGTTGATTTTATTTAGAGCAACAACAGACTGACACAGATTTACATCCATTTATTCATTCACAGCTGTGCAGAATGACATAATTTCAAAATAAAACATGGCCTAGCTCGTATTATTATCCCTCAACATAACGGGGTTTTGGATGCCCTGATATGATTGCTACAAAACCACAGTCAGCTTTGTTATAAGGATTTCTTTCTTTCTTGCTTTCTTATTCATATCCCTGTTCCTAATACACATTCCAAAGAAAAATACTGAGCAGCAGCAAGCTGTAATAAAGAGACCAAAAATGGCAACACCATGATACAGAAGGAAGCCTACGTGAAAACTCCGGCTCTATCTTCCTGGTTACAGAAAACAAACAGAGCTGTCCAAAGAGCTTGCCAATGAAGGCTGCCAAGTAAAATATTGCTTTATGAAGTCAGGAAAAAACTAATTTTGAAGGTTATGGTAGGTTATTTGTGGCTGTATCTTGTCTGCATAAAACATGATGTCACCGTGAAAAATCTTCATTATTTTTGTCTGATTTCTGTAAATCTTTTATGGAGCTAGTATCTTAAAAACTGCTTAAATCCACAACATTATCTATGGCACAATATTTCACCAACAGCATCTTTATCCAACATAAGGAACAGAGTTGTCTGATGATAGGTTGCCTAAGATGTGTCTATCTGAACAAATGACTAATCCTGTAACAAAATCTTGGTTTAAGAATTTTTCCCAAATGCTTACTAACCATGGGTTAAGTGTTGAGGCTATTAGTTTAAGTAAATCTAACTGTAAAGTCGCATTCAAACAAAGAGTGTTTGATATTAGAGCCCAATTAGATCTGGCTGCCTTGGCCTCGGTGCAATCCCTAAAGTGGTTATCAATACCTAAGACAATTTTCCAGGCAGAAAAATATCTAGTTGGTTCAAGATATATATTAAATGTGAATATATCCCTTGTAGCTCTTGAGCAAGAACTATGTAATATTACTATTTTAATTTTGTTGTTGTTCAGTCGTTCAGTCGTGTCTGACTCTTCATGACCCCATGGACCAGAGCTCGCCAGGCCTTCCTATCTTCCACTGCCTCCCGGAGTTTGGTCAAATCCATATTGGTTGCATCGATGACACTGTCCAACCATCTCATTCTCTGCCGTCCTCTTTTCCTTTTGCCTTCAATCTTTCCCAACATCAGGGACTTTTCCAAGGACTCCTCTCTCCTCATCAGGTGGCCAAAGTACTGGAGCCTCAGCTTCAAAATCTGTCCTTCCAGTGAACATTTGGGGTTGATTTCTTTCCGGATGGATAGGTTTGATCTCCTTGCAGTCCAGGGGACTCTCAAGACTCTCCTCCAGCACCACAGCTCAAAAGCATCGATTCTGCGGCGATCAGTCTTCTTTATAGTCCAGCTCTCACTTCCGTACATCACTGCTGGAAAAAACATAGCTTTGACTATCCTGACCTTAGTTGGCAAAGTGATGCCTCTGCTCTTTAGGATGCTGCCTAGGTTTGCCATGGCTTTCTTCCCAAGAAGCAGGCATCTTTTAATTTGTTGCTGATTTTAATGTATTTTATGCTTATAAGCACTTGGATGTGTGTGTTTTTATCTTGTGGCTTTGAAATGGTCCAATCAACTTATTCAATAAAGATTTATTGATTGAATATATGATTGTCTTGAAGCTGGTGAAAATTTAGCTCCATGGCTATGGAGCCAGAGGCTGGGTGTTCATTCAACCCCCACCATGCCTCTTTGAGAGGGCCTGGCCTCAAGAATCCATAGGATCCCCTCCAGCTCTGCAGTTTAACTTTTATTGTTACATTCATCATTGAAAGTAGGAGAGGAGCTGATGGGGAAAACATCCTTAATTTGCTAAACCATATCTTTAACCCCTTGGTTACAAAGACTTTGAAGGGCAGGACCAAGCATAACTTAAAGTGTGAGGGCTCCTAACAAGGTCAAGAATTTGGTCATGAAGGTCAACAGTGTAACAGTGAGACCCATCAGGTGGAGCCCAAGAATTACATTTATTTGGTAGCCCCTCAACTGAGGTAGACCTGTTGGATCAGTCAGACCTACGTAAGTGTTGACTTGACAAGTTCCATTCGGTCAACAGTTATTCCGCAGTTGCAGTAAACAAATGGAATTACCCCAAACTTATCATTTGCCCATTTTATGGACATTTCTAGACAAAAAAACTCCTTTATAAGGAGTTATACTTCAATACTGGCACTAGGGCAGTATCTTTCATTGTACCTGTTGCTAGCAAGGATAATTAAGGAGTAAATGAGGTTGGTGAATGGGATGCATATTTTGTTGGGGGGGGAATGAAATTCATGTTAAATCCAATGGTACACTTGGACCCCTGTATCCACGAGATCCGTAGCCAGAGTTTCAGTTATGTGCAGTCTGAACATTTTAAAAATGTGAAAAACAAATCACAAAAACACATATTTTCATGATGTATTTATCAAGACTGGCCACTAGAGAAAGCAAGAGACTGTACTATATATTCTTCTTGTTCAACAGTACAGTACCTATCATTGTTTCTGGCTCCATCTAGCAGCCAGTTCTGGTAATACATGTGAAAATACTTTTTTCCTCTAGATTTTAAATTTGACCATGCTATGTATATTGTTTGCTATTATCTGTGGTTTTCAGCATCCATATATGGTGTGTGTGTGTGTGTCTTACTGTACTTGATTTCATCGTATGTACCAATATTGCCTAGTCACCCACCTACTCACAATCTAGTATAACATCTGAGGAGGAAGAATTTGTGTTGTTGTTTTTTTAAATGCCAAATACAGTACAATTCTATATCTTCAAAAGCAAATAAAAATACCTAAAAATCTGCCTCAAATGTTTATCCTTACCCTTAACATGTTGATGATTTTCAACGTGTTATCAAAGTAAGGTCTGCATCTCAATTCCTTCTTCATTGGAGGTCCACCATTGCTGCAAGCAGGACCTGGAAAGTTACTTGTTTGATTACAACTTCTCAAATCTCCCAGCCAGAATCAGCACTTGATAAGAATGCTGGAGCATCCTGGGAATTGTAGTCCAAAACACCTTAATTTCTTAGCTCTGTCAGCTCCCGGTCTCCTTAGACTGGTACAAAAAGTCACATAAAGCAGACACACATATAAGGAGAGCACATGTGGCAGAATAGTATTCCTTTTGGCCTAGCTGTGTATTTACTTCCAGTTGGGCCAACTGTGACTCAACTGGGCTGCTTGTATTGGCAGCCGACAGACCTCACACAAATACATCCAAATGAGAATTTGTCCACTTGGCAACTGTGTCAGCGTGGTGGCTCTTTGTCATCATGTAATCAACCAATACTCCATTATCCCTTTCTTTCAGTTGTGTTTCCAGTGACTGAGCCCAAGCCAGTAACAAAAATACTTATTGTTTGTCCTTCGATGCATGATCTTACACTTGGTACTATTGAATTTCATTCCATTTATATTGCTCCAATTCATGAGGTCATGCAAATTCATCCTGCATAATTTCCTGCTTCTTCTTTTCATTAACAATACCTCTCAGCATGGTGTTATCTACAAATGTCATCAGCGCACATTCTATTTTCTTCATCTAGCTTACTAAGTATGTGGGTACAACACCTACACCTAACTGTGTGTGAGAGAGAGAGAAAGAGAGAGAAAACAAACTTCGTTCTTAGTTTAAGCAAGTTAAGTAAGTTATTCTCCAAACCAAGTGTTTTTTTTTCTTTTGAAATGTGATGGTTCTCAAAGATGATCTTGAGTCAGCATTAATATCTATACAGATTCTGCAGCAGACAAAACAGAAGCATTTACATTTTCCACCCACTCTTGTAGATATTCAAGCAGTGCAAATTGGCAACAAAAATTTCAAAGAAACCATTTCAAAAGTATCAGCAACTTAGCATCTCAGTAAACATCCCAGGTATAGTGATCAGGAACCAACTATAAGTTACATTAAACACACTTGATGTGTGTGATCACCCAAAAGAAAAACAAGTGGCTCAGAGCCCGATTCTACTCAGGACTAGAGATGGGCACGACTCAAAAAATGGTGTTTCGTTTGTCGTTTGGTCGTTTAGGGATCTGTTTTTCGTTTTCGTTTTTGTGACGTTTTTGCAAAAAATTTCATTTTCGTTTTGTTAGGTAACAAAACGAAAAAAGGAAAATGAAAACAAAAAATTGCTGTTTCGTTAGCATTCTTTTAAGTTCAATGCATCTGCTGCAACAAAAATGAAAAACACGGCAAATTTGGTCATTTCATTTTCATTTTGTTTTGTTTTTTAAAAAATTTGTTTCATTTTCGTTGTGTAATGAAACGAGAAAACGAAAATGAAATGAAAAATCACTCGTTTCGTGCCCATCTCTACTCAGGACTCATGGGAAAGATGGGTTTACCCCTTTCCTTACTTAGATGCATGTTTGGATAGAAACAGACTTCTCCCCCCACTGGCTGCTTGTTGGTTACAAACCTGTTTTCTATGACATACAATGCTTTCAGAAAGCAGCAGCATCCTAAGATGATTTTATTGGAGAAGCAACATGGAGGGAGGGAAATATTTCATGCACTTCATGCCTGCAGGTTTAACTCCCAAAGGAGATCTCACAGTTAGATTTACAGAGACAATAAGACACAGGAGATATTTATTTATTTATTTATTTATTTATTTATTTATTTATTTATTATTGCATTTTATATTCCCGGAGGAACTCTGGGCGGCTTACAAGTATTTAATAATCAAGTACAATGTAACAAACAACAACTAAACAAGGTAAAGCAATTAAAACAATTTTAAAACACATAAGCACCCTAGCATCGCCAACTAAGAGGAGGCGAATTACTTAGAAACAAATATTGATGGCGGCAAGAAGGGGAAAAATTAATTAATTAAAACTCACCCAAGACCTCGTGATAGAGAAGCGTTTTTAAGGCTTTGCGAAAGGCCAGCAGGGACTCTGCAGAGCGCACATCGCTCGGAAGGGTGTTCCAAAGTAAGGGGGCCGCCACCAAGAAGGCCTGGTTACGTGTAAGCTTCTTCCGGGCCTCTCGAGGGGTGGTGACCCAGAGCGAGTGCACTCACGACTGCCGGACAGGTCGGGCCGAGGTCGATCACTGGATGATACGCTCTGACAGGTAGTCCGGGCCCAAGCCATGGAGGGTTTTATAAACTAAAACCAGGACGTTGAATCTAATCCGGGATGCAACGGGCAACCAATGCAGGCGAGCCAGGACTGGGATGATGTGGTCAAGCGCCAGAGGAGAGTCAAGGGCAACCCCTCTGTGGTGTGTGTCTGTGTGTGTGTGTGTGTGTGTGTGTGTGTGTGTGTGTGTGTGTGTGTGTGTGTGTGTGTGTGTCATTTATTTTTGTCAGATGCTTCCCAAGTGTCATGTAGAAGTGGCATGGAATTGCAAGGAATTCATAAGAATTAAATAGAAGATTTTTGTCTTATTTGTTTACATAAAGAAGTGAGGAAATGCACCTCTTTACTTTCCATAGTATTCATCCAAATGTCAGAACCACTTGCCTGCTTTCGGTTCACCCCCAACTTTGAGATAACATTGCACTGCCCATGCCAAATGCTTGGTCCTGGACATAACAAGAATATCGAGTAAGCACCCAGTGTAAGGGGTTCTTTAGCAATGTAATTAAATCTATAGGTTAGCAACTTTATTTCTCTCTGTACCCAAGAATGTTCATGTTTTAGGCCAGAACCGGCCAGTTTATGCTTGAGAGAATTGGGAGGAAATTTCCAATTGTTAATGAAGTGCTGCTTACATTCCTGCACATACACCTGGCCATCAGGTGTGTTCCAAGGAATGCAACCAACATCCCTTTAATAAGCACCCTTTTGCCACCAAGATTTACAGAATTTCTCATACAGAAAGGCAAACTATCAAGAGAAGTCGGGCAACAATTATTAGATTAGCACTAGAAGAAACATTATGATTAATGTGTAACACGTCTTTGAGTCATTATATCATCTTAGAACTGTAGAATCTGAAGGGATATGGATCACCGAATCCAAATATGGTCAAAGAGGCACAGCGGGAATCAAACCCCCAACAACTGGCTCTGCAATCCTGGTAGGATTGTGCAATACTCCTGAAATCCTGAAGAATCACTGCCACTAGCATAAGAACATAAGAACATAAGAACATAAGAAGAGCCATGCTGGATCAGGCCAAAGGCCCATCTAGTCCAGCTTCCTGTATCTCACAGCGGCCCCACCAGATGCGTTTGGGAGCGCATGAGACTAGATATCTGTCTCCTGATACCACTCCCCTGCCTCTGGCCCTTGAAGTACCCTGGTTTAAAGCCTAGAGATTACACATCTCCATCATGGTTTGTAACCCGTGATGGACTTTTCCTCTAGGAATCTGTCCAATCCCCTTTTGAAGGCATCCAGGCCAGATGCCATCACCACATCCTGTGGCAGGGAGTTCCATAGACTTACAAAGCGCTGGGTGAAAAAATATTTTCTTTTGTCAGTTCTTACTCTCCCAGCACTCAATTTGAGTGTATGTCCCCTAGTTCTGGTATTTTGAGAGAGGGAGAAGAGCTTCCCTCTATCCACTTTACTCATACCCTGCATTATTTTGTATGTCTCAATCATATCCCCCTCAAGCGCCTTTTTCCAGACTAAAGAGGCCCAATTGTTTTAGCCTTTCTTCATAAGGGGGTGCCCCAGCCCAGTAATCATTTTAGTCGCTCTCTTCTGCACCTTTTCCAGTTCCACTATGTCTTTCTTGAGATGCGGTGACCAGAATTGTACACAATACTGCAGGTGGGGCCTTACTATTGTTTTGTATAACGGCATTATAATGTTGGCTGTTTTATTTTCAATCCCCTTTTTGATAATCCCTAGCATGGAATTGGCCTTCTTCACTGCTGCCACACATTGGGGAGACACCTTCATGGAGCTGTCCACCAACACACCAAGATCTCTTTCCTGATCCGTCACGGAAAACTCAGAGCCCATGAGTTGATAGATGAAGTTTGGATTTTTTTGCCCCAATATGCATTACTTTACATTTGGTTACATTAAAACGCATTTGCCATTTCTCAGCCCACTCCCCAGTTTGGAGAGATCCTTCTGGAGCTCTTCACAATCTTCTGGTTTTTACCACATGGAAAAGTTTTGTGTCATCTGCAAACTTGTGTTTATCCCTGTCTCCAGGTCATTTATGAACAGATTGAAAAGCACCGGTCCCAGGACCGAGCCCTCATTTACTTTTGTCAGACACCTGCTTTTGTTTCCGGGATCTCAACCAGTTCTCAATCCATAAGAGGACCTGCCCTCTTATCCCCTGACTATGCAATTTTCTCAGCAGCCTTTGGTGAGGGACTGTGTCAAAAACCTTTTGAAAATCCAGATAGACTATATCCACCGGTTCACCCAAATCCACGTGCCTGTTGACCTTTTCAAAAAATTCTAAAAGGTTTGTAAGGCAAGATTTACCATTACAGAAGCCATGCTGATTTTCTCTCAGCAAGGTTTGTTCTTTTATGTGTTTTAAGATTTTCTCTTGGATGAACCAGCTTCCTGGGACAGATGTAAGGCTAACTTGCCTGTAGTTTCCTGGGTCCCCCTCCTTCCTTTTTTAAAAATTGGTGTGACATCCGCTATCCTCCAGTCCTCCGGCACTGTGGCCAAGAGACAAGTTGCATATTACCGTTAGAGATCTGCCAGTTCCCTAATAACCCTTGGGTGGATGCCATCTGGGCCCGGTGACTTGTTAATCCTCAATTTATCAATTAGTCCTAAAACCTCCTCTCTTTTAACCTGTATTTGATTTAATTCTTTAGTCAAGAGGGGCGGCTCAGGCAGCGGAATCCACTCAAGGTCCTCTGTCGTGAAGACAGACGCAAAGAACTTGTTCAATTTCTCTGCAATGTCCAAGTCCTCCTTAACCTCCCCTTTTCCTCCCTCACCATCCAGAGGCCCAATTGGTTCTCTGGCAGGTTTTCTACTTCTAACATATTTAAAGAAGCTTTTATTATTACCCTTTATATTGCTAGCCATAAAGTCTTTCTTTGCCTCCTTATCATCTTTTTACATTTCTTTTGCCAGAGTTTGTGTTCCTTTTTATTTTCCTCATTTGGGGAGGATTTCCATTTACAGAAGGACCTCTCCTTGTGCTTTAGAGCCTCTCTAACTCCACTCGTTAACCATGCCGGTGTCCTCTTGGACTTAAATGAGCTTTCTTTCTTTGTGGTATGCACTTGTGCTGGGCCTCTATTATTGTTGTTTTAAACAGGCTCCATGCACTCTGAAGAGATTGGATTCTTCTAACCCTCCCCTTCAGTTTCTCTCTAACTAGTTTCCTCATCTGAGGGAAGTTTGCCCTTCGAAAATCAAGGGTTTTTATGTCTGATTTGGTTGACACTCTTCTTCCGACATGCATGGCAAAGGTAATTGCAGCATGGTCACTGTTCCCCAGAGGCTCAGTGACATTCACATCCCTGACGAGGTCCTGAGTATCACACAATATTAGATCTAGAGTTGCCTGTTCTCGGGTGGGCTCCATGACAAGTTGCTCTAAGGCACAGTCATTCAGCAAGTCGAGAAACCCAGTTTCTCTTTCTTGCCCGGAGCTCGTTGGCCCAGTCAATGTTAATTAAAGTCCCCCATGATTACTATCCTATCCCTCTTAGCCACCTCCATGATTTCTCTCCTCATTTCAAGGTCCCCCTCAAGTTTTTGATCTGGTGGACGATAGAATACTCCAACTATCACATCACTCTTTGGACCTGGTAGTTTAACCCACAGTGATTCTATGGCGGAGTCAGACCTCTGTCAATCTCCATTCTGCTGGATTTTATGCCTTCTTTGACATAGTGGCCACTCCTCCTCCAACCCCCCCCTCTCTATCCCTTCTATAGAGTTTATAGCCTGGGATTGCTGTGTCCCACTGGTTCTCCACATTCCACCAGGTTTCTGTTATGGCTATTATATCAATGTTATCCCTAGCTGCCAGATGTTCAAGTTCTCCCATCTTTGCTCGGAGGCTTCGAGCATTGGCGTCTTTTGTACAGTGGGTCCCGCAACAGCTGCTGCCTTGTTCTTCTCCCCCACAGCTTTTATTTTCAGTAGAACTGTCACATTCCGATTCTGCCAGTGTTAATACTTGCTATGTCATCTCTATGTGATTCTCTACCTTCTCCACCGAGGATGAGGTGTTCCGAACCGGATGCCACACAGCTCCTGTCGGCTTTCCCCCAGTTATCAGTTTAAAAGCTGCTCTGCTGCCTTTTTGAGGTTGAGTGCCAGCAATCTGGTCCCATCATGATTCAAGTGCAACCCATCCCTCCTGAAGAGGTTTGGCTTGTCCCAAAATGTTCTCCAGTTCCTGACAAATCTAAAGCCCTCCTCTCGACACCATCGTCTCATCCACGCATTGAGGCTTCTGAGTTCTGCCTGGCTGGCGGGACCTGCATGAGCAGGTAGCACTTCTGAAAATGCTACCTTGGAAGCCCGGACTTCAATCTTCTACCTAGCAACCTGAATTTGGCTTCCAAGACTGACCGCTTGGCCTTCCCGACATCATTGGTACCGACGTGTACCATGACCACTGGCTCCTTCCCAGTTCTCTCTAACAAGCTATCTATATTTCTGGTGATGTCTGCAACGATAGCTCTAACAAGCTATCTATATTTCTGGTGATGTCTGCAACTAACCTGGATCAGCCAAAAAGCCTGCTTCAATACAAGGCATCTTCCAGCCATCGTACCATTCTTTTTTCACTTCTGTTAGGAGGCTTGCATCTCCCTGCAGCTTGGCTCTCAGAAGGGCTATGAAAGTGGAACTCCATAAACACAATTGCTTCTATATTTCGGCAATGTTGCCCTTTTGCCTCGAACGGCCAAAAGAAAAGCCAATAAACCCATCGCATGATGTGAAGAAGACAGGTTACAGAGCTTATTTTCTGAAGTGTGTGCCGCTTGGGAAAAGGCTCCTAACACGTTCTCTGAGAAGCCCTCTGTGTCCAGGGGTGAGAGACGCAACACAGAGAGAGTCAATCTTCCACTAGAGGACGGTTGGTTTGCCAAAATTCTATTAGAGCAGAGAGACATCCGAGGACTTGCAGGTGTAGGTTTTGGCACAAGTGCACATGCATTGTGTTTTCGCTAAGTTTGTATTAGTCTGAAAAGCATAGGCTGGGCAGCTGGGGAGCATTCTGAGCGATGCATTAGCCGATAATATAATTTGGACAGGCAAACCCATGACTGTTGCACTTCTGTTTCAACATATTTTCTTTTTTTTTATTGATAGAAGCGTATTCATGCCAGCTTTCAATTGGCTAAGATTTACCAGCAGAAGATCCAAAAAGAAGGTAGAGTGCAATTACATAGCAGGGGAAAATAAGTCTGATTCAAAGTTTTTAAAATCAGGTCCCTGCTGGTTTCACCACATGAAATCCCTGCAGCTGCCAAGATGGCTCATTAGCAGGGATGTCCAAACTTTGGCCTTCCAGATGTTTTGGACCACAACTCCCACAGTCCTTTGTCATTGGCAATACAGGCTTGGAATTCTGGGAGTTGTGGTCCAAAACACCTGGAAGGCCAAAGCTTGAACAACCCTGCTCTCTAGGGACAGAGGCTGAAAGCTTTAATAAGGAAAAGAGATATCTTTGCTGATCAGCAGTTTCCACTGGGGCCATCATTTTCTCTCCTCCCCTTTTTAGTTTTTCTGAAGTGACATAGCATTTTATCTGGGACAGCTCTACTTTTGGAAAGCATAACACGGAAAAAATAAAACCACTGAAAAAATGGAGGGGAGATGGCAGGTGCTTGGGTGAAGGCAGCTGACATAATAGAATGTCCACCGACACCTCTGTGACCACCCCTTTGAACTGGATCCAGCAATCACACATGTTGAAAACTGGAGAAAAGCTATGCCAGCTGAATCAGAACAACACAAACTAACTCTTGCTCCATTTAAAAGAGAGAGAGAAATTTCTCAGTGGAAAAACACAATTTCCCTACATTTTCCCTTATTTTGTGTGGTCCATTTAAAAAAATTTTTTTATTTAATCTATTCCACATCTGACATAAACTATAGAGTAAATATCACATGGTAGCCATAAAAGTAGCACAAAGTTCATTTGGAGCTTTGTTTGCAACCTTGCATGCTGCCTGTAATTTGTATGACTGGGAGGTACTTTTCTGGGCTGGTGTGTTTCCTATTTATTCAACACGAACTATTAATTCATTCCAGCCTTTGATTTCAAAGAAAACCCCTCTGTTGTATGCCTTTCTCTTTTCTTTAGTCTTTTATTGGTAGTTTCATTTGATGTTGATCTGTTCAGTTGGTTGCTAAGTATTTACAGTGGACCCTCGTGTAACAAACGGTTTGTATAACATAAAATCTGTAGAACATAAAAAATTCAGAGATAGGGGAAATTTGCTTAACAGAATTTTCTATGGGGTGAATCTGTACAACATAAAAATGGTCACAATTAGGGATTACTCTGTTTTTCAATGCATTCCTATGGGAAATTTGTATAAAGGAAAATTTGCTTAACATAATTTCATTTTGAACGAATTAATTCCTTTATACAAGGTACCACTGTATTATTTATTTATTTATTTATTTATTTATTTATTTATTTATTTATTTATTTATTTATTTATTAATTATAGAGTATTTTTACCCCGCCTTTCTCCTTGGAAAAGGACCCAAGGTGGCTTTCAGTAATGAGGGATAATATAAAGTCCAATAAGTATTGTATAAGCACAATAAAGAAAGGAGCATACACAAATCTATAATTTCAATATATTATAGAATTATACTAAAGACTTTAAAAATTCTTTTTTCCTAGAAGTGGCTCAGAGTGAGTTATTTTGACTGTAAGTGCAGAAATGATGGAACCTGGGGAGCTTGTAGCTATTCTCCCCTATAAGTCTCTGCACTTCGACTGTATAGTAAAAATTATTTTTTCATATATGCAAAAATTCTGCAACAAGTTCAATTAAGGTAGTTCTTAATAATTTCCAATAGATCTAGGATGGGAAAAGATTGGATATAGTGTAACTGCAGCTGTCTTAACCTCTAATTAGGACTATGCTCTTACAACCTACTGTAAATGAGGCATGATAAAGCATTATGGTTCAAAGGTGTTAAAAGTCAAGCCAAATAATAATCCCTTTCTTCTCCACCTAAACATCATTAGTGATGAGATAACCTCACCTCCTTTGGTAGGGAATTCCATGAATGGAATGCTCTCTATTCCTGTTTTCTCTTTCCATCTATCTAATATCTACTGTTGATGGAATATTCAATAGAGTCACATGCTTATTCATATGACTGCAATTGCTGATCCACAAGTACTCTCTTCCTATGCTAAAGAAGTGCAACAATTCCTAACTTAGATAATCATTTAGCTTTCTGAGTTTTTCTTTGATTCGATTTCAGGGTGATTTACACTTACATAAAATACAACAAAAATAAAATGCTAAATAACCCTGCAGTAGAACAGCAGGATATAGAACTCAGATATGTTACATAAAACTTGCATACCAATGGAAAACAGTGGCAGTGCTCTCTCCTGCACAGACAATGGTAGCACTAATAAAGAGAAGTTCGTTTAAGATAAGACAAGAAAATATGGCAGCACCGAGGTAGCAAAATCATCAGGTATGCCTAGCTCCTGCTTGAGTTTGTATATGTGGGTCTGCAACTCAGATTCATTGCCTCACAGCACTGAAAGGTTTGTCCTGTTGAGACAGACACTTTTCATGGGTGTACAATTTCCTTAGGCCCTTTGCTTCTGCTATTCAAGTACTGTATTTCGGAGAAGCTGTGTAGGCATTGTCTGTATAGTTACAGAAGTCAGGAAAAGAGACAGCATTTAATAGAAAGCTCAGAATGGAATAGTGCTTTTCCTCACTCTTAGGTGACTGTGTTTTGCTTGAGTGTTTCCACATGTGAGTTAACAAATGGCTTTTATATTCACTCCGTACTAGGCAGCACCCATAAATCCAAAGTGTACAAGATGCCTTCATTTCATTTTAACCTATCATTTGAAATGGCATTTGTCTAGTTGTGCTTCAGTTTAAAATAAATAGCTGTAGAGTCAGATTAAGACTCAACTTTCAGGTCCCCACCCCACCCCGTGGCCGGCATGGCTGCAAGGAAACACTGTTTTACCTTCCTGCTTTTTAACAGCAGTACCTATTTATCTACTTGCATTTACATGCTTTCGAACTGCTAGGTTGGCAGGAGCTGGGGTTAACAGGGGGAGCTCGCTCCACTGTGTGGCACCCAGGATTTGAACTGCCGTGCTGCTGACTTTGTAGCCGACAGTTTTTGGAGCACTAGTCCGCTGAGCCACCACGCCCCGTCTCAAAGTATGTACCCCCTCTCTTTTTAAAAACATGCAGCTCTAGTTTCCTTGTGATGGACACGAAGTGTCATATAGTGAACAGAGTGATCAGCTCGAAGTCAGGACTCAGAGGCCTAGATCTGAATCTCCACTCAGCCATGGATGCTCATTTGGGGGCGTGGAACCATGTGAAATCAGCCCTTAAGAACATAAGAAGAGCCATGCTGGATCAGGCCAAAGGCCCATCTAGTCCAGCTTCCTGTATCTCACAGTGGCCCCACCAGATGCTTTTGGGAGCGCTTGACCATATCTTGACGTTAGGGCAGAAACAGGCTCTAAGAATTCTTACTCAGAGGCTAAATGACATAGAGAGGCAGGAACTTTTCTCCCTGGCACATAGAACCTGCTCCCCTTTGTCACAAGGTGTGTTTCCAACGTATAAGACCCCCGCAGGATATTTAACCTCACTTAGTTCACCACAGGCTTGTAGAGCTTTCATGTTGGCCAGGATGAATGTATTGCCATCAGCACTCCTTCAGGGTAGGTTTACGGGGATTCCGCGCCAAGAAAGATTTTGCCCATGTGGAAACCAGTCCCCAGAATTTATCCAACACGTGCTTTTATTTTGCCCTTTTTATGTTCATATTAGAAACAACTTAATTGCCCCATTGCTGAAGAAGTTCCAAGGCCACCCTTCTAGATGGTTAGTCCAATACTGTTTAATAGACAAGAACTCTTATGTTACAGCCCAGGTAGCAAAGTTTTTTATGGCCGCTATACGCAAGAGAGCAGAGATTACCTCGACCATCCATCCATCTTCCTGATGTTTTTACCCATTCGCAGTTTTACTCTTTTTCACTGTTTTTTATGATTCACTGTATATTTGCTTATACGGGTCATACGGCCGCAATAAACTTGAACTTGAACTTGATATCTGTCTCATGATAGCACTCCCCTGCATCTGGCCCTTGAAGTACCCTGGTTTTAAGCCTGGAGATTACACATCTCCATCATGGTTTGTAACCTGTAATGGACTTTTCCTCCAGGAATCTGTCCATTCCCCTTTTGAAGGCATCCAGGCCAGATGCCATCACCACATCCTGTGGCAGGGAGTTCCATAGACTAACAACGTGCTGGATGAAAAAATATTTTCTTTTCTCTGTTCATACTCTCCCAGCCCTCAATTTGAGTGTATGTGCCCTAGTTCTGGTATTTTGTGAGAGGGAGAAGAGCTTCCCTCTATCCACTTTACTCATGCCCTGCATTATTTTGGACGTCATACCCCCCCTGAGGCACGTTTTTTCCAGACTAAAGAGCCCCAAATGTTTTAGCCTTTCCTCATAAGGGAGGTCCCCCAGCCCAGTAATCATTTTAGTCGCTCTCTTCTGCACCTTTTCCAGTTCCACTATGTCTTTCTTGAGATGCGGTGACCAGAATTATACATAATACTCCAGATGGGGCCTTACTATTGTTTTGTATAATGGCATTATAATGTTGGCTGTTTTATTTTCAATCCCCTTTCTGATAATCCCTAGCATGGAATTGGCCTTCTTCACTGCTGCCACACATTGGGGAGACACCTTCATGGAGCTGTCCACCAACACACCAAGATCTTTTTCCTGATCCGTCACGGATAACTCAGAGCCCATGAGTTGATAGATAAAGTTTGGATTTTTTGCCCCAATATGCATGACTTTACATTTGGCTACATTCAAACGCATTTGCCATTTCGTAGCCCATTCCCCCAGTTTGGAGAGATCCTTCTGGGGATCTTCACAATCTTCTCTGGTTTTTACCACATGGAAAAGTTTTGTGTCATCTGCAAAATTGGCCACCTCACAGCTTATTCCTGTCTCCAGGTCATTTATGAACAGATTGAAAATCACTGATCCCAGGACAGATCCCTGGGGCACACAGCTTTTCACCTCTCTCCATTGTGAAAATTTCCCATTGATACCTACTCTTTGTTTCCTGGATCTCAACCAGTTCTCAATCCATAAGAGGACCTGCCCTCTTATCCCCTGACTGTGCAATTTTCTCAGTAGCCGTTGGTGAGGGACTGTGTCAAAAGCCTTTTGAAAATCCAGATAGACTATGTCCACCGGTTCACCCAAATCTACATGCCTGTTGACCTATTCAAAAAATTCTAAAAGATTTGTCAGACAAGACTTACCCTTGCAGAAGCCATGCTGATTTTCTCTTAGCAAGGTTTGTTCTTCTATGTGTTTTAAGATTTTCTCTTGGATCAGGCTTTCCACCATCTTCCCTGGGACAGATGTAAGGCTAAATGGCCTGTAGTTTCCCAGGTCCCCCCTCCTTCCTTTTAAAAAATTGGTGTGACATCTGCTATCCTCCAGTCCCACGGCACTGTGGCTGTTTTAAGAGACAAGTTGCATATTACCGTTAAGAGATCTGCAATTTCATTTCTCAGTTCCCTAATAACCCTTGGGTGGATGCCATCTGGGCCCTGTGACTTGTTAATCTTCAATTTATCAATTAGTCCTAAAACATCCTCTCTTTTAACCTGTATTTGATTTAATTCTTTAGTCAAGAGGGGCCGTTCAGGCAGCGGAATCTGCTCAATGTCTTCTGTCGTGAAGACAGATGCAAAGAACTCATTTAATTTCAATGCAATGTCCAAGTCCTCCTTAATCTCCCCTTTTCCTCCCTCACCATCCAGAGGGCCAACTGGTTCTCTGGCAGGTTTTCTACTTCTAACATATTTAAAGAAGCTTTTATTATTACCCTTTATATTGCTAGCCATGCGTTCCTCAAAATCTTTCTTTGCCTCTCTTATCATCTTCTTACATTTCTTTTGCCAGAGTTTGTGTTCCTTTTTATTTTCCTCATTTGGGGAGGATTTCCATTTACAGAAAGACCTCTCCTTGCGCTTTAGAGCCTCTCTAACTCCACTCGTTAACCATGCCAGTGCCCTCTTGGACTTAAATGAGCTCTTCTTTCTTTGTGGCATGCATTTGTGCTGGGCCTCTGTTACCATTGTTTTAAACAGGTTCCATGCACTCTGAAGAGATTGGATTCTTCCAACTTTCCCCTTCAATTTCTTTCTAACTGTTTCCTCATCTCAGGGAAGTTTGCCCTATGAAAATCAAGGGTTTTTATGTATGATTTGCTTGACACTCTTCCTCCTTAAGTTACTCACTTACCATGTACAAAAATGGAACAGGTGATACCTAGAAAATTCACAAAAACGTTGCTAATATTTTGAGGGCAAAACCCCTTCCTCAGAGCAGTACCAATAGGTTATAACATGGCAAAAGATTGATTTGCCAGGAGTTATTTCTTAAATGTAAGGTCCTTGGCAAAAATGGAAAAAGCCAGGCAGTGTTCTTAGTTGAGCTTGGATGTTCTTAGGCTGCTTCCGAGATGAAGAGAGGGAGGTGTTTTTATTGTCCCAATCATTCCAAAAACATGTCACGGCTTGGCTCACGTACACACATTCATACCTCTCCTCAATATGGCTATCGAGGCCAATAGCCCCTGCCTTGCCAGCGGTTGGTGCAAAAGGTCCATGCATTACATTTGGGGATTGGGATAGAAAGCCCTATTAGGAATACTATAAATCAGTTCTGACTTGATCGTACATAACATTTCCATTGGGGAGGGAGTTGAGAGCCAGCAAGAGGCATTTTCTAACAGCATATTATATTCTAACCTTCTGCAAGTGGCACAAAAATATTACGCAGGTTGAAATATTATGTTCTGTACTGTATCTTCCTTTCAGTGCGATCCTTGCTTAAAAATAAGAATGGGCACCAACACGGAAAAATCCTCGTCAAACTTATGGTTCACATGCATGTATCAACAAAGACTGCAAGAGGTTGGGGGTCAAATCATATGTTAAAGCAAATACGGAGTTCCTACAAAATTATCCCTAGAGTCACACAAATCTTTCAGTGCAGCATGCCTATGCACACGGAGATATGCAATTTCACTGGCAGCAGTATAGTAAAGAGAGGGTTATGGGATCAAAACTGAGGACTTTCTACGTAGTCTCTGATTTTGTCATTATCTGCCATTTTTCTTGGGGTTCAGTGTGAACCCTGAGAGTAACTGCAGTCCTCAAAATAACCCAGAAAGAATTGGATTTGCCAAGGTACAACTAACTTTTTCCTTGTGAATGGCCAATTAAAAGACATTAACCTGACAAAAGACTTGATCCCTATTTCTTAATACAGAATCACCCAGCCTCCTTCATTTTTAAATCATCTGGGGAGGGATCAGACAAGAGGGTCTATCATGATAAACGCTTGTGCATACCAACTGTCCATTTCTCCACCACTCCACTGTCTAACCAATTACCAATCCTAATTACCTCTTAGAATAAGTAGATGTTAATTTCCCAATTAACGGTTTGTCGCTTCTAGATATGAAATCAGCTATCTCTCCCACTGGGAACTTTGAGTCGCATACAGAAAACCCCAAGATGGTGCAGGTTTCTGTGAATGACTTAGGATTTGCATCAGGACCCAGCTGCGGCAGCTGTCTCTCTCGATCGTTGTAAAAATAAAAAAGAGAAATCTGGGCATTAGTAAGTAGGTTTATTGTCGCACGAGGGCTCCACGAATGTGGCGAGTGCAGTGCTGAATTCATCATTCATGTTGAACAGCAGAGTCTCTTTGGTCTGCTTAACATTATACCAGATTCAAGAGACAGCTTAATGGATGATCCACAGCAGTGCATGGCTTTCTTTCTTTCTTTTTCCTCCTCTTTTATTGGGACCTGCTGTGTGTAGTCACAGCCCAGGTACTTGGTCTGGAGGCCCAAGGCCAAGTTTCCCCTCCTCCAGCATTTTAAGCACTACATGCTGCCTTTTGCCAACACAACTCATTACCCTTGTGTCTGTTGCTGTTGTCTACCTCTGGGTACAGTATTTTGTCTCTCACACATATTTTTAGCAAGAGGCTCAAAGAGTCTGAGGTAATTCAGCCAAAGTCAAGAGAGATTTTTTTTTTTTTGGTCTAGGATGAATGAGAAGAAAAGCAGACGAAAAGGAATTTTGGAAGGAAAGATTTCCATGCCCTTCTTGTCTGGAATGGGATTTGATGACATCCTATTAAATTTGGTGCCGGGTCTCTATTCTGTACTTGACAGTGGAGTCAACCAGCTGCAAAAATCCAGAGCCCCAAGGGCAGGAGGAAAAATACTGATCACCAGGCAAGGGTTTTATTTTAAAAACAGGCTGTGCCACCTGTGGCATTCTGCATGTTGCAGTCCAAATCAGTACCACTTCTCATATTTGCATATGTATTAAAATGACATTTATTTGCCTGTGGCAGCTATTCTCCTGGTATCATCTTGCATTGTGCTGTACATAATGACCAAGCCCAAGGTATCTGCCAGCCATGCACCTCAAGGAAGCAACTGGAATTAGTTCAAAGCCTCACAGAAACCAGCCTGCAGTAGTTTCAGCTAAGAGTCCAGTTACATTACGAAAATATCTCAAAATATGTGGCAGTGGTTTTGAATTTGATTCAAAGTCATGTGACAATCACACATGTGAATTACTATGTAGTGCAAATTTTAATCTGCTCAGCTTTTTAAAACACATGGCTTTCCTTTTAGATTGGGAGAAGGAACGAGAGGCAGGGTATTTACCTCTGTGTGCGATTGGCCCCAATCCCTCTGCCAGTGAGAGCGGGGCACTCAAACTCCATGAAAGCCTAGACAAGATTGCCCACCTTGTAGCTCACCTGTCAACTGGGGCATGGGCATCAGAGATGTGGACAATGACCTGGAGGTCACAGGTGGAACAGTGGCTGAAATGGGATTTGAAGAGGAGAATGAGGCAGGAGAGGAGGACTGTTGGTCTGACGCTATGGACTGGAAGGCGTTTGAGGCCAAGAAGAACTACTGGTGACAGAGCCTCTGTCACTGAGATCCCAATACTGGAAGCTGGAAGAAGTTTGTTTGATTGTATTTCCAGGGGCATATCGGGGGGGGGGGGGGCAGAAGGGTACCTCTGCCCCAGGTGCAGAAATCTGAGGGAGGGCACCTGGAGCAGGAGGAGGAGGTGGAAGCCTGCACCCTCTCGCCACCACATGCCAAGCGAGCGAGAAAGCAAGCAAACAGGCAGGCATGCAAACGCGGTGGCTGCGGTGCCCTCCTCCTCCTCCAACTCTTCATTGCCACCGCAGGAGAGGTAAGGCACGTGCACTAACACGTGTGCGCACACACACCAGTGCCCACCCCGTGCCCACCCCACGCCTGCAGGATTGCCCCCCACTTGCTGGGTGGATGTGATGGGGTTGGGGAGGGCCAGAGGGGCACAAAAACAACTTTGTCCCCAGGGGCCCCAAAACCTTGCTATGCCGCTGTGTATTTCTATACTATATTTATAACATCAACACACCATAATACAATAGCTATGCAATTAATTTATATCTTAAAAATAAAATAAAACCACAAACAAGCAATAATATTATGTAACATTAAACTTCAAAACACTTTGAAACAATAACATAGTAAACATAGTAAAACACACTTGGCAGACTACATAGACAGAGTCATATTCATGTATGGGTGTTGACAGTGGGTAAGAGCTGGAGTCATGTCCTCATCTGAGGGAATGCCCGCCAAAACATCCAGGTTTTAAAAGCTTTTTAAAAAAGAACCCAGAGAGGGGGCAGATCTCCCCAGGTAAATTGTTCCAGGGGGACTTCCACAATTGGCAGCTTCTGGAGAGAGGGACTGGACCTCCCTGGCTCCTGTGGTGCTGTGCTTCATATTCGTGTCCGCAAGGTTGAGGATACAAAGCACCTGTCTCTATCAGGAACCACTGCGATAGGGTATGCATATTGGCAGACATACTTTTCACATTCAAAGCATCTTATGGATGGACTTTAGACAAAAATAAAACATGCAAAAGGGAAACTGAAAGTATTTACAATTACAGTGATACAGGAAGCAAGCTAAATATTCCTCTGCAAAAGGGATGCTGGATTTTTCCATTGCTGCCATCTATTGTCTGGAGGTGGAAAGGAATTCTTCCTCAGCTAGCCCAGCACCTGCCATTTGAAAGAGTGGGATGACATGACATGGACTGCCAGATGCTCTTTAGCCTCTGAATTAAAACACATGGTTATTAACATAGTTCTTACAGCTTATGATGCCACATCTGGTGTCCTGAGGTAGATTTAAAAAACATACGTACGACAAGTAAGGTCTTGAAAGAGAGCACCACTAAGTACAATAATACCTTGATTTAAGAGTAACTTGGTTTAAGAGCGTTTTGCAAGGCAAGCAAACAATTCTTCTAATTTTTACCTTGATCAACAAGCAATGTCTTGATATACGAGACAGGTCACATGATCACAAGTGAGCCAGTGGTTGCTCTCTCCCTCCCTCCCCCTGCTGGATTGTGGGTGATTTTTCTAGAACGTTCTGTCTCAGGCAGCCTTTAAAGCAGAGGAGGAGAGAGGAAAAGAAGTCTCCCTTGCACCAGCCAGGAATGTTTTCAAAGGGGAATGCAGGTTAGGGTTTTATTTTTCTTTATATTTAATTTTTTATTTAAATTCTTTTCAATATTTTCTTATTTTTTCAAACCACTTCTAGTCATGGGGCAGCTAGTCAAGTGTGTATAGGACTACAAGTTGCACTTTATTATTGTCACATTAAAATACAGATTAAAATCCAGTTGTTAATCCCAAACTGAGGAGATTCCACAGCCAGGTACCTAAACCATGGTGTGAACATGGACTTTTAGCCAACTTCTTTTGTGAGTTTTGGCATTTTGTGTATACAATATATGGGCTATGGGACCCCAGATCACATAAGATGAGTTTCCATTATTTCTCATGGGGAGATTTGCTTTGCTATAAGAATGCTTTGGTTTACAAGCATGTTTCTGAAACAAATTACAGTATGCTCGTAAACCAAGGTATGACTGTAGTGTGTCCTTCTTGGAAATAATGGAGTGAGCCCACGGGAATAATAATAATACTGCTGCTACATGGTTAATCAAGTTGTGTTTGATCAGTCAATATTAAAGGCTCAATCACAATTACAGATGGGCACGAAATAAAAAAAAATCCATTTAGTTTAGTTTTGTGCCCACCCCTGTTTCATTTTATTTCATTTCTTATTATTTTTTTAAAAAAATTCATACAAAATGAAATGACATGAAATGAAACAACTCCCCTGGGTCCTAGAGGCACCAGATTTGGTGCCTGGAAGCCATTTTTAAAGGGGCCCAGCTGAGCTGTCATTGTCTGTACCCCTTTAAAAATGGCCTAGTCACCACCATGGGATCCCCTTCAGTAGCGACTGGGCCATTTTTAAAGGGGTATAGCTGATGACAGCTCAGCTGGACCCCTTTAAAAATGGCTGGGTCGCCAGCACGGGTTCCCGCGGTAGTGACCCAGCCATGTTCAGAGGGGTCCAGCCAAGCTGTCATCAGCTGCACCCCTTTTAAAATGACCCAGTCACCATCAGGGAATCCCCACGTTGGCGACAGGGCCATTTTAAAAGGGGTACAGCTACCCCTTTAAAAATGGTCGGGTTGCCATTGCAGGGCTCCCGCGGTGGTGACTCAGCCATGTTCAGAGGGGTCCAGCCAAGCTGTCATCAGCTGGACCCCTTTAAAAGTGCCTCAGTTGCTACCAGGGGATCCCCCGGTGCCGACTGGGCCATTTTTAAAGGTGTACAGCCAATGACAGATATGGTGCCTCTAGGTCCCAGGGAAGTCACCCCCACACCCGCCTCCCAGCTGAGAGGAGGCCAGAAGCCAGGGCTGAGAGGAGGAAGCGGGGAGTGACAGAGCAGCTGTGGGGACCCACCTCCTCCTCTTCCCTCTCCTGGGCTCCAGCGGTGGCAGTGACCGCGGCTCATTGTGAGCCCAGCAGGTAAGGGACCCCTTTTACAGATGGAATGAAATGGTTCATTTCAGTTTTAAAAAAACCAACCATTTCATTTCATCTGTAACAAAATGTTGCTTCCTCATTTTGTTTTGTTTCATTTTGTTTCATTACCTAACACATTTTGCTTTTCATTTTGTGCCCATCTCTAGTCACAATCTATTGTATTACCAGAATACAATCTCTGAATAAATATGTATAGGACTGCACTGTGAGAAAAGTGCCAAGATGCTACTGTTCAGCAGTAAAGCATGAAAAAAGTTACTCTTTGGACTACAACTTCCAGAGTTCCTCCATGCTGGCTTGTGGATTCTGGGAGCTTCTCTAAGCTTTTACCAGCACATTTTGCACTGGAGGGTGAGAATAGGAGGAGGAGACAGTGGTACTTAATTATTTTAAAATAAATTTCTCCACCTACAACTTGGCTGTTTCCTTGATTCATAATAAAAGTAACTACATTATTTTAGGTTATTATTTTAGGAGACTGGTATTTCTTTAAAAACTAACACCTATTAGTCTAGCTATTTTTTAAAAGCGATAATTGCATCACAGAGTTCTCTAACATTTTTAATGACACCTGAGAACTAACTGGGAGAGTCAGCATACAAAATCTCATGAGGTTTGAGAATGAATGCCTGTAACTTTATAATTTCCAGACTGACTTCAGGTCTTAGGTCAGGATTTAGAGTTTCACTTCATACTCACCTGAGTCATCTCCCTGCTCAGTGAAAGGAGACACTGCCAGTGAAATGTCAGGCCTCTTCTGTTATATATCATCTGTCTTTGTGACTTTTCTTTAAAAGTGAGCCATTGTGGTGAGGTGGATCAAGTACTTAGAACTCAGGAAACATGGGCTCCGATCTGCACTTAGCCATGGAAATTCATTGGTGGTTGGTAATGCTAAACAATTCAGTGAATATTTCACATAGCTTGAAATTGAAAAGCCTATTACGCTAGTATCATCACAAGTCATAAGTGATTCAATGATACACAATGACAGCTCGTTGTTTCAGTCATCATGCTGGATAAATCCTATCATGTTTATGTTGAAGTTTACTGTCAGAAGCTATTTCTGGATGTCATGGAAAAGAAGAATTTAAGAGGATTTTATTTTATTTTATTATCACACAGAGACAAATACCCTGCCACTCATTCTTTCTCCCCAACTATTAAAAAAAAACAAAAGCAAAGTGTTCTGCTTATATACCACCCCATACCACTTCAAGTAGTCTCTGGGCAGTTTATAGTTTAATTACAGCGGACTACAATTGCCCCCTCCCCCACCAAGCAAGCTGGGTACTCATTTTACTGACCTCAGAAGGATAGAAGGCTGAATCAACCATGAGCCTGCTACCTGGGATTGAATCTCAGTTCGTGAGCACAGTTTTGCCTGCAGTGCAGGCATTTAACCACTGTGCCACGAGGCTCAGAAGGAAAGCCTTCTTTTAAAATAAGCTGAGGTAATTAAAAGTTGCACCAGGGAATACACAAAGCACATCAGGCTTCAAATACTGTGTCACTGTCATGTGGCTTTGAATCAAATTCAAAACCACTGCCATATATTCTGAGATATTTTAGTGTGCCTTTCTTTTGGTATAGTACAGTGATAGTGAACCTTTTAGAGACTAAGTGCCCAAACTGCAATTCGAAACCCACTAATTTTTCACAAAGTGGCAATACAGCAATTTAACCTGAATGCAGTTGGCTGTGAAGGGGCGTTGTCAGGTGCCCAGAGAAAGGGCTCCAAGTGCCACCTTTGGCACCTGTGCCATAGGTTCGCCAACACTGGTATAGGATATCAAAGCAGCTTACAGTTTTACTACGTGCAAGCCATCAAGTTAATATGTGTTTGTCAACCACTCCCACTTGTGATAGGTAAACATGTCTCAAGCCACAGAAATAGTCCAGGGTGTTTTATCCTCTGGTTTGTTAGGAAGAAAGCAAACCAGATAACCATTTCCTTGCTGAGTTTGCTCATTGCAGTAACTAAGACATAGTCTGAAGTTCTGTAATTGGCTTTGCTGCTCCAGCTACAAATGTGTCCAATATAGGCCAGAATCACGAGCTTCATAGATGCCTAGCTTAGCATGGCATGCAAAATAGGACCATGTGTTTAACACAGCCCAGAAAAATTGGTGACTTGCCGTCAGTTCTAACACCATTTTATTGCACAGCATTCACTGGTCAAGTTTGGTTACAGATTATGATGGCAATCCAACACTTCTTCATTTTAGACTGATGCCCCAAGACGGAGCCGCCTAGACCCACCATTCTTTCATTTGTAAAATTCACTGGGTGGCCTTTGGATAGACACTCTTTCTTGGTCTGCCTGACAAGGTTGTTGTAGTATAAAATGAGAGAAGGAGAGAGAGAGAGATTCTATTTGAAAGGAAGATACAATGTAAGTGCATAGATGGCTAATGGCAAGAGCAGGGGAGACTATCTACTTCAAATTTTTGGAATGGGGCAACCATACCAACCATGAGTTACCCCAGTATAAATGTAACAAATAACTAGTCATAAATGTACACAGGTTAACAAGATGATAAACATTCAGATTCCTTTGAGCTGATGCAATCTGTGTTGCTTTTTATTTTTAGTGTAAGTCTCTTACACTGCATGTTTTATAGAACGGCCAGATCTGCAGCTGGCTTGTCCAGCGCAGAAACCCCTTTGCCGTCCCAGATGAAATAGCACAAGGCACATGGCTAGGGACGTCTCACAAGGCATGCAACAGGGCAAGGTGGGTGCTGTCTTTAACAGGGCCTCGCAGCCCACGTGGCCTCTTTGTTCAATCGGCGTTGGAGCGGAGGCCATGGCAATTGCAGCCTTGAGCATCCCGTCCCCCCTCGTGCCCGAATGGACAGAGTAGGACTACGGCCCAGCGGGTTGGTGGGATCACTGCCCTGCTAGGATTACCTGCCTCGCGTTGCTCAGCTGTGGCCGCCTCCCCCCACCTCCCCGTTCGATGATGGCATTTTATAGGAAGGGACTTGCTCCCACTTCCCTCCAGGCTAAGGTGTTCACCCTTGCCTTCCATGCCAAATCACTTGGGTGCCCCAACTCAACTAGCGACTTTAAGATTAGGAAGATGATAGAGCAGGGAATGGGGGCATGGAGGGATGGGAGGTTCCCCCTCTCAACAGAGATTTTGTAGTGCTTGAGCAGGGTTTGGCCACTAGTTTTCCGGGACCTCTATGAGGTGTTGCTGTTCTGAGCTGTGACCCTTGTGGCATTCTTCATGGCTCTGGGATAGTAAACCAGTGGTGGCAGGGAGGGGGGACACATCCAGCCTGGCCCTCCTGGTATCTGATATGGTTCTGGACCATCAGGGGGAGTCCTTGCATACCCAGAGGTCCAAGACAGACCAGGCAGGCAGGGACACGTACGTGTTCCTGGGCCCCTTATCCATTAAAGACATTTGCCCAGTCAGAGCCCTGCATCAGTACCTTCAGCAGAGGGAGGCCAAAGGGTACCTATTCTGGCACACAGATGGGATGCCATTGACCAAATATCAATTTTGGAGTCTCACCAGCATGGCACTTGGGAGGGTTGGGGTCGACCCACTCTGCTTTGGCACCCATTAATTCCAGATGGGAGTGGCGTCCATGGCCACAGCCTTGGGGTAGGAGCTGGCAGCCATCCAGCACATTGGTTGTTGGACCTCCCACCATTACTGTACATACGATGGCCCCCTACCCCAGTTCTAGTGTCTTAACCCTCTCCTCACACCTGCTTTCTTTTCTTAAAGGATCGCCAGGAGCGCCCAGAAATCGCTGATTCTGATCCTGGGCCACAGCTTTGTATACTGGGCAGTCAAGCATGGCCAGCTGTCGACATGGGGAAACACAGCTACACCTGGGTCAACCTCATCTGGCATGGCCAGAGGGGCATGTTGTAGTCTGACTTCTTACCCACAGTGTGGCCCACTGCCCAAGAGAGCCCTCCGGACATATTTGTGGTCCACCTTGGAAGAAATGCTCTGGGGGCGCTGTCAGGCAAGACCCTCATCAGGTGCATTGAGCAAAACCTTGGTGTTTGGCAGGAATTGTTCCTGAACACCCATGTTGTTTTGATCCACCATCATCCCCTGGAGGGCCTGGGGAATCAGGTGTGATCCACAGCACATCAACCGCACTCACAGAGGTGTGAACAGGCAGGTCTTCTGTGAACTGATGAGGGCTGGTGGCTTAGTCATAGAGCACCAGTACATGAAGCTTGATCTGTACTGGAGCAACAAGTGCACCTTTCCACAGCGGGCCTGGAATTGTTTTTGGCGGATATACAGAGGGGGCTGCAAGCTGCTTTACGAAGCTTGGAGGGGAGGGGGGGCTTTCTAGGAAAACTCATGGCCATGGTGGGTAGTGTGGGGAATGGAAGCATCTGGTGAGTTATGCCCCCTCCAACCCCATGGCTCCATGGATTCCATGATCTTGGAGGTGGAGCAAGGAGGCCTTCATAACCCCACCAGGGCTGGGACCAGCCACATGATGGCACCCCTGCTACTGGGGGTAATGGTATAGCTTTGGCCAGCCGTGGGGCCATGGAACTCACCCGATTTTACGATGACATTGGGGAGGGTCCCCCTGGGACCTCAGGGCCAAAGGTTCCCCACCATGCCGCAGCCCCCTCTTGTCAACACCAACCTATACACATTATAATCAATAAAGTGTGGCCAATCACGCTTTACAATCCAATAAGTTGTCTCATCTATTTATTTCACCCTGGGAGGGTAAAGGTGCTGTTGTAAAGACAAAAACAACAATTAAAAAAACCAACCGTGCTGTCACTCCATATCCTCTTGCATAGTTATACCAGTATAATGTTAACAGAGTAAATACTGAAGGTATATTGCCTCAAGTTAAGAAATCACCAGAGCCATTATTTATCTGCAGCATTCTGGGTGGCACGTGGGTTGTTTTCCTCTTTTTTTTAAAAAAAATTAGTGTCAGTAGATCTTTTTATCATTCTAGTTTCAGTAACTTAATATAGATAACTGGCATACAATCATTTCAGTAGAATCAGTTTCAGACTTCTGTTTCCCTAACTATCTTCTTAACTAATTTTGGAGGGCCTAATTAGATTCATGTGGATTAATGTTTTCCAGATTTAGCCCTCACTAAATGTATGCTCTGACGTTGTAACAGGGGGTTGATGAAGAACCTTCATGGTTGCAAATGCAAACAACTGTCACCACGCTCCCTACATCTTCACCCTCTCTGATGTCACTCCACCAGATCTCTGTTAATAAGAGACAGTTTTAGAAGGTATATTAGAAGAGTCCTACTCTTCCAATTCATTTCACAGACCTCTGTACTAGTCATTCTCACCTCATGAATTCAAAAGTGTCTATGAATTTGAGGATTGTTGTTGGAGGATGATCTCATCTCCCAGCTTTACAAATTCTCTCATTTCATTTTCCCCTGCATATTTTGGTCTATTTACAGTCCAAGGCTGCCAACAAGGACAAATTATCTTGCCTCCCCTTCCTCCTTTTATATTTTCTGTTGGTTTGTTGGTTTACCGCTCAGAGGCAATACGGACCTATGGGTTTCTATTCAGGGGGTGGGGGTGGGGAGGAGTCTTTGTGGTGAGTTTCTATAATTTATAGGACTTCAGGTACCAGTCTGTATAATACCATGGGTTAAAGAGTGATTACAGGTTTAAATGGTGAGATTAAAAAATGGCCGACATGGCAGTTGCAGCTGCTAATTAGCTTTTAACAAATGAACTAGGAAGACCAGAATCAGCGTCTAGTCTGTGTCAAAATGAGACATCCAACCTTTAAAGAGTGTAGATGTCTCTCCTATTGTACACTGCCTAGGAGGTTCCTCCAGAAGAAAAGTTTTCTGGGAAACAAGGTTATAGATTTGTAGAATTGGAGGACTGGAAAGAACCTGTTTCATTGGGACTAAGTAATTCCATCAGGAATTTTTCCTCATTTGTTTGTGCCACATCTGTATGAACATTTGTACAGTGGTACCCCGACTTAAGAGCAGCTCGACTTAAGAGCAATTTGATTTAAGAGCGGAAAACTTGGCATTTTAAATGCCACCTTACAAATTTTGAAAAGTCAGTGTTTTGTATAAAATTCTATGGTTTTTGTACAAAAATACTGGCTTTTCAAAAAAAAATTTCTCTATGCCTACTAATTCACTGTGAACAAAAGCTACATGTTTAGGGCTTCTTTCGACTGGGATTGATGGCACTCTGAACAAATGTACTTTTAGAAGTTTGGAGGAATAATCAGAATTAATTTTGAAAAGGTTAAGCCATGCCTCCAGTACTGCCTTTGCAAAATACACTGGCCCTCTCACATAAGGCGGTGAACTTCCCTCACCCACTGATGCCAATTCATCCCACCCATTAGTGGCCCCTTTAAAGTCTTCTGCAGAGGGAGAAAGTTAGTAAAAAGAATCACCCTTATAGTCCTATTTCAGAGGCAAGGGCATGCCTTTGTACTTCCTTTCAAGTACAATGGTACCTTGTATAAAGGAATTAATTCATTCCAAATGAAATTGTGTTAAGCAAATTTTCCTTTATACAAATTTCCCATAGGAATGCATTGAAAAAGAGTAATCCCTCATTACAACCATTTTTATGTTGTACGGATTTGCTCCATAGGCAATTCTGTTAAGCAAATTTCCCCTATCTGTGGAATTTTTTTATGTTGTACAGATTTTATGTTATACAAACCATTTGTTATACAAGGGTCCACTGTAATGGAAAATAAGAGGGGAAGTTTTACACCACATAATAAACATCAGCTGGAATTCAAATGTTATATCCCTCCACGTCTCCAATGTTTTTTCCCCATCCACACACAAACACACACACACACACACACACACACACACACACACACACACACACACACACACACACACACACACAGAGAGAGAGAGAGAGAGAGAGAGAGAGAGAGAGAGAGAGAGAGAGAGAGCTTTGTGGCTCATTTTGATACTCCAGCAGCATACTACACCACTGAAACACTCATGTGCAGTAACTTTCTTGTAATAATGTGCCTCTACTACCATATGAGAGAAGCCAACGGTATGATCAGGGCCGGCGCTAGGGTCTTCTGTGCCTTAGGCGAGGGGCGGCAGGGCGGCAGGGGTGGCGGGAGGGTAGGGGGTGGAGCGGCGGGCAGGTGGGTGGCGGTGGGGCGGCAGGTTGGCGGGCAGCAGCGGCTGGGCGGTGGCGGCGGGCAGGTGGGCGGCCGACAACGGGTGGTGGGGGGACAGATGGCAGGGGCCGGCGGCGAGGGGGTGGGGGCAGCAGGCTGGCCAGCGCCCCCTGTCCATTTTGGCACCCTAGGCAACTGCCTAGTTAGCCTTAATGGACGCCGCCCCCCTGGGTATGATTCCGTTCTAGTGGTGTTCCAGGAAAATATGCAAATAATGTGTCCCCTGAAGCAGCATACTAGTATCCAAAATGAATCACAGAAGACAGACTATGTGCATTTGCTTTGTTCTCTCATAAGGTAAGAACGGCATGAAGGCATCTCAGTGTTGCAACTTATATGTTCAAATATGATGCAAACATTTTGCTTCCACGTTAGCTTGTTGATAATTGACTTATCTTTGGACCTTGCTTAATGTGTCCCATAAGCAAATCGATAGGAATTTTAGCCATTTGAGTGTTCTGTTCCAAGCAACGGCTTTTGTTTGCAGAATTCTTCTCGGGCTCAGCTGTGTGTTTAATCTGGGAGCCATTAGAAAGTGTGGCGCAACAGATGAAAGGAGCCAGAAAATTCCATATCACGATTCAGTTTGATCAGTAATTCATGGGGCAGGTAATCTGCAGTGACTTGTCGGCCCTTTGATTGTACACACTTTATGGCTATTAGCAGTTTCCCCTTTCAAATTTGTTTGCCTCCTTACTTCCTTTCTGACCTCTTTTTCATCATTTATGGTCCAATTTGGTAAGAGGGAAACCTAACTGCTGTTTGAGTGCATGGCTGTCATTCAAACCCCATTACGTTACCAAGACATTTGACGTTTGCGACTTTGTGGTTGTGGGCGGGGGGGAGGGGGCATTAAGCAGGTGTACAGAACACTAACCAGGTGCCTTTAACAATGCTTTATGGGATTCGCAAGTTGCCTCCTGGCTATAAACCTGTTTCAAACTCAGTTTCCAATATAGCTTGAACCTTAATGTTCAGTATTCCATGCAAGCCAAGCAGAAGTCAACTGCAGAGATGGGCTGAGAAATGTTAGGGTTTTATTTTAAAGATTTAGAGAGAATTGAGCCAGTTTCTTTGTCTTTTTTTTCCTGTCATCTTACATTTAAAGGTGTTGAAAATTATAAAACATTAGCACAGTATTCATAGGAGAACCATATTGGTTTACTTTTAAACATTGATAGGAAAAACCTGTCAGTTTTGCTTTATCCTGTATACAAATTTTTATGTGGTGCCCTTCAGAAGATAGAAATTGAAATCAGAACTCAGCACTAGCATACGCTTGTTCGTTGCTGTCTAGTTAGAACTGACTTGCAACCACCTTAAAGGGCTTTCAATGTAAATAAGGAATTTAAAGAGTGGTTTTAGCAGTTCCATTCCCCCAGTGAGTTTCCATGGCCAAGTGGGGATTCGAACCCTGTTTTCCAAAGTCCTAGTATGTCACTCTGTCCGCTACACCACACTGGGAATCGCATGGTTGAGAAGAAATGCATTCAGACTTAGCATTTTGAACAAAGCACTCAAATCCATGGACCTCGATGGAAGAATCTGTCAGTTTTAGTGTCTTCCACGTGCAGTTTTTAAAAGTTTTAAAAAGTTTTTAAACTTCTATTTCCAATATGAAGAAATGTACATATTTTGGAAATTCACATTAAAGTTGAACTGAACTGAAATTGTCCCCAATCCCACCTTTAGATATATTAGAAGCTTCAAGGGTATTCATTTTCACATGGAAGATATGATGAAAGGTTGTGCTATACATATAAAATTCTGATTATTGTTATAATTGTAACCCTAAGCACACTTAGGGGATGGGGGAATGGGAAAACAGCTGTGTGGTTTTATTTCCACAAACACATGAGCCGCCATTTCCAATTTTACTTTTTTATTATGTATGGTATTGAAAAATATCTCATCATTCTTAACCACAGTTTCCCTCCTGGTTTCAGTAGTAAATTATTATGTGGCAGGGAGGGTGTTTTTTGTTCTGTTCCTTTCTTTTAAAAAAGAAAAAGCAATTACCAGCTTCCTCTTTTCATTTTCTCTCCCTCACGTGTCTCACTTTTCTCCCATTCATTACACATTTCCTCCTGTGACCTTAAGACTTCTCCTACCATTTTCCATTTTATGTGAAAAATAAGAAGATAGTAAAGCTCTAAGGATATGACATTGACTCCAAGTCACCTGAAAGCAAGACTCAAACTATAAGCTATTTTAATTACATCTGTGCAGTTTTTTAAAAAGTACAGCCTCCCCACCACCACCACCATCCCGTATCTAGACTCTTAAATACTGTACTGGGAGGTTTAAACCAGGCATGTCCAAACTCAGGCCTGGTGGCCAAATGCAGCCCATTTTCAAATTTTGAGTGGCCCACAGCCTCTTCTCCCTGCCAGCTCAGCCTGTCATGCATCCCTGCCAGCTGGACCCTCCCCATACCAGATGGAGATGTCAGCTTGCAGCTTCATGGTTTGCCTGCCCTCCCTGCCTCTGTCCCTTCCCCCAGCCACCTGCCCGGCCTACCTGCCTCCTTGCATGTCCTAATTGCGGCTGAATGTTCGGCCCCCATACATTTTCACCTCACCAAATCTGGCCCTCCTTGCAAAAAGTTTGGACACCCCTGGTTTATACCATCCTTCCTTCAGTTGTTTTCTGCCTGACATTAAGGCAGCAGGAGGAAGTGGTGAAGCTTCAGGCTTCTCTTTACATGCAGAGATCTCAATACTGATTAGAGGCTTATGTGCATCCTTCCAAATTGAACACCCCAGGAGAATCAGCTACAAAGTAATTAACATATTATACAGCTGACTCATAAACTAATACTCTCCTGTATTAAGATACAAAAGCTTAATCAGGCAGAGCCAAGAGACTGCAAAATTCAGTACTGTCCATATATGCTGTCGATTGGCCAGGTATTGTGGATTTTGTTGGCTGGCCACTTCATAGCCGGAAAATATCCAGGCAGTGATCTCAGTAACTACCATGATCCTAGCAGCCATAATGCCCCCACTGCCACCTAGTGGCATTCACAATAAAAGCTCTTCCTCCTCAATCAACAGCCACACATATAGGTGGATCAGACCATGGAACAGTTTCACTGTCCATGACTGACTTTCACAGAAATGAGAAGTACAAATTCTTTCCCTGCCTGTAACATGAAATATTTTCAGCATTATCTACTCAAATTCAGCATATCACATTACTAGCTTCCTTATCTCTTTCAATATCTTGGAAAGGTGGGAGACGTTAAGAAGGTTTAGCCCTCATTTTTACAGTTTCCATTTCACAAGGAGGCCAGAGAGTGAGGTAATTCCAACAGTATCTCGTCTTGCATATTGGCCGCAGCATCTCTGCATGGTGGAAATATTTAAGGAGTTGATTGATCTCGACTTTTACCAGCCCTATAGTAAAGCAAAGGTAACAAATGGTGTCATTGCTGAAACGGGTGAAACAATATTTTCAGTCATGGTTACTGTCGGAGGCAAGTCTGGAGCACTGAACCAGAAACTAAAAGGGAAACCAAAATATTCAGCATTCACCCAGGGTTCTGCCAGATTGTTTTAACTTAGCTAAGTGCGTTTTTGATCAGGAAACCATGACCTCTCTGCTTAATGGCCTTGGTGATTTATAGGATTAACAAAAATAAGAGCAAGTCATGAGTCATTTTGTATGCAGATATTCAAATGGTGTCTGTGTGTGTGTGTGTGTGTGTGTGTGTGTGTGTGTGTGTGTGTGTGTGTGTGTGTGTGTGTGTGTGTGTGTGTGTGTGTGTGTGTGTGTGTGTTCAGCAGTGGGCCTTTTTACACGACCCCTAAGATCCACTGGCCCCTTAAATTCGGACCAGAGATCTTAGGGGTTTGTCGCTCTTCTGTGTCTCCACCCCTCCCTACTTCCTGGCTGCTGGATGCGTGAGGGGAGGGAGATAAAAAAGGGACAAAAGAATAAAACCTTACATCCCGGTGTTGGTGGATGCTGCCGGGGGAGCCCCGGTTACTTCCTGGTTCCTCTTAAAGGGGCGGGAGGCAAAAAACAAAAACAAAAGAAGCGAGGAGAGCCCGGCACATCCGCATCAAATATTTTTCACCTCCAGAGAGAAGGTACAAGAAAAGTGCGCTGGATCGCGCAAAAGTTGGTGGGGTCGCACTTAATTGTCTGCAAACTCCAGAGCTGGTGGGGAAACATTTTAAAGCTCCGGAGCTTGCAGCCATTTGCAGCGGAGCTTAGGGGTCGTGTATAAACGCCCAGTGTTATTTTTTTTCTCTGTGTTTGCTCAGTAGCTCTGATATAATTATAGCTTCATATCAATAAGATTATTGAGATAAATATGTCCTGGACAGTTAAGTGCTTCATTTGCCTTTGTTCTGAAACTTCACTGCTATTATCCTGGACGGTACATAAAAATATTTCACATTGCTCTCTAAAACTCAGGTCGAAAACTGAAAATCACATTTTATTGCAACTACTCATTCCTGCACACAATCAAAGTCAGCTTTTTAATTTTAATCAATTTCAAGTCCCCAGAATGGGTCCAACTACAAATGTGATGTTTTGAAAGAAAGCACAGATTTATTGGAGAGTGCGTAGGGACACTGGAAGGAAATGTTATTACTCAGTTGCATAATACAATGGCAAATAAAATCCAACAACCAGATACAGCATTGTTCTTCACTTCCATTTCAGCCCCTCCCCACTTTGAAATACAACAAGGCCTCTTGCATGCTTTAAAGTGCACGCGCGCACACACACACATCCAACATCTGGAGTGTACAATCCAAAAGCAATTGTAATGTGATCTGCATTCTGTGAAGCCAGTGTTCAGATGCAATGATTACCTGCAAAGGAAGTCTATGCAGCTGCCACACATTTTATATATTCATCTAAATGTTTGAATGAATTGTAAGGCTTACATAGTTTTTCATAACAGCAACAATACCTAAACAACAATACATTGGAATCAACTCAAGCCTCAAGAACTGAAATACAAAAAGTGAAGCTGATTATATTGAGTCATATGAAGAGCAGGCATTAATAAAAAGAGATTTGTATATCAGTTGTTATCTCGATACCCCCTAAGCTAGCTATGTAGCACAGTAGAAGAGTACAGTACGGTCCCATTATCAGTGTCAATGTAAGTCTGGCTGGCTTTGGCATCTTGGATAGAAGAGCGCCACCTCCTCCTTCCAAAAATGCTTTGAGCTATATATTCTCCCCTCAAAAACATGGACAAAACCAGCAATTTAGTGTCCTTCAAAAGAGTATGAAAAGAGATCTTTGAAGCTGTTCTATCTATGGAATCTTTCGGTCATTCTGATTTAATGTTATATTTGCTGCCTTGGGTCCTTTCCCAAGGAGAAAGGTGGGGTAAAATATTCAAAAATAAATAAAATAAATAAACCTGTGATGTTGCTGGCAAATTTTAATCTCATTCTACCTGGGGAGAATTGGCACCAAGGTTCTTATGTCCCCACCCAGCCACTTCTCTGAACATTCCATGAACATTTGTTATAGTCCTATGCCTACCTTCTTATTTCTCTTTCTTAGTGTCATACTTTTAGGTTCCATCATGTAAGTAATTAACATCCAACCAGGCATTCCACAAATTCCTTGAGTTAAAGGAAAGAAACCTGCAGAACATTCTTTCCCTTTATGTCAAGTCTTTCCCCTTCTTCTTCTTCTTCTTCTTCTTCTTCTTCTTCTTCTTCTTCTTCTTCTTCTTCTTCTTCTTCTTCTTCTTCTTCTTCTTCTTCTTCTTCTTCTTCTCCTCCTCCTCCTCCTCCTCCTCCTCCTCCTCCTCCTCCTCCTCCCTCCTAACATTTCTTTGTATTTTTTAACATAGCATGGCAAAAAGTTTCTGTGTGAGCAATTGGTGGTGGATAGCCGGTGGCTGAAGTTCTTGTTGGCTGGAAAGCCTTGGAAACTGGTTTGAATTCAGTGTTCATTGTTTGGAGCTCCTGCATCCAACATCAAGATAGCCATTATGGCTTCCAATCTCCACTAGGCGGACAGCAACAAAATGAAGATGATGGGCTGAGTGGGTGTTATCAGAGGACTGCCCTCTTCCCAGCAGAACACGTGGCCACCCTCTGGGATAAGTGAAAATTGCTGCTGGCATTTCCTTAGGAAAATGGCCAACACTGGATTTAAGCCTTTCTGCCAGATAATGATTCCCTCTTTCTCTCTCCAGTGAAAGGTTAACTACAAAAACATTGTGCTTGTCTTGTGTTAGCTTTTATAGTGAACTTCGGCAGTTTTATAGCTTTTCAAAATTGTATTACTGTAGTTCATATTGTTTTTCTTAGTTTAGAAGCAGCCACAATGAGATTTTAAGTGGAAAGATACAATAGCAATATCTGAAATAAACAGATTCCCCAAAGAGAGGGGGAGAGAGAGAGAGAGAGAGAGAAAGAGAAAGAGAAAACCCTCCTTAAATTCAAAGCAGAAAGTTATGGTTGAAATAATGCCTCAAATCAAGGAGATTCAGACCTCAGATCAATTTCCTCATTCCCTCATGCACACTTCATGGTCTTTATTTGTATCATCGAGTACACAATGGCTGAAATCTTATTGCTTAGTGTATTATATCCAACTAGAACGGGCCCATTGAATCTGTGGAGATTTGTTGAGAAAAATATAGTTTGCCTTTCTAGAAAATTAAAGTCAAGAGAAAAATTAAAAATCTGCTATCGAAATAAAAAAAAGTAATCAACCCACACCCCCAGACAGCTCCCCCTGGACTCAATACTCCAGAATAATTTTTCAAGTCCATTTTGGACAGACTGTTAAGGAAATCAAACACACTCATAAAGGACGTGTCATAATTGCTGTTTAAGTTTGTATCTCACTGAGACAGGTTTTACATAATTCTGTCTCCACAGAGTGTTGGTATGTTGCTAAAGGGTCCCCAGGAAAATATATTTCAAAATCAAACATGTTCCATCAAAAACTAGTCCTATCTGGAGGAGTGGCAGTGGTAGAAAATCACAATTCTCATCCCATAATTGTCACTTTGCATTGTTAGCATAGCTAAAAGGCACAAGAAGGGTCTTTAAGCTTTCAGATAAAGTAGCAGGCTTGAGAAATCGAATTGGAGCTATAAGTGAATAAAAACTGCAATAAAAATGTTTGCAAAAAAAATAAGTGCTGCTATTCTTTTTAACGTGGTAAATATAACATTTAAACCTGTCATCATCCATAACTATATGGTGGCCAGTGCCACTATAAATAATCTATAAAGAGATAAAATGGCTTAAGAGATGGTCTAAAGAAAGATGCATTTACACATAGGCTATGCACAGGGAAATGGGTAATTTTCTTCACCTATCTATGTTGCATCTGGTGTTATTTGTTTTCTACTTGGTCGTTGAAAAGGGAGCCCGAATGATATTTGGAAATCTGATTCCTAAGCCGGTATGTACATGACATATACCTGTGCCAATAATAATAATAATAACACCCTTAGGCAAAGAAAATGGTTAATATCCTACATAGAAGAATAATGGAAACATATGACAAGCATAACTACAGACTGCAGTCAATTTATTTGTTTAGCCATGCTTATATCTTCCTTTTAATGTTTAACATCAAACCTACATTTATAATACAATAGAAAGAGATAGCAGCTTATGTTTCTACTCCCTTATTGGCAAGTCTTGGCATCTCTATTGAAAAATAGAGATGGAAGGATCCAAACAATAATATTTGGAAGGGGCATCCACAAGGTTGGGAGCTACCACCAAAAAGGCCATGACTCTTATTCCTAGTAGCCTGTGATAACTTAATGGTAGAGCACCTCTATAGATATTTGAGCATGGGCAAGTTTATTCAGTAGGAAAAACCTTTTCAAAATAATAAAGCAAAGCATAGTGTTTGGGTTATATACTACCCCATAGTGCTTAAAGCAGTCTGTGGGTGCTTTACAATTTAATTATGCAGGCCTAACATTGACCCCAGCTGCCTAGATGCCCTAAGCACATCCAATCTCACCTGATTTCGGAAGCCAAGCAGGGTCAGCCCTGGTTAGTACTTAGATGGGAGTATTTGGATTGGAGACCTCCAGGGAATAACAGGTGCTGTAGGCGCCTGGAGTAGGAACTGGCAAGCCATTCCAATATTCCTGCCAAGAAAACTCCATGGACATGGGATCATGGAGAGTTGGTCATTACTGTAATGACACAACACACACAACATTGACCCACTCCCACCCCAGCAAGCTGGGTACTCATTGAACTGACCTCGGAAGGCTAGAAAGCTGAGTGAACCTGGAGCCGGCTATCTGGAACTGAACCCCAGGCTGTGAGCACAGTTTTAGATGCAGTACAGCAATTTAACTACTGCGCCACAAGGCTCCTACACAGGCACAAGCCATTTGGGGCTTTGAATGTAAGCACTAGCATTTTAAAATACATATGGAAAACCATTAATAATCTGTATACTGTAGTTGGTGTAGAGAACTGTAGGTGTTACACTCAGATGACTTGTGACTGTGGCAGGTGAGTGTGCCTCACCTTGAAGTTTTGGAACAGGTTTGTTCCCTCTTGAAACCATGGACCTCCACGCTGTGTTACATGCTTTAAGCATCTGGAAGCAGAGATGGGGAACTTAGTTTTTGGATTATAGCTGCAGGAATAACATACCTAGCATGACCAGGTGTCGCCTTTGGTCAAAAACAGCAAATGTTCTATTCTATGTCATTTGGTAGGCAAATGTCTTTGCCTTTTCAGGAGTTCTTGCACAGATTGGTAGGTGGCTTCTATTTTGTATTTTGAGACTCTATTTCACTGAGGCCCAGTATCATTTAGTGGTTGTAGGCTAGGAGTCAGGAGACCTGAGTTCAAATCCTTGCTTGGAGATGGAAACCAACTGGAGACTGGCTATCGTAGACCTTTTTAGTTCAATATATCACATGATTTGAAAAACCCTACTAAAATCATCATAATCATATTGTTGAAATGAAGTGTATTGACTTTATTTTTATTTATTTATTATTTGTCAATTATAGGCAGCCTTGAAGTCTTCTCTAGGCCCAAATAGGGGAACATAAAAATTAAAAAGCCAATAAACTGAATAAATAAACGAAAGTATATTTCAGGACTTAACCTTTAGATCAGGGGTCCTCAAAGTTTTCGAACAGTGGGCCGGTCCACCACGCCCCAGACACCACTGGGGCCCAGACCACAAGCAGGTGGGCAGGGTGGAGGAGGAGCAGTGGTGGGGCCTCAGGGCCATGGAGGGAGTAGGAGACCTTGCCGCAGCCTTCCTATTTTAAATTGCCCCACTTGGCTGCACCCGGCGCCCTGACCATCTGGGCAGTGGGTGGGAGGTTTGGGGTGGACCTTGCCATAGGCCTCCCACTTTGAATGCCCCACTAGCCAGCATGCTGATCATCTGGGCGGTAGTTAGGGGGAGTGGGAGGAGCGACATAGCCCACTGCTTTGAACTGCCTCAGCAATAGAAGCAGCTGTGGAGGCTGGCTTGCTTACAAAGCAGGGGGTAGGTGGGGGGGTTGCAATTGGTCTGGGGGCCGGATTCAGGACCTTGAGGGGCCACATCCGGCCCCGGGGCCTTAGGTTGAGGACCCCTGCTTTAGATATTGCTCATTTATCCGTTAACATCTATAGAAAGAAAAGCCAGAAGACCTCTGGTTTTAACCAGTGTCTTTCCCTTCTGTCTAGAAATAGCACCAGAAAGACAGTAAGTGGCCTTGGAAGACCACAGACGAATCAATTGGCTCCCAAGTGTCAATGCCTCCAACCCATTCTTTTTTTGGGGGGGGGGAGTCATGCTCAAAAAACACATGTGCCTTTAAGAGGTCTTGAAAGAATTTACACCCATGGGCCATTACCATTTTGAAACACCCTGCAGCTTTACCAGCCCAACATATGAGGACTGTATATCACCACAACCCTTTTTACTAAAGCTCTTTTGACTGGAGTGCTTTTAATACCCACTTTCTCAGCTGAGCTCAAGAGTGATTTGTTTTACATGCCACATTAATCCTTTCCACATTTTCTGGATGAGGCGGCCACAGTTCCACTTGTGAGGTGTTTCTAAGCAGAGTTATAGGAATAAAGCAGCAGGGTCCCCTATTTGACAACTTCCCTCCAGGCAGCTGACAAAGTGGCTATCAGGACTGGGTACTGTGCCGTCTAAAAACAGCATTTGTGCCCAGCAATCCGGGTGGGCCACCCTGAGTGATTGGTAGGAGGCCCAATTATTGTTGGCTATTCTGTCACAATTAAAACTCTGTAGGGTGCTTTTTAGATTTAAGGCCCGCTGAACACTGAAGGAAGGATAAAAACTGAGAGGCTTCCCCTCCCTGCTAAATTTTATAAGGTTATAAGATGAAATGCAAAAGGGAGCAGACAAGCTGAAAATTGAAATTGCAGCTTCATAAAATTCAAGACGTTTAGGCCTCACACCTACATGATTGTAGAAAAGAGCCTTTTTATAAATAGGCAATTAGCATTTGGTGCCCTGGCTTTTTATTATGTGGTAATTTTACAGTTTTTATTATATTTTATTTTTTAGCCACACACACACACATACACCCATAAAACCCAAAGAGCAAATGAATTTCTCTTGTATCCATTTATGAGCTTTCCACATTTACAGTGTTGTTACCAAAGCAGGTTCCTGAAATTCAGTGTTGTCAACAGGCCATTGGAATAGGTCTGCCAATTATATAATGGTTTTTTTACATGTCAGCGCTGTGCTAATTTTATTAACAAGTGTGTATTATACTCCTTTTAATGTGCTAAACTTGACTGTACAACCAGCATGAAGGCCAAAGTTATACTTCCATCTACTTAATTTATGACCCTTTCCCTGTAAAATCTAACTTGCAAACTCAATACTAGGAAATGAACTATAAATTTAAGTGAAGCTTGTCTCACATACAACTGAGAATAAGTCTGTAATTCTAAAACTGAGTCCTTGTATTGCATAACATAACTCTCATCTCTGTACACAATGCATACAGTAGGAAAAATAAATAAACAATAGGCAAACTGGTTTGGTAATTTGTTTCCATTAAATTTGATTTTCAATACACCGAACTGAACAACAGCATGATCCCCAACAAAAGCAGTGTTTGTTTCCCAAGACTGCAATTATTTCTAATCAGCTCATTGGCTGTACACATCCTAACTGTTGTTATAAGGAATTAAACACATCTCTAAGGCTTCCATGCCAAATCCAACAAATCTGCTTTAACAAATACTTGATTGCTTTCCAGCCACTCAGGCTGTATGCAGGAGCCTAGATTAAACCATTCTTCAAATCAGTATTTGGCATCTAATATAAGTACAAGTATATATAGCTGCTTGGATGCCCTGAGCACACCTGATCCTGCCTGATCTTGGAAGCTAAGCAGGGTCGGGCCTGGCTAGTACTTGGATGGGCGACCACTAGGGAATACCAAGTGCTGTAGGCGCCTAGAGTAGGAACTGGCAAGCCACTCCAGTATTCCTGCCAAGAAATAAAACCTTCAACAGATTGTGTAACAGCATACAGTGGACCCTTGTATAATAAATGGTTTGTATAACATAAAATCTGTGCAACATAAAAAATTCAGGAGATAGGGGAAATTTGCTTAACAGAATTGTCTATGGGGCAAATCTGTACAACATAAAAATGGCCGCGATTACGGCTTACTCTGTTTTCAATGCATCTATGGGACATTTGTATAAAGGAAAATTTGCTTAACATAATTTCATTTGGAATGAATTAATTCCTTTATACAAGGTACCACTGTAGTTTTCTTGGGTTTTGTCAAATGTGTGAAGCCTCCCCCACTCATTTCTCCTCATGCAGTTTTTGTAGGATGTAAAATTTAGCCAAGCCTGGGAAAGATGTCTAAATGTACATTTGAAACCCCATTTCATTTTCACTCTATTCAGTGTCAGTGTAAGGGACTCTATGAATCATCGAGTCTAGACCCTTTCAAGGAGGCCCAGGGAGGAATTGAACTGACAACTTCTGGCTCTTCAGCCAGTGGCCTAAGCCACTGAGCTACCCAGCAGTTGTCATTGTTGACATGACCCTACCCATATCAAGACACCAAGGTATATACCCCTCATTGCCCTTCCTAGGAAAAAATGTCTTGTGGATACCTGTCCATAAAAACTTGTGTAGCAATAGGCTGAAGACGAAGATGTCTTTGTTTACCCACCATTTTCTATAGAATTTAGTGAAATGTTTTGTTTTTGTTTTCTACATCTGCTGAGGAGGCAGTTTGCTCCCTCGATCTGTGCCTGGAGGCGGTTCTGGAATGGACCAGGATGAACAGGCTCAAACTGAACCCAGAGAAGACTGAGGTACTGTTTTTCGGCGCGCCCTCTAGCCTGGGGGGAGTTTTCCTCCACCCTACGGACAGGGCCAGGAATCTGGGCATGATCCTGGACTCTGCCCTCTCCCTGGAAGCCCAGGTGATGGCAGTCTCCAGGGCCGCTTTCTTCCAGCTTCGCAGGATCGCTCAGATCCGTCTGTACCTTGATGAGTCCTCCTGAGGACGGTGATATCGAGGATTGATTACTGTGATATCGAGGATTGATTACTGTAATGCACTCTACGTGGGGTTGCCCTTGACCTTTACCCAGAGACTCCAAGGGGTACAGAACGCGGCGGCCAGACTGGTGGTGGGTGCTCGTCGATACGAGCACATCACCCCAGTGCTGACCTGCTTGCACTGGTTGCCCGTGGCCCTCTGGATAAGGTTCAAGGTCTTGGTTTTGGTCTTCAAAACCCTCCATGGCTTGGGTCCTGAATACCTGTTGGAGCATATCTCCCAGAGGTCATCTTAGGCTAGACCCACTCGGATGTCACAGGCGCGCTCACTCCAGGTGCCCACTCCTAGGGAGGTGCGGAGGTCTGCCATGCGTGGCCGCGCCTTCTCTGTTGTGGGCCCCTCCTTATGGAACCACCTTCCCGAGTGAGCTGTGCCTTGCACAGTCCCTGCCCGCCTTCAGAAAGGCTTTAAAAACTTTGCTTTTCAGGGAGGCATATGGCCACCTAATTTTATTTTATTTTATTTTATTCTCCTTTTTTGTCAACCACCCTCTGATCCATCTTGTTGTATTGTTTTTGTATTGTTCTTTTTTAATCCTGTAAACCACCCAGAGTTCCATATTGGAAGATGGGCGGTATAAAAATGAAACAAATAAATAATAAATAAATAAATAAAGTAGCTATACCATTTTTGTCTGAAAAAAAGAAAAAAGGTGGAGGAACTGACATTACAGTGGTTACCTTGTCTACCATTTATATTCAGTTTCTGTGACTAAGGCAGTACATTAAATTCCATTCAAAGCCTGGTGTGGAAACATTCTTCTAACACACATTCTTTTTAGAATTAGTATAAAGTAGGTGAAATTTTCTTGGTGTAGCTAAATCTGCAAAAAGCTTTTTAGCACATTTTTTAAACAGGCTTCCAATCTTTGTACTTTAAAGCAGCACTGTGGGCGCTTTGCTCCTTTCTCAATAACCTGTGCCAGATGATCTGGCTTGGTGAGGCTGTTTCACATCCCACAGAAGTCTAGGATCTCCCCATTGCTGTTTAATATCTATTTGGGGCCTCTTGAGGTGGTTATTCAGAGATATGAAGTGCATTGTCATCAGAATGCTGCTGACACTCGGCTCTATCTCTCTTTTTCTTCAGCAGGGGAAGCTGTACAGGCGCTAGATCACTCCCTGCCTGTGGTGATGGACTGAATCTAGGCAAACAGACTCATGTTCCATCCTGAAAAGATGGAGATCAAGCTGTCTTGATGGAATCAGGTGCCATAATTTGGGTTTGCGTCTGTAGATCACTCCCTGGCTGTGGTGATGGACTGAATCTAGGCAAACAGACTCATGTTCCATCCTGAAAAGATGGAGATCATGTTGTGAAGACATCCTTATTGGTTAGGGGTTTGTTGCTTGGTCTTGATGGAATCATACTCCCCCATGAAGGATGAGGTCCATAATTTGGGTGTGCGTCTGTACATGTCCCTCTCTCTAGAGAATCAGAACTCAGCTTTTTTCCCTCTTAGCCAAGTTGCATAACTGTGGTCCTTTCTCTACAGGAGGCTGTTTCTAATAACATTTGTTAATGTGTTGGTAGTCTCAAGGACTCTGTTGCAATGCTGTCTCCATGGGGCTGTCCCTGAAGGCACTTCTGAAGCTGCAGCAAGTGCAAAGCTCTATCACACGTTCCTTTAAATCCAGATTAAATTTCAAGATAAACCGTGTCCAAAAATCTTGTCCACAGCCACTGAGCTTTAAAAAATAAAAAAATAAAAGAAAACCCAATAGCGCCCCTTTTAGTGAGTTTTCTAATACATGCTGGTGAAGTTGGGAATTTTTTAGCCTTACTTAAAAATACACATTTTTTTGGAGCCAGAAGTCCGTGGGAGTGTGTATATGATCCAGGTTTCTTTCTTTCTTTTCTTTCTTTCTTTTTTTTTTCATAGTGTCGACCGGCTGTTCCTGGGGCTGGTCGGCGTTGTTTTTTTTTTAAAAATTAATTTTATATCCCCACACTAGCATCAGTCAGCTGGCCTGTGGGCCTGCCGGGCATTTTAAAAAAATTTCCTTAGCCCCCACCAGTCAGCCCTGGAGCTGTTTGGAGGCTTTTGTTTAATTATTTTTTTTTATCCCCCCCCTCCAGCTCCAGTCAGCTGGCCTGCGGGCCAGTCCAGCACTTTTTTCCTTAGCTCCCAGCAGCTGTCCCTGGAGCTGGTCGGCCATCTTGTTTTCTTTTTCTTTTTTTAACTTTCCTCTGTGCCTGCTTGAAGCAGGTTAGGGCTCTGGGGACATAACAGAAGCGGAGCAGAACCTAAGGGACGTGGGAACTCTGAACCCACATCTTCAATCAGGTGATCAGGTAAGGACAAAAGCTGGAGTTTTCCATGCCCCACATCTTCTCCCTCGTGTGATAGCACCCGTAGATACATCACAATTCAGCCACATATTGCTGGCACATTTGCACAGACTGCCAGTATGTTTCTGGGCTGGACTCAATATGCTGGTGTTCACCAATAAATTCCTGTCTGACAGAGCACCTCTTCTTCAGGTCATCTTCCATCCCACCAGCTCCTCACAATGATTGATGTTGCAGGTGGCCACTCCAAGAAAGGCCTGGAAATTGTCGACTAGAAACAGGGCCTTCTCAGTAGTGGCTACCTCACTTTGGAAGTCTCTTCCTGTGGAGGTACACCAGACCTCCAGCCTCCTTATGTTTATGAAGCAAATTAAAACCTAGCTTTTTACTGAGACCTTTGAAAGCCTCTCTCCTTTTTTTTACGTTTATTGTCTTGGCTTTTTTGCGACAGCCCTTTGTTGATTGAGTACTGTTGCATGTTTTATCAGCATGTTTTTAATGCCCATCTTCCTGTGTTTGAAGTATTGTTAATCGGATAATGGGTTTTGTTGGGTTTTATTTTTTTCCTTACAATCATTGTTGAAGTTTGTTCCTTGGTTATACTTTTTGTACAGCTTCCCAGAATGGTGACCTGCCACTTGCTGGGTGAGGCATAAGCTAAATCAAACCAAACCAAATCACCAAATTATTTCATTTTCAAATTAATTGCCGTAGAAGTCAACTTCATTCAGTTCTCTGAGCTGACTTCCATACAAATGACATGGCCCACCCCCAATCGACCCTTGTGTTGGCATTTTGCTTTGTGGAAAACAATCCCCCCACCCTCTCTTCCCCCCAGCACCCTCTGACTTCTTAGGCAATTTTTCAATCGTAAGCAAATCCAAAACCAAGGTTATAATACAGGCCTGCAGGCCAACATTCCAGGTAAATGAGTAGCTTTTAAGGGGGAAATGATGCTGTTTCTCAAAAGCCTGACATTTAAAAAAATACAAGACCAGAATTGAAACCTCTGACAATATTTCTGTGCTTATATATATTGCAAGCAGCACAATACTATACAAATGAATACATCTGGGATTATTTCCAAGCTGTTATTTCCCACTAGGGAAAATATTTAGAAACAGGGCTCAGCTTTTGGGCTGAAACTACAAAGAGGCCATCTATCTTGATACTTTTCCAACTCTTTTTAATGGCTTTCCTGATATTATATGGTGACTTTACTGCCCTGTTTTTGTATGTCCTTATATTCACCAGCAGCAAGAAATTGCGTTGGGTATATTCCAGTTTTCAAGTCTGTTTCATAGCATTTATGGCCCAAAGCTAATAAGGCCACTCAGCATTCTCTTTCTAACAGAAGGAGAAAATGTCCATTACCAGGAAAAAAAGGAGAATGTTCGCAGAGCAATCCTAGATTTGTCTCCTCCAGAAAGAAGCTCCATTGTCTTCAATAGTAAATCCTGGTGATGTGAAAGCATCAAACATTTACATTATAGTATAGTGATAAACTTGAATGTATAAATACTCACCATGACTGCCCCCATAGCCTGTGCCTCTACATAAAAAAGAGTCCACAAATGCAGGAAGCTGGACTAGTCCATATTAGACATGGGCACGACTTGGTGAAATTCTTGTTTCCATTTCCATTCCTTGTTTCCGTTATGCAACGGAAACGGTAACGACAATTAAGCTGTCAGAACTCAAACTCGAACTGAAAAAATAAAAATTGGGTCTGATTTCTCATTGTCGTTCATGGCATCGCGGCGATCGCGTGATGCCAAGCGGCACAGAAAAAAAGTTTTTTTTAAAAAAAAAAACCTGATTCCCGGGCAAAAAAGCAGGCGAAAATATGCCTGCCTGAGTGAGGGCACCTACCAGAGGGGTGGTTTCTGGGGCCACCCTGCTTTCCTGTCCTGGGCTGCTCTGGTGGGGGCATCCTCGTCATCTCGCCATGCCATACGGTGCGGGGGATCCAAAATGGCGACCACAATATTTTTTTTGAAATCGTGGATCAAAAACCCACCAAAGCACCACACAGAAACATGCGAAAATTAGGTATTTTAACTGCCTGAATTTTTACACCTGCGCAATGATGGGCTGGCCATGGAATGGGACCAGGCAAATTTTTGGAGCCATTCCACCAATCGCATGGCCACTTGGCCAGGTTTTGACTGAGACTTCTGGGATATGCCAGTTGGGCATAAAAAGCCCACTATAACCCTAGCCCTAACCCTAACCCTAGCCCATACACCAGTACACTGTCCTTCTTAGTGGGTCAGAGGCACCCAGAGGTGCAGCCCACTAACTCACCCTAACCTTACCCGTAATAACCCTAAGCCTAGCCCTTGCCCTAACCCCAACCCTAAGCCACATCTGTACTTGCATTGCACTACACGCAAGTACACTGTCCTTCTTAGTGAGTCAGAGGGCGCCCAGCAGAGGCATTCTTCTCTCACCTCGCTCACCAGTCCAAGTTCCAAAAAAACTCTGTACGCCAGTATGCTGTCCTTCTTAGTGAGCTAGAGGCACCCAAAAGAGAGGTGCCTCTGCCAGTGCCACTTGGTACGCAATGGCTACACGGTCATGTACCCTTCCTTTTCCCTTTGTAGGGGGCCAGAGGAGGCACCCACCCCAGAGAGGTGCCTCCAGGAGCCCGCTACCCTACCCCCCTAAACCAGTACTAACGACAGACGACAAACGAAACAACAAATTTTTGAAAATTTTTGCAACAAACGGAAACGAGCCAAAACGGGCCGGCTCCGACACATGACAACTCGAAACGTCATTTTTCCTGGTCGTGCCCATCTCTAGTCCATATCAACAAAAGACTGCTCATCAGTGGAGCATTGTGGGTGGTGGTGGCAGATGATGTCTTAGTCTTTGCTGATCAGAAATTTCCAAGGCTTCACTACTGTGAACAGGAGTTCCACTACACCAAAGACAGACCATGATTAAAACTTGAAGTTATGTGCTTGAGATATGTGATTCCAGCATACCTTGTGTCTGAGAAATTAGATTTGCAAACCAAGTCTGAATTTAGCTGCAGAAGACTCATCAGAGAAGAAACAATAATCGGAGAGTTTTTGAAGCTAAAGAATTCCATCTTCTAACAAAGGCCACTATCTCACAACAGGGAAGATCCAGTGATTGTGAAAGTCCAGCTTTGCTCCTTTCCTGGTCACATGACTGAAGATGTGGGTTCTCCGTTCCCATATACAAGGATTTTTTTAAAAACAATAAAAAGTGCTGATAGCCGGAAGGCCAGTTGGTAAGCACTGGGGGGGGGGGGGCTGAATAATTTTTTTAAAAAAATTACCCCCCAGCACCCATCAGCTGGCCTTTGGCGCTTTTAATTTTTTTCCTAGCGCCGACCAGCTGGCCCTGGGGCTGGTTGGCGCTTTTTTCTATTGTTTTATTTTTATCCCCCTTAGCACTGAAGGCAGCTGATGGGTGCTGGGGAGGGGGATAAATTTTTTTAAAAATAGGGAAAAAAACCCAACGAGCCCCAGGGCCAGCTGGTTGGCACTAGGAAAATATAAAAGAGAGAAAAAAAATTAAAAAGCGCCAAAGGCCAGCTGATAGGCACCGGGAAAGGGATAAAAATAAAAAAATGTTTAAAAGTGCTGACCAGTCCCAGGGACAGTGCTGGGGGAAAGCAGAAAACCGGATCATATGTGCTCCCATGGACTTCTGGCTCTGGAAACATGTGCATTTTTAACAGGAGCAAAAAATACCCAACACCCAATGTAGGTCATGGAAATCTCACTAGAAGGGGTGTTACTGGGGGGGTGTTGGTTTTTTTTTTTTTTTTTGAAAAGCCCTATGGCTGTGGGGACAAGATTTTTTTCGAAACGGTTTATCTGATAATTAGATCAGGATTTTAAAGGACGTGTGATAGAGCCCAGAGTGTGATCTATAATGCATAGTTGAGCCCTTGGTGTGCAGCATTAACCAAAGATCAGCCAAGGCTCCAGTCACTGTCAGAGAGAGAGGGATATACATTATTTCCACTTTTAAAATCTCAACATCCTTCAATTTCAAGCTTTTCCACTCTTTGGTCTCCCCACTTATTTAACTAAAGGGTAGGGAACCCCACAAAGCTGCTTCTTTTATTAGGAATGAATGTCAACAGATTCCACCAGAGTTCTCCCAGCTGTAAACCCTTTTAGATTCACCCAAAATCTGAAGAATAACCAGCTAAAGTTGAGTGTGTGTATATCATGCTGCTCTCAGACTGACAGAGAGAGGGGAGACCAGAGAGAAAATTTGAGCAGCACACAGAGAGGCAGGGTGCAAAGGGGGTGGTGGTGGTGGTGGTGATGATGACGATGACGACGACAACTGACGACAGTGACGGATTACAATTCCCAGGATCTCCAAGCCACTAATGCCACTGAAGATGCTGGCTGAGAGATTCTAGGACTTGAACTAAACAACAACAGCAGTAGATGAAGATGGTACAGTGACAAGATTGATATAATCCTGTAGTTCTATCCACTCTGCCCCTCAACCTGCCTGACTTTTTCCCCATGGGTCAACAGCTTTTGCCAGGGTGGGGCAGATGGGATCTCATTTCTGCTTTAAAGCTTTTGGCTAGTGAGTATGAGTTGGGAATTAGTTTTAATTAGCCACAAGATAGATGAACCCCTTAAAGAAAAACCACGGCCTTGAGCTAAGCACATCTGTTAAAGACAAAACAAGAATCCTTTCATAGGAATGAATGCAGGCTTTAAAATCAGTAAATAAATAAAATAACATATATAGGATTAGTCAGAGGCAATTTGATGACACAAAACAACAAAACAGACACTCTTACCGCATCTAACCTCAATGTTAAGCATGTGCTATTTTCCAGAGGCAGGAGGGATCCTCTGTATATGAATGTGTTTTGGGGTGTATTTAGATGAATGTAGGACAGTCAAATGAATGACCTCAGACTTGCACTCTGAAATAGTATGGAACACTTGATTGCACACTTTTCTGAATGTTCAAGTCCACTCTAAGAAATTGAGATTTACAAGAAAAATCAATATAATTGCACCTTGAAACAGCGAACAGCAAGCAGTTCATGAATGGAGAAGTCTGTATAAGGAGATAATTTTTAGTTGTGTCATTCTCCTGTCGACTAATATGAAATGCTAACAAATTTATTGTCTGTGAAATTCTGCCATTTTGTTCTCTTGCACTAGACCAAGATGTACTGATGTTATGAATTTGGTCAGGGTTTTTTGGATGATTTAATAGCCAAAATCCTCTTGCCCAGCTATGCAAAAGGTATAACTTGTGAAGCGGAATTGCCAGAGGTTAAGAAATGTCCACAGATAGTCTCTGTTCTCTGAACTGCATGAAAGAGTGTGTAATAGATATCACTGTAGAGCTCTAAAGGCATTTGGCTTCCAAAAATTTATGATGTTTGGGTTAGTGATCGCTGTTGTGAGTTTTTCAGGCTGTTTGGCTGTGTTCTGGAAGTTTTTCTTCCTGACATTTCTCCAAGCACAGTGGCCGGAATCTTCAGAGGACCATGAGCTCAGGAAAGTAGGATAACTCCTAGTTCTCTGAGCTCCTTGCCCTCTGAAAATGCCAGCCACAGAGTCTGGAAAAATATCAGGAGGAAAAACTTCCAGAACATGTCCAAACAGCCCAAAAAACTCAGTCACAACAGCTATCAGATCCCAGCCGTGAAAGCCTTTGAGAATACATTCCAGGTTAGTCTTTCTCAACCTTAGTTGGAGCTTCCAATGGTTGAAGGTTGAACTTTTCATGCTTAAGGCACATGGCTTTATCCCTGTGCTAAGGCCCCTCTCACTTAATGCATACATCTCTGAGCATGTCTCCACAATGTGATCTATTTCTCTTTCCAAACCCATATTTCTACTCCACTCTGTGTATAAATTGTGACAGCTAATGCTCACAAAGGTGATAAGCATATTGAAGTCATTGCTTCCCTTAAAAAGATAAAAGCAGAAGGAATGCTTTAGAACGGCGGCTTTTTAGAAATGCTCCAAGTATGGCACTTATCTTTTCTTTGAAACAATTACTCTGTGGAAATTGCAGGCATTGACGATTTCAACAATACCTATGCTCAAAGGCATTCTAAGACATTGAGATTCTATGAACAGCCGATTGGCTCACACTAGCCACCACTGCTATGAATGTTGTTCCTTTGTTAAAAATATAAAGCAGGCCCTGGCTACCTTCCACCCAGTTTCAGAGTGCCCCCTTTTTAAGAGCCAAGCATACTGAAACAAGGCACCAGCTCTGGGAAGGTAGTGGCTAGAATGAGTCATCAGATTTGAAGATGACTGCTTCTGAGGTGACAGATGATGAGATACACCAAACTCTCTCTTGTTAGTCAACTGCTTGATAGGTATCTTGTTCCGACAAACAGCAAAGAGACATAGCCCCTATCATTGCTGCTTTCCTCGCATGAAAACAAAGTGTTCAAAGAGGAACTCCTCCCCACAGGTGCCCCACCATGTGCATGAGAACTCATGAAAACGAAGACTCTTCTCCTTAGTGTGGAAACCCCCACATTTGTAAATAAGGCCATCTTCTTCAGTTGGTTTGGCCCATCACTGTTTGCAAGTTTAATCTGATTATTATTTATGTGAAATTTATAGGAAACTCTGAAGGGGGGAATGTAAGCCAAAAATAAACATTTGGGAGATTTTCTCTTGGCAGACACCATGGAATGACCTACAACTAAAGTCTGGAATGGGGAGAGGTACAGTAAAATACGCTGGCTTATATTAGAACAATCTTCATGCATGGCTCCTGACATGTTCCAGACCTTAGTCCAGAGCAGGGCAACATCATGAGGAAGGAATCATTACCAGCTCTTCAGTAGAACCTGGCAGAGAATGGAATCTAGACTTTTTATATATTTATTTATTTTATTATACTTTATGGAAGAAACCCCTGGTGCCTCCAGATCAAAGAAGGTTGATGAACTGCCAGAAATAGTAACCTACATGTAAAACATGTGCTTCATTTATTACTGCCATTGGAAAAGTTTCCTGCTACTGCGAAACTCCAGACTTCATTGATTTATGATCCAGTGCTGCAGAATATTGGGAAGTTTTTCCAATGAAATATATTTTATTTGTTACAAGGGAAAAAAAACAATTCAGGGCTGGGTGGTGGGTTGGTTTTTTTAATGCTTCCTTTTTATCCTTGAAATGTGTCTTCACACAGTGTATGGGTTTTCTCGGTCTACAGCCCAGCATAGAAATAAGGATGAAATAATATTCTGATATCTGCCTTTGCTTTCAGGATAAGAGATTCAGAGTATTATTTAGACAGGCCTTAGTTTCCAGGGTGTGTTCCATATTGTTTCCTTACCTCCCCATGTAGTAGTAGATGACTATTACTTTTCCTGTTGGCTTGGCTGAGACAAAAAGGAATGAGATCTGGCTCATGCACCACAGAATTGATTGACCATGAAGAAAGCCACATATTGATTGGGCTGAAACAGAGAGCCCTCCAACACTGGAGGCATTCAAGAGAAAGTTGGACAACTCTCTGTCACATATACTTGGATTTGGATTCCTGCACTGAATAAAGACATTTAACATAACATCCTTTATGGGATCCTCCCAACTCCATCATTCTGTGAGTTTTTGAAATGTATCACACAGTGAACTTTTTTTTCTTTACAATATCCAATATTTACTTGGGTGTGACCAGGCAGCCAGAAGGATGTGCACCTGATCGCACCACAAAGTGCTGCTTTTCAGAAAGCTATCTCCCCTTAAGGAACCCTTCTGCCTGCCAGGAAATCACTTCATCCTGGTCCTAAAACGTAGAAGCCCTACAGATGGAGGAAAAAGGCCCAGCTTGTGCTTGTATTGGCATCAGGCTAGAGCACAATTTCACAAATGCTGTGAAAGAGATCACAGTTGATCATTCCACAAACAGACTGAAATGTGACCTGTTTCCCCCTACAATTACATTTTTTGTCTTTCCTTCACTTGTGGGTCCAGTTCTTTTTGGCGTTTCTTCTGTTTTAGTAACAATCACACACAATCAACCTCCCGCCTTTTGTTTTCTAGTGACATGATATCACAGAATGCATAGAAAGTTCTAGAAATATCTATTAACTCCTCAAACAGTTTTTGTCCAGAGTCAACTACTTAAAATAGTATTGTTTGAGAATAGAATTAGATATACTTGGAACAAAACAACATTTTCGTCTTATGGTTCACTTTGCTGAATCCTATTCTTCTCAATTACAATCTATTTCCAGTTCTCTGTCAAAGATACTGTGGGTATAATTTCAGTAGGTGAGCAAGTGACAAAGGGAAATCACAGACCAAACAAGCTTCTGTATTTTCCTTCCTGTCGTGTGCACCCCAGCTGCTCTTTGAAACAGACTCAAACAAAAACATGTTCAGATGCACGCTATCTTAAAATTTAAATACTGTATTCTGTGTATGTGGCCAGCTGGACTGCACTCACATCTTTGATACTTCCTGTAAGTTCAGCCTTTGGGGGAATGATTACTTGTTTTGCATTAATGTAAAGAGAAGCGATTTGATCTTAATGTTGCTGGACACAGGGCAGGAAAATGTTTCCTAAAAATTGTTGTCATGATTGTCAGGGAAAATATGCATCTGGTGCAATTGGAACACGATATGCATAATAAACGGAAGTATTTTGTGGTTGCAACAAGAACCGATAAAGCCTCTTGCCTGCCAGTTGGCTGAAGTGATGGGCTGTATCAAGTTCATGAACATTCTACTGAAGGAATGACACTGCCAACAAGAACATTTTAGACTACCAACTGGCTTGGTTTGAGTGAGTATGGAGTTATTTAGGCTATTAAAAGTAACCAAAATGTGGTTAGGACTGGAGTAGAACATTCTGGGAGATGGACAAATGGACCGGTGATGAGCCAAGAAGCATGGTGCTTTGAGTGGAGGAAAAAAGACAATGAGTCAAGAGAGGAGAATATAAAATACAACAGGGCTCAATATAACAAATACTATAAATTCAAAGCAGTTTTTGAAATGAAGAATAATCTCTGTATGATAAGTAATACAGATTGTGGTTCAGAGAGAAGGTTATCATCATGACAATGTAACCTCTTGTTTTTGGCTTTGCAAAATATAAATTGCCTCTTAAACATTGGCATTTCATTTTTATACACTGTATTTACAATACCTCTTTCCAAAGATGGTTGTTTCATAATTTAGAAATATCATTGACAGCCTGAATTTACTTATAATTCCGTTGTAGTGACCTCGGTGAGATTTCTTCCTAAGGACATTGGGCCTTTTCACACGACCCCTAAGATCCGCTGGTCCCTTAAATTCGGACCAGAGATCTTGGGGGTTCGTTTCTGTTCCTCCGTCCCCACCTCTCAGCACTTCCTGCTCCTGTCGGCGTGAGGGGGGGGAGGGAAAAAAAAGGACAAAAGAAGCCTTTACTAACCTGCCCGTGCTGGTCGAACTTGCCATGAGCCCTGTTACTTCCTGGTTCCGGCTCAAGGAGCTCTTAAAGGGGCGGGAGGCAAAAAAACAACAGACAAGCCAGGAGAGCCCGGCACTCTTATCCGCATCAAATTTTTTTCACCTGCAGAGAGCAGGTACATGAAAAATGCACTGGGTTGCGCTAAAGTTGGCGGGGTCGCACTTAATTGTCTCCAAACTCTGGAGCTGGTGGGAAAAGATTTCTAAGCTCCGGAGCTGGGAGCCATTTGCAGCGCAGCTTAGGGGTCGTGTATAAACGCCCATTGATGCATATAATTTTACCCATTGAAGATAATTTCTTTCCAAGTCATTTCAACCACCAAAGAAGATTTATCACAGTGAATGCATGTGTGCACATGCAGATAAATATTACACACCACACTTGGTGTCGGTGAGGAATTCATGGAACTGCTTTTTATGCCATACAAGGTACAATGATTCAATGATTCCCCCCTCCCCTCTCCACTTCTCTGGAATAATGGCTTTGAAAGAGAATCCACATTCTCACAGGAAGTCCTGGTGTTTTCCGACACAATCTTCCCCAGTGGTTTTCCTATTCATCAGAAGAAACCAGCAGAGACGACAGGAAGAAATTATTTCTCTGAGATCATGGAGCAGGTATCACGGGGTGCACCAGAACCCTGAATCAGGTTGTTGATATGAACTGTGTTCTCTCCGGTCTTGCCACCTCATATATCTATAGATTTAAAAAAAATAACTCTATTTGAAATTTCTGATTAGCTGATACCCAAACCTTATAGGGTTTATTACTTTTCTAAGAAGAAAAAGGAAAAGGGAGAGGAGAAGAGAGAGAAAGAGAAAGAAAGAATGAGAAAAAAGAATGAGAAAATCCACTCTGTGTGCATGTAATTCCATCAAACAGTGCTCGTGACCTTGTAAATCAGGAAAGGATGCATTGATCTTAATGGCAGCCACAAATTCCCATGCATCTCTTTGAAAAATACATAGATTCGTTTGATATTGTAACTGGGATTCCAGATTTCACTTGTCATGTTGTTTGGCTTTCTTCCCCACAAGTGCCCGCATGGAATACTAGCCTTTGAAGCAAATAAAATACTGTGGCAGAACATGTTTTCTCCCAAATAAACTAAGGAAAGTGTAGAAAGTGAAAAGCTTTTTAGCAATTCTGAGTTTGTTTATTTTGGGCTCTTTTTTTGAAGGTAGAATCCTTTTACACTGGAATTACCTAGCTCAAGAAAGCAAGCACAAAGGTAAGGAGGAACCCCCACCCCCAAAAAAAAAGAAAGTAAAAGAGATTAGGAAAGTTGATACTGGTTCTGAGATAATAAGGGCAAGAAGGTGGGGGTGGGGTGCCCTGAGGACCTCAAGGCAAAAGGGGAAAACAGGCATGTCAAAGCAGATTTGTCCAGAAGGCAACACACGAGTCATCAATAAAACTTTATGCCAGAAGCAGTCTTTTCCAGTTACCTTGAATGAGGGAAGTTACATGTTTGTTTACATTAAGATTATGATTTTACAATGGCCACAAAAACTCAATATGTCAACTGAAAGCATAGCCTTTTGCACTTCTGAGGCCAATGTTTGTAAAATAATTATGATGAAAGCCCTATTCAGGCATTCCTGAGGTGTTCTTAAAAAGCCTAAATAAATAAATAAATAAATAAATAAATAAATAAATAAATAAATGCTTTTTAAAAACAGCTAGTTGAGGTATAGTATCACTAAAAAAACAGTGGTTCCTAACTTTTATTGAGTCACAACCCCCCTTTTAAAGTAGGTGTGCAACATTGTGCCCCACCTACTATATTTCCATTAAAAAGCATTTTAATAGGGTAAAGTCATCCCTTCTCAGAAAGCAGAGGCTTGTTTCCCCCTCAAAGTGCCTGTTTCTCATACACACAAACACTGCATGCTAAATTGTCTTCAAAAGATCAAGGAAGAAATTATTTAACAAAGGCTACAACAAAAGGCAATGAGTGCCCCCACCACCACCACAGAAAATACTTTGCAACACCCTCAGGGATCACAACCCCCAAGTTTGGGAAATAGTTAAAATAATCTGAACAGGTCCTCTGCAGCCGCTTTGCAGAATCTAAACATGTGTAAAAAGCCTCTTCTCCATATTAGTGATCAGACACACAGGCAAGGCAGCATTTCAGTGTGGGGAGCCTCGTCCCCTTTTCCACTCCAACTCTGGCTCCTGTCTGTTGAATCTCCTTTGTGCACCGCCCCCATCCCCGCCTCTGCCAAGGCCGGGCTCTGACTCCCCGGCAAGCGGGAAAGCAGCCCGCTTAACCCTTTGCTGCTGGGGAGGGGAGGGGAGAGGGGAAGAAAGGCAGCTCTGCTGGGCCTGAAAAGGAAGAAGGGGAAGGCCGACAGGCAGGAAGGCATCTGGGTGGCAGGTGGGGTGGAGCGGGGACTGCATCACTGCATCACCCTCCCACTTTGAACTGCCCTGCTTGGGTGAAGGGGAAGAGCAGAAGGGGTGGAGGGAATTTGGAATATTTCTGGGACTATCAACCACCAGGGGGAAAAATGTGAAAGGGAATGAAATACGGGGTTTCCCTGGCCAAATTGGGAGAGTTGACAGCTATGCTCAGAGCATTCTTCTCTACAGAAGGAACCACTTGGGGCAAACCAGAAACCGATGTCTAAGGAAGGTAACTCCAGAAAGGGTGATGCAATAAAATTGGTAGCAGGACTGCTCCCAAGTCCCCATAAATTACAGCATTTAAGAGTCTGGAGTAGGGTAAGGTTGCAGCAGAGAACTCTTTGTCTGTCAGGTCTCTGTCCTGCAAATTGCTTCTGGTCAGTTTCAGCTGTATGGGTGTACGACGTGCCCTGGTCTCAGCATACAGAACCATTTACAGAAGATGAGATAGTTGGCTACAACCCAACCCCAACCCCTGCTGGTAGGTATTATCAGGCAGAATAAATAATTATTGCTGCATTTTTATGGATGTCCAGGGTGTTTTATACCCAAGAAATAAATATTAGGCATCTGGCAGCCATTTTGGTTCGATGTCCCCTAACTCCCCTTAAAGGAAAAAAATACAGCAATCTGCGAAAAGACATAAATGCATGTTTTAAGGACCCCAAACCCCTCTGGTAGGTATTATGAGGCAGAGTAAATAATTATCGCTGAGTTTTTACGGATATTCAGGACATTTGTTAACATTTAAAACAGCTCTTTTCATCGCACGTCGCTATTAACGAAAACGAAACGTAACAAACCTAATTTTCATGGTTCTGTTCAGTTCGTTCCAATTTCATCGCCAGGTTCGTTATTTGTTGCATTACATAATGAAATGAATAACGAATAACGGAACAAAAAAATTCATTTCGTACCCATCTCTACTCCTGACATTTGACGATGGACCCTCTTCTGCTCCTCCCTCCTTCAGCTAAAAAATAACACAATGTTGCAGATTTTTCTTCTTGTGACTTTGACTCAGTTTTTCAGCTTCTGAAGCTTGACTGTTCCTTATTCACATCTTTTACCCCCTCCACTTCTGACTTGATCATGCCTTAGCTTTCTAGAATCAAAATCTGTCTGTATTATGATAGCTGATTACTTCCTGTGGAACTTCCTCACCTTATCTAGGCTGGCTCAAGCAGTTCTGTCAGTTTAGCATGAACAAGGTGGTAATGTGTGTGAATAAGGACAAGCTTTTGTGAAAGTGGAGGCCCCTGTAAGTACATGAAAGGCAAGGAAAACCTGACATTTGAAAATTAATTATTTCTTTCTCGTCAAAAACATATTGGCATGAAAGGATCTTCCATTCCCCCAAATATTTTCCAGAGCCAGTCTCAAATGGTGCAGCTTGAGGGGGCCATATTCACCTCTTGGGACATCCACAATGAGGTCCTTTAGAAACTGTCCATTTCCCCAAAGCTTTTCAATATCTACATGAAGCCACTGGAAGAAGTCATATGGAGATTTAGAGATCGTTATGCATGCCATTCAATATGTGAATGACATGCAGGTATATATCTCTCTTTGTCCTCTTCTCAGGTGACACACTACAGGTTGTTGAACACTATGTAGAGTCAATAATGCACTAGATGAGGGCCAATAAGCTGCAGCATAATCCACAAACATTTGTAATCAAAATTATTCAACCCTTATTGCAAATCAGGTTTATTGTCAAAATTCACAGACTTTCTGCTGTTCGCAGTGGACAAATCAAATCTCAGCGCAATGAATGCTTCAGGTGGTTTCCTCAAATTCAGCTGAAAAACCAACTATGAATGAATTCTGTAGCCTCAAAATTATCCAACCCCTTCATGGCAAGCATCTTAGTACTTAGCAGAGCACCCTCCTGCTGCTATGTCCTGCTGCAAGTGAGATATTTTGTCAGGCACCAGCTTCTAGCAGTGTTCCTGAGGAATCTTATCCTATTTGTCACGAGAGGTGGCCTCCAGTTCAGTAATATTTTTGGGTTTGTGTGCTGCAAACACCTTCTTTAAATCCCACCAGAGATTTTCTATGGGGTTCATGTCAGATGACTGTAGTGGCCACTGTAGACTCTCCCAGGACTTCTTCTGTAATCTAGCTTTGTTGGAATTTGAGATTTGCTTGGGATCATTGTTCTCTTTAGACTCTCCAATGACACCCAAGCTTTGGCTTCCTCACAGCATAGCATTTTCTCCTAGGATTTACTGAAACTTTAATGAATCCATCTTGCCTCCCATATGGCACCAGTCTCCAGTGCCAGAGGATGCAGAGCATCACTAAGCCACCACTATGCTTAACTGTAGGAAGAGTGCTCTTTCCAGCATATGCATCCTTCTTCTTCAAACTTTCCATTGGCCGAAAAAATCCAGTTTTGTTTCATCACTCCACAGAACAGAATCTCAAAACTTCTGTGGCTTATTTATATGATTTTCCAGATTACTGGAGTTTATTTTTCTTGTGGTTTGGGGGTCAGTAGTGGTGTATGTCTTCTAGTGTTGGCATGGAAATGTCCTGCATTTATGATGCATCTCACTGTGCAAGCTCAGTGCATGTTGCCACCAAGTCATTTAAGGGTTTTTCTGCTTTCTCAGAAATCTGGTTGCTGCCAGTGATAGCTTCCTTTTCCTGACCCATCCAGGTAGTGTACCCTTTAACTTTGAATTTGGAAATTATCCTTACAACAGTGTCTCTAGGAACATTCAGCCCTTCCACTATCATTTTGTATCCTGTTACTTGTTTGTGAAGGGTGATGATCACTTCTCTTAACTTTCTGGAATATTCTTTTGAGATTCCTAACATACAGTCCAATGCAACACTCAATAACCCTCTAGCTAGTTCAGGTATTTCATATGTTCAAGATCAAGTACACCTGGTGCAGTTAATGAAGCCCTTTATTAGTCATATCATCTGTGGCTGAGACAACACCTGTTTTGCATATTTGTGCTATTGTGTGGGGTTCTGTTCAGGGAATCAAATAATTTTGAGGTTGTATAATTAATTAAAAGTTGCATTTTCAGATATCAGTCCAGTCTAGAATGATTTCTGCTCCACCCAACTTGATCTGAATTGATTTGAATGTTTCCCATCGACTTGCACTGGACAACCAAAATAGCTCTTATAATAAACCACCAGGAATTAACCACCAAATTTCAGAGACACGCCTTCAGGGGTGTGCATGGTAAACATCTCTAAATTTGGCTTTCTGTAAAAGAGTGAAGGAATTTGTATCTTTCTTTGATTCGGTTTCTATTCCAGACACTAAGCAATAGCTAAATTTCTCTCTCTTGACCCTGCAGTCCAATCTGGCTTTTTGGTTTTGATCTAAACCTCATACAAATCAGTCCAAAGCAGAACAAATTCAGTCAGTAATTTACACTGCTGCTAAATTCATTGCACAGATCAAATGGATTATAATGTTGACAATACATATTGTGATAACTTCCTAGTTTGCATAAGAGGAGATTGAGGGTACAGAGGTGGTAAACGGAAAATGTTCCAGGGAGGTGAAATTCTATTTCTGGCTTGCTTGGACTGACTCAGGCATCAGATCAATTGTTTGTTCAGCCAACAACACTGTGGTTTCTTCACATGGTGATATTAATTAACACTGTCATACAATGTTAAACTGAGATGTTAATGCATGCTTAGGGAAGTGACTCTGTCTGTTCCAACCCTTTTGGCTTAGAGCTGGAAACAATAGTTGAGCATGTGTTCTATGGAACCGTCTAGTCCAAACAGATTCACCATACACAGATGTTTAGCTACAGGGAGATAAAACAATTCAAGAAAGAAGCCTGAACTATGAAAAGTAGTTCTGCAGTAGAGCAAGATACATAAGAAAACTAAAATATCATTTATTTGTTTTTTCTTTTTAAGAAAAAAAAAAGCTTGCCACTATATTCAGGACAAGATATATCACATTAGGGGATGTCACCCATTTTGAATCTTTCAACTGATGTCAATACCAACCACCAGCATGTTGTTTTTACTTATTTTAATCCACGTTTGCCTCTGCTTGCAGTTCTTCTTGCACTGCAAAAGACCACTTATTATCAATCACTTTGGTGAAGGAGTGCAGGGAATACTTATCAGATTTGAGGATCAGACAAAATGGGTGGAATGGCTAATGCCTTGGAAAACAGGAACAGAATTCAGAAAGATATGGATAGGCTCAAGGACAAGAGAATGAACTTTAGTAGGGATAATCCCAAAGGTCTACAACTGGGAGGAAAACCCAAAGCACAGTTAAGAAGAGGGGGAATACTTAGCTCAGTAACATTTCAAGTGAGAATGATATTGGAATTGTTGTAGATCAAAGGCTGAATATGACTCAACAGTGTGATGTGGATGCAGAAAAGACAAATGCTATTTTAGGATGCATAAACAGAACTATAGTCTCCAAATCCTGTGAGGTACTACGGAGTTCCCCTCTATTCAGCACTGGTTATGCCTCATCTTAAGTCAGGCATGTTCAAACTTTGGCCCTCCTGATATTTTGGACCACAACTCCCAGAATTCTAAGCTTAGATTGCCAATGACAAAGGACTGTGGGAGTTGTCCAAAATATCTGGGGGGCCAAAGTCTGAACATGCCTGTCTTAAGTTCTGGACACCATAATTTAAGAAGGATGCCAACAAACTAGAGGGCAATAAGGATGAGCAGGAGACTGGAAACCAAGTCCTGTGGGAAAAGACAGAGAGAACTGAGCATGTTTACCCTTGAAAGGTAGTCATAAAATCATCCCAGAGCGCAAGACGTGATAATGAGCTCAAGTTACTGCAAGCCAGATTTTAGCTGAAAAAGAAGAAACATTTCCTAAAAGTTAGAGCAGTACAACAACGGACTCAATTACCTCAGGAGTTGGTGAGCAGTACAACTCTGGGGTCCTTGAAGAGAAAATTAGATATCCACCTGTCAGATCTGTGTTGATTTGTATTCCTGCACAGAGCAGGGTACTGAGCTTGATGGCCTTATAAAAGATAAAGGTAAAGGTTCCCCACGCACATGTGTGCTAGTCGTGTCCAACTCTAGGGGTGGAGCTCATCTCCATATTTAAGCTGAAGAGCCAGTGTTGTGCAAGTCCATGGCCACGTGGCCAGCATGGCTTCAAGGAAATACTGTTTTACCTTGCCACTTTTTATGGCGGTACCTAGTTATCTACTTGCATTTACATGCTTTCAAAATGCTAGGTTGGCAGGAGTTGGGGTTATCAGCGGGAGCTCGCTCTGCTGCATGGCACCTGGGGTTCGAACTGCCGAGCTGCCAACTTTGCAGCCAACAGTTTTCGGAGCCTTAGTCCGCTGAGCCACCATTCCCCTGTCTGATGGCCTTATAGGCTCCTTCCAATTCAGATATTCTATGATTCACCCAATAGGACACTAAAATGATCCCCACCAAAATGCTGAGCTGCCTTTTTACAGCTGTGTACAGCTGTTTGCTATGAGAACTTGTCCTGTGCTGAATCATAGAATCATAGATGGCCTTATAGGCTCCTTCCAATTCAGTTATTCTATGATTTTATGATTCAGCATAGGACAAGTTCTCATAGCACAGCAGCTGTAGACAGCTGTAAAAAGACAGCTCAGCATTTTGATGGGGATCTTTTTAGTGTCCCATTAAATGCATCTCGTCCAAATCACAGTTCTAGTCTTATTTTTATACATGGGCCGTCTGTTTAAAAGATCCTGTGGTGTATTATGAGTTTGTACATGCATGGTTTTTGTAGCTTCTGTCTGTCTGTCTGTCTGTCTGTCTGTCTGTCTGTCTGTCTGTCTGTCTGTGCGATCTACTTAGCTGATAATATTGACTCCCCCTTTTTCATTGATTTGCCCAGACTGTGCTAAAGTAGCTTGTGCAATGGGAGGGGTTCAATCCTCACATCAGCCTCCCTAACACAGGCCTTGCAGAAGTTGGTTCAGCTGGTTTTTGGACTACAGTTCCCAGAAAGCTAAGGGATTCTGGAAAGCAGAGTCCACAAAGTCCCTTCACGAAGCTCTGGTGTTAGATTTTGCCCCTCCCAGCACAGCAGGTTAAAACGCGGTGGCAAAGTCTAAGAGACACGGAGGCTGTTTTCTAACATCAGTTGTACCTATGAACTTCAGACGGTTGTGCTCATGTAACTTTACATTGTGCTATCAATGGCTGTGGCCAATTTCTGCGGAAGCCAGAAACAGCATGGATTATTGTTGGGTTTGGAAGGTGGGGGGGGGGCAGGGGACATAGTTTCTTCAAGAAGCTTTACAGTTCTTGCATCTATCATGTCTATTATTCTCCAAGGACACATTCTAGCCCTGGATTGGGATCAAGGAAACCAGAAGAAACCCAAGCAAGCATGGATTACTGTATAATATGAAATGTTCCATTGATTGAATAGCAAAAGCCTTTATAAGAAAGCCAAATCTTAAGCACATGCTTGGTTTTCAAAGGGTTAAAAGGAATTCCTGCCACTTTACTTAAGAGAATTCTGAAGCATGGGGGAAAAGAGAGAGAGAGAGAGAGAGAGAGAGAGAGAGAGAAGATTTTTTGCTCTCACAAATAGTCTCATAAAAAAGATTAATAGCTTTGGAGTAGATGTACATTTTGAACTTCCTTTTTGGAAGGTGCACAAAGAAAAAATGGGTTATTTGCAGTTGTAGAAGATTCAGAGGTAGGTTTACAAAAGAAATGCAGGTAGCTGCCAGAGACGTGCAATAAAATAAAATAAAATTATACAATATCTCTGCTCTCTCTGCTTTTTTTCTTTCCTCCATTCTTTATTTTTTTATTATGAAGCTGTTGGTGTTTTCCCCCTGACCTTCCCCTATAATGTGCAATGTCAAATCAGCACAGATTTAAATCATATTTAGAAGAGGGGGGGACCAACCAAAGGGCATCTGATGTTTTACAGACATTCCAACACCTTCAAGGAAATTTGAACTCGCACCAAAGAATCTGATACTCATTTGGATCTCCATCTGCTGTGAAGCACATGTGCACACACAATACACATTGAACCACTATGCTGGAAAAAAAGGGGAGAAAGAAACCCCTCCCTCTTCTTAAATTATAGCAGCCATCTACCATTCTTGGGCAACCACACAAAAGGTTTGGTATTTTCAGACATCACTCAATGGCATGCAGTACTTTGGTCCCAGGGTCCCAGTTTTTGTCAACAACAAGCACACAGAGAGACAACGGAAGAAGAGTCCAACAGTCCTTGGTAAGCTGTGGTGAGACAAATGCCAAACTGCATACTCTCAGTATGAAGTCGGTTTCAGAAGAAGGTACGGGGACCGGCTTATTGGCCCCTTCCGTATACACACACTCAGCCTCAGAAAAGTTGCCTTTACCCGGCCTGCTGTTCAAATATCTGTTTGAAAAGTGGATTGATTGCCACCGACCTGTAATTCCTTGCTTGGTTATATAGACAGTGCACTCTGAGAGGTCTTGGCAGGCCCACAACCAGAGTCTGTGTCACCCGTGGCAAATATGGATCCCGCACACACCCCATCATGGAACGTGTGTGGAATATTACAAAGTATACTACAGTGGTACCTCGGATAACGAATGTAATTCATTCTCCGAGGCAATTCGTTATCCAAAAACATTCATTATCCAAACACAGTTTCCCATAAGAATGAATGGAAAACCAATTAATCCATTCCAGAGCTTAGGAAAATGACACAGGCACCTTTTTTTTTTGCTCAAAGCTCTTTATAAAGTGCACTTTAAAGGTACAGATGCAATGCCACCCAGGATAACTCTTTTTTACCAATGCATGCTGGAAATCCGTTATCCGAGGCAGCCCATAGGGAAAATTCATTATCCAAGGCAGCCCATAGGAAAATTTGTTATCAGAGGCAGCCCTATACCGGGAAATTGCGATTTGTTATCTGAAAATTTTATCGCGGCATTCATTATCTGAGGTATTACTGTATTATGTTATTTTTGGCACACAAACCCCAGCAAGGGACCTGGTTCCCATGCTCCGTTTCCCCCCAGCCCACCCCAATTGTAGTCCTGGGTCTTGGGGCTGCATATACCAATCCTTGGATTTGAAGGGATCACCTATAGCAACTGTCATGCCCTCCATAAGATGTAGATTGGTGGGTGAGTATTAGAGGGTTAAAAAAAATCCAGATTGCTGTGCAATATTTTTCCACATGTTTTACTCTTGAAATTATTTACCATATTTCATATAATACTTTAATTTCCCTTTTAAATATTTGCAGACTTATTGTTTTTAGCTTTTAAATATTGCCTTTTAATTGTTGCAAGCCAGCTTGTGTCCTTTTAAGGGGGAAGGCTACGTAAACATATTTTAAATCACTAAATAATAAATAATAATACAGCTAAAAATATTTTCCACTTCTTTGAATTTCTATAAGCGACTTTGCAGACTTATTTCTTAAGCTCTGCCTTTGAAGACTTGGAAAGTAAATTTAAATGGTGGTGTGTGAGTTGTGGCATGTTCCCCAGCTTTGAGGGGCTTCATTGTCACATGTGGAACAGCCTACTGAAATAGATGGAACATTCATATTTTAATGCTTAAAATCATTCCTTTCCCAACTCCTCCCACTTCCAGTCCCATATGAGGCTGCTTTTGTTTCTATTCATATCTTGCTTTTGTGCAGTGGGAGGGAATCACGTTGTAACTGAACATTGCAGAAGTATGGAATCCCTTGACTTGTTAAATTAACCAACCCCCTCTGTGTGTATGGCCTTTCCTCAATGTGCTAAATTTTCCATTGCAGATGGAACTTTTGAGTTTTCATGCAGATGCACTGTGCCATTATCCCCCTGGAAAGAACATATCCTACAACACTCAATAGGTTTTGAAAATGGAAGGGAAAGCATATTTCTTCATTATACATAGTAAGTAGCTGGAGAAACAAAGGTGTTACAGAATTCTGAGGGCTGTGAAGAAACTCACATATATCAATACAGTGGAACCTTGACTTACATACTGCTTGACTTGCATCATATTTGACTTACAGCAAGAAGGGGCCTGTTTGACTTGAGTCGCAGGCTTTGACTTACATCTCGGAGCCCCGGCGCAAGGCACCGGAATTGGGCGGCAACCCAGCATCGTGGCTGCCGCCTCCAAACTGCTCCTGCCTTCTTCCCCTCCTCCGGCAGCGGCGGCTTCGGCGAGGCCAGCTCCGAGCACCTGGAGCTGGTCCTCAGCCTCACCGAAGCCGCCGCTGCTGCCGGAGGAGAAGAAGGGCCGGGAGCTCGGGGCTGGCCTTGCTGGTTAGACAGTCGGCTCAGACTTGTAAAAAATCTGGCTGCAGAAGTCTGGTCCACAATAGAAGCATTTTAGTTGGGGAGCTGTAATGTTGTGGGACTCTAATGGTAAGCATAGAGTTGTTCAGAACTTGGAACGTCAGGTTAAAAATCAGTAAAACTTAAATGTTAGACATTCTTGCTATGAACATTAAAAAGTGGAGGCATATAACTTGTGGACTATAATTCCACTGCCTCCTCCTCTCTTTGAAGAGACATTTCATTTACATCCCCAGAAGGAATCTCCTATCCCAGTCAAATTTGTGTTAAATTGCTGTTTTCGGGGGTCTTTTTCATCATCTGGAACGGATTAATCCGCTTTCCCATTACTTTCTATGGGAAACGTTCGTTTGACTTAAGTCATGTTTGACTTAAGTCTAGACCACTGGAACGGATTAATGACGTAAGTCAAGGTTCCACTGTAAATCTCTTCGTTGTACATATGCCTGGGTTTTGGTTTTTTGTTTTGCACAAACCTGTTTATACGTGGCCACACACACACACACACACACACACACACACACACACACACACACACACACACACACACACACACACACACACACACACAGATCTCTAACTGTTGCTATAGTTAATAATTAGATGATAAGTAGATGACAGATAGTTTGTTTAGCTGGTTAACTAATGCACCAATGTGAGCTAAAATAGAAAAGATGCTATTATGCATTGTCAAGGAATTCCAGGACGAAGATCAGAACAACCCTTGAAAAGTAAAGACACACATACTCTCTCTCTCTCTCTCTCTCTCTCTCTCTCTCTCTCTCTCTCTCTCTCTGTGTGTGTGTGTGTGTGTGTGTGTGTGTGTGTGTGTGTGTGTGAGACAGACAGAGAGACAGAGACAGAGACAGAGACAGACAGACAGAAAGAGAGACAGAGAGAGAGACAGAGAGAGGGAGAGAGAGATTTTGAAGATTAGGGGGAGGAGGATTTTCCAAATACAGACTGAGATACAATTGGAAAGGGAAAGGCAGTAATGGGGTCAGAAACAGGATTCCTCCAATTCTTTTTAGACCACCCTCCACCAGCAATATTTCAGCTTTCTATAATATCTTTTATGATGAGGTAACAAGCAGTGGTTGCACTTTGTCACCTCATTTTTCTAGGGTTCTTGGTAGGAAAGAGAAGATATTCCTTCCCAAAGGCCCATGTGAATCAAAAGTCACATGTTGTAGCCAGTGAAGTACATAAGTGATTTATTATTATTATTATTATTATTATTATTATTATTATTATTATTATTATTATTATTATTATTATTATTATTATTATTACTTCTACTACTACTACTACTACTACTACTACTACTACTACTACTACTACTACTATTTTGAGGAGTTCCAGGCAAAATCAAAGAAAAAACAAAACAAAACAAAAGATACAAAACATGTGGCACCCTAGAGACTAACTTTCATATTTTAATGTGATGTTTTGTGGACTACATGTCCACTTCTTCAGACATATAGCAGCAGAATAAGATGTGCAATATAATATGTGATGGGATATAAATTTCATACTAAATATTAATTGGCTGTAGTATCTGTATTTTCATGTCAGCCTGGTTGTAAGTTTCTATAGAGACAGTGGATAGGGGAGGGGGTTAGGGGGTTGTAAAGATGATGGGGAGAAGGATTTGACCAGGGTCTCATGTTATTTGTGGATATGGTTCCCAGTCGAATGACTCATCCTCCTTGGGATAGCGCTGTTCAAAGTGCCTAGACATCTTAATTCAAGGATCCCCTTTTGTGTTGTTTTAGCAACCAGAGGGATTTCTAATGCAATGTGAAGAGAACCTGTTCAGGACTGCAGCCAACCAGTCATCCTTACCTTTTTCTGGAGTATTCCCCTCCATTTCTGTCTCCCAACATGATTTTACATGTCCTCTCTTTACAATCAGCAATCAATATTCCTTGGCCATTGACTATGATTAGTTCTCATTAGATTGTTGAATGACTTTGGTTTTGGGTTTTTTTTTTGTGATTTTGCAAACCTTGGATTTCTTCCAAGGCAATTGATACTTCCCTCCTGTGTAAACATGGTCCAGTTTTGGCTGAACACAGCCCATGGTTAGAAACAAAATTTGCCATTCACTGAGAACTACAAGTTTAGATATGTTGATAGTAGAAGACAATTTTCAGTGACAAAATATCTGAAATTTTCCCACTATGCATTTCACAGTTCAGTATAGGGTCAATAACTACAGTAAAATAGAACATAAACAATGATATGAAATCAGGTTAAAAAGAACATACACAATGATGTGAAATCTATAGGAAACATAACCAATGTATAGTATAATTTGCTAAAGGCTTTTATGCGTTTTCAAAAGTTGTTTCAGAGCATATGTAACTATAGTAGAAATGTACTCTGGTTATTAATTACATATGACAGACAAATTTAAATAGTTGTGAAACACACACTTTGGAGTTTGATAATGAAAGCAGATTTCTAAATCCGCCCCCCGCCACCTTTTTTTGCAATCATTAAACAGGAGAGAGATACTATTAAGATCTATAGGAACAAAAAGTGGTTGGGAGATTCATTTCCCCACCACAATGTGATTTCATAGTTATGAATGTGTCGTGGTTAGCAGGGAGTTTGTGGAAGATAAGCATTTTTCAGTGCATATCAAATTCTCAAGTTCTGTTAGAAAACAAACATTGGCTGACATTGTGTGGAATGAGGATGACATCAGCAGCAGTGACAAATTGCACTGGTTAAAGTCTTCCTTTGGTTACTTTGTCGAGCCTGCAACTTCATTACATTGTATACTACTAGTGTCCACTCTAGAATTGGCTCCAATCAGTGACAATTTGCAACCCCTGATATTTCAACCCTGTTGCACATACAGCGCTGCGCAACAGGATTTCGACCAATATATGCCATCAAAATCCAAATTCTGAAGTAACAAATGTTAAGGCACATTGTCATATGTTTAAATAAAAATCCAGTAATGTAAAATAGACATGGGCACGACCAGAAAAAATGACGTTTCGAGTTTTTGTTTGTTGGAACGGGTCCATTTTGGGTCGTTTCCGTTTGTCGCAAAAATTTTCAAAAATTTGTCATTTTGTCATTTTGTTTGTCGCTTGTCGTTTCCACCACAATTTAGTGTGATTTGACTTCCCCCAGAGCATACGGGCGTCCCACAATCAGAGCATAGGGGCATCCCTAGGTGGCGGGGGGGGCAGGCGGGGGGAGGTGCGGGGGTGGGTGGCGGGGGGCCATGGGCAGGCGGAGACAGCGGCAGGGGGAGGCACGGGCAGGCGAGTGGGCGGGCAGCAGCGCGGGCCGCAGGCGGGTGGTGGCGCGGGCGGACGGGCGAGCGGGCAGTTAGGATATCACTTAGGATAGAGGTTCTGTTCTTGGCTTGCACCCCAATGTGTGTGTGTGCAAGCAAATTGAAGTTGAGAAAATAGAAAATAAATGGTAGTATATAATATATTTTTAAAATAAATCCACACCTCCCACTCCCAGTCGAACCTCCCCCTTTATCCAATATCAAAAAAAATCCTCACAAACTGCCAGAGAAGAAATAAAGAATAAACTGCTATTCCCTTCAGCAGACAAAGCTGCAGGGAATCAAAGAAATTATTTTCTAAATTCAGTTCCCTCCCTGCCTGCCTAAATTAAATCCTAAAACCTCCAGCCTCCCTCCTCAATCTCGATCGGATCACACCAGCACCAGCAGCCAGCCCTCCTCCCTCAACCACATCCATACACCCGACTGCGATTTCTGGAAGATGCCTCGGCTTTTTATGCCTTCCGAGACATCCAGAAGTGTCAGTCAAAAACCTGGCGATGCCATTGATGGAATGGTTCAAAAAAATTGCATGGTCCCATCCCATGCCCAGCCCAAATGGGAAGGTCTAAAAAAATAAAAAATAAAATAAAATAAAATAAAATAAATACGACATTTTATTGTTATTAAAAAAACCACTGCTGCTACTATTAAAATTCAGGCATTTAAAATAAATAAAATTCACATTTTTCTGTGGTGATTTGGTGTGTTTTTTGACCACAATTTCAAAAGAAAAATTGTGGTCGCCATTTTGGATCCCCCCCACCGCATGGCATGCAGCGAGACAGACGACGAGGATGACAACCCGCCAGCCTGGTGCAAGCAGCCCATGACAGGAGAGGGGGGGAGGCCGAGGACCACCCCCCAGAAACCACCCCTCTGGTAGGTGTCCTCAGGCAGGCATATTTTCGCCTGCTTTTTTGGCCAGGAGTGGGTTGTTTTTGTTTTTGTTTTTACTTTTTAAAACTTTTTTTCTGTGCTGCTTGGCATCGCGCGATCACCACAATGCCATTAATGACAATGAAAAACCCGACCCAATTTTTCTTTTTTCAGTTGGGGTTCGAGCTGGAGTGGCCTAATTATCGTTACCGTTTCCGTTACGTAACGGAAACGATAACCGAAAAAGGAAATGACAATTTCGCCGCTCTGTGCCCATGTCTAATGTAAAATGCATACTTTTAAAAAAACCTTTCACTTTTTTGCAATAATTTATTAAAAACAAAAAAGTAATCAATGGTATGCAAACACATGGATCAACAACATAGTTGGTTACAATGCAATGTAAGTACCATTGGTTTTCTCAGTATTCGGTAGACCTGTAAGGAGAGTGTCATTAATTGAAAAGGGGAAAATTAGAGGGATCCAAAGATCTGTGTGGCCCTTTCTTCTGCAAAGAAAAGAAAGGCAATCAGTATGAATACAGTGGTAAAATAAAATAAAATAAAATCAATACGACGTTTTATTGCTATTAAAAACCCACTGCTGCTACTTGGCATTTAAAATAAATAAAATTCACATTTTTCTGTGGTGATTTGGTGTGTTTTTGACCACAATTTCAAAAGAAAAATTGTGGTCGCCATTTTGATTCCCCCCCCACCGCATGGCATGCAATTTAATGACAGGAGGGGGGAGGCCGGGGACCGCCCCAGAAACCACCCCCTCTGGTAGGTGTCCTGGGCAATTCATTATCTGAAAAATTTTGTTATCTGAAACACAGTTTCCCATAGGAATGAATGGGAAACCAATTAATCCATTCCAGAGCCTAGGAGAATGACATAGACACCTGTTTTTTGCTCAAAACTCTTTATAAAGTACACTTTAAAGGTACAGATGCAATGCCACCCAAGATAATTTTTTTACCAATGCATGCTGGAAATTCGTTATCCGAGGCAGCCCATAGGAAAATTCATTATCCGAGGCAGACCTATACCTAGAAATGTGATTCATTATCTGAAAAATTTGTTATCAGGGGCATTCGTTATCCGAGGTATTACTGTATAAGGTTTGCTCAAATGAGAGATAAAATAGATTGCACCAAAGATAAGAGCCCTGAATAGTAGTAGTAGTAGTAGTAGTAGTAGTAGTAGTAGTAGTAGTAGTAGTAGTAGTAGTAGTAGTAGTAGTAGTAGTAGTTCATCTCCTCCTCCTCCTCCTCCTCCTTGGACTGAGAGAAGTAGAAGGATGCTGATTTAAACAAACCAAGGACCCTCATCAGGGTCTCATTATCTTGTGAGTGGACAGTGGCTTATTCTACATTACTTAACATTTTTAATATTATACAGCCACTGCAGGCCTGCTATTAAACAGAGTGCTGTAGCTGCCTGGCTAGCAACATTTGGATGTTATGAAAGAGAAACTAACTCCTAATTATTTAATGTATTGTTTCCACTATTGTCATTCTATTATTGTTGTCAAGAACAAGAGAAGGGGAATGATTGGATTACTTAGGGAATTATTTGGCAAATAATTTTGGCCTGGGTACCTGAGGGGTGCTATTTGATGTTCTGCCTCAGGCAGCAAAATGCCTTGAGCTGGCTGTGAACCAATAGGAATATTTATTGATAAACAGGAGTATCAAGCTGGGTGATCCCCACTTTCTGTTTTGTTCAAAAGCATATACAAAAATGAAGAATAGTAAATAAATAAACAGCACACAACATATAATATATTATGCAATCTGCACATGTGAAATATAGTTAACCAAAACCTAAGGGCAGATAAAAGCGTTCTAATAGAAGCTTTGTGATGGATTACATACACACCCAATCCTTTATACTGGATAGTTCATAATTCCCCACTTTTGAGGTCCACTCAAGGTTAAAGGAATGAATAATTGATGTGGATAGGCACGGATTGAAAGTATTTCCTGCACATTTAAGGCAAATCTATCAAATTAGAACTAGTCTTCATCAGGGCTTCAATTTTTGTTTTTATTGGACACAGAACAATGATTCAAATCTGGTTGTTGAAAAGACCCCATTTAGTATCCAGCGGAAGCAAAAACATCACAGAACATAATAGTCTCCAGTATAAGGCAGCCTGCCCCTTCTACCACATGAGAGCACTTGCTACTTGATTAATTGGGGTTTATCTCATGAAAGTCGAAATGCGTCTCATTATTACGCTTGCTTTTTTTCTTTTTTACTGCCTGTAGTACAACCGGATTTGAACTCATTGGCATTATTTTTGTCATGAATATTAAATGGAAAAAAGAACAATGTTGATACTTTTGGTTAAGCTTGGGATTGGCATATTATGCAAGGAAGGAGGGCAGAATGTGGTGGAATACCTGGTTGTGAGTATGCAATGTTCAGGAGAAGCCCTCCATTTTTACAAATACTTCTGCACAGTGAGGAGATGGTGGAAGCAGTATGTGTGCTCAGAACAGGCAGGCTTGTGTCATTTCTTCAGCAACACCAGTGGACAGGTCTGCATCCTTTCAGCAGCAGATTTTAATGCCCTCTAATATATCAATGCTTTGGGTAAAATCTGTGGTCATCAAATGTGGAATGCACTGATGAATTGCATTATTCTGGATTCCCTGGATCAGTGTTGATTTTTGGGAGTTTTTACAACCTCCCATGCTTGCCGTAGTTTGATTAAGTGGATGGGACTTTTCTGGATTTGGATGACTGTAAATCTTTCCAACTAACTAACTGTTACCTTCCACCTCTGAATTCAAAGGGAGTACAACCCCTCCACTGAGTGTTCATTTCCAAACTAGAGTCTGCTGGAAGCAGTGCAGTTAGTTTGTGGTTGTTCTGTTCACACAATTCTGAGTAATCTCTCACTATGAGTTTCTGAGACAGGAAGTACCAGTCAATGAGAAAGAGGTGGACTATCTAGATAACCTGAAGCTATTTTCCTCTTTGAATCCCTGTACTTTTAATGCATAATGCAAGAGAATTTCACTAGAAATTCAAACTCTGCTATATTGAAAGATGTGTAAATGGTGGTCCACAAACACCAAGCTGGCTTCCTCCCCAAACCGTTTGTCTTTTAATGCAGTTGCAATTCACCTTCCATATACTCCTGTAGGCACAGTGAGATAGCTTTAAGTATAACAGGGTCTTCTCTATGTGAAAGGAAATCCTGCTGCTCTCCTAACACCTTCAGAAAGACAGATTATAAGAAAAAGCAGAGCCTTGCCACTTGATGGCAAAGTTGCATATATCTGGCTAGGGGTGTCAAGAAATTACTATCTGCAGGTCTTCAAGAGATGGAGACACATTTCAGGGCAAGTGACAGAATAGGAGGAGAACATTTCAGTTTGATTGGTGAAGTGGTTTCAAAGTCTGTGTACCTGTCTCCATTAGTTACCAGGTGGAGCAAGACCTTGGTGGCTCAGAAGGTGTCTCCACGTATATTGCACCACAGAGACAAGAGGAAGGGGAAGAAAAGAAATGGATAGGTATGGTACCTTTTTGCCCCACATAGTTCCCTGTTGTCATGCAGCATTACTCTCTGGGGCGTTAGCAGCTTTAGTTCCCAAGCACATGAAGTATCTGCTGATACTATCCCATCACATATTATATTGCACACCTCATTCTGCTGCTATCTGTCTGAAGAAGTGGACGTGTCCACGAAATGTTACATTAAAATATGAAAGTTAGTCTTTAAGGTGCCACATGATTTGTGATCTTTTGTTTTGTTTTGTTTTTCTTTGATTTTTGCCTGAAATTTTTTAAATGTACAATTGAAAAGAAGAGGGGAAAGAAAAAGACCCCTGGAGTACCTTTTAAAACACTTCGACCCTCCTTACCGTTTAAAGATCAGACCATGTTTGCCCTCCTCTACTGTCTTCATCGTTCAGTCTTACCTTCTTAGGCAAAGTTCTAGTGAAAGTGGGGAGGGAATTATTTTTATGCTCACATCTCCTGTGACCTCCCATTCCTCAATAATACACATATGAGCCAATAGGGACCAAACTTCCACTGCCATGCCATGAAATGGTATGAGAAGCTTGACAATTCGCTCATGGGAACTCAATCTGTTGATGATCTATCAAGGTTTCTTCTTCATGGTATCATCAAAGGAAGAGGGAGTTTCTGTATTATAATACCATTTTCACATTAAAAAGCTTACTTGAATCATGGAAGTTTCCGTGACCTCATTCAATCATTCTCTTAATGATTGCTACAGATATTCATTCTTTATTTGGAGGAATTTCTAAAAGAAAAGGGCTTTACATTTCAAGATTACTTTGGCAAATATATTAAAACCAATTATTACTCTTGGATATATTAGTCCTGTGAGTAGTATTGATATAATCAGTAATTTTGTTTATATAATAATTGTGGATTGATGTTATCTTTGGTTGGTTGTGGTTTTCAAAATGGATTTGTTTTATTTTTGATCTGCTTATTCTGACCAGTCACTGTTTACATGAAAAATAGAATCTGTGGTCAGAGATTCTGAATAAGAAACCTTGAAGTGTAAGGTTAAGGCAGAGCTTAAAATGTTATTTTTAAAAAAAAATACATCGCTTTAGTCTTTACTTTGTGGCAGTCCAGTTGCCATTATTGCTCACTGTGCTCCATTCTGCAAAATGTATTCCTTTGCCTTGCGTGTGATTAATGCATTGCATTTAATTTATTTTTATTTATTTAAAATATTTTTACCCCACCTTTCTCCTTAAAAAGAACACATGGCAGCCTACATGATTAAAAAGACAATATTTAAAAAGCAAAAGCAGTCAGTGTAAAAATATGCTTAAAGGATTGAACAAATATTCATTTAAAAACAGGAAATAAAATCAATACTAAAAACACATTCAAAAGAAATAGGCACAACAATCCATTAAAAAAACCTTTCCAGTGTTCTCATGAAATGCATCTGTGAGGGTGGTGCGACTGAGTGAAAGGTCTCTCCTGGTGATCTTGACAGTGGAACATGCTGCTAAAGGGAATTGTGATCCTTAAGATAGCAAAGTGTTCTGCTTATAAACCACCTCATACCACTTCAAGTAGTCTCTGGGCGGTTTACAGTTTTAATTGCAGTATTCATGCTACACATTGCCCCCCCCCACCAGTAAGCTGGGTACTCAATTTTCCGACCTCGGAAGGATGGAAGGCTGAGTGAACCTTGAGCCTACTACCAGGGATTGAACCCCAGGTTGTGAGCACAGTTTTACCTGCAGAACAGGCATTTAACCACTGTGCCACGAGGCTCGAACCCAAGTTGTTTAGGGCTTTGTAAATTAGAGCGAGAAATGGAGACAAAGCACCATTTTGGGGTCTCTAGGCCTGACAAAGATGAAATGCAGGTGAGTTCCAGACTGTTTCTCAAAGGAAAAGGATGCAACTTTGGCACGAATGGCTGCAAAGCCTTTTTTTGCAAATTGCAGAAATTGTGACGTGAGAAATATATATATTTTTGGTCACTTGCTTAAGAGATGAGAAATCTTGTGGGGCTCAGAAATTCCTCTTCTAGGTGCCTCATCATGTCACTGGAATGGGGGTTTAAGTCTTCCCACTTCAAATCTGTAAATGTTGACTGCCAGCAAGATCTGAAGATCCCAAAAGTGTGTACTGTGTACATTTTTGTGGCCCCAAAACACCATGATCACTATGCAGCTTTTGGGTGTTTTTTCTCTTTGAGTCCATGCAGAGGCTTGTGTTCCCCCCACCCCCATGGCTTGCTGAAAGGCAGGCTGATTAACCATCAGGTAGTCCTTCTGTGCTTGTGGTGTGCGCTAGACATTGGCACGACTTGGTGAAATTCTCGTTTCCGTTTCCATTACTCGTTTCCGTTACGCAACGGAAACGGTAACAACAATTACTCCCCCAGAACTCGAACTTGAACCGACAAAAGAAAAATTGGGTCTGATTTGTCATTGTCGTTCCTGGCATCGCAGCGATCGCGCAATGCCAAGCAGCACAGAAAAAAAGTTTTAGAAATAAAAAAAAACCCGATTCCCGGCCAAAAAAGCAGGCGAAAATATGCCTGCCTGAGGGCACCTACCAGAGGGGTGGTTTCTGGGGGGGTCCCCACTCCAGCCTTCCCCCCCTCCTGTCCTGGGCTGCTGGTACCGGGCTGGGAGGGGGCATCCTCGGCGTCTCCATTTGCCATGCGGTGCGGGGGATCCAAAATGGCGACCGCAATATTTTTTTTGAAATCGTGGTCCAAAAACCCACCAAAGCACCACAGAAACATGCGAAACATAGCTATTTTAAATGCTTGAATTTTTACAGTAGCAGCAGTGGGTTTTTCTTGCAACAAAACGTCTCCATTGATTTTATTTTATTTTATTTTATTTTTATTTTTTTACACCTGTGCACGTGCAATGATGGGCTGGCCATGGGATGGGAGGGACCATGCAAATTTTTGGAGCCATTCCACCAATCTCATGGCCAGGTTTTGCTGAGACTTGCTGTTACCAGGCTGGGAGGGGGCATCCTCGGCGTCTCCATTTGCCATGCGGTGCGGGGGGGATCCAAAATGGCAACCGCAATATTTTTTTTGAAATTGTGGTCCAAAAACCCACCAAAGCACCACAGAAACATGCGAAAATTAGCTATTTTAAATGCTTGAATTTTTACAGTAGCAACAGTGGGTTTTTCTTGCAACAAAATGTCTCCATTGATTTTATTTTATTTTATTATTTTTATTTTTTTACACCTGCGCACACGCAATGATGGGCTGGCCATGGGATGGGACCATGCAAATTTTTGGAGCCATTCCACATATCGCATGGCCAGGTTTTGCTGAAACTTCTGGATGTGCCAGAGAGGGCATAAAAAGCCCACCAACCCTAATCCTAATCCTAACCCTGACCCTAACCCATACGCCAGTACACTGTGTTCTTAGTGGGCCAGAGGCACCCAGAGGTACAGCCCACTAACCCACCCTAACCTTAACCGTTACCCTAAGCCTAGCCCTTACCCCCTAACCCCATGCTCTGGGAAGTCATGTCACACTAAATCGCGGCGGTAACGACAAACGACAAACGACACGATGAAATGACAAATTTTTGAAAAATTTCACAAAAAACGGAAACGACCCGAAATGGACCCGTCCCGAAAAACGACAACTCAAAAAAAATTTTTTCTAGTCGTGCCCATCTCTAGTGTGCGCGCATATTGTGACAGGGTGGCGGAAGGAATCCATTGCCAGCCGCCAGTCTAATAGAGCGTGTCCCTATGTCATCACAAAAACTTCAACGGACTTCCATGTGATATTCATGTAAATGGAAGAGGACAAGGAGAAAGTGGGGAGACTCTTCCCCAATCTTGGACAGATCCTCAAGTGATGACATGCTCAGCTTGCCAAGCATCCAGACTTGGCAATCATAGGCAAAACCTACATTTCAGCACACAACCTGTGGTCATGTCAATCCTAAAAAAAAAAAAAAAAAAAAAACCATACAAGGTAAGCAAAGTGGCCATTTTTCCTGACTTCCTCTCTAAGTGGGAATCTGGCAGGCCAAGTATCAGTCAAAAGGAAATGCAAACATAGCCCAAGCAAGCTCTTCGTTGGCATTTTGGCTATAAAACAAACAACACAACCTAGCTTTCCAGTGTTTAACCCTCATGCTTGAGTAGCTGTGAATAACTGCAATCGGACAAGCTCCAATCATATCAAAGGTATCACTTTACTGACTTTGTCCCAAAAGGAGGCTGAAATATTTGCAGCTCAGATTTAAAGTTCATACCATATATACTTCATTGCGGTGTATATGGCAAACATTCCAAGAGCTGGGACTAAAATTGGCCCCCTTTTTTGCTGTCAAATTTCCACAGCAGGAAACAATCTTCCTGAAAAGAAATCCCATTTCCGATTTGTTATTTACATCCTTTAGTAGCTGTTCACTAAAAGCAAGTGCTATAAGCCAGGAGGGGATGTTAAACATTCATCATGATGGATGATGTCTGTCTTTAGAGACATGTGTGTGTACCATCACATTCACTTCCTGTTGGGGCTCAAATCAATATAATATCCTAACAGCTCAGTAGATTGTTTTAAAGAATTAAACTGGGGCAATGCAATTAAGTTATGCTGTTCATTTTCATGTTCGCAACTGCAAGATGGTTCAGCAGTGTAATCTGAATTACAGATGGTGATGTTCAATAGGATAGGAGTGGCAGAAAAACCAGGCAGTTCCTGCACACAGACCTAATTACTTGCTCAGCTTAATTGTACCCAGCAGGCTAGAGCACTGAAAACTGTTGGCTACAAAGTCGGCAGCTCAGCGGTTCGAATCCCGGGTGTGAGCTTCCATTGTTAGCCCCAGCTCCTGCCAACCTAGCAGTTCGAAAGCATGTAAATGCAAGTAGATAAATAGGTACTACCATAAAAAGCAGGAAGGTAAAACAGTGTTTCCTTGCAGCCATGCCGGCCACATGGCCATGGGCTTGCACAACACTGGCTCTTTGGCTTGAATGATGAGCATCGCCCCTAGAGTCAAACATGACTAACATGCATGTGCGGGGGGGGGGGACCTTTAACTTTTAAAGGCAACATGGATCACGAATGGTCAGGCTAGCTGCCACCTGACTGGTAGCCTTTACCCAAAATTACAGCCAGCCCAGTCCTGCCTTTATGCTGTATTGTACACTTTTTGTTAGATTCAAGCTAGTGTGACTAGTAGTTCCACATCAGTAGGCCTAAGACAGCCTAACTGCCTTTGACTGAGTACATACAGTAGTACCTTGTATAAAGGAATTAATTTGTTCCAAATGAAATAATGTTAAGCAAATTTTCCTGTATACAAATTCCCATAGGAATGCATTGAAATGGAGTAATCCCATTTTTATGTTATATACGGATTCTCCCCATAGGCGATTATGTTAAGTAAATTTCCCCTATCTCTGGATTTTTTTATGTTATACAAATTTTATGTTATACAAACTGTTTGTTCTATAAGGGTCCACTGTAGTTGCTTTCCACTGTGCTGGCTTTTTCATCTTGGCATTCTGTGATTTTGACTGGAGTGAGACCCTCATGAAAATGTTAGACATCTTTGTTCAGATCAAATAGTAACGTCCTAAATAAAAACTCAAATTATTGTAGAATCTTTCACAGTTGGAAGCTACTTTATATCAAAAAAGACCTTTCAGCCATCTTATACATACATTATCAACACTGATCAGGAGCAGCTCTCTGGGGCTTTCAGGCAGGTGTCCTTCCAGCTATACTGGGAGATAACAGGAATTAAATACAGGATCTTCTGCTTATAAAACATCAGCTCTAGCAGTCAGCTACAAGCCCTCTAAACAGTCAGCTGTGTGACAAAGTTGGGAGCGGAGGGGAAGTAGTTCAAGCTATAGATGTTATGTGCACACACACACCCAAACAGACACACATTCTGTGGCACCGATAAAACAAACTTAGTTTCCTGTGAGTTTTCACAGATCAAGGTTCACTTCTTAAGGCACAGCAGTGTCAAAGGAAGCTCACACAGAAATACATTTGTTTAGAAATGCTGCTATGTTTTTTTGTTTCTGTCGTTGCTGAAAAGAGTGAAATGGTAACCTCTTTGAGAAACAAAAGTAGGAACAAAAACTCAGATGTTTTTATATATTCTTTATCATCAAGACATCTGTCACATCATACTCTGTTCTCTAGTATGCTGGAGGCAGAAAAAGGGAAAAGGGACATACCTGAATATGTGATGATTGTGTGAGATAAGGAAGAAGGAATGGACATTGATTTTTAAGGAAATTCAAGAAATAATATGGAAAAAGATTCAAATGTCCTCAGAAATTGTACTGTTAAATATAATTGTGAACACTCAACTGAAGAAAAAGGAGGTGGGGTTGGTAATTATAATTATAATGGTGGCAAGGTTAATTTTCTCTAAAAATGGTAATTAAATAATCAAATAACATTGAAGGAATGGTATAGAGAGTTAGGGAATATAGCTATTAATGATAAATTGACAGGTGAAAGTAAAAATAGGAAGGGATTGAAAAAATCTAACAATTTTAATGGAATATGGTATAAATTGTTGGCATATGTATTTCAAAAAGGTAAAGGGTACACACCAGGAAAAGACTCAATGTAATTTTGTAGAGAAATTGGATGTCAACATCTTAAGATATGTAAGCTTGATCCAAGTCCCATGTGGGAGATGGGTTGCATGGGGCTTACTTTGTTTTGATTTATAGTGTTATGATTAACTATTTTTTCTCTTTGTATAAATGTTATTTGATTTTGTTTTATGTTTTGTATTATAGTTTTTACTAAAGTAAATTGAAAAAATGAAGAAAAATAATATATTCATGGCCAAATCTTATACAATATGGTTACTATATGAAAAATACTCCTTGGGTTTCTTGTGTGAAAACAGCAAATGTATGTGAGGAATATAGCAACCTCTGAAAACCAGCAACCCAAAACACCCAGTATAGAATCCAACAAAGTGTTCTGATCTTGGCATTAAATGGAATCCTTGAGAGAAGATGGTCACCCATTTTCTTCATGGTTTCTGTGATTTCATCTAGATGAGGTAAATACAGACTTCACCTTTCTTCTCTCAGCAGCTGGGATGCATCAAACACATTAATTCAGAGGCTATAAAAAGAGAAAGGCAGTAGCCAAACGGATGGAAAAATATGTCATCAACAGAAGTAACACTAATGTGGAGGACTGTATCCTCCACTGAATAGCTTCTGTATGACCTCACCTGCTCCATTAGCTGTCAGTGATTGAATTTCCTGTCACAAATACAGTATAAGGAAACAGTACCTATTTCTTAATACAGGAGGAAGGACACATTATTTAATTTTTTTCCATTTCCAAGCATTTAAATGCTTTGTCTTGTGCAATGTTTTGAGGAAACCAAAGCATATGATAAGAAAAGTTGCAATGTTATTTTGGGCATGTATACTCAGAAGTAGAGATGGGCATGAAACGAGCAATTTTTTGTTTTTGTTTTTTCGTTTCGTTACATAACAAAATGAAAAATGAATTTTGTCTCAAAAATGAAACGAAACAAACTGAAACAACAGAAATTTTGTCGTGCATTTCAGTTTCGTTGTGGCAAATACATTGAACTGTAATGAATGCTAACGAAACAGCAATTTTTCATTTTCATTTTCGTTTTTTCATTTTGTTACATAATGAAACGAAAATGATTTTTTTTGCAAAAAATTCACAAAAACCGAAAATGAACCAAAACGGACCCCCTAAATGACAAACGACAAACGAAACACCATTTTTTTGAGTCGTGCCCATCTCTACTCAGAAGCAACTCTTGTTCTTTGCTTTGAGGTTTACTCTTTAGACAGTATCCTTAGGGCTGCAGCCTTAGAAATGGATCTGAGATGGGATCTCAGAGATGCATGAGATGTTCATTCAAACATGGTCCCACCTATCCAACTGTTTCAGGGTTGGCTCTCCCAGCAGATGTTATTGCTGAATGCCAGTTCCAGTCCCCTCTACTCAAAGTCATCATTGGTGGGATCTGATGGGAGCAGAGTGTTGCAGAGTTTTAACTTCCTCTTGCTATGAAGGAGAAGTGCAAGGACTCACAAAGAGGACTAGCTTCAAGTTCCCCAGATTTGTCCACCCCTTTTCTTATTAACTGACATGTACAGTCTCATTAACTCAGTCAGGAACATTTATAAGAAAAAGAGATGCAATAAACAACTTTTGAGGGGCACCCTCTAGATGTCCTTCCAGACAGCGGTAGGCATGGGTCTAAGATGGAGGTAGCACACAGTGCCCCGCAGTAGCCATACAAGCTCTTTCCCCAACACCACATCTAAGTACAGGGCACAAAGCAGCAGCACTTTCAGATACATTTTATATGTCCAAGAGAACATGTAAAAATATGGGTCCCTGTAGAAAGCAGCAAGAGTCAAAGCAATTATCCTGTTTGTTTTCCAAACACAGCTAATTCTTTGTGTGATGGGGTAAGGTAAAGGCATTAAAAACTGAATCATGTTTACAGGTCTCATCTTACACTTTATCAGATAAGATGGAACTACATTCTATTGTTTGCTCATTCATCAGCCCTTCATTCATATGGGGCCACACCCTTTCCAGCTGTTTTAGGGTTGGCTGTCCCAATAGATGTTATTGCTGAATGCCAGTTCCTGTCCCCTCTACTCAAAGTCATCATTGGTGGGATCTGATGGGAGCAGAGTGTTGCAGAGTTTTAACTTCCTCTTGCTATGAAGGAGAAGTGCAAGGACTCACAAAGAGGACTAGCTTCAAGTTCCCCAGATTTGCCCACCCCTTTTCTTATTAACTGACATGTACCATCTCAATAACTCACTCAGGGACATTTATAAGAAAAAGGAATTTTAAAAATTCATTTACTTACCGTTGAAAAGATCAAACTGCAAACTGACAAACACGACTGCTTTCAAGAACAGATTCTAGCAAGGGAATAAACACTGAGCAGAGAATCGGAGCTCTCTTTGAATGAAGAGGCAGGGAAGAAGCCATTGGTTAGCCCTAGACAAATTGACAGTCATTCCAGCCCAAAAGGTCCCTTCCAGCCCCACCTTCTTCAGGAAGCAGGTAAGGTTATAAAAACCCCTACACAGAGTTGACCACCAAGGGGAAGGGTAATCATTCCTTGCCTTGGGCTAGTCCTTTTGATTATATGAGGCCGCTGTATTCTCACTGGAATCTCTCATGTCTGACACTGGAATCTTCCCAACACGTGAATGAGTGTTCACCAGCAACATCAGAGGAGCACATGTTTGAAGCAGCATGCCCTATCCTTTTGAAATCCAAATCCTTATTCTTTGAAATGGGAATCTCACTCCTTCAAGGTTTTGCTTCAGATGAGGTTTCAGCACAGCCTGTCAAAGACGGGTTCCCATGTTGGGGAAAATATTGCAGAGGAAATAAGAATTCCAACCGTTTCCCACTTGAGATTAAATTTAATTCCTTGTTTTTCATGGACATTTACAGAGGACAGTCACCTGAGTCGATTTACAAGGAGAACTATGGGATTGTTTCCAGGGCTTTTTCTCTTCTGTATAGAGAACCGACAGGAGGAGATGAAAAGCTTCTGGCAACAAAAACGCTTATGAAGCACCTCTGACCAAGAGCAACACTTTACACAAGACCACAGCAAAGGTATAATTTTGGTTCCCATTGACAAAAACATAAATTTTCCAAGGGATGTGGAAGTCTTTGCTAATACCTCACACGTTTCTATTTTTCTGCTCTAAGCTATGGGCAGTTTTATCTTTCATTCGCCTGCTGCGATTGCACCACATATTTATGTTTGCTTCCTCTCCTGAAAGCTGGCCAGCGTGGAAACCTTTGTACCAATGTGGCAGAGAGCCAGTCAGCAGCAGATGTTTTTCAAGGGAAATGAATGGCTGGCATACTGTAATTCCGTGATATGAGGTTTCCCAATAAAGTCACTGGCAAGTGGTACATTCTTGTCTCAGCACAGCATTAATCATGCCAGCATCACAGCTCCTTTGGGCTGAATGAAGTTGCATGACGCTTCATTGGAGAATTGGTGCCAGTGGTGGTTTCTACGTCTTCTCCATCACTCTTGTGGTAACTGTTCTTTGTTTTTATATATATCTATAGTAGCTTCTCTGATGGGACATGGTGGCTCAGCAGACTAAGGCTCCGAAAACTGTTGGTTACAAAGTCGGCAGCTTGGCGGTTCGAATCCCGGTTGCCACGCAGCAGAATGAGCTCCCAACTGTTAACCCCAGCTTCTGCCAACCTAGCAGTTTGAAAGCATGTAAATGCAAGTAGATAAATAGGTGCCGCTGTAAAAAGCAGGAAGGTAAAACTGTGTCCTTGCATCCATGCCAGCCACATGGCCATGGACTTGCACAACACTGGCTCTTCGGCTTGAATACAGAGATGAGCACCGCCCCTAGAGTCAGACACGACTAGCACGCATGTGCGGGGGGGGACCCTTTACCTTTACCTTTGCTTCTTTGAGTAGGATAATATTATCGCATCATGCTGAATATAGTCTGGATTTGGAAATTAAGCAGAGTTGGGCTTGGTTGATGCTCAGATGAAGAAGATCAGAGATCCCTGGCAGAATTAGTGAAGAAGTTTGCCTGAAACTGGAATCCACTTCTGGAAAGTTGATTTTATTTTATTTTATTTTATTAAATATTGAGCTAGATAGATCAATGATATGACTCAGCATATAGATCAGTGATATGACTCAGCATACGGGAGCTTCCTGTCCCTCTGTATTCCTACTTCCCATGTATTGTGTCAATTTGCCAGGAAAACTACACATTGATGATGAGCCGTTTGGCTTGTGTTTGCCTGAAGCTTGTCTTGTCTAAGATATTTTGGTATCTTGACATAGCCTGGCACCTGCGCACAGTTCATAAATGCCTGCACCCAGATGGCAAGGCAAACCAAAATGCACAACACCATGGTGTCCAACACTGAAGCAGGGGGTAGTTGACACACTGTTCAAAATCCATGCAGTGTGTGAGCAGATATTCTGTAGGAGACATGAGACAACCATTAGAATTTCCGTTCAGCCTACAAATTACTGTGCTTAGATACTGATATAATATCCATTTATTGCATTTACCCAAAATAGCTCTGTGCAATGTCCATAAGTCTCCTTCCTTTATTTTAACAGTTCAGTCTGAGGGATGCTGACCAGTGCTCAGAGTAACCTAGACAGCGTTACGGTTGAGCAGAGATTTGAAGCTGGCTTTAGTTGGATTTCATCTCTCCTGGTGCTAACCTGCTTCATATCTGTCATTACCTCACACCGACTTTCATTAATGCTTCACAGTGCTTTAGGTGGTTCATTTTCTCACTCCTTTTCTTTGCCTTCCCTGTAACAGCCCTATAGGTTGGGCAAGATAATTTCTTCAACATGTAGAAGGTATATTCGTCTGCAAGACATTATTTTAAAAAGAATTCATGCAAATTCATCCCGTAGAATGAGTTAAGGCTGAGTTCTGTCAGTGAGGCTTTTCACAGGGCGGGGCTTCTTTTTACCACCTGTGATATTGCGGATGCTCAAAGGAGTGTCATGTGATCCTGAAGGGAATGAGAAGGAGTGTGCTATAAAGCAGCATGCCTCCACACACCTGGCCTCTTGCAAGGCTTGTGTCCCAACACCCTACACCCGTGGTGGCGAACCTTCAGTATTCCAGATGTTTTGGACCACAACTCCCACAGTCCTTTGTCATTGACAGTCTAGGGTCAGAATTCTGAGAGTTGTGGTCCTAAACATCTGGAGTGCCAAAGGTTCGCCACCACTGCCCTACATGCTAGTGTGAGGCTAACTGGTTGTCTTTGGGGACTGGATAGGAAATTTTGCCTTGATCTCCAATATTGGCTAGCAGGAGATCTCTCAGCATTTTGGTGGGGATCTTTTTAGTGTCCTATTAGGTGCATCTCATCCAAATCACAGTTCTACTCCTATTTTTATACATGGGGCATCTGTTTAAAAGACCCTGTGGTGTATTATTTTTCTAGTCTCTCTCTCTCTCTCTCTCTCTCTCTCTCTCTCTCTCTCTCTCTCTCTCTCTCTCTCTCTCTCTCTAAGTGGTACAGGGGAGGTTAACCCTGGAGTTGGAATGCTACAGATGAAAGTAAGCAAAGCTTGAGAGCTACTTTTAAAAATGCCTTGACTCTCACACTGACAGTTCCAAGAGTAAAAGAAGGATTTTTTTTTACTGCTATACTTCCCATTTTAAAAAATGTTCTTAAGACTTGTACTCGCTAAAGAATTCAACCTGCTTTTCTGTTATTCAAAACTCACCTACATGAGGAGGTCACTGTGCTATCAAAATAATTAAAGAAGATAGTGTCGGAAAAGGAGTGAAATTGTACTTCATTGTGTCGTAATCATGATGTCACGCATCAATAACATTAGGATCTTCTTAAAACACTGGCTTCTATCCTCATGTTGTTGCCATTTTCTTCATTTGTCCTGCAACATTCTTGTTCCTTTTCTAGTATAGTTCTCTCCTCACCCCAACCCCAAAGGTCTCCTTTTTGTCCCTCCTGAAAGGAAAAGCTAGTTGGCGGCTGCAATAGAGGAAAATTAGAAGCGGTGCTTGTCAAGAGCCTGTGAAAGGGCAGGGGGCAACACACGGGAACAGTGCAGTAGGTTACACATTTCTTTCCCCCTCCCATGATCTGGGTACTCATTTTACTGACTTTGGAATGATGAGGAAGGCTGAATCTGCATTGGGCAGGCTGCCTGGACCCAGAATCTAACCCAGCTCATAAGCAGAATCTTCATCGCAGCACCACATTTTAATTAGTGACCCACAAGGCTCTTCAAAACAAACAGAAGATGCCATAATTATTGGGAGGGGGAGGGGATCTAATGGCATCAAACTCATTATTTGTAACTGCTCACTTTTAAGCTGGAACTGCTGAAGGCAGTTCCATTCATAGTAAACAGAAGCTCATAGTAAAGAAGAAATACAGATTGATTCAATCATATGTTGCTGTCATGTTTTTTTTTTTTAAAGCTTCTCCTCAATGAAACTGAACCTCACATGATCTGATCTGGCTGGTTTGCCATCATGTATTAGAAACACATGAAACCCATTGCTTTTCTTGGTTTAAAATAAGGACAGAAACTTGGGGGAAAATCAGCCATTGCAATGCATTTTGGTCTGATCAAGAATTGATTCTGAATGGATGTAAATCTGCCTAGTTCCAAACTGATTCATTCCAGCTGAATATCTGGCTGTGATTTTAAGTTAATTTGGACCTATAAATCAGAATGAATCTTGGTAGGTGTGAAACTTAAAAGGAAGCCAACACTTGAGCCAGTGTCTGTGACATGAAAACTGTTCCATTGTTTCCCCACTTGAAAAAAATATGCACAGACATGAAATATAAGTTTCTCATGAGTTACAAGCCGCTCCTATGAATGTTAGTCATGAAACCCACTGGGCCGAAGTGTATACTGGTCAGCAAATGAATTTAGGTGTCTCATCCCTAGTCACTTACTTGAATGATTTAAGAAACTATTTACCTGATGTAATATCTAAATGAAATGAAAACACAGCACAGAGAAATAATGAGTGGCTACAATGTGCTTGTTAGTAAGTGCTTTAATTTAGACCATTTTGCAGTGGAGATGAAAAGGGCCTTTGAACCCCTTTCCTATTTGTAGTATGGTGTCAGAATGAAGAAGAGCAGCTGGTGGTTCTGCCTGATCCAGATTGCTTTTCAGCTGTATTATAAAACAGTGTGAAAGTGCACATTGATGTATACTGCTGATAGACATGAAAACAACAGTGGGATAGTGAAACACTAGCTTTGCGTCTTCTGCTGGTTGTTTAAGGAAGGGGGTATGCATGCATGTTTATGTGCTCACACAGAAAACATTTCTATACCAAGTTTCTGTACCTTTCATTCCCCACCCCGTCAGTTCTTTATGTCTGCTGCATTACTTTAGAGATCCCAGAGGTTTTATTTATTTATTGTTTAGTTGGATGTTACGTGTCCCTTGATATTACATCAAAGCCTGCTGGTAGAGACCTTGGAGCCAGGCAAGGCCAGTCACTCAGGGGTGGGAAAAGAGAGACCTCGTGGAACCAGGTGTGGCTACCAGGTGTAAGTCATTTTGTTCCTTCAGGAAGTAGGGTTTTATATGGTCTTTGTTTGGTTGGTGTTTTATTTTTACACAAAAAGGGGAGAATGGTGGGTTTAGCAGAAGCTTGTGTGTGTGAACAAGTGGGTGTAATATAAACATGCCATCTTTAGGCATAAAAATATTGTCCTTTATTTAAATCTTGTGTTGTACTCCAACAAATATTGCAGTGAGATATACTAACTCTCCCTTCGCTATCCCTCCACTATGTACACAATAAGGGATTCACTGTTTCCAAATTTTGAAAGTACCTAGTTACAATATAACTAGCTACTTCTTTGTAACACAAAAAGGGGAAAAGCCATATGACCCTTGTACATCACCTGAAGGCAAAAGTGGGCAATACCCCTTTAAAAATGACCACTAAAAAAATTACACTCTTCATGGCCCTTCATCAGTCTGGGCATTATACAGCTGGATGTGATATAGAAGGAAATGCTGGTCATGGTGCAGACCAAATACTCACAAGGAGGGCTAACTACCTATTTATTTATTTATTTATTTATTTATTTATTTATTTATTTATTTATTTATTTATTTATTTAGAATATGTTCACCCCACCTTTCTCCTTGGAAAAGGACCCAAGGAGGCTTACAATAATGAGGGACAAAATACAGCCCAGAACATTTAAGACATATTCAAATGAAGAACAGGGGATTAGAAGGGCATCTTAGAACATTAAAAGGTAACATTAGAGCTACAAAGAGCATGCCAAAAGGAAAGGAAAGCCCATTATGAGGGGTAGAAAGTAAACATAGAAACACTGGTGTTCTTATGAAACAGTCAATGCAGCCATGTATGGTAATCCATATAAAAGTCACATAGTAGGTAGTCCCTCATTCGAGGAAAGCTTGCCTGAAGAGAAAGGTCTTTGCCAGCTTCCAGAAAGACAGCAGAGATGGGGCAGTCCTGGCCTCCAGTGGGAGGGAGTTCCAAAGCCTGTGAGCAGCAAAAGAGAAACCTACCGTTCCTGTAAATCTTGTAAATGTAATAAATAAATCAGTGGTTCTCAACCTGTGGGTCCCCAGATGTTCTAGGACTGCAACTCCCAGAAATCCTGGCCAGCTCAGCTAGTGATGAAGACATCTGGGAGTCGCAGTCCAAGAACATCTGGGGACCCACAGGTTGAGAACCACTGCTATAAATGGAACCATGCACACAGGTTGCCCACCAAAAAGCCACTTTAGAGACTTGGAGAATCTGTAGAACACAGCATTAGAGGTGAAGTTGAAGCATAGACAGCTTATGGCTGAAAACGGGGCTGCCCCTCCCAATTTGCAAGGAAGCCCCCCCCCACTTCTCCATGAGGTGCCCTTGTCGTCTGGTAGAAAAAGGCATTGGCAGAAGGACTAACCTGGGTGCAGTACACAATGCTGCAGTACACTGAGTTGTTTTTCAAATAAATCCATAGCTTGTGTTCTGAAAATCGGTAACAATGATTTCCTCCTTGGCCTTCTTTTCCTTAATGTGAAGAAGGAGACGGGGACATCCCTGTCCTTGCTGGTGGGCTGCTGCACCTCTCAACAATCCTGAAAACTTTTCCCTCATCAAACTCAGCTGTGGACATGAGGTCGGGTGGGGGGTGTCAGAACCGGAGTGGGGGGAGGAGTGAAAAGTGGGGAAAAGAAGGATATTTGGAAAAACTGCTAGGGAGGAAGCAGATTGGGAGGCTTGTCAAACCAAAGTGTGAACACTCAGGATATTAAATCCCAAAGGTGTGTGTGTGTGTGGGGAGTGTGGGGCACATGTACCCAAGGCTGAGGCATAGATGGGTGAAGCCACCAAGGAAGCTGTTTATTTTGGGGGGGCAGAACGAAGGGAATGAAATAAGGAGAGCCACTGAGTGACATGAGAGGAAGTCTACCACTGACGTTCCAGCCTTCTGGCCCAGTTATTGAGGGAGAGTTTGTCAAACCCTTCAACTAGGAGATAAACAGGAGGAAGACAGAGAAAGCTTCATCAAGAGGTGAGGAAGCCTCACTATAAGTCATCCTTGTGGCGCCCCCTGCCTAGTGTATCTCAGAGGGATTGTTCACATTATGAATGGACACAGGATGGCTCCTTTGAAGTAATAACCTGGGAAGTAAATAATACAAAAAGAATTATTTCGAGAGGTAGAAGGTTCTCTGTTTTCAAAATAAGTTCCAGTTATACCTCATCCCAGCTCAATAAACCCTTTTGTTACAACTCCTCCATCTCTAGTCACAGATCCTACTATGGAAAATGGAAGTGTGGGACAACTTGGGGGCAGCCATTGGCAATTACACTCAATTCCTACAAATGGCATTTGCTCCCAAAATTGACAAATTGATTTTGCAAGCTGAATGGGAAGTAATCTTCTGGCTCACCATGAAATAACCCACCAAGACCTATAGGGGCGAAGGGCCTGAGATTGAAGTTGTTGAGAAATTTGGTTATTGCTTCACTGTCAAGTATTGTAGTAATAACCTCCTTCACCAGCCTGCGTGTTGCATTTAAGGAGGTGTCGCACAAAGGATCAGCAGTTGAAAAGTTAATTTCCTCCCCAAATGGATGACACCTCTGAGCTAAAATAGGCATCTTAAAAGCACATGGGATCGCAATGTTCCTGTTTTATGGATAAAAATGTGTTTTGTCTGTAAAGCAGAGCTCTCGAAATCGATGCACTTAATAATTGGGGAGGGAATAATAGACATTTCTTCACACTTTACTTTGGGAACAGTTCACAGCAGGATGAGGGGGAGAAGGAAAGATGTTTCATTTTACTGGCACTCTGAAGCTAAATATTTGCAGCAGGGTATCTCCGTGCAACAGCTTCCTTTTGTCATCAACACATCACTTTCAAATGGCAGTCTGGAATATTGGCAGTGGCTGAGAAGTCGTCCTGCTCCGTTTTTCAAGCAATTTATTTCTTGGCATTGCAGTCCTACAGTGGCACAACCCCATGGATGTTTACCCAGACTGAAGTTTCATGTGTGCATAGCCAAAGAAGTTTCAAAACACACAAGTATACAAGAAAAGGTCAGCCTCTTCTTCCAAACAGGACTGTCCACTGTACCTTTCACCTTCTTCTTGTGTTGTAAGTCATAGATCTACACCAAAACAAACTTTGTCCCCACTTTGGGCAGGTTTTCTAAAGCAATTAGTTATAGATATGCCAGGCAACCAAGACAGGTTATGTGCAGAATTTTATGATTCTATAACTAAATATGTTTTCTGCCATTACGGTAATTGTTTGATGGAGAGTTCATCTGGGGTGGGAATATGTCATGTGTTGGAGAGACGCAGTGTTCCCCTGAACTGTGAGAAGTTGCATCCTCACAACTAAATCTGCAGCAAAAATTCAGTGCTTTAGCTTTAGGAACACAGTGTACCTTTAAAAGAAGATGTGCCTTCCTTTCATACCTTCTATAAAAAGAGAATATTTTTTCTGGGAAGCCTCTGTAGGTGTTCTTGCAAACAAGGCACATGTGGGAAGACCTTGTTTTAAAAGAGGAGTGGCCCTTGAACAGAAACATTTTTTTTGCTGTGATAGAATAGAGAACATGGGTCTGTTGGAGGGGTGCCTGCTGCCTTTAGACCATGTGCCATCTGTCCCTATTATTCATATTTACTCTGAAGTAAGTCCTGTTTTAGTAAATGAGACTGAGTTCCAAGTATATGATCCTTAAGAAGCATTATTAGATCAGTGTGATCTGCTTTTTCTAATCCTCACCATGTAGATTCTGAAGAAATCAAGCATCTTATTTTCATTATAAAAGAAAATTAAATATGGCTTCGCCACTGTGAATGACAGCAAGTGGTGGCTAATTTAATACACAGTTTGGCTCAGTACAGTGGGAACAGGGCTTGGCTAGACAGGCTGTGAGTGTTGATGTAAATAACAAAATATGGTTTCATAGGGCCCAACTCAACCATAGGTTGGCCACAGCTGTTATCCAAGAATGTACCCTTTCCTACCTAGAATGTGCCATGGTGAGTGAGTCAGTAGCCTTGTGGAAACCTAACCTAACAGGAATCTTTGTTATATTCCTAATTTAAGACTTGAGGAAAACTGCAAGAAGGCCAAACCAAACATTTTTATGGGATTGCTCAGACCCTACAATCCACTTCATTTTGGGGAAAGTGTGGATCTAAAGCACACAATAAGAGGTAGGATTGTCAAAACAAATATTTATTTTTATTCTACCCTTCTCTGTTTCCATAAATGTTCTGTAGAGCCACTCACCTAAAACTGCATACAGAAGCAACGGACTGTGGTTTAATTTTCCTACCACTCATGAGAGAGGCAGGCAGTCTACTGTCAGCAATAAGTAGAATGCTGAATGGCTTTGCAACAGTGAGACTTGCCTGTCTATGGGAATGTGGGAAGCTGCCTGATATTTAGTCAGATCACTGGACCATCTAGCCCAGTTTTGCCTAAACCAAACAGGTAAACCAAATTATTTCCTAGCTTTCCCTGAAGATCTTGAGTAGTGGTTCATCTCCAGTTCTAGTACTAGTACTAACCAGACCCAATCTTGTTTGATTTCTGAAACCAAATGAGATGCCACTAGCTGAAGGTAGTATTAGTGACCATCTATGGTATGTGTCAACATGTGCTAATTTTAGCTAGGAATTGCTGCAGGTTAAGAAGTCAGCATAGACATTTTTGTTGCATACCAAATATTGGCGATGAGTGTATGCCAACCAATATGTACACTAACATTTTAACTTGAAGCCATTTATTGCTTATTTTGATAGCAACTGATCTATACCAGAAGGCATTATCAATATGATTCAGAGCAAAGGGCAACAGGGGTAATCAGATGGCTATATAGGATCATGTTTGATCATGATGGAAAGTATTGCCTCACTGGAAGTGATCTCCCTTAAACAAGTTGCCTTGGGTTCTTTTTAAAGGAAAATATGGGGGTGAAAATATTTAAATAAAAAAATAAGCTCTCCAAAACAATAGCCTTGCCACTGGATTTTTAAAAAGGTCTCAGTTGGTGATAGAGTATATTTTGGCAGGTTTTTAATTTCCTGTATGTCATCAGATTGCTGGAAAGCTGCTCACACTGAACTGTGTCACAAGTGCCCTGAACTGTGAGCTATGCCCATCAGCTTTTACCCTTAATTTAATGTTTAGTCCTAATTAGAGAAGATACTGTGAATAAAATAGACTTATCTGGATGCTGATGTAACAGTTCTTTAAACAATGGATCTATTCAAGCTGCCTATATATATTTTGACTTGGTCTTAAATGGAAGACATTGTTACACTTGACAGCTGCCAACCATTTAACTCTCATAAACTAGCTTTCAAATTACCTGCATACTTTCAACACACAAACAAGGTGCAGTACAGCAGAGGCTATTTTAGCTTTGTCCTGGTTAAGTTACATGAAAATGTAAGCGTCTGTCCACCCTGACACATAGACATAGATCATTGATGGCACAATTTGAATAGAGGAAAAAAAAATCCCTCACCCACAATTGTTTTTACCTAGAACAATCCACCCTTCCCCTTTAAAAGCTGCTGCAAACCTTTCTGGCCCAGCACTAAGGCATGCATTCTTTTTGGCATGCTCATTATTTAGCCCAAAGGTGGCAGCCTCCAGCAGCCTCTGCCATGGTGGCTGCAGATTTCAAGAGTGGAGAGAGAAAGAGGGGGAAAAAGGAAGGAAAGGAGGCAGAGAAGGAGAAAATGGAATAGAGCCAACAAAGGGAGAGAGAAGCAAAATAAAAATGCAGGGGAAGTGTTTAAAATTTACAAGGAAACGCTTAATTGACAGCTGATTGGATTACAAGGGGTCATTTGCTGTGAGGATGGGAGGAACACTCCAATGGCACACTGCTTCTCCTTCTGACCTCAACAGACCCTTTGTAGCCCAATCAACCCAAAGCAAACTTTGTCCCCCGCCTTTCAAGTGATGTCACAATGTAGACATACGAAGGTAGCTAAATGAGTAGTGCATCTGGATCCTTCTGAGAACCCTGATTATTTGGCACCTTTGTTAATGAGAAAAGACAAAGCAGAAGAAGCTGCAGGTGTGTTTGGGTAGAAAGCAATTGCCAATGTGTTGGGGGGGGGAACAGAGTATTACTGGACATGTTGAAGATTATCACCAAGCATTCTGGCAAAACCATTTCTCTCCATTCGAGCTATTTTTGGCCTGCTGGAAAATAGCAAAGGTTTGACACAACCTTACTTTTTTAATACCGTGCTGCAGTATTTTAAATGTGCACATGGCGTATAGTGGTGACAGTGGGGAACCGAGCTGATTTTCCTGGATGCATGATTGGAGGCCCTGATGTACTTCGTGCAAGCAGCCTTCCTGGAGTGTTTTACACCAACAATACCTTCTTGATTGCTTTTGAAGTCTTCAGTCCACAACTGCTTAAGGGCTCCTGGAATTGTTAAAGCCTCATTTTGTTCCTTCAAAGTGGAAAGAAGCCTGGCCTAAATTAAGGTTGGAGTGCTTTTCCCAAGGCATACCGAGCTTTATGGGAACTTCAGGCACAGTATTTCAAACTGTTAATTCCAAAGTAAGGGGGAAAGAAATTGCCGCTACACTATGGCTCTGTCTAAACAATTCAGTATGTTTTTTTCTGGTGCAAATGTGATGCAGCTGCTTTAAGGGCGATATTTACAGTTCAGATCCTTTGTAAGGAAACCATGGCAATAAAGCTACATATAGTCATAATAATTGATAGGTGTTGAAGTGATTTACTAAATTTAGAGATGACTTTATTAATTAAAGTCAATGAGCGTTTTAGATAATGATAACTCAATAATGGGTCGAAATTATAGGTCAAGTTTCTTTCGAGGCCAGGATCCAGAGAGCAATGGGCCTTTTCCAGTGACAGCCGAAGGGAATTTTAGATGGGTTTCTTTAACCAGAAGCAAACAGAGAGTGCCAAAGGCATCATTAAACACTCCTGCGGGGTCCACCAATGAGGCCTGTCCTGTCACAGGGAACCCTGTACTCTATTTGAAGAAATTAGTTAGAATATGGCTTAAAGGTATGGAACCATACAGAAAAGTGTGCAAATTACAAACAATTCGCACTAGAACAGCAGACTGAGCTACCATTTGCATAGGTCATCTGGTTGTTGTCTTACTCACTGTGATATACTGCATTTCTTGGTACATTATAGCACCTATTTTAAAATTTGAATCTATGCCTACAGTTCACCATTATACACATTTCTACAGACCCATGCCTGCTTATATACTATTGCATTTCTTCTTTCTCATTTGTCCCCTTTCTTTCTCATACTCTCTAGCTCATAGATAGATACCTCCCTCTGCCACAACCTGCCTGGATTTTAATATACTTTCCACAACAGAGTTCTGCATGGTGCCAGGTGCCTGAATATAGCCAGCATTTTAGTTTTCAAGAATGCACAGAGAGATGCCACTTGGAGCCACTTAGATAGCTGACAGTTCCCATTGTCCGGTGCAACTGCTGACTTGGAGTTTTTGATGTTCACATCTTGTGATCATCACTACTGCTTTTCATATAAGCCCTTTTTCCCTTGTAAGAATTGCCATTTGATCCATTGCAGACTAATAATAGATCCAACTTACATCTATCAAACAAACTGGAACTCAGTTACCATCTAGTGGAAACAACTGAAACTAGGCAGGTCCGATAACACTAAAGAAAATAGTTATTGAGTTTCCATCTCCAAGTGTTCAGTTTTTACTATTCACTTTCAGCATCTCATTATAAGGCAAACTTTAGCATAAAGCAAGGAGGAGGAGGTATAGCCATTCAATGTATTATTTATTTTATTTGCTACATTTGTATACCAGTGAGCTGCCTTGGGTACCCTGTGGGAACAAACACAATAAACAAACAAACAAACAAATAAATAAATAAATAAATAAATAAATAAATAAATAAATAAATAAATAAATGCTATCTTCCCTTCAATGGGCTTGCATAGGTTTTTCAGGGTCACTGAAATTTAGCTATGTACATTGAAACTGAAAAATATTCAACAATATGCTGCACCCTCCCAATAATAATAATAATAATAATAATAATAATAATAATAATAATAATAATAATAATAATAATAATAATTTAGTTGAACGCTTCCCAATCATAGTCCTAAACGCTTGGGAAGCATTCGACTAGTGATTTGTAATACAAAATCCAACATAGTTGTCTGCTGTGTGATAATTTGATCATCATCATCATCATCATCATCATCATCATCATCATCATCATCATCATCATCATCATCATCATCATCATCATCAACATCATCATCATCATCTTTTTAAAAAGATTTGAACTTATCTTTCCACCAATTCAAACTTTACTTGTCTATGGCTTCACAGTATTTCAAACAACATGGGTTGATCTTGGGTGTAATGTGGTGGCATAGCAGAGAAGAAGAAGAAGAAAATTTTGTCTCTTAACAGTTTGGATCCAACGGCCTTGATCTTCTGCCTCAGTTAAAAGAATTCCCCCTTAAGACAAATGGTACTCTGAAAAAAAAGTCACATATCCTTCAAGTTGAGGATTGTCATTTCTAATTCTGAACTCAAAGTTTGGATCCAGATACTTGAACTTGAGCAGACTCCAATCCTATTGAAGTTCATTGGTATGATTATTACGTTTCTATAAACACTTAAAATATGAAGTATGTAGTCCGACATTTACCAAGGATAACTTTCATCACTTTGAGTATTTCCACAAACAGATTTTTTGAAAATAATAGTAAAAAAATACAATTTTTACGTTTGGTTTGTTCTCTGTAAAAGGAACCATTATAAGATGAAGTTTCCATTTGAGGTTGAGTAAGTGCTGTTTAATTTGCAACTTCTCAGAGGATTAATTACAGCAAACAAGAGAAACATAAGGATGAAAAATGGTAGGGTTTGTTTATCTAGATTGGTTTAAAAATAAGCATCATCATGTACCGGGCCAACTGCCCGTGCGTTCCAGCGGGTACTCAGGGACACAAAAATAATACATGTTGAGTCTTACTTTTTCTGACATGTCTGGAGAACTTTCAGCTAACATCTGTACATAAGAAGGGAGTTCAATTTGTTTTAAGAGGGAGTTGCACGCTTCATGCTTAGAGACTGGTGGAACATTAGAAATCAAAGTCCTTCACATTAGAAGTTATCTGTGAGAAATGCATGTTACTCTTGGGACTATAACCAGTGGCCATGTGGAATGAAAGGTACTATAAGATGCAGTGCTGCAAAGTAATGTTTCCAAGCCATAGTTTGGCTATAAGTATCTTTGAATGAAATAAAAAAGAAACTGTTATAAATAATCAGAGATGAAATGCAATGTTTTTACAACCATGTTTCCCAAAATACTTCAGACTGGTTGGTGCATTCTGGGAATTAGAGTCCAAAATGTAACTTTCACCATGACTGCATTTAAAATAACTATAGAATTCTTTAGGAGCCAATGGCTTCTCATTCTCTTTATTTATAGTTATTCAGTACTGAGTTTTGTGCTCCATTGCTCAAAAAATCCCATGTCTCATTTTTCATAAAGAAATTGCAAATGCCCAGCTCCACCGAAATTATTCAACCAAATCTAGCTTACTGAAGCAGCGAATGACCTAGCTATGCCTAACGCATGAATCAAAGAAGGCAAAGATCCAAACTGGTTATTTTCTGGGTAAGATGGCAGGCCAAGACATCTGCAGACCAGATAAAGAAAACAGGATTCTGTACTTCCTCTAGGTTACAGGATAAATTATGTCACTTTAATGTGTCACAAACAGCATTCCAGCCTTGCTTGCTTATATAGAGGGTTTGATACCACCACAATTGTTTCAAAAGTGAGAAAGTTCATTGAAATAAACATTTGCGGCATTCCCATGGGCATGTTAATGATCTGTTCTGCTTCCTTACTTACAGATAAAATAGTGGATTAATCTTCCTTACTGCAACTGTCTCTTGTTCACTTATCCGTTCATCAATACCAGGGATAGAAAACCTAACCTGTTTCAGGCTCATGCCAGTTTGACACAACCTTACTTTTTATACCGTGCCACAATATTTTATTTATTCCTTGTACATTTTTAAAATTATGTTGACTGTGATATGCAGTTTCACTATAATATAGTTTTTTTATTACCATTTTGATAGGGGAATAGCTGCACAAAATTTAAAGAATTGTGCAGTCTAAAGTAAAAACTGGGACCTAGTCCACAAAGTAGAGTAGGAATTCTGAATCAGGCTGGTTCCATTAAAATCCAGACCCGGTGGAATTTGCCATAACGCAGACTTTCACAAGAGCACACATCTACTCATGTTACTGTGATGAGGCTATATAGATTACTGGTAATGTTTTTTAAAAACGAAGCTATTTGCTTAATCGTAAACTGTTAAGAGAAAGGAAGGCAATGAGAAGGCCAAACTTCAAAATGCCTTCAACAAAAGATAGAGGCTAGAACGCAGAGAACTCCTTACACACTCAGAAAGGATTGTGTGAGCTCAGGGGTCCTTGTTTCCTATCTTTCAACAGCTGACTTTTGTGCCATGTTATAAACAACTTGTCATGGAACATGGTTGGCTGTTGTTTAAACAAAGCAAGCCTAAAAAGCCTTGCCTTGGATTCACAGACTAGTTTTGTGGTTCTTCAGCCAGAGGTTAGAAACACAAGATAAAAGATGGGCCAATGACGTATTCAGGAAATTAATAAATGAATAGAAGCTGCCTTACAGGTCATACTGTTGGTCCATCTGTCCCAGCACAATGTATTATGACTGGCAGGAGCTCTCACTCAAGAGTCACAGGAACAGGTCTTATCTGCTCTTGTTAACTGGAGAGGCCAGTCAGACCTAAGGCTTATAATGCAAAGCACTTGAGCTGGAATCCAATTAATAAAACAGGCTGGCATACCTTCTACTATGACTTATTTCAAATAAGGGAATCAGTGTAGGCATTGCCACAAAACACATGGATTCACATAACTGTAGGCATTGTCATATAACATAAGGAGTCACATAAGTAGTATGCAACTACAAACATCGGCAATTACTTCTTAACCTGTGGCAAGTCACAGCTGTGATTTACACTGATGGCAGGTATAACTCACTGGATTCTGACCACAGCCAGCCACTGGTGAATAAATAAATAAACCTTTTTCATATTTAACACTTAATGGGCAAATGAGGGAACAAACTGAAGGGTAGGAAGGAGGCAGTACAAATACATTTCTGTGTTGTTAATTGATGGGGTGTTTGTGCCTTAAAATTGTCAAGAACAAAGAAATAAAAAGGCATAGCAGAAAATATTTCCACCTCCTGTGAGCTTCTTAGGCCCTGGTCTCATGACGACTTTGCTGTGAAAGACTGTGCAGCAAAAAATCATGCCTTCACTCCAAAGAACAGTATTTTGGCACCCCGTCCGACCACACCCCGGAAGTGCACTTTAACTGCATCATTTTGAACCACTGCTAGAGGTTGTGTTAAAATACTTCTGTTATTGATGCACACTTTTAAATGCCTCAAATGAGGTGCGACCCCAGAAAATTTGCACCAATTAGATTCGTACCCCTTTTTCTGCCACTTCCTGTATTTCTGCCTTGGTAATCGCTTATGCTACTGAATTGGTGGCATACCTGTATACAGGAAGAATAAACAGCAGTGACACCCAATGGTGGTTATTGACATTGCTCATTCGTGTAGAAAACACATAACACACACCCCAGTCAGCATTCGTGTAGAAAACATATAACTCACACCCCGGTCAGCACTTCTTTACTCTCCTACAGAGGTATAGCAAGCTGTACCAACAGGCAAAAAAACAGTTTTTATCCATGGGCTGTTCGACTGTTAAACGAGATGTGATAACTCATGATAGACTTGTGGGGCTGGCAAGTTGTGCAGCAAGCACACAGAGTGAAATCAGATTGAATGGCTTTTTAGTGGGATGGTGTTGGAGGGAGGGAGGGAGGCTCAGCCAATTTCACTGTACACTGGTTGTACAATGACAATAAAGATTATTGTTAAAGGTTATTATTATTTTTATACATTGGGGGTGGGGATCAAAGAGTAGTGCTAGAAAGCCGGCATGCTGGTAATGAACCAGCAAATAATTTTTTTAAAACATATGTAAATGTGATGGAGAATATCAACTCGAAAAACAGGGAAAAGATGTGCAGTAAGCAAGTCGGGATGGATGCAGAGAAGTAAAATACCCTCTGTTGTTGGGGCGCTAACTGTGCATCAAATGTCACATGAGCACCTAAAAAAATAGTATGTATCATATTAAGATGCGCAAATAACAATAGTGAGACTGGGGCCTTAGTATTAGAGATGGGCACGACTTGAAAAAAAATTTTTTTCGAGTTGTCGTTAGTCGGGCCGGTTCCGTTTCGGGTCGTTTCCGTTTTTCGCGAAAATTCGCAAAAATTAGTCAGTTCGTTTTTTCATTTTTTCGTTTTCGTTAGTACTGGTTTTTTTGGGGGGGAGCGGGCTCCTGGAGGCACCTCTGTGGGGTGGGTGCCTCCTATCCTCACCCACTAGGAAGGGGAAGCAGGCTCCAAGAGACCCCTCAACATGGGGGTCTCCCCTCCTCACCTGCTGCTGCAAAATGCATGCATAGCCATATGGATATGCATACCAGTTGCAGACAGTGAGACTAGTGATGGCAATGAACCCAGAGCCATAGGTTGATGCCTAAGGCTCTTGCACCACCATGTCTCACAAAGAAGGGAATTGTACTTGCGTGTAGTGCAATGCAAGTAGATCTGGCTTAGGGTTAAGGTGGGTTAGTGCAAGGGCTAGGGCTAGGCTAGTGGCGGGTAAGGTTACGGTGGGCTAGTGGGTTGCACCTCTGGGTGCCTCTCTGACCCACTAAGAAGACAGTCTGTGACGTATGGGTAAGTAAGGAGTCAAGGATTAGGGTTAGGGTTAGGGGGCTAGGGCAGGTTTTAGGGGGCTTTTTGGCACATCCCAGAAGTCTCCATGGCCAAGTGGCTACGCGATTGGTGGGATGGCTCCAAAAATTTGCATGGTCGTCCACTCCCACATGGCTGGCCACTCGGCCAGCCCATCATTGCGCAGGTGTAAATAAAATAAAATAAAATAAAATCAATGGAGGACAGAGGAGGAGAGGAGAGACATTTTGTTGCAAGAAAAAACCCACTGCTACTGTGGAAAATCTGGCAGTTTATAATTTTTTGCGTGTTTCTGTTGTGCTTGTGTGTTTTTGGACCACGATTTCAAAAACAATATTGCCTTCGCCGCCCCATTTTGGATCCCCCGCCCGCACCGCATGGCATGGCGAGTCCGGCTCCCCAGGATGGGGGGGAGGCGGGACCCCCCCTCCAGAAACCACACCTCCAGTAGGTGCCCTGCGCCCTTAGTCAAGCAGGCATTTTTCCGCCTGCTTTTTTGGCCCGGGAATGGGTGGGGGAGAGTTTAAAAGTTTTTGTGCCGTCCGTGCCGCTTGCTTGCGCTTTAATTGCGGCGGCCGGCAGCGAGACTGGGCTTTTTGCTGGCTGCGAGCCTGCGGCGAGTCCCACCAGAGCAGCCCAGGACGGGGGATGGGGGGGAGGCCGGGGACCTCCAGAAACAACCCCTCTGGTAGGTGCCCTGAGGCACGGCAGGCATTTTTCTGCCTGCTTTTTGGCCAGGAACCGTTTTTTTTAACTTTTAAAAACTTTTTTTCTGTGCCGCGTGGCATCGCGCGATCGCACGATTCAAGAAACGAGCACGACAAATCAGACCAAAATTGTTTGTTCGTCGGTTCGAGCTCGAAGTCTGGCGGAGTAATTCCCATTACCGTTTCCGTAGAGTAACGGATACGAGTAACGGAAATGGAAACGGGAATACTGCTAAGTCGTGCCCATCTCTACTTAGTATGTCAGTTCTCTATCTTCTTTCATGGACAAGAGACATGGATATATATTTTAAAGTAAATATTGGTGAGGAATGAACCAGATTTTTGCATCAAAGATCTGCCTATGGCATACAGGAGACTTTTTTATGGTTTGGAAAGTACAGCACATATGCTAAAATTTCTTATATGCTTCAACATTGTTCCTTAGTTCTATTCATCCTCTGTGGGTTTTCAACCATTTCTTTCCACCACCACCCCAGCTGTTGTTCAGCTAAATATTTCCACCTCTTCATGTTGTGACATTATGGCAGATGTTGCTTTCTTCTTTCTATCTATCACAACAGAGCTGCCAGGTCTTCTTTCAGGGAACTTTGGACCTCAGTGTACCTCCAACATAAATTTCAAGACATGCAGTGCTGGAGAGGGAAAAGGCTGTGATTGAGGGGGGGGGTGTAGAGAGAGAAAGGTTAACCCCACCCCTCCTGATATCTTCTCCATTCATTTCCAGCTGGTTCCAGCTACAAAGGTGCTTGTACATGGCACTTGTGCCAAGTCAGTGCATGTTGTTGCCCAAATCCGTGAACCAAAAAGCAGGGGACTGCAGGTTCAAGTCAATGAGTGCCTGTACTTGGGCACAGCGTGCTGGTTGGAGCATGGTAGAGAATGGAACTACAGCATCAAGGAAATGTCCTGAGGTCTCAGGACCAATATCTGAGAACCACGGGGTGGATTTTTTTAACAGTGACAGGGTAGATAATGGCTGGGAATAGGAGCCAACAGCACCCCTGATGTTGTGCCACTGCTATGAGTTGTGATAATGGTATCTCACTCCTTGACTGGCTCCGTATGTTGTGATGTCTGGTACACCAAAAAGCTAGGAGGAAGGAGTGATGTTTTGTGAGAGAGGTGCTGGCTGAATTTATTTGAGCCCTTTTTTGAAATATAGAGCAGTACATAACATGTACCCCTTAACACCTTGAGCCATGAATCTTGGGTGGGGATGGGTGTTTGGGCTTTGAAATCATCTCTCACACAAAAATCAAAGTATTTTTCTCCTAAAGTGCTTAGGAATATCAGTCCCTTGATATTCCTCTTCAGGCATGGAAATCTAAATAAATAAAGGATTTCCTGAGATTTGGACCACAGCCCTGATATCTGACACACTTCTACATTTGCAACACAGCTTTTTTCGACTCACCCCCTGGGTGGAACACCCCTTCTTCAGCTAGCCCTATGGCTACAGAAGTGGCTTTACTTTGCTGCTCTCTGTGGAAATGTCACAAACAGAGCAGCAAAAAGTTCCAACAACTATGTTATATGTTTATTATTTTTTTCATGCAAATAGATAAAATGTGCTGAACCAGGGTGGGCGTTGGGGGGTTGGGAATGTATCCATGTTATAGTGAATGGGGCATAATTAAATAAATAAATGTGTACATTGGAGAAAATGCAGAAATAAAATGCACACAACAATATGGGACAGACCCGTGGGGGGGGGAATCTTATAACCCAGTGCAAAATAAGGACAGGAAGAAAATACATGTCCAGTGTAGATTGGAGATATGGTCCAAGTTTGAGAACCCATAAAAATCATATTTCTTGCCCCACCCCTTCCTCTCCACCTACACCCCCTGTAAGATGCATGACCTGTAGAAAGCCACCGGGCATGATGAACCGGCTACCAAAATCTACAGTCCAGGGCCCAAAACCACAAGTGCAACAGTATGAATTTCTAAATTACAGCAGCATTCCAGGAACTAAATACTCCCAAATGATCTCTGACTGAATCCAGAGCCTAGTCCGATGTCTGACATAAATAATAAATAGTGAACCTGAGCCTCAGAGGTGTTAGACGTTCTTTAGTTTCAGTGGACATTATAAGTGGCACGTCCATAGATCAGGCTGAATGTGCAATTCTCTATTAGATTTATAAGCTAAATGTGGTTGCTTTCTTGAAGGCAATCTAGAGCCCCAGACCCATCGAAACCAGATCAGACTTCCTGAACCCTTCTCTGAGGTCCATACGCAGGAGCAGAATCGGTGATCATTTCCTTTCTCAGTCTCGCTTTTTAGAAACTGATTTTCTCCTAAGGGATTTATGGATATAACCCAGATTCTCGGTGCTGAAATCCAAATGGTGAAGTAATATCACTGTGAACATGCACACAGCTCCCCTCTTTGTTTTATTAATTTTTACATTTTAAAGGGGCAATGTGATTTTTTTTACTCCAAGCCTTTTTAAAAAGTGGTTTTATACATTTTGTAACTGGAGTAGCGAAATTGCTGCCCTGGGAAAGCAACACTGGACATTATTCAGCAACATCCATATATTTATCAATATCAATACTACATTTTCCACTATTGGTCGCTATCTTTTCTTGTCCTTTGGGTGCTTTGACAAACTTGAAATTGTAGATCTGTAGAAATTTGGCACTCATGTCTCTCTGACTATCCTTAAAAACACTTATGCTAATAATGTGTAGCATTTTGTCTGCTATGGTATGGAGTGGTGGTCTTTATTTTTATTTCTTCGTGATGGCCTCAAGTACTACTGACTGAAAATCACAAGGAAAGAGGCAGAAATTGTCGTTTTTTCTGCTTCCTGCATGTTCACTTTTTGTTTTCCAGGAAAAAAAAGAGGTTTTAGGACTTCATTTTTAAGTGAATAAACACGCAGCCCAGGCATGTAAAGAGAACCTCTGATGTGGTAAAAAGGCGATTGTGCTTCTCTAGTCATTGTTACTCACAATAGATACGGAGGGGCCTCTTCAGACAGTCATGGCTCAAGACATTTAAATGGAACAGAAATTGTGCCACACCCGCCCATGCCACAGTTTAATATGCAATATGAACCACTTTTTTGGCCTATGAACCAAAATGTCCCATAACCATTTAACTGCTGTCTGACAATTCCCACATTTGATAGCTGTTTCTTGAGCTCCCTGTTTCCTCATTTCCACTCTGTCACATTGTTTTGAAGCTGTGAGGACATGGCTTTGAAAAGTGAAAGCTAGCAAGTTCCCTTGGGGGGGGAGGGGTGTTCAGATCCTTAGCGACTGCTTTAGGGCTCTTTCGTGTGAAGCAACCGTTACCCTCTCAATTGATTGACAGTCATTGTTCATGTCTAAATGTCCCTGAGAAACTTGAAACAATTTTAAGCAATTTTTAAGAATGTGGTATATATCTCCAATTCTTTTATGGAGTTTACTCCCTTTATCATCCCTAAATTGAAAACTTCCAACCAGGAGGCACTACTCACTAGATCATTTTCAAACAACAGGAAGTACCATAGCACTAAATTAGCCCCCAGCACAAAATAGAACATACTAACAAAAAAGGACATAAGCACTCCAGCAGGATCAAAAAGTCCCAGAAACTCAGCCAGATGAACCAAGACAAGAGTTAAATCTTCTGGGCAATTCAAATATAAAGCCCTTCAAAACCTACCACCTCAAAACAAAAGCAAAAGCAAAAAACAAAACAAAACAAAAAAATCGGAGATAGAGGAAACCAAACACTTTCACTAAGCTCTGGATAAGCTCTTAAAACCAGGGTACTTCAAGGGCCAGATGCAGGGGAGTGGTATCAGGAGACAGAGATCTAGTCTCATGTGCTTCCAAAAGCATCTGCTGGGGCCACTGTGAGATACAGGAAGTTGGACTTAATGGGCCTTTGGCCTGATCCAGCATGGCTCTTCTTATGTTCTTATGTTCTTAGTTCTTAGAAGCTGCTTTATAACTTATCAGATGCCCATCTAATCCAGTAATATTTAGACTATTTGGCATAAGATCTTTGGCAGTGCAAAGGGATGAGCTAATGATCTTTTGTATACAAAATACATGCTTTCTGAGCTTTAACAGTTACTGGCATCAACACTGTCAATGGATTGGTTGTTTGGTTTTGAATCTACAAATCCAGACACCAGAACTTCCAGGTTAGCTCAACATGTTTAGCCCCCCTGTTGATTGGAGACTGGCAAACAGTGGAAATAGAAATGTTAGTTCCTAAAGAGGGAGATACACAAGTCAAATTTTAGATAGCTGCATTCAGAGATATCTAGTCTCATGCACTCCCAAACACATCTGGTGGGGCCACTGTGAGATACAGGAAGCTGGACTAGATGGGCATTTGGCCTGATCCAGCATGGCTCTTCTTATGTTCTTATGTTTTTATGTTCAGAGGTTTGCACGCCAGACACCTCTAATATTTGCATAGATGAAAGCACCAGGCTTTAAAGACGTTTAATCCACACACAGTCCTAAAAGAAATGATGCAGAAGGTCAGAGAACACACTCAACACCAAGCTTTCTGCTCTCTCAATTTTTGATCTGAGAACTACACAGCCATCAGGACCCAGTGAAAGACTAAAAGTGCCCAGTAATAAACACACTCAATTCAGTGGTTACACCTGTACATTCAACAATTGACTAAAGCCCCTCTTCCCATCATTCTCTCATTCAACAATGTGATATATGAGATTAAACAGATTCGTGTATTCAGCTATCCTTCTGTTTTGTATCCTACAGATACTTACAGTATGTGGTACATGGTACAACATTCTCTGTAGCTCTAATTTTGTTTTCTTTGAGAGTAATTAAAATGATTCTGAGCCTTATTAAGGGGTATAGTATGTACATTCTGCCTTACTATGCCTCTCAAATATTGGCATTTGGGTGGGTGGGGTAGGTGGAGGTCTTATTCTTTGTAAACCCAAGAGAGGATATTTATTACACATTTATTTCCTTTGGTCACTTGTGCCGTTTTAAAATTTTGGACCTCTGTAATGGCTATCACTGCTATCTTTATGAGATGGGCTAAACAGGGTGGGGCAGGAAGTATTTTTGAATAGTTTTCATTTTCTAAGACAATGCAAGGGACGGGAGAAAAACAGGTGGTGACACTATAAATATGGAATTTGAAGGTCACAAACAGGAATTCAGACAACAAATGGGAGTGTTCAGGAATGTACACTATAAAATATAAATCAATCAAATACCCTATCTTCTGACTTCCCCACCATCCTTTGAAGAGTCAAGAAATGCAGATGTATTGAAATGTAAAGTTTTCCTGACGATGTTTGTGTGGTACACTTCCTCTTCAGATGCTGTGCCTACGAATAATGTCTGTCTGTAACTTTCAGAAGTTATTTCTGCCTTGAGAGCAGTAGCGGTCCTGGGAGATTCATCTCAAACATACATGAGTAAAACCCCTTTGTTCAAGAAATGTTTTTGGAAGGTAAGACTTTCCTCACCCTAGTATCCTGGTATAGCTTATTCTAGTTGGAGGGCTTGATTTATGTGAAACTTCACACGATACAAGAGAAGTTACTTCATCTCTCTTGGAAGCAGCCAGATAACGAAACGTAGCAATGGTTAAAAAGTTTGCTGAAATCTTTGTGATGGGAGTCTTTGCCAAAAGAATGGTGGGACTGAAGAAGGGTGTGGAACTTTATTTCTTGAACTGTGTTTCCTCTCTTTAATCTTACATTATATTCTCTTTTGATGGGGGGCGAGGTGGGGAGCTTCTGTTGGTATGCTGCTCTACCTTTTTGTCCCATCAGACCTTGGCAAGGCATTTTCTCCAGATGGTGGGATCACTTGGCTAATTTTTTTTTTACCCAGTGTCACTCTCTGCTTTTCTTTTCTGCTGGCAATCTTCCCCAAAGCTTGGCAGTGGAGAAAATAGCAGATGTGTTCGCCTCAAATATATGATTATGAAGGAAACCGGCATCAGGTGTCAAAATGCCAGAAAACAAAACATTCCGACCACAGTTGACTAAGGGGACTTGTTCCAAACAAATCCATCGATCATTACAAATGAAGCTGATGAGCAGTGGGAGCTGAGATCAGATGTTGAGGACAATCCCGTCTTTTCTCTTATTCCCCCTTTCCTCCTCCTCCTCCTCCTTCACCACCTCCTTTTTATTTAACTTATCCTTGAATTCCAACAAGAGAATGCAAGGGTGTGTTCACGCCAGCTTCTACTTTCCCACTAATACTATTGTTTCAGCATAATGAATACCCTGTCCAATTTATAAAAAATAAAATAAAAATTGCCATAATAATGCAGTGTGCCTGTCTTTTCCCCTATCACCCCCCCCACACACACACACACCATGTGGTTTATTTGTTTGCTTGCTTGCTGCTTATCCAAAGCCTCCCTCTGTCCAGACAGAACTGTCAGCCTGGGTTCAGTCGCCTTTTACCAGCTCTTTGGTTCCTGCTGTTTGGCGAATGCTGCAGATGTCAGCCTCCACAGGAAACCCTTCCCCCTTCCTTAATGGAACTCGTGGGAATGCAAAGATCCTGGAACTGAAGCCCTCCTTCCCTTCCAAACCTCCTCTCTAAACCCCTGTTGGATAAAATGGGTGGGGAGCGGGGGAGAGGAGAGAGAGAAAGAAATATCCCCACATCCCTGGAAACAGTTTTGCCAGCCTGTTTTTCAGTATATCCTTCAAATTAACCACTTCACTCCTGATTATAAGAGAGATTTGTAATTGAAACAGCTTCTCTTTAATGTCCTGAATCATTTCCACCCACCTTCTGAAGTTCTCCATTTGGGTTGAATTACAGCATCCCACTTCCATTATGTAATAATGTTTAATAAATGAAACCAGGTTTGAATTCTACAACCATTTGCAGTGTTTGGGACAGCCTTCTTGACTTATAAGTTTTTTTAAATAATAATAATAATAATAATAATAATAATAATAATAATAATAATAATAATAATAATAATAATAATAATAATAATAATAATAATAATATAAAAGCCAAACATATATATTTTAATTGCCTTTCAATTTGTCTTTCAGTTACACAGGATTGCAACAAGCTTGTATTTCAAGTTCTTTTGCTCTTTCCTTGGTGCAGTTATTGTAGTTGCCTGGATTAATATTTTTTATGGTAGCATTTAAATGAGTATTATCAGGATGGATGTACTACAGGCAGGTGTGGGTATGTCTTATAAGGAGTGTCTTTATATTGGTTTTGACACACTTAAAATGTTCTATTTACATATAACAGTTTCTGCTGAAGAGGACTACTAAACATTGCACACCGCCCAGTTCAGAATGAACAGGCAAGACAGTGTGTTTGGTTGAAGCCATCGGGCCACATTTTATTAAAGGTTAACATTGCTCTTTCATTTTAAGAGGGGAAGACTGCTGTTGTGTGGGGAACCATTGGCCCTGGGGTCACCAGGTGACCCCGCCCAAGGGCCTTGTCAGGTGGGGTGAATCTGATGGTCCCCGGAGGATTCTGTTCAAGTTTCTCTCCCCCCCCCCAGGCCAGCCAAGCTGACCATTTGATCTCACGGGGCAGGGGTGCCATTGGCTGGCTGCTCCCTGCCCCGAGTTGGGTTTCAAATGCCTCCTAGCCCCAGGTTCTGTGTTCTCAGCATCCGCAGGGCCTAGGGGTTGGTGTGGTCTCGTGGTCCAACATTTGGGACTCACCTAATGCCTCCATTCCCCGCACTACTTGCCTGTGTGGCCGCTGCTGTACCACTAGTAGCAGTGTGGGATGGGCAAAAAATCCCTGCTCCTTCCCTCAGCCAATCTGAGGAGTGGGACAAAAATTCCTATCTGGCCCCCAGAGGTGACCTCATTATGCCAGACTAGTATACCATATGGTGGCAGGTGGGCGGGTGCGTTGGCAGTCCAGGAGCAAGAGGTCGCATGGGACAGGCACCACATGTATAAATCTGGGCAATCTATGCCCTGCCCTTCCGAGAGTCTTGCCCTTCCACCTGGGGAGGGGCAATGTAAAATTTAAAAATTCTGTTCCTTGCAGACCGCTAGCAATCCCTGGAGCAGTCAAAGGGAGGAATACAAATTTAATTGTCTTATCTCTGCCACTACCTCTTTAGAGGATATTATTTCACCTGGGGAGTTTCTTGTTGGACTTATTAGATTCCAGGATCCTTATTAGATTCTGGCAGGTATACTCCAACAGGAGAGTTTTCTAAGTTCTTTGTTTTTCATAGTGTTGGGTTTACCCTGCAATGGCTAAGCAGGGATTCTCCTGCTTACCATGCTAGGTAAGGGCCTCAACCTTTGCTCCCACTGTCCTTGCCTTATAGCACCGCTTGTTGCGAATCAGGGAGAAATTTGTTTCCAAAACAGAGGGACAAATAAAATGCAGCTGTCATTTATAATTCATATTCTAGGAGTTAGGACTGTGGGTTTTGACATAGTCTTTAATAATAATATAATAACCTTTGAACTGCAGAGCTGGAAAGGACCCCATGGATCATCAAGCCCAGCCTCTCTCAAGGGGGCCCAGTGGGGAAATCAAACTCCCACAACCTCTGGCTATACAAGCCAGAGACCTATGCCACTGAGCTATCCAGGTAACTATCTCCAATCTGTGACAGTAAGACTTCTGGTGACTGTGAACTGAAAATAAAATAAAATAAACTGATAGATACAGTTAAATGTGGACATTTCAGCATGTTTGGTATATACAAAGAAGAATTCACAGGCCCCAATCCTGTTCATTTTGTGCTGTGGAAACGGATGATATAATCATCTCACGCCACTAAAAATTATTTTAAGTGAATTAAATGTATTTTAAGTGAATTAAATGTTTCCTCTCCAGCCGTATCATTTTAGATTCTGAGGCTCTCTTTTTGCCTTCAAGAAGCCTTTGGGAATGTTGAGATGAGGAACAGCCAAAAATGGCCGCTGGTGGTCTTGATTCCAGTGACAGCAATTCAAGCGTGATTTTTGTTGATTAAAGACTATCTCCCCATCTCCCTAGGCTCCCAAAAGCTTCACTAAGGTTCAAAAGGGAGCCTTGGGACCCCAAATGGGAGGATGGGAAGCATTTGATTGACTTTAAATACATTTTTGCAGTCCAAGCTGATGACATTATCAGCTTGCGTGGGCAAAGTAAGTGGTGAAAGGCATTGGCTCATCATTATATTGATTTTCCTCACCTATGCCTCTTTCATTTAGCAAAGTGCATATCCGATGAAATCCTCATGACAGCTCATGACTGAAATGTGGAATGCCTCCCTCAAAATTGGGATTGAGATGCTTCCTCTGGCCTATGTGCCAACGCTTTGTGGACAGAAAAAAAAAACTAATCACAAGGAATATGGGTTTTTTTCCATGGCTTGTAAAACGTAAATTATGGAGTTTGGTAATGGGTCTTAGAGGTGATATTTCATAGGTTTGGAGTGGGGATGGCTGGGCTTATTTTCCAAAGCTGCTTTCTAGAAATAGAAGGATGTTCCTAACAACTTTGACCCTTTATTACAAGGGTCCCCAACCCCTGGGCCATGGACCAGTAGCAATCAGTGGCCTATTAGAAACCAGGCCACATAGCCGGCAAAGTTCTGTTTAAGGGATGTGCCTGTGTGAACACACATGCTTCTCCCCTATTATTGTAGGACATTTCCTCCCCTCTGCATGCGTCCATATAGTTTTTGTTTTCGTTGTGATGGAACCAGTGCGTGTGCACATGAAAAAACCTTGCACTGTGAGAAAATCAATTACAGCTGCCAAAATTAGGCAGGTGACTGCTGCTCTATTAGAAAGGCTGACTAGTCCAAGTCTGATTTAAAGAACCATAAGGTGAGAGCAGGAACTTGGGTATTTGACCCTCAAGAATTAAAAGACTGGGGCACAGACTGAACATAACTCTCTTCACATGTTTGCAGTCTCCCTCACTCTACTAAGCTGTATTTTTTTAAAATAATAGTAGGTGTATTTAAATTTGCAGTTAAATTAGCTTATATAAATACTATGCAAATCTTTTAAACTTTTTGGGGTGGGATGAATTTCCTTCCTCTCCTTCCCTGGCAGGCTTTAGTGCCCTTCATCCCATAATAAACCTGTAACTGCTTTGCAATCTAAGGAACATTTGACCTTTGTCATAGCACTGGATGGACAAATGTTGAATGAATGACAGCAAGTTAAGCACCCCATTGTTCTTATCCTCTTTTTCATAATGGAGTCTTCTCTGTGTTATTGATGTTTATTGGATGTGGCTTTAGTGTTGCTATCCCAAACGTCTCCATTAGGCCTTCCATTTTAAGGCGGGGTATGTGTGTCTGGATGGGAAGGAATTAGAATTTAAATGGCTTGAATGAGACTGAATGTAGGTTTTGTGCTCCTTCTGTCAAAGAGCTTTGGAGAACTGCCTTGTAGATGTTCTGTCAAAAATGTTCCTCCCCCACACCCGCAAGCCCACTGAAAAGAAGTGCTTTCTTAACTCCCCCACTCACACATACTATATACATACATGGTGTATTCTCTTCACACTTACTGTATTATATTAAATGCACATAGTTATGGTTATAATTTTATCGTTATAGTGTGTATGTGCTCGCTCACTCACTCACTCACTCACTCACTCACTCACTCTATCTATCTATCTATCTATCTATCTATCTATCTATCTATCTATCTATCTATCTATCTATCTATCTATCTATGTGTTACCTTTTAATGTTCTAAGATGCCTCTTTTAATTTCCTGTTCTTCACTTGAATATATCTTAAATGTTCCGGGCTGTATATTGCCCCTCATTACGGTAAGCCACCTTGGGTCTTTTTCCAAGGAGAAAGTGGGGTAAACATATAGATAGATAGATAGATAGATAGATAGATAGATAGATAGATAGATAGATAGATAGATAGATAGATAGATAGATAGATGGATGGATGGATGGATGACAGACAGACTGGGTATGAAAAATGCAATGCCAGCTAGCATTCCTTAAACTGGAATGTCTTAAAATTTAAAAACACATATATGTTCAAAACCTGAAGAAATGCCACAATCCAACCCACTATATAAAATTATCAAGAGGGACTCAACAATGGAAAAATGTCTGTATGAGTGCCAGCTTCTCTTAATGATGGTCTGCAAAGCCAGTAACATTTCAAATAAAATCTGAATGAAGACATAAAAATACTGCTGAACTTCTCAAATGGATGGCATCACACTGCGAGGTCTTTACTTCGATGCTGCTTGCTGCCAATAAGGCTGAGATTCAAAATACCACCAGAAGTGGAGGGTTTCCAAAACTACATCTGTGTATGTAATTTCTAAGGAATCTTTAGAAACACTTACTAGTGTATGACAGAACTCAACAATGGCTGCAGTCGGTAATTCTGAAAGCAATTTACTCACTCCACACTCAACCCGCAAATGCAAGTAAGGAGAAGGTATTGTTGAGACAGTTCTCAGGGCACTGCCAGTGAAAAGGATAGAAAGAGTAGCTAAAAATAGCAGTCACAGAAAGGGGGGAAATGGGCAACACTGTCCTGCCAAGTACGAAGTGTATAATCTACCCACGAATAAGAAATAAGTGATGAGTGATGTCACTGTGCAGTCTTTTTGTCAAATGGTCAAAAGTTTGGGCTTTGTGGTTTTTCAAAGGCAGATTTATTGCCCAAGATGAGGGGAAAGTTCTCCAAAATCCACTCCATTTAAAAAAATTGCATGATCTCATTCATTATGACTTTTACTGTACAACAGAGAGCACAGAAGTCAGAGCAGAGATGTTTGGAAGGGGGGATACAGCTCAAGTCTTGCTGCACTATATAAACGAAGGCACACAGACTGCATTTTTGAGGGGGGGGAGAGAAGAGGCATGTTGTTTTGGAACTGCTTTAAAGATATCTGTGCGTAATAGTCCTGCCGAAGCCTTGCTTGCTAATGACGGAGCCCCCTTGCATGGAGCTGGAAAGAAAAAAGGAAACCAATTTCCATACGCGGCCTGCCTCCAAGTCCATTAAGAAATAATGGCCGTGAGATGAAAGTCTCGTTAGGTTTCAGTGAAAGTGTTTGGCATGCAAGGATGAAAAGTCAACAGGCAGCTCTTAACAGGATACACTGGAAAAACATTGGTTCAAAATGCCACTGAAAAGAATATTAATTCTACTTAATAGCAGTCTTCAGCACCACCTTTTCTAGTTGTGATCCGTGCTATAAATCTTGCTGTGACAAAGGGATACTCTAGCTTGAGCACATTGGCAGGAACATTCATTTTTAAAAGGCAGTTTTTAAATTATTCTTCCTAACCCAACACAAGGCCAAGTCCTTTGCTTGGAAGGGAAGGGAAGGGAAGTGTGAAACAACTGTACTTCATAGGTGAAGCAAGCAATTGCTTTCCTCAAAGCTGTTTTTGTTTTTGAGAAAGCGACTGAACAGCGGCTTTTAAATATTTAACTTTAGTAACTGTAGATTCTCATAGCAAAAGAATCTAAACAGTATGCCAACATTATTCTAAGGTAGGGATACCAATTTGTATATGCTTCATTGGGTAAGCTGAAGCTGGCTGTTTTATGTATGATGTTTCTGGGACCAAAAGTATAATATATCCATCTGATGTGTGTGTGTGTGTGTGTGTGTGTGTGTGTGTGTGTGTGTGTGTGTGTGTGTGTGTGTGTGTGTGTGTGTGTGTGCTTGCGTGCGTGCGTGCGTGCGTGCACGTGTTCTCTTGGAATTTCCTATATTTCTACAATAATTAGATTAGAGATATTATCAGATTCAGGACTTTTCAAAGAACACACTGTTTCCCACTTTTTAACCTATTCTTTATGGGAGAAATTCAGAGGAGTGTGAATTTCAAAGAATACGTTTCTCCATTTATTGGCTTGAAAAATACAAAATTAAATAAACAAATTTTGCTTTGTTCTATCATGATATCATTTTGCACAGGGATGCAATAGCAGCTTCTGTCCTATTGCCCATCTAGTTGGCTTTTGAACACTGAATGAAAGAAGGTGCCATCTTGTCATTCATTCCAAGCAGCAAAATGTCTTGGTCCAGCTGTGAGTGGATGCTGAGAAAAAGACAACATGGGGAGAAGAACAAAGTTTTACTTCCAATCAAGGGAATGGAATCAACAGTGAAACCCCAAGTAGCCTTATCATACTGATTGCTTGCAATTAAAATAGCCATTAAGAACAATTCATTTTACTTATAATTTACCATTTCCCATTCACCACAGAATTTCCCTAGACACACATGCCTCATACCTCATCAATCAAATTTCAAATGAAGCTTCTGTTCACCTTCCAATGCCCAGTCACAAAACTCAGTGCATGAAATGTAATCTAGAAAAGCTCAGAAAATCATGGATATGACATCATTTACCACCTGAGGGAGCACCCCTACAAAAATCATGCTGTTTAATTTCACTCTTTTGTACTCATGCTTGTGAGAGGAAGGAAAATCAGTTTCCAATGAGTAGTGCATAACCCAAAGTGGAGGCATAAATACAAGAATGCTTCCTTGTGTCTTTTTTTTTTGAGATCTTCATGAAATGAATAATAAAGCAAACCATTTCTCTCCCCCCCCCCACACACACCCCATGAATCAGGCTGTTTAGTGGTTCATTTAGAGGTATTTCAGGGAAATGTGGCTGCCCGCTACCACCACCACCACCACCACCACAACCACCACCACCACCACAACAACACCACAACAATAATAATAATAAATCATTGCTATTGGCTATTTCTAGACTTTGTGATTCATGCAATTCATGAACATCTCAGTTCTAGCCCCCATGGCAGGTCCCCCCCCCCCAAGAAAGTGCTATTTAGCAGTTGGCTAAAAGCCACTCTCCTGGGGGGGGCTGCTTTCAGGGGACCTGCTTTCAGAGGCTAGATCTCAAATGTCTCAAATCCATTCTTCCCCAAACTCAGAGATGGTGGGGAAGATAGCTGAAGATTCACTCTAAGTTTGGAATTTCTCACTCTCACATTGGGCTCCCAGGAAGTTTGAATTGCACAAAGCTCAAAACAGCTTGTTTTATCAGAAAGCTTTTGAAAGTTCATGGTTCATGATTCATGAATAGGAATGAACCATGAACCACCATTTTCCTGTTTCACTCCCATCCCATCTCTACTTATTTCCCATATAAATTGCTTACAATGTTAAGTCTTTGTAGTCAGACCCTTCACGGTTAGCAGGTACTGAAATATCTAACCTATTGGCCATGTATTTCGATCACCGCTTCTGAACAGCAGAGATGGGATTTCCCATTTCTTACTTCTTTGCTTTTATTTTTCACTGGGTGGAGTGCAGTTGGCTCTTTTATTAATGAAAATGTATGTCAGAGCCAAAACGGAATAAAACTTTTCTTTGTTATATTTGGTGTGTTTCTTCCTTGCTTTCAGCTGACAAGAAAAGTTTCTGGTTGCATTATGGGGACAGGGCAGAAATCCAAAGCAGACCATACGGGCAAAAGACAAGGCAAGAAAAGCTGGAGTGGAGTGGAGTGAAAGGAATATAACAGGCACCATTTTTGGCATCCCCTCAGGAAATGCTTCTCATACACATGTTTTTAGGTGTTTCTTAGTGTCAGATCTTCAATCACGGATTGAAAAGCCTGTGCCTTTGTGGCACACTCTGGTGTCAAAAGCCTTCAGACTGTGGCAGTCCTGCACCTATGGCATCATTTCATCTCAATGGGGCTTTAATAATGGAAGAAACAAAGGAAATTAAATGATAAAACTGAGTCGAAACAACCCTGGGATTTCTACTATGAAACTTCCCTCATGTTGCCTAAATAATTCGGCCCATATGGTCTTTCACTCAGCCTAGCCCAAGAATCTCGGTCTCTCTTAGCATGCCTGGCAATAGGTTCAGGGCAGAATTCCCTTCTGATATGAATTTAGCTTCATTACAGCATCATTTATGGTATCCTTTGAATTGCACTGAAGACATGAAAAGGACAGGATTTGCTATCAAAAATCCCTTGAACTAGCAAAGCACAAAAACAGGAACAGAGATTTGGAACAGTTTAGCCCAATGTCATCAACATCAAGATAGGATGAGGAATGTGTGATTGTCTTGGTGTTGGTGGACTGGAGCTTCCATTGTCCTTTTTTATGGCCATGCTGGTTAGGACAAACACGAATTGTGCCCTGGAGGGCATTTCTTATCCCAGGCCCTAATGAGTAGCAGCAGCCCTCTCAGGGTTTTCAGCATTTCCCAATCCCTTCTCAAGATACTAGAGAAAATCTCATGCCAGGTAGATATAAATGTAAACCAGACACGTATGCCAGCAGTACAGAAGCAAATATTTTACAGTTTAAATTCTAATGAAATAAGAAGAAAGGTATTGATTTGGGATCTTTGAAGGCTATTGCACTGGAAAGCCTGCATTGTAAGATTGGGAGGACTAGATCAAAGAGATAATGGAGCAGAACAAGGTAGAGGGAGGGCATCTTAATAAAAATGAATGCCATAATTAATGAGATGCAAGTGACAAACTTCAGAATAGATTGGAGTGTTGGTGGAGCTTAGGAGATCCAGCAGGTTCAAGACCCCCATGGAGCCATGGACATTAGTGGGTGACTGGAGCCTACTGACTTCCCAATCTCGGTGTAAGATTTAGAGTGAATCCTAGGGTGATTCTGATGTTCACCCTACTGAAAGCAGAAAAGAAAAAAGAAAATGTGCATAGTGGTCCCCGTCCTTTCACGGTTCATAAGTTGCAGTCCTGCTATATTGCAGGACCGCAGTATATGAAAAAAGGCCCCCTGGGGTAAGAGGGAAAAGGCCTGTTTCATGCCTCCCGTACTTACCCCAGGACTGGCGCTGCCCCGAATGAGCCTGCAAGGGCCTTCCCGGGCCTTCTGGAGGCCCCAAAATGGCCTCCCTGTGAGCTGGAAATGATTTATGGTAAACATTTTGGGGGCTCCAGAACACCCAGGAAGGCCCTCACAGGCCTGTTCAGGGCAGCGCCAGGCTGGAGGTAAATACAAGAGCCCCCAGCTATGCCCACCACTCCAGGCCTGACCCAACCTGCTTCTTTCATTCATTATCTTCACAAAGTGGAAGGGGGAACTCTTGTCAAAAAGGCAGGTATTGTAAATGGTTAAAAACAGGGAGTGAGAGATCTGAATTGGAGTACCTTTGTTGGTGTGCAGAAGGAATAGTGAATTAAGTAGCCCAGGTGTTTCCACCCGCCATTGTGTTTCCTAAATCTGTGTTTAGCTTGCTGTTCTTGGATTCTTTTCTTTTCCTCTCTGAGGTCATTTCCTGCTTTTAATACTTCTTCCTCTTCTGCCCTACCTGGACAGAGCAGCTGGCCTGCAGGTATGGAGGTGAAATCAAGGGGTTTCTGTAATTAAGTTTAGAGATTTCCTCCTAAAGAATCTCTGATAGATGTCCTGACTTCATAAAAGCATAGTTTTCCTTTTTTCCATTATATCTGTTTCCAGAGTGATCATTCCTTCTCCTTAGTCTTCACCAGCTTGAGACTAGGCTGATGCACTCTGTTAGAAAATGACCATTTGACTGTAACACTATCATCCTACAACTCACACATTTTGGACTAGGAATAGTTGAGGAATGTGGGTATAGGTCCACATGCTCTGGAAAACGATGGAATTGAATTACTTTATGGTGCATTAGAGTAGATGGTAGCTTTTCAATTCTAGGGGTTCCTGGATGATTATTTGGATCCATTTCAGTCTAGTTTCAGGCCCTATGGGATGGAGACAGCTTTGATGGCATTGGTGGACAACCAACTATGGGAACTAAACTTTTAGTGTGAATGTTGGTTTATTTATTTATTTATTTATTTATTTATTTATTTATTTATTTATTTATTAAGCTTATATACCACCCGTCTTCCAGAAGGAAATCCGGGCAGTTCACAACAAGCAATGTAACAGAAAAAAAAACAGTTAAAATAACACAGAGTTAGCTACATATCAAAACAATAAAAGCAAAGTAGCAGATGGCGGGGCAAGAAAAAAAAAAAAGAACAGCAACTTAATTGAATCAACCAAATGCCTCCCGGAAAAGGAGAGTTTTTAAAGCTTTCCAGAAGGTTGGCAGGAACTCTGCTAGGCACACTTCTGCTGGGAGATGGTTCCACATAGGGGGGCCGCAACTGTGAACAGTGCCCCCGATCCCAACCTCGGAAAGCCGGTCCATCAGGATACCGTGGTCGGCAGTATCGAAGGCCGCTGACAAGTCCAGGAGGACCAACAGGGTAGAGCACCCCCTGTCAGCCCCCCGGAGGAGGTCATCTTGCAGAGCGACCAAGACTGTCTCAGTCCCTGGAACGGGTCAAGGATATGTTCTCCCTCAAGAAATGATTGAAGCCAGATCGCGGCCACCCTCTCAATTACCTTGCCCATAAAGGGAACATTAGCAATTGGGCGGTAGTTGGACAAATCTCCCGATGCTAAGCCTGTTTTTTTCAGAATGGGCTTCTATTGGATCTCTCACATATGTTCTATAGTCTATACCAGTGGTTCTCAGCCTGTAGGTCCACAGATGTTCCTGAACTGCAACTCCCAGAAATCTCTTCCAGCACAGCAAGTGGTGGAGGCTTCTGGGAGTTGCAGTCCAGGAACATCTAGGGACCCACAGGTTGAGAAACACTGGTCTATACCATCAGGCTTAGTAAGCTTTCTCTCTAGGATGAGACTTGGAGGTACTGGTTCTAAGTAGCTCCAGTCCTTCCTGGAGAAAAGAACTCAGTAGTTGGTGCTGGGGAATTCCAATGCCTTACCCTTCAGCCTATGGTGCTCCTCATACCCATATACCTCTGTTTCTATTGGCGGAGCCTTGTGGGTAATGAGTCATTCATGGAATACCATCAGAATTATCAACAGCCATAGCCTGGGGCTTTTCCATTTGCCAATATGTTTCAGCTTTGTTCATCAGATAATGTTAAAGAAAAAGACTGAATAATAGTTTCAATATATTAAATGAAATGCCTTTGGAATGTGCTGTTCACCTTATTTTCCACATTCCCTTTTGGCATACGAACAACGCACATGTGCGTGCGTGCGTGCACACACACACACACACACACACACACACACACACACACACACACACACACACACACACACACACACACACACACACACACAGTATAGGCATATTTGCATTTTCAAATAGCTTTGTTGCATAGACAAATGTGCTTCCCACATGGTTGATGAAAATACTTCCAACATCTAACTATATTTAATGCCATATGTGACCAAGGACAAAACACACAAATGGACAGACAGTCCTGATAAACTGAGCCCTGCCTAACATCTTTTATCTCTTGACTAGACAAGATCAATATCTTTCTATTTTATATTAGGAGGGAAACCATGCCAAGTGATATGAAAACATTTGTCCAAGACCACACAAAGATTCAAGAGTATGAAAAAGGCCAGGCTTCAAACATGTTATCTATTTTTGGAACTGTCAAGAAAATGATGCCTTTGGGTTAAGATTGCGAAAAAAAAGGAAGGGTGATCTGAATTTGTCAAATCAAGGGGCAGATTCAAGGGGCTTAGTTCTTCAAATTTGACTGTAGCGCATGAGATAAAGAAAATTATCAAATGTTTTACATTCTTTGAGTAGTATTAAAGAGCCTGCTTGCAGATGAACTTCTGATGCAGTGACAAGGCTGAAAGCTGAAAGGTCCTTGATAATATTTTGGGATTTGCAGGGAAATGTTGTTGCCTTTGAAAAAAATTTCAGCACTTCCTAGTCACACACAGTATCATGAAGCCTCACTAGTGTTAGGATTATATCAGTGAGACTGTGGCACAATATCGTTCGCTGAGTGTCATCCCTGATTTACTTGGTGGGAGTTTCTCATGCAGCCAGTCCAAGAAGGAGGAAGAGACATTTATAGAGAGGAAATGGCACCACAAATGAGTTGTTCTCAATGTCTTCCATAGCTAAAAACAGAAAGGTGGGACTAGATTCACTTCTCAAAAAAGTATTCAGCAGACTAATATATTTTGCCTTGAAAACTGAGTTCTACAAGCACTACAATTTAAAAACATTTTTAAAATGAATCTAATTCTGGGATACTTTCTTCAGAGCAAATATGCATAAAATATGTGATATAGCAAATAACACTTGTTTTATCATAGTGAATAACAGTCTCTTCCCCAGACAGATTGTAAATAGGCATATGTACTTTCTTTTCTTTAAACAAAAACACCCCAAATCAAGATCTGATTTCTAGCCAAAGAAAATGTGTATAGTGGTCCCCCGTCCTTTCGCGGTTCATAAGTTGCAGTCCTGCTATATTGCAGGACCGCAGTATATGAAACATGGGGTGGAGAAACATCATAATGGTCCCATTGTATTTATTTCAGTATATTGTAGGGTTGAGTAAATAAGAATGAAATCACTATGCAGTATTTATTCCTTTTTCTTTTTTTCTCATAAACAGCTTAGTTTATTAAACCTAGCTAAAATATCATTACAGGACTAATATTTGTGTGGGGATTCCTTTTGAAATAGGACTGTTGTAGGGGCCTTGACAGGTCAATTTTATGGCAGGTCATAGAATTAGGAAGTTAAATTGATCTTTTCTTCCCTTTTGTTACATATTGCAACTCCCCCTTTTTGGGGGGGAGGGAAGTCATGAAAATGCCAACCATCACCTGCTTGGCTGAGCACCAAAAGATGCCTGGACCTTATATGTTGGAAGCTGCATGTCACAAAACCAACACCTTATTAAGTATTGGTAGTTTGCTACTGTGACTGACATGATTTCACTTAGAGTAATGTAAATTCTCGATAGGATTCTGACTTCGGTGTTTAAAGTCTGTCACATCAATCTCCGCCGTATCTGCCATCATTTCTCCCACTTTCAGACTTCATTTTATCTTTAATGGGAGTTTGGAAACACATAGATAATGTCATGGATCTGGGAGGGCAGCAAGTCAGAATGCTTCTCAAAGGGTGAAGAATGGGTTGCCCCTAATCTGTATGCCTTTTGTTCAGGCCTGTAGCAGGACAAGGGGCTTCCACGTATCCATAATGTGTAGTACTTAGGGATGGGCATGAAAGTTTTGTTTTGTTTTTCATTTCTCCCCCTTTTCATTTCATTTATTATGAAATGATTTTTTTCATTTTGATTCATTTTGCATTTTTTTTACACTGTTGGGGCTGTGGTCACTTTTTTCTCTCCCACTGACCTGCTGGCTTGTGGGGAGGCTGGTCCGTGCTTTAGTTGTTTGTTTGTTCTTTTATCCTTATGCCGACCAGCTGGCCCGCAGGCTGGTTTGGTCTTTTTCTCTTTTTCTCCTTCACACTGACCAGCTGGCCCGCGAGCCGGGTTGGCGCTTTTTTTTTTTTTTACCCATGGTGGCGAGCTGTTTTACAGAGGAAACAAAATGGTTCATTTTAATGGAAAAATTGTCTGTTTTGTTTTTTAGGTAACGAAATACTGTTTCATGGTTTCGTTTTGTTTCATTTTGTTATGTAACAAGATAACAAAACAGCATTTCATTTTCGTTTTGTGCCCATCCCTAGTAGTACTGCTGTTTACAATTAGATGCTGAAAAACTCTCACCTTAGTATCTTCTGCTAGTTGCAGTAGTTTGAGCATCTATCATTTTTTTATTCTTTGGTTGCCATTCTGTTTCCTTTGCATTTTTATTTTCATAAGTGTTCAAAAACTGAAGAGGAGGTGGACAATGCCTTGAAAAATCCATGGCTGTCTATGCTCAAAATACTTACAGACTCAGAAACGAGGCTTTTCTCGTTTTCCGGTGCTGGCTGCAAATGCCCTCTGTCAAGGATTACTGGATTAAATGGCTCACTGGGCTGATACAGTATAACCATTCCTCAGGTGTTTTGCCCATAAAGGTCTTTTGCCAGACAAAACCCCTTTGGAATAAAGGCTTGTTCAAATTGCTCTCTGTTCTGGATTCTTTCCAAATGCTGCATTGTGTCTGGAATTTCAGCTCCCAGCTTTTTGCTCCAGTCCACTGGCATTTGTCTGATTTTTTTTTAAAAAAATGTTCCTATTTTGCTTTGACATGGTGCTAACACGATGTGCTGAAGATGGACGAAAATATCAAAGAGCTCTTTTGTTGTTTAAAAATATTTGAAGCCCAATCTAAACTCTTCTGATAGCTGAGCGCGTTCTTTTTTTCATGATTGTTGGAGCAGATAGCGAGTTTATCCAAACTATTTATCCTAATCAGGAGTTGGAGAAGAAGAATGTTAAATAAACTATTTGATTGAGATTCCTTATTTCTGGATGTTTACCCCTCTGTTGAAAAGGCCAGAGAGAATGTTTAATGTCTTAGCAGAGTAACTTGAAACGGAAGTGGGGATCCTTTCCAGTCCTTTAGATTTGCTGTTATTAAAAGGCAATGAAAGCAGAATGACGACAGGCCTCTCCTTGATGCCCAGTCTGATTCACCAAATGTGCCATGTCCTGTGTCAAAAGTTCAAATTCCCACAAGCAAACATTCTCAGGCAACATCAGATCCAAATGAGAGGTCACCCAGTAACTCCAACCCCAAACACTTTTGCTGCCTTCGTTTGAGCAACAATTGATGCCCCTCCATGAGCGTGGTTCCATGTTATCTTTAAAAGATCACACAACCTTTCCCTTGATGAGCCTACCTAGACATTAAGGGCCTTTTTACACGACCCCTAAGATCCGCTGGCCACTTAAATTCGGACCAGAGATCTTAGGGGTTCGTCGCTCTTCCTCTGTCCCCACCCCCCTCCACACTTCCTGGTTGCTGGCTGCGTGAGGGAGGGAGAAAAAAGAAAGAAAAGAATGCCGGTTTACCTCCATTTTGTTCCCGGCAGCATTCAGATCTCTTAAAGAGGCGGGGCGCAAAAAAAAAAAAAAAACAGAAGCCAGGAGAGCCCCGCACTCACTATCCTTACACCGGATCAAATATTTGTCACATCCAAAAAGCAGGTACCTGAAAGCTGCACTGGGACGCGCTAAAGTGGGCGGGGTCACACTTAATTTCCTCTTAACTCCGGAGCTGGTGGGTAAACATTTTTAATCTCCGGAGCTGGGAGCCATTTGCCCCGGAGTTTAGGGGTCGTGTATAAACGCCCTAAGATTATCCAAAGAGGCCTTTCTCTCAGTCCACCACCCTCACTGGAGGGCTTAGTGGGGACACGGGAGGCGACCTTCTTTGTTGCTGATCCCAGACATTGGAGCTCCCTCCCCAACAGGAAGACAGCCTAGCCCCATTTTTGCTGTCCTTCCACAGGCAGGCAAAGACCCTTCTCTTCAGGCAGACTTTTTCTTAGTGACTGGCTGTCTGAAAGCAGTTTTTGATATATATTCAAAATGTATAGTATAGTTTGATCTACCAACCAGACAGATGCTTACTGTGAGAGGACTGAATCAGTCAAGTCTCAAATACTGTATATTGCTTCCTTTATAATATGTTATAATGGCTTATTTTATTGACATATAATTATATCACAAGCTCATTTTTGTCTATTTTGTCATCCAACTTCTAATCAATTTGTAATTGACAATACTTTATGGGGGTCGTTATTTATGCAGCCTTTACTCTATGCTATGTTGCCCTTAAAAATGAGGAATCTTGCATGGTAAGTCTAATTCAGTGCCTCAGACGTGCTTAATTGCTCAGATATTTAGACTTTTCTGTTACTTGTACATTTTCCCACATTTGATTGCCTTCCCAGGTCTCTGGGCCTTGGCCATCCTGAAGAAGCTGCAAATTCTGGCAAGTTTTTATAGGGGGTGGGAAGGGCAAAGTCAAGTCTTACTCATCCATCAGGACAATCAACAACAGAGCCTCTTTCTCCAGCTCAATGAGGCTGCTATCACAGCTGTGGCTGCACCTTTTGCTTGTCTTCTCCTGTTCCATTGCCTGCAAGATCTGAAGAGGGAAAGCATCCAAGCAAAGCTCTTTTCACTGCTGGCTTGGCAAAGAGCGGCCAACAGTCTCTAAACATGAGCACAAGTACATCCAAACGAAAAGGAATTATCCAAGAAGAATCAGCATGCTTTATCAAGCCACAGGTATGGCTTGCCTTTCCTTCAGTAATCTAGAAGGGGCATATATTTCTCCTACATGCAATATCCTTCTTCTCTTCTCACAACACGCCTGCGAAGTAAGCCAGACTGAGAGAGAAACTGGGCTTGTGGATCAGTGAGGATCTGAAACTCATCTCCCAAGTCCCAGTCCAGGATCCAAATCAGAGCACTACAGTGGCTTTCTGCGATGTCCAGAAGGTGCTTGCAATTTTCATTGTGCCAGTCTTAGTCAACCAGTGTGGCTAATTCTCGTGTGAAAACTCCCACTTGTGGCTTGAGAGAACATGTCATATGATCAAGGATCCACAGTGTTTGTTTGAAGATGCTAGTGCTCAAAACCTAACTATGCCCTAAACAGTGGTGGACAGATTTGGATCTCTGGTAAGTCTTTTTGTGATCAGAGGTAGATCAGCAACTATTTAGAAACAGACTGTTAGGATGGTAGAAACCAAGTAAATATCTGCAGAAGCAGGGACACTTCTCACCAAGGCTTCAGGGAACAGGTGAAAGGCAATTATGTGGTGCAGCTAGAGACCCAGGAGAGCAGTGCACTGCTGCCTTTTGCTTCAGCAATGCAAAGTTGTCCGGCTGATTCTTGTGTTTTGGCTCTTCACTCCTCTACTCCTAAGAGCCTTGTCCCTCGTCTGCGTTATGTTCCTGCTTTGCTCCTGAAGAGTCCTGCGTTTTCCAGGGGTGCCTGTTTTGTTTGTGTATGTTCCTGTCTTGGTCCTAAGGGTTCCTGTCTGTTCCAGTCCTGCTTTGGTGTGTTCCTGCCCTGCTCCTGAAGGCCCTTGTGTACTCCAGTGGTTTTTGCCTTGCTTCTGCATGCTCATATCTGCTCCAGTTGTTCCAATCCTACCTTAGCATGCTCTAGTTGCTCTTGACTCAAAGATCTAGTGCCTGTGCTCTGGTATGGTTGTCTTGTCTATTCTGCCTTGTTGTTGCTGCTGTTCAGTCGTTCAGTCATATCCGACTCTTTGTGACCCCATGGACCAGAGCTCGCCAGGCCTTCCTATCCTCCACTGCCTCCCGGAGTTTTGTCAAATCGATGACACCATCCAACCATCTCATTCTCTGTCATCTTCTTTTCCTTTTGCCTTCAATTTTTCCCAGCATCAGGGACTTTTCCAGGGAGTCCTCTCTTCTCATGAGGTGGCCAAAGTACTGGAGCCTCAGCTTCAAAATCTGTCCTTCCAGTGAACATTTGGGGTTGATTTATTTCAGAATGGATAGGTTTGATCTCTTTGCAGTCCAGGGGACTCTCAAGACTCTCCTCCAGCACCACAGCTCAAAAGCATCAATTCTGCGGCGATCAGCCTTCTTTATAGTCCAGCTCTCACTTCCATACATCACTACTGGAAAAACCATAGCTTTAACCATCCTGACCTTAGCCATTCTGCCTTAGCCATAATGTAATAATGTCCACTCTTATGATGAGGGAAAACTTGATACCCAAGAGTGAGATTTTTGGCTCAGGATTCTTTAAAATTCTCTTCAAGTGTTCTGTATGTTCCCTGTCTTTTAAACCCAGATTCAGTATGCAGGTCCGGTGCAAGAACAGGCAAAATGCAACCTTGCAAAGCCTGCTCGGTTTCTGTCTCTTTACAAGTCTGCTTTTCAGCCATTTCTAAACTTGTTACAGCCATTGGTGGGGGTGTTTACATTTGATCCCTAATCCCTCAGACCATGAGATTACAACAAGAATAATTATTACAACAAGAATAGTGAAGAGACTGGAAACCTGTCCATTCTTTCAGGAGACCCAACAGTGACATGGGCCAGAAGGATACTACTGCACTAAAACAAATGCAGTACATTGTTCATTAGATACATGTTTATCATTCCCACAGTGAATTTCCATGGCCAAACAGGCATTTGAATCTGGGTCTCTTGAGTTCTGAACAAATGCTAAGACTCTTGGAAGCTTGTATTACTATTTATTTATTTATTTGATTTATATACTGCACCATCTGACCGACAGTCACTCTGGGTGATTTACAAAGTGGAAACATAAACAATACAATCAGTTATACAATATAAAAAGTACAATGTATGACTAAATAAAATCAACATCATAACCATCATTAAATCAAAGAAAAATAACAAAATGGTGAGAAAAGTCTAAAGTAGCATTAAAAGAATGAACAGAGGTGGAATAGAAATCTCAAAGACCAGATCAGCGAAACGCTTATTATCAGTAGTCAGGGAAAACCCATCAAAACAGCCAGGTTTTTAATTGTTTTTTAAACTTGCAAAGTGGATGCCAGACAGATCCCAGGGGGCAGCTGGTTCCACAGACATGGCATGACCACTGAAAAAGACAGATTCCTGGTGGAAGTTTTGCATCCTCATATGACATGTCTGAGAGGAACTAGTGTTATGGGCAGTATTCTGTGGTAGGAGTCATTCTAACAGATTGGGGGGGTGGGCTAAACCATTTAGGGCTTTGTATGTCAGCATGAAAACTTTGAAGTCAATGCAGAACTGGATCAGCAGCCACTGCTGTGCAGCCACCGCTTGGGGTAATATGTTGATATCTTTTTGTAACCTTTACTTATCTGGCTACAGTGTCAGCCTCCTCATCAACCTTGAAGGCAGCCCCATGTATTTTTTTTAAAACTAAAGCTCCTAAAAAATCTTCAGCTAGTATGACAACTGACCATTCTGCTTAGTGAATTCTGGGAGTTGTAGTCCAAAAAGTAACTCTTTTAAGCTCTAGTTTCCCTGCAAACCTTCCTTATTGAGACCTTTGGGTAGTGGGCGGCATATAAGTTGTAAAAATAAATAAATAAATAAAAAATATTGTCTTGCTGGCTGTGTTAGTAATGCTGAAGAAAATGAACTATTCTTTGAGTGGAAGCTTGGAAAGTTTGTACCTATTGGCTTATGTTATTGTCCTTGTACAGGGTGGCTTTATTATAGAATCTTGAAAATTAGATGGCCCAGGGGTCATCTAGGCTAGTGGTTCCCAATCCCAACCATGGGTTTCTCTCCCCCAGAGGGAGGCATCACAGGCTTCTACCCTCCAATATGTTGATTATGCATGGGGACATCATTGTGGTATTTGTGGCATTATATGATGATTGCTGATGTTCTGTACTTGGTCAACATTGCTGTTATGCAGTGATAGGTTTGGCATGCAATAATAAAGAGGCTAAGGAATGCCATGGATGTTTGTCTGTCTTGCCCCACTATTTCTAGAGCCATTATTTTGATTTATACTTGGCTAAAAAGAAAACATATAATCATATCATAGCTGTGTTAGTCGCAGGGGAGCAGCCACCAGTATAGTGAGATTAGCCTGCCAAGAAGGTAAATGTGGAGACATCAAGAAGAAATAAACAAAAACTGGTTCAACCATAATCAGAATCAGAGTCAGAATCCTTTTATTGGCCAAGCATGGTTGGACACACCCAGAATTTGTTTTGGTAAAAAATGCTCTCCATATATAAGAAGGAAATGTGATAAGAAGGAAGATTGTTAACAGGAGAGAAAGGAACAAGAAAGACTTGTTGCAGAGTTGATTACAGCATATTATTATGATATGAAAAGTTGCTAATTAAGACAGGGAAAGAAGCAGTAAATTCGGATAGGTTTAGGTTTGGTTTCAGACAGATAGCTTTCCAAATGCTGTGCACTAGAATAGTTCAAATGTTTCATTCCTTATATAAACGGTGTACACATGGAGGCGATATGTATGGAGGTATTTATAGAATGAAGCATTGCCCTTCTAATCAGCCACTGAGCACATCACAATGATACACCCCAAAGTGTTCCTCTTTGCCCATCCAAGTATTATTGAGGATTATTCTTTATTTTTATATTAATCATCATTGCTTTTCTAGAGAATGAAACATTCTTTAATTGAAGCAATGTGTGTGTGGTCTGGGTTTGGTAGAACAAAGACTTTAAGAATCCTGCCAAACTGTGTGTAACGTTTTGGTGGTCTGACGATGTGGATTGTCTCTGTTTTCTAGTTTCACAACAACAGCGGCTTTTCCTTAAGCATTTCAAACCTGGCAGTTATTACTGTTTATAACTGAGCTGTCTATAAAATAAGATGGATCAACACATTTGGCATATACGACGCAGCAGAATGAATTAAGCATGTTAATCATGCGAGTGGAATTTATTTGTCCAGAGAAAACCCCTCTCTGACAACAAGTCGTTGGTCCCTAAAATTGCATGTATTTCTCACTCACTCACCACCACAACCCTCAAAGTCATTTCTCTGGACAGGCTGTTTCCCCCTAAATGCTATGTTAGGCTTGATTTCATATGTCTTTCATAGCTTATGCCATTTGTACAGAGAAGCCAACTGCCTGCCGTCACTCCTCTGAAGAAATTAATAGGATAAAGCGCCAGCGGGTAATGATGCAAAAGGCCTTCCTATTCATTCGACATAATGGTCCACTTTTTCAAATATTTCGCCACCTTGGTTTTTATTTTTATCTTTTAAAAAACATGCTGTGTGAGGACCTAGTAATTTCTTTTACTATTGTCATAAATACTAAAAGTTATTCCTCTCTCAAAAGGGAGTGGGGCTTTGTGCAAACTATGCTTCATAACAAGGCTCATGTTGTGCGTTATTGACCGCACATGTTGTTTACTCAATGGTCTCATAGCCATGGCGCGGAATGCCTTCGTACCAGCATTTGACGCGCCCACTGGAGACCTGTAGTGTTTTTATGAAGAAGCCCTCAGAGAGTACTGGGGGGGGGTTATCTGAAAATATGAAGCACAATACAGTTGCCCCATCCTCTCATGTGATATGCTGTTCTTCAGAAGAGCTGTTTGGCTGCCTCCATATGGGTGTCATAACGGATGAAGCCCCCTCCAGGGCATTTCCCCAAACATCTGTTCTCTTGACTTGAATCCAAATCCAGCATCTTCACATGAGAAGCTCAAGCTTGCTGGAAATAATAGATGTGCACTAACTCTGTGGGAAGATTCTTTGACATCCATTAGTTTTCTTCAGTGCAACTGCTATCTTTCCATGAGAATCACCAAAATATGGAATATAGCATTTTGTCAGCATACCTTTCATTGAAAAATAAATGAGTGTTTCCACCAGAGGAAGAAAACCACCTTTCCTCCTAAAAACATAATATTTTGCTATGCCTGGATGCTAAACTTAAATAAGGTTCTTTCTATGAAATATGTGTGAGTTTTTATCTTACAAAATACATCATTGTTATAGCTGAATGTGGCTGAAACATGCTCTAGGTTGCTTTACCAAGTTGCAGATTCAGTAATGTGCATACAAAGTATTCCCAGAAATGGAACCTTTTCAATGTAGTACTGTATAACCACATGCTCTTCTTTACACAGTGCTCTATTTGAGTTATCTCCTGTCTATATGAAGACTTCCTCTGTCAGAATGATTCTCCAGTTCACGTTTTAGAGCTAAAGGTTTAGAACTGGAAAACAGATCAAGAGCCTTGAAGTTATCTATTAACAGCATGTGGATGCCAAACAGAGCATAGATCATTCAGTCATGGCTTCCCTAATGCTTGTAAAGTACATTGTATTTCTGTTTACATCATATTCATTACGGTATGACCAGATTTGCATCAATAGATACACACTAGCTTATACATAGTCCTTAACCTTTCTCCTGTGATCACACAGTGTAAATCCAATCTGTTGGTCTCCACAGCAATCCTATCTGCACCTTTCTAGAACCCTGTTAGGGGCTCTTTTTTATTTTTTTATGGGTAGGATTGATCTGTTTTGGTTCATTTTAAACATGTGCAGTTGCTGGACATGAACTAAAGGAAGACTACAGTTGTTAATTTTCCTTCTGCTGTCAATTTGACAATACTGTAAGTGTCATAAGAAGAGAGCTTGGCCACTTTACAATACTGAAAAAATAAAATACTGACTCTGCTCCATGGAAAGGCAGAGGAAGTAAAATAAAACTATACTATGACCATGCTGATGCACTTCATTACTTCGAAAAGAAGAAAAATTGAAATCTTCTTCTCAGAAGCAAGAGAAAATCAGAGAGAGGATTTTTGGCACAGAATGATAGCACATACAGTACTAAATGGATAAGTTAAACACATTGGTCCTCTGTTTCTCTATAGAACAGGGAGAGGAAGCAAGAAGGGTAGTGGTGATGTGCTGCAACACTTACAAAAAAATTAAAAATATAAATCTTTGTCCTGGAAGAAGGAGACAATGGGAAGTGAAGAGGGGAATTGTTGTTTTCAACAGGCAGAGCAATGAAATAGGGTAACTTGAGTTGAATATGCCATTTGGATGCAATGATCACACTAAATGGCATATCTGACCTCTACACACCCCTACTTCACCACTCCTAACAATCTTAGATAGACAAACCCTAAGCTAAAAATTTAGCTTACAACCTAAAAAAAATGGTTACAAATTCATAAATGTTGCTCTCCATGGAAATCTTGAGTGAAAGGCCAAAGATTTATACAATCTGAAGATAAGCCAAATTGGTAGTTAAATGTAGTGTATGGAAAGAGACAGAATCTCAATGACATTCAGATGGAAAAGCCTCTTCTCACAGCAGTAATGCGTTCTATTTTGCTGATGTCACTTCATGTATTTGTGTCTCAAGCCTACCTACCAAGAGATCTGTGGGGCTATGCCTATGACACGAGCTGCCTAGAGGCCCTAAGCACATCTGATTTCGCCTGATTTCAGAAGCTAATCAGAGTCGGCCCTGATTAGTACTTGGATCGGAGACCACCAGGGAATACCAGGTGCTGTAGGTGCCTGGAGTAGGAACTGGCAAGCCACTCCTGTATTCCTGCCAAGAAAACTCCATGGACATGGGGGTCATGAAAAGTCAGTCACAACTGTAAGGACACAACACACACACATATGCCTATGGCACATGGCAAAATGACAAAGCAAAGTGGGATAATTTAGCCTTTGGTTTGCAGACCTGTAAGCACTGATAATTTTGTCATGTCTGTGTCACATAAAAACTACACCCCAATCTCCTTTGTTGGCTATTTGGCTTCATATTTTCCCAAATTTTCAGATATTTGCCTTAATCCCATGCTTTGTGCCTTGTTGGTCTGAGTAAGAGTTCTGGACAGTTCAAAACAGCCTCTTATTTGTACATTTTAGTGATCCAATGAAGGTATTGCACAGCCTCTGATTCTGTTACCATGGTTCAATCATGGAATTATGATGATGATGGTGTATTTTCTGTAATCTTAAGTGGTTTTTCAAGCATCATTTGTCTCTAGAGGCATGTTTTATTTAAATCAGGAGAAATTCCCCATAATCCTCTGTATTAACTTTTCCCTAACTAAAGTATTCTGCTTATATACCACCCCATAGCACTTCAAGCACTCTCTGGGCGGTTTACAATTTAATTATGCAGGCTACACAGTGCCCCCCCCCCAGCAAGCCAGGTACTCATTTTACTGACCTTGGAAAAATGGAAGGTTGAGTGAATCTTGAGCCTACTACCTGGAATTGAACCCCAAGTCATGAGCACAGTTTTAGCTGCAGTATAGCAATTTAACCAACTGCACCATGAGGCTTTATCTAGTACCCTCTTGATTATATCATATCCAGCCAACATGGTCATGGGAAAGCTTGGATATTCTGTTTTTTATCTTCTAGCTCCCCCAGTTTCCCAGCCAACATAGTCAATGGGGTGATTCAAACCTGGGATCCCAACACATCTGGAGGGCAGCAGGCATAGAAAGGCTATTTTAGATCTTTTTGGTTCTTTGCTGTTTGCTTACTTGCTTATTTGCAGGTCATAATTAAAGATTGAGAAAGAAGGGCTAGTTTTTGCTCTGGTTCTCTTTTTTAGCTTCAAAAGATATTATTCTGGCATGCTAAATGAGTTCTAGAGATCTGGCAACGGGTCTAAGTTCTCCTTACTTCCTCTAATAAGACTGGCGAGCCAGGAAAATATGATGTATTCTCCTTCCTCCTGCTAGTCTTTGGAGATTCCTTTCCCTTCCCCTACAGTCATTCAAATAGTGCATTTGTGTGCATTTTTAAAAATGATCTGTACTCCTTAGCTTCCTGCCTGACTAAAGGGTCTATCACCTCCTCTCCACTTGATGTGACCAGAAGGTCAGGAAAAGGCTGTTGACTAACACAGTTACTTCCAGTAATCCTCATTCTTTCCATTTGAAGCTATTTTCATCTTATATTAGAGTTCTTGGGTTTTGCTTTTGCTAGCATTTCTGAGTTATTGGTCTACCTAAACTGAAATAAAAGGAATTAAAACACTGCATAGGAGCAAAGGTTTTACTTAAGAGAATGTGCTGAAACCTATATTTTCTAGATTTTCCTCTTTCCACAGAGATGGGTTCTGAAAAAAGGCATGGGTTGAAATTTGAAATCAGTCACGAAAGCACATTATCATAATAATTGTGGCAAACCTCTTCATATTCTAATCCATTTTACACACGGAATATCATCCTGAATTGGCATGTATGTATCCCCATAAGTTTAGGGAGGGAGGGAATGTGAGCACTGTGGCCACAGAGGGAAATTAATTGCAGAAATTACAAGTATTGATAATCTCATTAAAGCTTTCTTGAATGTTAAAAAAAAAAGCAATGTCTGTTCATAAAGTTGCATTGACAACTATGGTCCTGGTGTCTAGGCATTGTGTATGTTTTTGTGTGTGTGTAATTACTGGTGTTCATCAGTTCATCAGTGGTGAATGGATGTGAAAAAAACTGAGAGAAGGGCATTGTGGAAGATCTTAGAAGATTTTTTTATTTTCAGGCAGGATTTTCCTTGATTTGGTAGTTTGAGAGGGGTTTGAAATGGATCATTATGCTCCATTTTAATGTTTGTTTTAATATTGATCTTATTACTATTTTAATGTAATACTTGTTTAATACTTTTTATACATTTGCATATTTCTTATTTTTTAACTTTGAAATATTGTTTTATGATGTAGGCCAGGGCTGTCCAACTTTGAACAGTCCACAGTCTACTTTTTTCTCTCCAAGGGCACTGTGGTCTACTTACAGGAGAGCACACGTGGCTGCCCGGCCAGGCTGGAGAGGGCCGAGCGCACAGCAGCGCACAGCCTGGCGCTCCCCTCCCCTCCCCCTCTTCCTCCTCCTCCATCATTGCAGCTAATGTTGCTGTGGCCACGAGGCCGCTTAGCCAAGTCAGAGAGGGCTGAGTGCACACAGTGCCCAGCCCGGCCCTCCTCCTCCTCCTCTTCCTCCTCCTCCTCCTCCAGCTGAAGAAGGCTGAGCTGCATGGCAGGCCGGCCTAGGCTTGCCCCAAACATGCCCCCGCTGGTGGCAGATTGGGAAGCTGGCGGAGACCTGGCAGGCTCAATTTATCGTTTATCAATATATGTACATGTAACTTTCCTAAAGCTGCAATTTCCCTAGAATTAAAACCTATTAAAAGCAATAGCAAAACTGAACAATAATTTGAAATCAAGAGATGAATAAAGTTGTCATGGAGAACAGGAGGAAGAAAATAAAATTAAAAATAGTACTAAGGAAAGTTCCTGTGGTGGTGATTCTAGTGGTGCGATATAAGAGCATAAGAACATAAGAAGAACCATGCTGGATCAGGCAAAAGGCCCATCTAGTCCAGCTTCCTGTATCTCACTGTGGCCCTACCAAATGCGTCTGGGAGCACACGAGACCAGATATCTGTCTCCTGATACCACTCCCCTGGATCTGGTCCTTGAAGTACCCTGGTTTTAAGCCTGGAGATTATATATCTCCATTATGGTTTGTAACCTGTGATGGAGATTTCCTCCAGAAATCTGTCCAATCCCCTTTTGAAGGCATCCAGGCCAGATGCCATCACCACATCTTGTGGCAGGGAGTTCAACAGACTAACAGCGTGCTGGGTGAAAAAATATTTTCTTTTGTCTGTTCTCACTCTCCCAGGCCTCAGTTTGAGTGGATGTCCCCTAGTTCTAGTATTTTGTTTGAGGGAGGAGAGTGTCCCTCTATCCACTTTACTCATGCCCTGCATAATTTTGTATGTCTCAATCATATCCCCCCTCAGGCGCCTAGAAAGCTTGCCTTTGTGGAGGGGGTAGCTATTAGGTGTGGGAAGAAGTCCTTTATTGTATTAAATTCAACCAGAAGCAAATGAAGCCCAGTAAATGACCTGTAGCTTTAAAGATTTTTTTAAAAACATTATTAAACTACAGTAGTGATAATAAGAAAATGGATTTCTTTCTATAAGCCATGGCATGGCTGGACTTTCCTGTGCCATTCTCAATGTATGTACATTGTAGCTGTGATTTATAATGAGCTTTTAAAAATTAACCAGAAAAAAATCCATTCAAATTCAGGCTTTGAGGAAAAAATGTTCTCAAGAGTTTGGACTGCAAACTTGAAACTGAGACAATGAAAAATGTTCTTGGCCATGAAGTTTATGAGTATATTGACATTGGACAGGGGAGACACATGGACAGAGATGTATTGTACCACATGGTTTACTCAGTGAAATTATGAGGTGTTAGGGACTGCACAGAGCACATCGATGACACTGTACTCTGGACTTCCTCTTTGGACCTTATGATCAAATTTCTTTACTTTTCACTACCGTCCAACAGGGCTGTCTCTGGCAGGCTGCAAATATGTAGCTACTGCAGGGCCCCTGGCCTGGGATTTGGGAGACACGCATGTTAGAAACAGGAAGGAGAAAACACTCTTCTGAATATAGTCACTGAATTGATTTTGGGGACTCCAAGACCCAGAATTCCCTAGCCACCAAGGCAAGTCCAGTAGTCCATTCCAAAATACTGTAACTATTCCAGGCTCTGTTTCACCACTGTCATTTCTGGACAAAGCAAAACAAAAATGTATTAGGGTTTTTTCAAATACAGAGAAATACAGGTCAATATTGCATGTGTTACATCCCACCTGGCAGAAACAACACCAGACCCTTGTGTGTCTCATTATTAGGCATTTTCTTAAAACCACAGCTGCTGAAGTCATGAGGATCTCACCTTAAGGTTATATTTTTAAAGCATGTTTCTTATTCCCTGTAGCATTCCCTTTTTCAAACACCACAATATTCTTCAAATATTTGTGTATAGAAAAGTGCATCACAAACTATTCGCCATATTGTAATTTTCCCCCAGTTCATAAATCCGTTTTATGATTTTCTGTGGCCAGATTTGTAACCTTTCACATATATGGTACATACCTAGAGACAGGTCAGTTTCTTCACATTTCTTACATTCACTAAGAATAAGAAATGATAGACTACTGACTTGTAGACTCTGCTGTAGAAAGAAGAGGCTTTGTACTGAATTTTAATTAACAAGGTTTTGAATGTTAAAAGGCCAATTTAACACTGGTGGAACCACCACCACCACCACCACCACCACCACCATAACAACAACAACATCAACAATAACATCAACAACATCAACAACCATGATCCAGTCGGACAAAATTTCTACAGGAAGGTGTTTGCCTGCATCGGTTATCTCTAGATTACAAATTTAAACATTAGTGATGGTAAACATTACCTTAGGAGCAATATTACTTAGAATTACAAATCCTCCTGATCTGATTGTCTCCACAATTCAGGTCAATGTTCACGATTGATTGATTGATTGATTGATTGATTGATTGATTGATTGATTGATTGATTGATTGATATACCACCTGTTTTCTAACCAGAACTCTGGGAGATTTACAATAATAGAATGAATCACTGAATAATTAGAATAATATAATGGAATTAGTATGGAGAATGGAAACCTAGAATTGGTATAAATCTCCTGTTTGCCTTTTTGCAGGCTCTGCCTTTTGTCATTCTCTAATTCTCTCTTTCTTTTAATAAGTTCACATTTGAGAGAGGAATGGCACTATTACTGAGAGTGAAGCTTAGTCTTCGAATTTTCTCCCTTCTGTCAAAAATATCTCTGCCATGGACAGCTGGCTGTCCAAGAACAGAGTGTGGAATCAGCTCTACTTGGACCACAGCATGGGATTTTCAAATTTTCTGAACTACAAACACAATAATTCTCATTTTTGGGAGTTCTACCTACCTTAGAGGCACATAGCAAATACCTGGATGTGATTAGGAGAGCTTTATCAAAATCCAGGCCCATTTCCTCAAATTCTGCTTGTTTATTTCAACATTAACTCTGCTGAGAGTCTCCCCTTCCTGATCCTTACCTGGTCCGTTTCTACAACACTGCAAGGACTTACCTCTATGGCACCAAAAGGATTCCAAGCCTGTTCTTAGTTTGGAGCCCTGAAGCTCCAGGGATAAAATGATGTTGACCTGGCCACCTTAGTGGAGAAACAATCCTCTGGATTGAGTAACCCTCTGCAGTGGCCTGAAAGAGGAGAGGAGAGGGAAAAGGACAGTTCCCCCCTGTTCCGTCTCCTCCATCCATTCGGATGAAAGCCTCTTTACTTGAATTCTATTTTTCTTTCAACCTACAGTGGACATACAATGCCATTGTTTCCTAATGTAAACAATGCCCCTCCATTTGAAATGACATACAGCATTATGTCGTAAGGCTGTAAGGCTTGTGATCATCCGGGCTTAACAGGGCTTAATTCCCAAGCTCAGCTTCTGGAAACTGCTGCCTGAGATTTACGATGCCCTCTCCCCTGATTTCAACAAAGATAATTGGAAAGGCACATGCACCAACTTCCAGTGTGTTTTCTGAAATCCCCCGAGCACCTCCAATTAGAAAACAACTTTTTGACTTAATATCCTTCAATTGTTAAAAACCTGCGTCACTGAGAGAGTACAGTGAAATGAGGAGGTCCCAGCACATTGGCATTTGATTGTGAGGGGATGTGATTGTTCCACATTTAGACTGGAAAGGGTTAGGAACTCCGCTTCCCAATGTGCTTAATGAATAAAAAGAAAATTGGACCCTAGAGTCAGAGTCAATGATCTAACTGAGTGAAAAATGTTTGCAGGTTAACAAGGGCAGCCGTTCCTGGCTGCAATTCCCATTGGGGACAAATGACAAAAAGGGCCAATAAAACTCAGACTTGGCATAATTTATTAACCTGTTTTCTTCCTAGAAAATAGATGTTAAATTATATCTTGGATGACTTTTTTTTCTCTTCAAAATGAGCTATTTGGCGAAGTGAAGAGTCATTAACAAACAAAATGATCCTGTTTATGGAGCTGCCAAAATTAACACTATGCTAGCAGCAAATAGGAGCCTTTCAGAACTCAGCACTTGGAAGGTTTCAGTGCTGATCACTTGTTTCTTACCCAAGTGATGTGGTATTTCTAGAAAGCTTACTATATTTATCCTATATCTTCCACTTCACCATCTTCACAGTCTTTGAAATAGCTCAGGACAAGTAACAGCAATAAAAAGTCAATACCTTCTCTGCATACATTATAATTTACAGATGATGCTCAGGCGTTCTTTTGAAATAAACAATGTCCTGCTAGATTATGCATGTATTTATGCCATATGCTCTATTCCGTACCTGGTACACATCCCCCTTTACCTGAGGACTGCTGCTTGCTGGAAGTCTTTTTGACGCCAATAACAGTTACTAATAACAATTAATAATATAACAGTAACAAGTGATGAGAACTTATAATCACATTCCACTAAAAAGGTCCTTATAAGGCCAAGAAAAAAGAGGAATCCAGTGAAACAGTCATAATTGCAGTATTGGTAAGAGGGGTCAGTTTAAAAGTCAAGAAAACTACTATTTTAAAGGTCAAGAAATGTTCCTGTTACCCATATAATATAATTTTCCCGCTGTATTTTGTCATCATTTCTGAACACCTTCAATGGAAAGTAAATGTGGATTGCATTTTTCTTTGGTACACTGCACCATAAAAGCTATGTATAACCATGATAAAACCCTGATCAACAAGATAAGTCTCAAATGATTGATAGATAAAACCCTGATCAACAAGATAAGTCTCAAATGATTGCCACAAGCAATGTGGCAGAGTCAGGGACGGGTAACAAATTTAAGTTCCATGCCTGGTGCCAACAGGACTGATACTGCCACAGCAGCGCAGTTCTGAGTCCAAACAAGTTCATCCAAACAAGCAGTGGGGAGTGGTATCTTCATTTTCTGCTTTTTATGGAAAAAGCACAGTCAGTTTGTTATATAAGAATTAACAACCAAACAAATTAAAATACTGTTCTAACAGTGGTAGCAAGAAATCCATAGCAATAATGACATTTCACAATTAAGCACGTTTAAAATTGATTGTGCAGATGTAGGAATCCATCAAAGCTTCAGAAAACTAAAGCTGGCTTAAAAGATGGCTTGAGAACCTGAAAATAAGGGGTCAAGTGGACCTCTCAGAGTGCTATGATTCAACACTCTCATTGAACTCTTTTCTTCCAGTCTGACAAGGGGATGAGAACAAATGGATCAGGAAATGAGCAAAGATCCCAAATATGGTAGGCTGATAAAGGAGGAGACCATCAGAAGAAAACCCTACCTGCCTTGTTCATGTGTCCCACTTTAAAAAACATATTTGCTTGACGCAGAGGTGGGGAAAGCCTGGGACCTGACTACCTGGCAGAGCGGATCGCCCAGCGGTCAACATCAGCCTGACTGACTAGGTTGTCGCGGGTGCACATGCTGCAGGTGGCCATGCCCAGGGAGGCTCAAAAAACGTCCACCCGAACTCGAGCCTTCTCTGTGGCTGGCCCTGCCCTGTGGAACCATCTCCCCAGCGAAGTGCACCTTGCACAGTCCCTGCCAGCCTTTAGGAAAGCATTGAAGACCATGCTCTTCCGAGAGGCGATTGGTGACTTAATCTAATCCTTCCCCCCGCCATCTGCTATCTGCTTTGTGTTTTATTGCCTGCTTAAGTGTTTTTAAATTGTTATATTTAAATTGTTTTTTTGATGCTGTTATATATGTGCTTGCTGTGAACCGCCCCGAGTTCCTTCGGGAAGATGGGCAGTATACAAGTCCAATAATAAATAAATAAATAAATAAATAAATAAATAAATAAATAAATAAATAACCTGTGAGCAAAGCAGAGTTCTCGGAATTGCAAATGTGTTTCTCTCTATGAGTGTCCTCAAGTCATACCACTAGGACTAAACCTCTTCACTTCTACAACTTTACCAATGAGATTATGCAGTAGTGTTATGCCCCTGGACATAACTAACTGAATTTTAGGCATTATATCAGAAAGAGCGACATTTTAATCTTTCGGTGTACTGTTTTGTTTTGTTTTCCATTCAGAAGATTGGATGCGCAATCTTCTACATTTTCAAGAAAAAGAATGTAATCTAACCAAGGCCTTGAAAGTTACTTTTGAAAGGTAATTCATTCCAATTTCTTGATGCTTTAAAAAGTCACTAAAAGCCTGGCTTGTAGAACAGCTCATTGTTTTTACATAACTTTTTTTTTACTGTTTGAGGCAGGAATTTCAGACTGAGAAGACAGTGGAATAAAACCTGAACATTTCCTTTAAATCACTTCAAATGTAATTAAAATTTGAAAGGAAATGCTTTTCATTACGTCAAAAAGGTTACTGTACTCACATGACAATGCTTTTCAGATATAATGACTTTATACTGCCTTTATCAAAAGGTAACTATATTATTTATAATGTGTTATTTCCAAGCTCTGGATCTACCACTAAGCTGCAGTCCTCTCTAGCAATACTATCCTCTAACTGATTAATAAACATTCTGGAAATAAGGACTCTTTTGAGGATATATTGCACAATCCTATGATAATTTACTCAGAAGCATGTCCCACTAGGTTTAGTGAGGCCCAGCAGTAAAATTAGAACCATGATGACTAAGAAGGTGTAAGTGTTAATATCGGACAAAACAGTGAAGCCACCACATTTCAGATTTCCGTCAGCTCCAAACACTGTATACAGTGTAATATTTTTTCAACAAAATAGATATGGCCCCTACAAGGGGCTTTTTGTGCCAAATGCCTCTTTGATCTCTATATTTCACATAGCACAGGTTTGAACATTGGGCTGTAACATAAAACATATTTGCTAACAAGACCTAACTTTCCTTTACAGATCTGTGCCAGAATTCCTATCACCGTGGGCTGTGATCTTATATCATAAATTAAAGGCAGGGCTGGACCTTGTCAAGTTTTGGGTAGAACTCCAAGGAAAATACAGATGCTTCACAAATTAAGCAAAAAAGACCACCTACCAAGCCAGGAATGATTTTTTGCCTTTGAGTTAAAGATGCATACGGTTTGGCCTAGTGCCAATTGTATTTGGGTTTCAGAAATCAGCATCCAGGTCACAACCTTTGGCTAATTATCATTGGTAACTTAGACAAAAATTCTGTGGCCAACATGTTATGATAAAACTTGCATTTATAGTCCTCTACATGTCTGCTTCAAGCCTCATTAAACTGAATGGGTCTGGTCCCAGGAAACTGACTATATAGGATTTCAGTCCAGGACAGTTATACTCTAGCCACTAGCCATAATTTACTAAAGCATGTGAGCTAATACTGTGCATCCAATGGCCTTCATCCAAACTAATCCCAGAAAATACTTCAGGTCTTAGTTATTTGTCCTGCAGTACATAAATCTATAATCAGATGTTCACCAGAGAGAGTTGCATATTATTCACTTATGAGATCTGTTTATCCTACTTCCCCACCCCCACCCCCAGATCCCAAAGCAGTTCAAAACACTCATAAAATGTAAGAGTTCATTAAATAAACAGCATCTTATAATTTACAAATATAAACGTGAGGGGAACAGTCTTCTGATAGCAAAGATAGGGAAAGAACAGGTCGAAAATATGCATTTTAGCATTCTGAACTCAAAAATCAAAACAAAGCAGAAGTTCAGAAACTGAGAATAAACCTACGAAGGAAATTTCTGAAGACAGAACAGTTCACTAGATGCAAAATGTTTCCAACAACAACAACAGACAGACAGACAGACACCATTGTGTCTTGCCTTATGAGAGATTGAAGTTGATGATAAATATCACAATCACCTCCAGCTTTACACAAATACAGTCTCCATATATAATAATTGTATGTTGTCAAGTCAATTCTGATTACAGCGACCCTTTCCAGGGTTTTCCAAATAAATAACACTCAGAAGTAGTTTACCATTCCCTTGGTCTGGAGGCACCCTGGAGCTGTGCAGCTTATCAAGGGCTACAAAGGCTGGCTTTATTTACAGGAGGCATGGGTGGACATTGAACTGTCCAGTCAGTTCAGGCTCTCTATATGACCTGGCTATGTGGTCTAATAAGATGTTGCAATAAACTCCGTTTGCATCGTCCTGTGCAATATATGTATTATAATGATACTAATGAAGTTGTACAGTTTATATTTTGTGCACTGAGCCCATAGGCCAGGGGAGGTCAGAAGCAGAATAAAACATTAACAGTGCAATAGTGCAGGAAATATAATTTGACAACAACCAATTGCTGCATTATTTGGGGCCATGCAATGGATAAATGTATGTGCTCGGCTATAAAAGAAAGGTGGGAGGACAGGGTCTCGAGACCTCACCATTATAATGGCATATAAACTACTACTTTTTCGTTGCACATCAGAGCAGAGATTACAAAGGACTTTATAAAGTATTTATGAGGTTTTGATTTACCTCCATTCTTTTCTCTGGCTCTTTGAATCTCTGCATAGTATCGTAATGCTAGATCATATATTTTAACAATAGAACACCAGATATACTGTAATGATTTGGCATGCAGCCTTTTGGAATAAAAGCTAAAGCTACTCAAATAAATCATTCCTCAACATGATTGCACTGGAGCTATGATTACACTGTAAACTCTGGCTAAATCTGGTACTTTACAATAAGCAAATTGTAGAAAGACAGACAATAGGGGCAGGAAGGTGTCTGTAATCTCCAACAGAGCATTATGATATAAGAGCCTTAACGTTTCCAAATTTATTAAATAACAGAGTTTTCTTTCTTTTTCTTATTCAAAGAATTAAACTAGACTAGAAGCGATTAGATTTTCCTCTGGGTATGCACTTTGATCATAATCTCACCCTGGTGGTGAGAAGGTGGGAGGATTTAACCTACTGCAAACCCCATGCCACCACCACATCTATTTTGGGGGGTGGGGGTGGGGGCTGAAGCTTGAGGTATTATGGAGGTCCCTTAGCCAGCAATGAGCCATAGGTTATCACTGTTATCATCTTCAGTAAATGTGCTCCATGGCTAACCCCCACATTTTTTTTAAAAAAGGGAGGGAAAATAAAGTTGCATCTGTAGCCCCACATGGATTAGAGTGCTTGAATCTAAAGCTTCATTTGTTTCATAATAAATCTGCCCCATATTAATGGGAGGTGTCCCACCATATTTCTAAAATGAAATCTACAAGAGTTCTGATCCAGATCAGGAATGCATAGGCAACAGAAGACTAAAACTCCTTTACACTACACACTGAGATCCCAGTCTATATTAGTAGCCTAGTATCTGCCAATTGTGTGGTGGCATGGTGGCTCAGCGGGCTAGAGCATTGAAAACGGTCGGCTACAAAGTCGGCAGCTCAGCAGTTCGAATCCTGGGTGCCACAAAGCGGAGTGAGCTCTCGCTGTTAAACCCAGCTCCTGCCAACCTAGCAGTTCAAAAGCATGTAAATGCAAGTAGATAAACAGGTACCACTGTAAAAAGTGGGAAGGTAAAACAGTCTTCTGTGCAGCCATGCTGACCACATGGCCACGGACTTGCACAACACTGGCTCTTCGGCTTGAACACAGAGATGAGCACTGCCCCTAGAGTCGGACATGACTAGAACTCATGTGTGTGTGTGGGGGAACATTTACCTTTTTATTTGCCATTTGTAAGGGTATGAATGGTACAGAGGTGAAAAAATCACCCCCTTCTCTTGAGGTTGGTTGAAACGAAGTGTGTCAATGTACTAAGACAGCCTGTGAATGTATTTAATTAATGCATTCTGAGCTATGGGGAACCTTGCCAGAGTTTTCTAGGAAGAGAGTACTGTACTTTCCTTCTTATAGGAGCATCCTGGGACTGTGCAGTTTCCCCAAGCATACACTGGCTGGTTCTTTTCCTGAGAGAGACACTAGGGAATCAAACTCCAAAACTCTGGCTCCACAGCCAGATACCTATCTCATAAAAATCCTATAAAGTAATAGTCCCTTCTATATAAAGTGATACACTTCTCTATCGTGGCAACAGCTCGGCTAAACATCAATTTTTTACAGCAATAAAGAAAATAACTGCAATGGCAGGTTGAAGACCGCAGCTACTGTAACTGGATACTAAAGTTTGTTATTATCTCACTCTCAAGTTATTTATTTAATTCAAATCTGGAGGGGAAACAGTCGTAAGAATCCAAGTTTTGCTGCAATCAAAACTCATTTTAAAATAAACTTGTAGAAACATTGAGAAACAAACTCTGAATGAGTATATGGATCAGAACAATGAGAAATATGCAATGGCAATATTTTAGGTATTAAGCCTGCAACTGTATAGAGCTGTGGTCATGGCAGGGAATAAGGATACAACTGTTAAGTCCTTCCTCCATACCCTCACACTATCCAGATATAAGGCAGACCATTGTAACATTACAGGGGTTGCAACGAAAACTTTTAGAAGTATCTCAGTGGAGGGGAGGAGCAATTGACTTGATGGGACAATTTTGCCCCAGCTGTATATTTGACATATACATGGAAACAAGCTTAAACTAAAGAGATAGAGATAGTATTTATAATTTTTCAGGTGATAAGGTCATTTAAAAATTACCCTCTAGGTCTCATGTTGTCTCCATTCTTCTGAACATTATTCCACAAGATAAAAAGTTCCATACAAATGGATAAGACTTAAGAAATAAAGAGGGGGTCCACAGGAGATATTTTGCACCTCTGCTTCCTATGTGCAGTGATCCTGATTCAGATTTGGGTAGTGTGAGCACTTACTTTGGGGAAATAAATATTGCACTTAGCTGCCTAGTATGTATATAATATAGTGTGCGGTTTAGCCATTAAGCATGGTCACAGAGTATGACCCATATTACAGTTTTATGTCTTTCAAGACCTATCAAGGACATCAAATCAAGATGAAAGTAAAAGCTGTCAGGATGGGTGATAGTGGATAGTGAAGTAGTTAACACTGTTGGCACTCTGCTGTATTTATGCTTTATTAATGACAGCTCTCAGTGATAAATGATGGAATTAATTGCTCTACAATCTATTGTTTTATTTTATAGGAAGCTGACTTAACAAGATAAGTGAACTTTGTTTACTTTATAAATGCTATCACCACTAGCCAGAAAGCTGGATTTTTTTTTATTGGAAGAAAAATGTGTGGGTAGAGAAATGAGGGTAGGGGGCTGGATGAATATGCATATACAAGATCCTTGTGGATTGAACTGAGTGTAATCCATATACTATATATTCTTAATGCTGGACATTATGTATCTGTTCCACAGGGGTGTATCGGGGGGGGCGTAGAAGGATGCATCTGCCCCGGGTGCAGAAATCTGGGTGCACCTGGAGGGGGAGCAGGAGGAGGAAGCCGTGCACCCTCCCGCTGCCCAACAGTCCTCCTTCCCCCTAAGGCTTGGCCATGGCACCCCCTCCACCCCCTCCACTACCATGTGCCAGGCGAGCAGCAAAGCAGGCAGGCAGACAGGAGCGCGGTGGCTGCAGTGCCCTCCTTCTCTTCCTCACACATGCATACACCCACCCCATACCTTCAGGGTTCACACACACACACACACACACACACACACCGTTGCTAGATGGGTGCGATGTGGTGGCAGCGGCAGGAAGGGCGCAAAAACAAACTTTGCCCCCAAGAGCTCCAAATCCTGGCTACGCATCTGCTATTCCAACGATGGATAAACAGAGCACTCTGGATACTGAGATTCCTATGGGGGCATGCAGACTTGAAACTAAATTTTTTTTTGTGGGGAGGGGGAACTATAAGCTTTCGGAATTCCCATCTAGCAATCTCAATGGGGAGTGCTTCTGTTTGTAAACCAAAAAATAATTGTTCCAGGCTTTCGTTGTATTAACACCACCTTCCACCTCACAAACAACAATTTTATAGCATGGGGGAGAGATAGAATCTAATGGCCACATTATAAATTACAAATATCCCATTATTAGAAGCTGGAATCTATTAGTTTTTCAGAGATATGATTCAGGCAGATCTTTGTGACTAAACAATCGTATGAGCAAAATAAAGACTGTGCTTAGCTTCAAATGACCAGCCACAAAACAAAACGAAAAAAGTTGCAAACTATTGGGTGTGTGAAAGCTTCCATCTGGGACAAACAGATATTTTCAGTAGTTAAGAAATTCCTTCTTTTAGTGATAAGTTACTGTAAGGTATGTCAGCTCTAGAACTTGTTTATGTGTTTGCAAAACAGAAGAGCTTTGGATTCTGCAGATACAAAACTTCCTCGATCTATCACAGATGCTTCTTTGTGCCATCAGAGCACCAATGATGGAGAAGAAATGCCTGCAAATGTTGCTATGAATACAACAAAAACACTTATGAGGTCAGAAAGAGAGGTCCTCTCTATTCCATGGCCATTGGTATGTCAGTGGAGCATAAAACACAAAAATATCATTATTCAGTAAACAATGAGCATAAAACAAAAAATGTCATTCATCATAACCTGCTAGCTCATAATCTATCTTTTTTTTAAAAAAACTCGTATTACTTTTGTCTCCAGAATTTGATTAACAAATCTCCCTGTCCAGTCCTCATCAAAACAATCCCAAAGGTCTTTTGTGCTTCATTGATCATCACATTAATCTTTGTTTTAAGTAAGTGCATGCATTTACAAAAGACATCACTGTGCCATTTATTTCTTTTCCAATTATCTACTGGTGGGATCCATTTTCTTCAGCTTCCCTGCCTTCAATACATGTGTATGCACTGCAAGATCATGCACGTCCAGAAGGAGATGGCAGTGATTAAACATTGTACAGAATAATTTATTACTCTTTAATTAATCCCTTAATTACTCTTCTGAGATATTTAATTATCCTCTCTCCCATGGCATTCTTCCATTTCTTTCCTGCTTGCAGGTTAGGATAATCTTCTTGATAGAAAAATATACTGTACTAAATTCTAAGTATCCACGTTTGCCATTAGGTTTCTACAGTGCTTTGAATCTAAATTTGTTGTAACAAATGTTGTAATTATTTGTTCAGCTACATTATTTGCTCCACTAAGTGTTTCTTGTCTGTACATAACAATTCCAAACAAATAATCTATCCGCTCATGTTTCTCATTATCTTACATAACTAATCAAATTTATTTACTCAGGTGCTAGAGCTTTCTTCGTTATTTCTGCTGTAAATGGAAACTAACATTTGGATTAACTTTTCAACCACTTTCTTCTTCTATAAATCAGGGATCTTCAACCTTGATCCTGTCTGACGTTTTGGACTACAATTCCCATTATCTAAAACCATCATGGATAACAAAAAGATATAATGGGAGTTGTAATTCAGAACAAAAAGAGCAACCCAGGCTTGTGCAATTAACTTTTGTGAAATGTTCAATTAATTCTTTTCAATTATTATATGCATTATCCCTAAAGGAATATTTAAGATTACAGGTCATAATTCAGATGCATACCCATTGACACTCTCATTTAATAATTTCTTCTTTCTCATCTTATCTGTTATCTCTTGAGTAGTGTTTGTTGGGGAGTGTTGAATGCAAATGGTGTGCAGTGTCAGCTGAGTATGTTACGGTACTTAAAATGTACCAAGAAAACCCTGGGGAGCTATTGAATTATCTTTCCCTAGTACTGAAAACATAACACGGGTTTAAAGCATAACTATTCAAAAGGAATCTTGTTACAGCTGCATGAGTTTTTTTGTGAGCCAGAGTTTGCAAAGGGTTCCAGTCATAGCAGGTAAACCTACCAGGTTCTTGGCAGCTAATTCAAAACACAGCTTATGATGTTTCACTTGTATTTAGCAGAAGTGAGCATAATTCACATTCATGTATTTAATATTTGCAGACAGCATCCAATCTCACAGTGACCATGACCTGTAACTTGATATATAATACATCGGTAAGTTTTGAAACCAACGAAAGTTAAAGGAAGACAGATAGCTTAAAGTGGTCCTGAATCAGCTTTAATAAGGCATTTCTGAGAGGTACAAAACGTGATCTGAAATGAGTAGTAAATTTGTTAAACTGTTAAATTATTCTATGGCTCAGATCAAAAGCCAAGCCAGAGAAGAGTTATTGGTTTTCCTGACTATCTTACATACTGAAAAACATCTTCTTATCAAACACACTCCCCACCTCTTACCTTACCTTTAGTCAGTTGTAGAATTAGCACTACCAGTGTGTGGCCAGAAAAGGTACCCATATGATGTGCTGGGAGATGGCGGACTAAGCAATAGGAAATGTTATTCTCCCAAAGGCTGCTGGAATTGCAAATAGTTAATCAAAGCACATTTGAATGGCAATAGTAGTTTTCACAATTTCCCCCCACCATGGTCTAGGTTTCCTGCTCTCATAGATATAGGAGGAAGTGATACAGAAATCAATACAAGGATAATGGTGGTGATGATGCAATACATAATGATGATCATACCTGGATGGTTTGAGAGTTGAGTGCCATTTTTCAACAGTGATATTCTTCTTTTCAAAATGTTAAGCGAAATTCTGCTTCATATCTGCCATGCACCCCAAACTCCTGGGAATGCATCTGAGCAGAAAAGCTTGTGGGCCCTTTGATTGATTGTACATTAAACATGAGTCATGAGACCATCTGAATTTGCACGAGGAGTTGGTAAGACTCTTCTGCAGTTGTCTCATTTTCATGATGACTCATAACAAATGTTGTAGGGCCATTTCCCCCAATGAGTTATCTATCCTTCTCTCATTCCTGGATATGTCTGTACAAAGGGACAGTGAAAGAGGAAACTCCATGTGCAGTAAGGCAGTTGCTTTATTAGGTATAAAAACTACAATAATGTGCACCATTGTGAGATATTCTGCACATATTCAGCCAGCTCAAGGCATTTTGTCACCTGAGGTGAAAGAGCTTCCCCAGCCATGTCAGATTCTGAAGCAGAAGCAGTAGACTAGTCTAGAGAAACTAGAGTATACCTCTTATTGTCCTGCAATAAAGGGGGGCATTCTAATGCTCAGAAAGAAGAACAGGAGATACCCTGTTTCCCCAAAAATACGACCTCCCAAAAAAATAAGCCCTAGCAGGATTTCTATGCATTTGTTAAATATAAGCCCTACCCTGATAATAAGACCTAGTGATGGGTGTGGCTATGGTTGTGTGCAGGGCTGACATTCAAGCATATTTTACTTAATAAAAGTAAGACATCCCCTAAAAATAAGCCCTAGTGTGTCTTCTTGAGAAAAAATAAATATAAGACAGTGTCTTATTTTCGGGGAAACACGGTAGCTGCCGGTGTCCTTGAGATTAGCTTTTCAATGCAGTAACCTCAGTCTGCTGGCCCGGATATGCACCATTATTTTGAGCCAGAAGAGAACTTTCAGAAAACAGATGAGTTTTTTTCAAATGCTTGCCAAGAAAGTTAATAAATCTTGAGACAATTGCAAATCAAGGCAATAAGAGTTCACCAATGACTACTTAAACTGTAGTATGGCTGTTTTTCCATTTAATTGAAGTAATTGCTGTTTAAAATTAGTTTCCAAGTTATTTTTCTTAAAATTAAAGTGACATGAACATCAAATACAAGTGTAAATGTAAAGAAAACTAATGATTAAAATGTGAATTATCTGGAAATAATCCATTTCTCTGTAATCCATTTATCACTGTGACTAATAAAATAGGCCAAGGTGTTTATGATATCATGCAGTTGCAGCTAAGAATTGGCTTGTGGCCGAATCAACTAGTCACTTCTTTCTGGCATATCTCTGTATCAGAGTCTGGCTAATGCCCACAAGAGAGTTGGATACCATGCAAATACTTTGTGCAACAGCATGTTGTCATTGGCAACTGTAGTTCCTTGAGTGATCATCTGTGAATTCACACACTTGAGTCTTCTGTGCCTGCACAAAGGATTATACAAAGCATTAGAGAGTTGAGCACTATTGGGAAACTTTGCCACACCCGCCTACAGCTCACAACTAGTGCACCGTAGCTCAATTATTTCACTACAAAAACAGTGAAAATGGGCAATGAGGAGGAGGAGGGGTTTGTGTGGGCTCACAGATTACCAGAGGACCGCAGTTAGTAATGGAAACCCAGCAATCTTCCTCATGGACTCTGAGCCACACATACAGGAGGCTGGAAGATCTCTTGCCTGTTGGTGGGAAGGGACAGACCAAAATAGAAGGGTTGACTCCTCACAAAGAGACAGTCCCATGATATTTAGTTGAAGGGATTTCACCATACACAAGACTTGTTTCTCATAAGATCTGGCACCCTGTGAATGGGGGAGTAAAGTAACATTCCTAACATCATCTGGATATGGAGATAGTCTTCAGAAATGGATTCAGCATCTGAAACATCAGGAGTTACTGGTTGGTTAAAACTAGGTAGGTGAGCAATGCTGTGAACGGCACTGAGTCGCTGTCTTTGGGAATCAGGTTGGGAATCAGGAAGCCACAATAGCCCCTCCCCAGTACTTACATGCTGCCAGTGCAGATTAAAGTTAACAATGGGATATTTCCTCCCAAAACTCCCATGGCCCTGCAGCTCCCCTTAAAATGTAACAAGAGCCGATAGACATGCTTGTGTCTTCTTCTGATTGTGTCAATTATTCTGGCACATGCAATGTACAGAACTCTCTTCTGGGTATTGCTTCCGCAAGCATATTGTAATTTTTCCAAAATATACCTGTTCTATTATTCCTCCCAGAAGAAAAATGTTTAAAACAGCCCAAGCAAACTTGATATTCTTAAAGCATTTCTCTCTCAATTAAGTGTTTTTTAATGTTTAAATTAGTTTGCTATTCTCACAAGAGAAAGTATAAACGAAGTTTGTTTTAGAGTGCTACATTATCCCTTCGTTATGCATTCCTTTTGTATTCACCTTCTCCCAATTTACTTTCCTGCCCTGTGACCTTATACTTGTTGAGTCCATAGTGGAAAAGCTATTACCTGCATGCTGAAGGGTAAAAATTCAATGAAGCACAAAACTGCATAGTTTTTTCTTAGAATGTTGTGCGTATGACAGCTTCCCTATTGACCATTTACATAGCATTAAAGCAAGAATGAGAAGAAAAGGGTCACACAAAAGTGTTACCTAATAATGTGGTCGCTTGGGACTGTGTCCCTGTGCCACTCGTGCCGAAGGTTCACCTATTATCACGATTAACAGGGTTCAGCACAATAAATATATAAACTGATCTAGTTGCATCCCAACTTAGCCATAGGTGGAGTAGACAGAATCAGATTGAAAGGAATAGTGTAGGGGCATTAAGAAAGACTTGAGTCCCAGTTAGTACAATAGACCCAAGCAATTGAGTTCAAACCTCAGCCAGCCCTGTGCTAGTGCAGGAAATCCACTGTGATAGCAATCCTGACAAGCTTATATTTCAAAACATATAAGAATGAGAATCCACCACTTTCGCAACTACCTTGTTCCATTGCTGAACAGTTTCTGACATTGTTTTGTCCAAATCCCCTTTTTGTTAATTCAAACTAGTGGCTCAGGCCCTACCTTCTGAAGCAATAGAAAATAAATTAACTATATTATTTCCGTGACAGCTCTTTGAATGTTAGCGGATGTTCATTTTATTACCATTTAATTGCTCCTCGTCCAGGCAAAGCATATATTTCAGCTATCCTTCACCAACTTTAAAGATAAGTGTTAACACATATTTACATTCCAGTATTACCCTATATGATCCTGACCTGAAAAACATCAATACTGCATCTGATAATGCCAGCCCACTATTATTGCAAATAAAAAAGAAACTAGAAGAGAGCAAACTGCCACAACCTTGCCTTGTCCAGATCTACAGGCTGCCCTCCATCTTTTAAAACCCTACACGCTGAGGGAGCTCCCACTCAACAGCCAAGTTCCTAACAGAAAAGGTGTTGGAGTATCAGATTTGGTGCTTACAGGGTTAAAGTCAAATCTGTTGTCATGCGCAGTGAAATGTTGGAGAGGAGATAAAAACTCCAGGTTCTTTCAGTTAGTTAGAGGGAGTTTCAAAGAGAGTGATAGTTAGTGATTTCAGCTGTGTTTTTCTTTGCTAGCGTGTGTGTTGCAAGACGCTGAAATGCCGGCTTGTAGTCCGGGTGTAAATATATGAGTTAATTGTAAATAAACTAGGCAGTAACTTATCTCAGACTGTCAGACTGATTTATTCTTGTACACTGGCAGAAGACGCTGTGCTAAATCTCAAGAAGAGAGAGCTACTCTGCTGACCCCTGTGTCTGAAGATTGTAAGATAAGCAGAGACACGCAAGGGAGGTGTGCTGGACCAGCTAAGATTCTCTCCCAGCTGTATGCTGGGGAGAATTTTTTTGCTCAACGGCCGCTCAAAGCTAACAAGGGTTATGGCCCAGAGATAAGGACAGTATAGATAATTTGCCAGTGTCAAGAAAGCAGTACAGGAGTTATATGTGCGTGGTGAGAAGAGGGCTAAGGCAGAGAATGGAAGCCTGGAAGCCAAGTAACGCAGAAAACCTGACTGCAAGCAGTTTTTGCTGAGCTTGAGTCTTTGTCTGGAGACAGAGAAAAAGAGGTTGGGATCTCTTTGCTTCGGGGTGCAGTCGGTACCAAGGCAAATAAGAGGTCGCCTCAACTGGAAGTCTACACTTGGAGCTTTGAGGCTGTCTTGCTGGAAGGAGACGTGAGTAGCAGTCCCAGAGAACCCATTGCTGTTGGTGAATAGCAGAAGGGGGGATTGAAGCCCAAGATGAAGGCAGGACAGGAAAGTTTTACTGTGCCATTCCAACATCTCAATTCTGAGAACTATCTGGACTGGAGTGTCCGAATTCAGGCTTGGCTGGAAGCCAGGAATTTGCTGGACTGTTTAAGTAATTTACCTACCGATCCAGCTCAGCTGCCCCAATCAGCCACAGCTGAACAGAGAGCTGAAGCACTAGCCTCAGTGCGAAGGAATGCAAAAGCCAGGGCTATGTTGATTATGAGTTTAGACTCTAATCAGTTAGTTTATGTACAAAGTCTGAGAAATGCTAAAGATATATGGGACAGTCTTGAGAGAGTACATCGCAGAACGACCCCAGGTGCAAAGGCCCATTTGTACAGACAGCTATTTGAGATGAAACTAAAGCCCGGGGGAGATATCAGAGAACATATTGCTGCAATGGTGTCTATTTTCAACCAGTTACGTTCTCTGAATATGGCTTTTACAGAAGACCAACAAGTTTGTGTTCTTCTGAGCTCTTTAGACAAAAGTTATGGCACGCTGTGTTTAACTATGGAGGCTTTACCTCAGGACAATTTCAATATGTCCTATGTGTCGGGACGTCTTGTCCATGAACAGCAACTGAGAGCCAATGAAGGTGGGCAAAGCAAAGGGAATGCAGGCTGCTTATCCCCAAGAGAGGGGGAAGTGAGAGTCTACGCAGCTGCAAGGAAATGTTTCAGGTGTCAATCACCAAGCCATGTTTTGAAAAATTGCCCGCAGTCTCCAAACTCCAAGGTTAACTCCCATAGCAACCAGATAAGAGACAGTCCACAGCGTGGGATGCCGAGGCAAGCTGCAGCTGAGAGAGGCAAGCGCGGATATAGAAGAAGAAGAGAACACATGTCGGTGTCTATGGCAATGTTTAAGAAACAATCTTCAAGCAACTGTGTTTTCATTTTAGATAGTGGAGCCTCGCATCATCTAGCGCCACCTGGTGTTCAGAATGAGAACTGCAGGAAACTTTCTCAACCAAAGAACATTACAATGGCTAATGGGCAGAAAGAGTCTTTGAACACTGCTGCAACAGTGTATATTGAATGTTTGGATACTACTGTTGATGTTTTTGTTCTAAATGGCATGACACGTGGTATTTTGTCTGTATCAGCTCTAGTTAGAGATGGTTTTTCTGTATTGTTTGAAAATAACATATGTTCTGTTTCTAGGAATGGGAAGCTGCTGATACAAGTGCACTGTAAGGATGGTTTGTATGCAGTGAATGCAAAAGCAGTTCCAGAGGGATACAGCAATGCAAATGCAGTGCAGGCGCAATGCGCCAACATTCCCAAACACAACAGCTGTGCCCATTTACTCCATCGTAGAATGTGTCATTTAAACTGGGGGTATTTAAAGAAAATGCCTGAATGTGTTGAAGGGTGCAATGTGAAACCATGTTCTAGATTTTTGGATTGTAGGCCATGCAAAGCTGCAAAGGTCAAGAGATGTAGTTATCCTAAGTCAACCAGGGTATCTACAGAACCTTTTCAACTTGTACATGTTGATATTTGTGGACCAATGCCAACTGTTTCTTTGGGAAATGCTAAGTTTATTCTTTCAGTAGTTGATGATTTTTCCAGAAATGGTTGGGTATTTCCTCTGAAAACCAAGGGTGAAGCAGCTCAGAAACTGAAGGATTGGATAGTGGCAGTGGAGTGTGATTTTTCCACAAAGGTTAGACAAATTCAATCAGACAGAGGAGCTGAATTTACAAATACAATACTTCAGAATTTTCTAAGACATAAGGGCATAGCACATAGATTGACAAATCCTTATTCTCCCGAGGAGAATGGCGTTGCGGAAAGGAGAAACCGAACTCTGCAGGAAGCGGTTGACGCTATGTTGAGGGATTCGGGTTTGCCAAAAAGCTATTGGGCTGAAGCATGGCAGACTGCGTCACATGTATTTAACAGAGCTTACAATTCTGTTGTAGGTCAAGCTCCTTACACGTTACTACATGGTAAGAAGCCAAAGATAGGATATTTCAGAGTGTTTGGTTCTGAGGCCCATGTTTTGATTCCAAAGCCACTACGTAGGAAAGGAGGGCCAAGATCCAGAAAAATGATTTTTTGTGGATATGAACCATTGACAAAAGGTTGGAGATTTGCCTATCCTGATGGATCCAAAATACTAGTCAGTAGAAGTGCAGAGTTTTGTGAGCAGAAAGGATGGACTAGGGTTCACGCTAATCCTGAGGTGTTAAGTGAAAATTTTGACAATGTAGTAGGACAAGATGAAGCAGGTGCAGGTCCTGAACCAGATGCACAGGTAGATGACACTGATCAACAAGGAAGTGTATCTCCAAGAGGTGTGAAGTCTGAGCCAACATCACCACAGTCTAGTCCAGTGGGACAGAGAAGGCGTGTCAAGTCAGAAGGTTCAGGTAGTACTAGTAGTTCTGACGCTAGTGATTCCAGAAATGTGCCCAGCAGTCCAACTGGGTCAGAGGGGGCGTCTGAGGTTGGTCCTAGACGTTCAGCTCGCACAACAAAAGGTAAACCGCCAGAGAGATTTTCTCCTTCAAACTACTCAGCCGTGAGTGTTTGGATAGGTTTAGCTCAGTGTGAACCAGAGAGTTATGAGGAGGTTTTGCAATTGCCTGATGAAGAAGCTAGTAAATGGTATGCAGCAATGGAGAAAGAGATGGAATCCATGAAGACTATGAAAGTATTTACACCAACAACACTGCCAGAGGGCAAACAGGCAGTGAGTTGTCGTTGGGTGTATAGAATTAAGACTACAGCAACAGGTCAGACACAGTGTAAGGCAAGACTTGTCGCTAGAGGATTTACTCAGAAGAAAGGGTTGCATTACACTGAGGTGTATGCACCAACTTCTAGAAGTGAGACATTTCGTATGTTGTTGACTGTAGCAGCACAGAGAGGTTTTCAAGTAGCTCATTTTGATATAAATGTTGCTTATCTAAACTCAGATCTAGAAGAAGACTTGTACATGTTACCACCACCAGGTTTTGAGGTCAAGAAACCAAACCAGGTGTGGAAATTGCACAAATCGATCTATGGACTCAGACAGTCAGCAAGAAATTGGAACAAGTGCCTAAATGATGTTTTGGAGAATATGGGTTTCCACAAGAGTCTAGCTGATAACTGCCTGTATCTGAAAGGATCAGGAGACGAGCAGGAGATAGTCCTGATTTTTGTTGATGATATTTTGTTTGTTAGTAAAACACAGAATCAGGTAAAGAAGTTTGCAACAAAGCTTGGAAAGAAGTTTCAGCTTAAGAATCTAGGTGATGTAAAGATGTATCTAGGAGTTCAGATTAATAGAACTGAAGATGGAAGTTTTTTACTTTGCCAGAAAGGCAAGATTGAGCAGTTGTTACAGAAGTTCAGAATGTCTGACTGTAATGGTGCTAAAACACCAATGGAGACAAATTTTGAGAAGGATAGTCAAACTAGTAATGATGAGAAATTTGAGAGGCCAGAATTGTTTCAGTCAGCTATTGGAAGTTTATTGTATCTGTCTCAGTGGAGCAGACCAGATATTGCTTTTGCTGTGAATTTGCTAAGTAGAGAGGCATCAAATCCCAGTAAAATTGCCTGGAATGGTATCAAGAGAATACTGAGATATTTGAAAGACACTAAGGATTTCTGTCTCAAGTTGTCAGCAGAAGGTGAATCGCAGTTACAATGTTGGTCAGACAGCGATTGGGCAAATGCTGAGGACAGAAAATCAGTGTCAGGAATAGTGGTGAAATTTGGAAAATCTCTAGTTGGGTGGAAGTCCCGAAAGCAAAGTCTGGTTACACTTTCCTCTACAGAATCTGAATACAGTGCTCTGTCAGATCTCTGTAGGGAACTAGAGTACTGCAGATGTTTGGTCCAAGAAATCAATGGAAATTGCTGTCTACCTATTACGGTATGGGAAGACAATCAACCGTGTTTGAAATTGGCAGAATCTGGTCAGTTTAAATCCAGAACTAAACATCTGGACATCCGTTACCACAATGTATGTCAGAGCATACAGAATGACTTGGTGAAACTGAAGTATTGTCCAAGTCAGAAGAATCTTGCTGATGGGTTCACCAAACCATTGAGCTTCCAGAAGCATGGAGAGTTCCGTGAAGGTTTGGGTATGGAATGAGTAAAAACTCACACAATGTTTTCCAACATTCACTGCGAGAGGGGGTGTTGGAGTATCAGATTTGGTGCTTACAGGGTTAAAGTCAAATCTGTTGTCATGCGCAGTGAAATGTTGGAGAGGAGATAAAAACTCCAGGTTCTTTCAGTTAGTTAGAGGGAGTTTCAAAGAGAGTGATAGTTAGTGATTTCAGCTGTGTTTTTCTTTGCTAGCGTGTGTGTTGCAAGACGCTGAAATGCCGGCTTGTAGTCCGGGTGTAAATATATGAGTTAATTGTAAATAAACTAGGCAGTAACTTATCTCAGACTGTCAGACTGATTTATTCTTGTACACTGGCAGAAGACGCTGTGCTAAATCTCAAGAAGAGAGAGCTACTCTGCTGACCCCTGTGTCTGAAGATTGTAAGATAAGCAGAGACACGCAAGGGAGGTGTGCTGGACCAGCTAAGATTCTCTCCCAGCTGTATGCTGGGGAGAATTTTTTTGCTCAACGGCCGCTCAAAGCTAACAAAAGGAACACCTGGAGATGTTTAATAGCACTAGGCATGACTACCCACTGGATTTTAACTGACTTTTTAAACATGATTGAACCTAATGTATTGATCTCCTGCTTGCTGACATAAATGATGCCATCAGGCACCAATATTTTTCCTGCTATAAACCAACAAGAGTCCAGTGTGCCTTGTACAAAGGATAGATATACCAGGATGAGAGCTTTTATCAAAAAAGGAGTTGAGATATTATCAGTTAGTATTCTAATACTTTTGTCTTGTTTTTTTCTTTTTCATTGCATATGCTATCCTCCTTGGCCAATTCAGTCTGCTTTGAAGAACAAAGGCCACTTTCCCCCCTTTTCCCAGTCCTCTAACTTCTAAACTATATCAGGCCCCCAAAAGGTTATGAAAACCTGACACCTTGCAACTTTGTCTGTAAATTTTAATGATTCAGAAATACAAAATCTCATGGACCACACTGCTATTTTTGCTTTTTTGTCTGAAAATCTTGCCCCAAATCTGAGAATTGTATTTCAAACGACCCCTAAGATCTGCTGGTAGCTTAAATTCGGATCCCCCCAGCCAGATATCATGTGGGGTTTGTTCCTCTTCCTGTGTTCCCACCCTTCCGCACTCTGTTGCTTCTGTCTGCAGTGAGGGAAGGGAGAAAAAATGGGAGAGAAAAAATGCAGGCTCACCTCCGCATGCCATCGGAGCAGCCCCGTAGGGATTCATCTGTTAAAGGGGCGGTTGGAACAACAGAAACAAACAGAAGGCGAGGGAGCCCGGCACCCACAGCTTTACAATCCGCATCGAAATTTTTTTTACCTCTGGAGAACAGGTACTTGTAAAGTGCGCTGGGGCATGCTTAAGGGGGCATGGGTGTACTTTTTTTTTTAAAGTCCGCTGCTGGTGGGAAAACAATTTTATGCTCCAGATCTGCAAGTGTTTTGCTGCGGATTTTAGGGGTTGTTTAAAAGCAGCCTAAGGGAACAACAATAACAACATATGTAAGCATATGTTATCTGTTGATTATGTACATCAGCATTGTCAGCTTTATTTCTATATACCAGTAGATCATCTTGATTCTTTTTAAAGTTTTGAAAAAGTCTATTTTAATATCCACTGTCTGCAATGTGGCAGCCATGGCTTGTTATTGCTGGGTATGTGTGTATTGGGAGAAGAATTCTAATTGTAGCATCTCTTTTTCAAAACTGAATGCATTTACCATAAAGCAAAAAGAGTCAAATCTTGTAGATCACTGCATTTCATTCATGTAATAGTTTGAGAAGTGCAAATTAATTCATTCAAAAATTCAGTCTCAACAAAATTCAGTTATTTCTTCAAGTAACTTGCATTTACTGAAGGCATCCCAACAGAAATTGTTCTGTCTCATCCACTCCATCCTATTAATCACAGTTGTAAACCAGATCTCTTTGTAATACAACAAGGATACCAAGGCATCTAGACAATATACTGAGTCAATAATACAGTGAGTAATGCTGGCACTGAAAACTTTCAAAATGTAAAGTTCCGTGTAAATCAGGATTTATTCACATGACAGATATATACAACACTTATTCTCCCGATCAAAAGCTTAAATAGAAATATAGATGAAGGGTAAAATTAATGGCTGAGTCACTTTAATGCAACTCAAAAGAATGACATCAATGAAGTCTCTTGCTATAAGTTTGGAAAGCATTTCCACTTGGCTGAGTAGAAATATATGACAGGATTGTGTATTCTAGAGTTTGTACTCTATAAGTAATGCCAGTGACACAATTCTGGACCTCTGCCATTACTTAGAGAAAAGACACTTTGTACATGGTCCTCTCCTTACAACATGCTGCCTTTTCTGCATGCCCCCACATTTTTATGGTGCTCCTGCTACTATTCTAAGAGCACAAGGATATATTTACCTTCTTGAAAAGCCAGAGAGAATAAAGCTTCAGGGAGAACTCAGAACCATCCTTCTATTGTAGGTTCTTTTTGGACACAGTGAGATTAAAACTCAAACTATTCACACCTTCTCCAGTTATTCAGGGGTGCCATCATGATACCTATGAATATGGATTAGAAAACAAAGCTCCAGGTTTCTCCAAGTTTAACCATTGTTCACTGTTAACCCCTTTTATTAGAAATAAGAGGTTTTGTTGCAGTTACCATAAGATGGCATTGTTGTTTTGACATATTATATATTACCCTTAGTGCTAGAGTATTATCTGGGTGGTTTATTACATGCAAACAACACTTTGCCCCTCAACAAGCTGTTCTGCAAAAAAAAGACCTACAAATAGGCAATGTGAATTATTGATACAACATTCTTAGATAATTTATTAAGACAAATTGTGAAAAGCCAAACTGTTTCCCTAGTTATTAGGTGGAATCAAAATATGAAGGATCACAATTGAACAGACTTGGAAGCTCCATAGAAGAACTATTTTGGGTGTTTTCAGATGTATACCTTCTATTATCCTCAGAGAGAAATAGGAATGTTAGCTGGGAACATATCCCAAAGACCTTTTTGCTACAGTTTCATTAATCTTTGATTTCAGAAGTCAAATCAACCACTTGGAATGGTATGATTAAATTAATACGATTCCATTATGGAAGCTATTTAAAGGATCTTTCTTGAGGTTGCCTATTAAGAAGCTGCTTTTTTTCTATTAACATATGCCTTGGGGCCTCCTGAATCCCTGCTACTCTCAGTGTGCAACACAGCATATGTAAGAGCAAGGAATGAACATAGCAAATAGCAATTGGTAATTGGTAATGATAAAGCTAGCTCTTAGGGCCTTTTTACACGACCCCTAAGATCCGCTGGCCACTTAAATTCGGACCAGAGATCTTAGGGGTTCGTCGCTCTTCCTGCGTTCCCACCCCCTCCGCACTTCCTGGCTGCTGGCTGCGTGAGGGGAGGGAGAAAAAGAGAAAGAAAAGCATGCTGCTCACCTCCGTTCTGCCTCTCGTCTCTGTAAAAGTAGCTCTTAAAGGGGCGGGAGCCAAAAAACAACAAACAGAAGCAAGGAGAGCCCCGCACTCACTATCGTTACACCGGATCAAATAATTTTCACCTCCAAAGAGCAGGTACTTGAAAGGTGCACTGGGACGCGCTAAAGTGGGCATGGTCGCACTTAATTTCCTGTTAACTCTGGAGCTGGTGGGTAAACATTTTTAAGCTCCGGAGCTGGAAGCCATTTGCCCCGGAGTTTAGGGGTCGTGTATAAACACCCTTAGAGAGGATGAGAAATGAGAGGAAGACAAGAGAACCCCAAAAGGAAACCAAGGAGGGCCAAACAGGAAAGTGAAGTTTCCACTAAAGGGGAGAGGCACAGAAAGATGCCTGTTCCAAGAGTAGGGATACAGCACTGCCAAGAAGCAGATAAGGCATAGGCATAGGCTTTCTCTCATGATATGTTGTACACCAGCTGGGCCTATAAAAAGATCAGTTAGCTAGAAGCGGAATTCTTTTGCAGAGCCCCAGAAGTGATTATTTTGGCTCAGACCACACTCGGGGTGTAATCAGATGCCTAGAAATGGATGTGCATGATTGCACCAGAAAGTGATGATCACAGGAAGTGATATTCCTTTAAATGAGCCTTTCATTGGCCAGGGAATCCCTCCAAGTCAGCCCCACAAAGTAGTAGCCAAACAGCTGGAGGAAAGGAAAAAAAACAGATTGGGCACAGAATGCAGAACAATTCTTCTTCCATTGTGTGATCAATGGGAAATGGATTGCATTGGAGTGCTCCACCCCCAGTCCAAAATGGGGGTCATAGAAAACCATAGTAGATCCCATTGAAGACCTTATGTCTTTAAAGGGGGAAGAAAGGGTTTGACATATTCTGACTGCTGACAGAGAGAGTAGTCTGAGTGACACCTCCCCTACTAATCAGAACCTCCCATTTCTTTCAAGATGGAAATAACCAAATTCAATCAGATCAAACCACCCACTTTAAGATCTCTCTAGTCCCTTTCTTACCCATCCCCAAATTGAAGCAGTTAAGAAATAACAGAAAACTTATTGTGAATGAACAATGCTCTGCTTTCAAAGTGCTCTATTACAATCACCCACCACAGTTGATTTCAATAAGCAAATGAAATTAAAATCAAGGACATATTGCATTATAAAGCAATAAATATTAAAGCTGAAGGGGTACTTTTAATTGAAAAATGTGTGCTGTGCATCTATTTGGCATAGCTTCCACAAATCAGAAGAGTCTCTGCAGGAATCCATTGCATAAAATAAATGGCTTCATTTTAATTCCAAAACAATGATATTTGTATCTTCCCATATAAATGAAGATGTTGCATGAGGAAGATGTTGTGTGAGGCAGCAGCAGAGCATGGGTTTTACATACTAAAAAACCCAAATTCAGTTCCCTGTATCTCTAGGGAGGAAAACAAAACTATCTTGGACAATTGCTGCCAGCTGTTACAGACAGTAATGGGCTGGATGGACTGATGTCTTCAATCAGCTTCCTACATTGCTGTTGTCCCTTCAGGAGCAATAGCTTCTGGAAAAAGAGACAATGAAAAATGATATACAGCAAAGAACAAAAATTTGCACAGGGCTACTGCAGAGGAAAGTTCAATTATATTTATGATTCAGAAAAAACACTTGTGGAAATAGGAGAAAATCAGGTGCAGAAATAAAAGTAAGCAGAGTATAATAGCAATGATGAAAAGAGATAAATAGGACAACTTTTAGAAGTAGTCAGATTGTATCAAAATTAAAAGAAACCGTTTACATTTGTAAAGCCTCACCTAGAATATAAATCAAGAAGAAGAAAGAGCTGGCAGTCTTGCAAACATTATTTGATAAATTACATTAAGGCTGAAATGTTCTACTTGGAAACTGCAAAATGCTCCTTATGTTGCAAGTAAACTCTTGAGTGGTGGCAGAAGAAATGATGAAAGGTAACATTCAAAATCCTTGAGGACAGGAAGGATAACAGTTAATAGATTCTCCTGATATTTCTTTCAAAATGTTGGAAACATTCCAAGCTGTTAGTTTCCAAATGGATATAATCTAAAACCTGTAATTGTAAGTGATATAAATATATAAGAAGTGATTATGAATGCCCTTGACAACTACATGAAGTTGGCCCAGGTTCATCCAGATCAAGCCTACGACCCTACAAAGTGGAAGACCAAAACCAGAATGGACCCTGCCATCAAGTGACTCAGATACTAAGGAGGAGGAGGAGGAGGAGGAGGAGGAGGAGGAGGAGGAGGAGGAGGAGGAACCTGTGGGAACAAAGGCAGGAAATAAATAAATAAATGCCATCTTCCCTTCAATGGACTATCATAAGTTTTTTCAGGGTCACTGAAATTCAGCAACGTTCACTGAAGCTGAAAAATATGCAACAATATGCTGCACCCTCCCAATAATAATAATAATAATAATAATAATAATAATAATAATAATAATAATAATAATAATAATAATAATAATAATTTATTTATTTATTTATTTATTTATTTATTTATTTATTATTTACTACTCCATCTAGCTGCATGGCTACTCTGGGCAATTTACAAAGTTGTACAAATATCAATCAAGACACACAATAAATAAACAATCCAATCATCATCATCATCATCATCATCATCATCATCATCATCATCATCATCATCATCATCATCATCTTTTCAAAAACAGATTTGAACTTAACTTTCCACAAATTCAAATTTTACTTGTCTATGGTTTTAAAATCTACGGTATTTCACAGCAACATGGGTTGATCTTGGGAGTAATGTGGTGGCATAGCTCTTTCTCTTGTTAGAAAAATATTGAGTTTCCAAATAAACCCCTAGCCCAAATAAACTGCTAGCAAATTCAGATTCTATATTCTGCTCTAGAATCCCCCCAGCCAATCTTATTTCCAGCATTCCAGAATACGAGGTAGGCACCTTTGGCAGACTGAACTAAGCTTATGGAATCATTGAGGTGCCGCATGGATAGCCAAGCTGGGAGTAAAACTGGAAGTAGAAGGTAGTCTATATCTGCTTTGGAAAAATGTATATTTTTGATGTTAAAACCTGTGTTGTGGGTGCAGTCTCTTTCAAGATCAATATATTTACCAATCATTTCTGGGTGAAGCGGATATTTGGGGCAGGGTTTATGTGCACGTGTATCTCCACTATAAGTTGAGTAGGCAGCTACCTATGTATGACTTCTGTAATTGAAACAATGTCATAAGCATGGACTGTTGGTGCTTCTCTGGACTGGATTCAAGCTCCTCTATTCCATTCCAAAAAATGTTTGCTGTGACACCTCTTGAATGAACATTTTGCCACATGGTTCATTGCTTTTTAAAATCTGGTTCATTATTTCCATCTGATTGTACTTAAGACTTGGTTGAATTGTTCAAACAAGCCCATAAAGTGTGGAGAATAGTTTTTAAAGTGAGAGGATTAATTCTGGGAAGGAGTAGATGGTTTTAGGGATACAGATATCTATTTTAAGATAAGATAAGATAAGCTTTATTGGTATAATAGCGAAAACACAGAAGTTTCATAGCATGCATTAAGATCCACAAAGTGTGCCTTTTAAATAAGGTTAATGCAAATCAGAGACTCGCTTCTTGACAATAATGCATAAAAAGGCTGCTACTCTTTTAATTATATCATCTGATGTGGAAGAGTGCATGCATCAAACGTTATCCAAACCTGATCTTCCAAATCACCCTCCTCAGGCAAAAACTAGCTGCCACATTTGCAATTGCGGTGGCAGCAGCACAGGCGAGGGACCGGGTGGGAGACGCCACTCCACCCAGGCACCTCGCCCAGAAACTGGGGGCTCTCTCTCCTTTGTCCCCCACACACACACACACCTGCAGCCATGATGCTGGGCCAGACCCTCCTCTGTGGGCTCACAGGGGAAACAAAAACCAGACTGGGCGAAGGGAAATCTGAAGCAGGAGGACCATGGCAGATCCCTGCCACCACCCTGCCTCCTTTGCCATCTGGAAGGGTGGCAGGGGTCCCCTTCCTTTTCTAAAACCCACTTGGTCTGGACCAAGAATGGACTCAGAATTGATCCACAAAGTGAGTTTACCTGGTAGGTGTTTAGCGTAAAGTTTCCCAGGCACTGATAGTAAACTAATCTGTCTAAAAATTTTGGTTGGTCCAGGTCTCCTTTTTATGTATATTGGAACTATTATTGCATGGAGCCAGTCTTTAGGAATAATCCCAGTTCGATCTATGGCTGTAAAAAGAGGGGCAAGTAACCCTGCCCACCAATCTGGTTCCTGTTTAAGTAAATCTGGTGGGATAGCATCTGGACCTGCAGCCTTCTGGGATTTTAATTGGCCAATTAGCTCCTTGACCTCTTCAGAGGTTACAGGGAGCCAGGTGGAAGGCTTGGTGAGATTTAGAATTTCTAACTCGCAGATGGTATATCTTTATCAAAGAAGGTATCAGAGAAGTAATTTATCCATTTTTGAAGGGAATCTGTAGCTGGCTCATGAGACCTCTGACTAAAGGTTCCTGCCACAATGTCCCAGAACAATTTGTTATTTTTCTCATCAATTGCCTTAAGTAGGCTGTTCCATTGGGCAAATATAAAGGATTGTCTTTTCTCATTCATCTGATATCTCAGTTTCTTTTTCAAAAGAAGGTAGTTGGTCAAGGCATCAGGAGTGCCCAAAATTCTGTATGACCTGTATGCTCCACGAATAAGGGATTTCAAGTACAAGCAATCTGGGTCAAACCACTCTTTCTTGTTTATGGTTACACTATTCCTTTGCGAGGCTGATTTTTGTTTTAAATCAGATTTTAAATATTCTAAAAGCCTGTCAAATGAATTAATTCTTATTTTGGGGTCCTCATCAGAGATAGTGGTCATCACTAGATCCTGACACACTTGTCTGGACTGTAAGAGCAGAATTTTTAAAATATATATGATGACAAAATATTAAACAATTGTTAAAACAACAAGGAGGTATTTAAGACTACTGTATCAACTCTGTTAGAAATTACTAGGAAGTAGAGATGGGCACAGAACAAACATTTTTTTGTTTCCGTTACTGTTTGTCGTTTCTGTTACGTAATGAAATGACAAACGAAAATTGTGATGAAAATGAAATGAAACAAACAGAACCACAAAAATTGTGGTTGTTACGTTTCATTTCTGTTAATGGCGACGCGTAATGAAATGAGCTGTTTTAAATGTTAAAAAACGCCCTGGACATCCGTAAAAACACAGCAATAATTATTTATATTGTCTGATAATACCTATCAGGGGGGTTGGGGTCCTTAAAACGTTTGTTTTAGTCTTCTCCCATCGCGATGTATTTTTCTTTTCCCTTTAAAATGGATGTCGCCACCAGCCACAAAATGGAGGCAAGCCATGTGATGGGATCATGTTCAACCAATAGCATGCCCAGGTTGCAGACTGGGTGGGCAGGTCTGGCAGCCACAGAGGGCATAAAAAACTCCGGCAGCCCCCGTCCTCCTTGCAGTCTCTGGTGGGAGTTAGGGTGGGATTGCTGTCTCTGCGACTCTAGCTTCAGTCCTGCAGCCTCCCTGTGTGTGTGCGTGCTGCGTACCTCTCGGTGAGTACCCTCCCCTGCCCCGCAGGGCACCCTGGGCAACGCCTGGCACTGCCTTTGCAGCCTCCCTGCATACCTAGTCTATACTGTGTCTCTACCAGCATCCTTTTTGTTTTTTTAGTGTTTTCCCTCTGGTCTGGGGCGTTGGGGGATGCCTGCGCATGGAAATGCTTTAAAAATCATGCAAAAAGCGGGTAGAAATGACAAACAAAAAAATGAAAAATGGTAACAAAATTTTTCAAAAATTTCACGACAAACGGAAATGAACCGAAACAGACCTCTCAATGACAAATGAAAAACTGAAATGCCATTTTTCTGTTTCGTGCCCATCTCTACTAGGAAGTATTACCTGGACACTCTGTTGTTTTAAATACAGTATTTATAGACTAGGAAGAAAGTTTTTCCTTCATCACAACTATCAATTTTCTCCTCTTATGCATACTGACGTCTGAAGAAAAACCAGAATATTGACATCTCTCATCCTCTTTCTCTTTCTCACTCTTCCTTTGTTTCCACATGTTCATGCACATACACACTCAGTGCACAGTGTATGTAATTTTTTTTTTTTTAAATCGCTTATAGGTTCACATGTGTTGTGTTCATTCAAGCACCCCAAAGGCTGCAGAATGGACGTCCACACACTTTATAGCTGCATTATTTGAACAAGATGATATAGTATTCCACTGTGCTGTGGTGGTTCCTGATTCACCACTGTTTTGGGGATGACTAGTTAGCGGTCAATACAAAGTGAGGGGTAAGAGTCCCAGATTGATCTGTTCACTGGAATAGACATGTGCCATCTGTAAAGCAACTGGAGCTTTCATGCCACTTAAGCTACCCTTCCTCATTAGAAGTACTCAATTGGCAACAAATACTTTCTGCATAGATTAATAACATGAGTTGGGAAGGACTTTAAGAGAGAAGGGCTAAGAAATGGCTTACATATGGGTGTTATCATGATTTCCGATGGTCTGGTAGGTATTATCTCTCTATATATTTCTAAAGATGTTGCTGGGATCAGATCACATTTAACTATCACATACTGGCAAGAATGGGAAAGTTACTGGTTTTTTCTTTTTCCCAGTCATTATCATTTTGGATGGAATAATCTGCCTGGCTGGAATTTGCTTTTTCTGGACTGTTATTAAGCTAGGAAAATATTGAGATATTTGAAATATAATTCAAACAAGAGTTCAATGTGATTAAGCTGAAGATGTTTTGAGCTTGCTGTGTATTAATCATTCACTGACTAAATAATCATTTGGAGAATCAGGAAGCTATGACAGCTTTACCCTTTCCTTCCTTCCCTTCCCACCCATGACCTCAGAGCAAGATTTTCCCCACAAATTTTGCCTGGCATAATAGGTCTTGACTATGAGATTACAGTTCCATCTGCCCCATATGTTCATGCAGCTTGTCTTAATGCCACCAGGATACAGTCTGCATTGTGCTATGTTAGCAGATACTCAGAAATCCTGGTAGAAGGAATTCTTAAGGGCAGCAAAATTCTTTGCAATGCACAAAGCGGATTTGAGAAGGCGCAGTTTGTCCTGAGAAAGGATATGTTTTCAAGACATGTGGTGTAAAAAGGGGGTGGTGATGAATTTTCAATTCCAATCAGTCCATTCCGGATAAGAGAGGCTGAGCTAATACTCTTGTGTATTATGTGCATGCATGCAGCTACGGAAGTAGTGTTAGGATGGAATTTATGGACACTCAAAATTGTTTGCCAGGAAATGTTTACTAGCTATACACAAGAAATGGCCAAAGCATAGCCCTATATTTAATATGATATAGATTGATTTGCTTATATTTGGATTTAAGTGTTGCAAATATCAATAGGGGAAATACTAATTATTAAACAAACAAACTATGCTTGCTTGTATTTATGAGTCTTAGTTAGAAAAGTTTGGTTGACTTCAAATGTTTTGTCCTTATCTCTGGACCCCAGCCATTGCTGACATAGCAGTGAAATGCATATCCTATTTTTAGAGCATATTTTCATCCTCAAGCCAGGGTATATTTTAAATAAAGAATCTGATCATCACAGCTACAGTAGGATGCTTAGTGAAAGATTAAATACAAATATTTAATGTTAGAAAGAAGTGGATAATGTATAGATAAGATAAAACAATAATTATTTCCCCCCTTTTAACAACAAATTTGGATATTGAAAACGTATATTCACAGTACTTGATTTCATAGAAATTAATTTGACTATAATAACAGAAGCTGATATTATTTCTGGACTGCTATTTTGCTTCTGCAGAGGAGAGATAAAATATTTTCTTCTAACATTTTATTTTTTTCTTAAGTGAACAATTGGATTCAAGATTATTTGTTCAGTCCCATATGCTTTAACATAAATTTCCTTGTGTCATTTGTACTGGAAGTGATATGCCTTTAAAAAAATATACATGTCTTTTATTGCTTTTTAAAATTAAGATAATTTAGACATCAACCCTTTAAAATAAAATGTTATCATCTTACATTATAGCATTTTTTTGCCAAAAACGTTAATGTTTAATGAGTGTAGTGGAATAATGTTTTTAAAAACTCAGATACTTGAGCATCATCACATTCTTTCTCTTTTGGTGAGATGACTGCCGTTTGCCACCTGTTAGCTTTACAGACTGATAGAAACTACTTGATCAGGAATGGCGCATATTGGAGATTTATTTCACGTGGTTGTGCTTTCTCTAAAGTGCCATTTTGAAATAGTTAGAGGAATGGAAATTGTTTTCCTTGTGTTATCTCATTTCTTCATTCTGGGCTCAGCTACAAATACAGTATATACTGCCAACATTCCAGTTTATGCATGTAGGCCTTTCTTGGAGCACACTTCTGGCATACTTGAGGCACATACATACTCTGCACATCCTGGATGAGAATCCAAGGTCAATGTGATAAAAAGAGCTTATTCTTCTTCATCCTGGATGCAATATCCAGGGCACCTGCTTCCTTCTAGCTCTGAGATTTGGTTTGGTTAACAACCGTAAATAAATATTCATTCATTGCTCTGAGATGAAACTTGCTTTTTTCCAAGTCATGTGTATACTAAAGATTTTGGGCTCCTTCTTCCAGTAGCCTTCTCTGTACTCCCCCATAAACAATTTCTAAACTGTCCATTAATATAGGGACAGTTGTTTTGTACAGATGGGGATAACTGTGCTATTTTTAAATCATTTTATTTTATGTAATGTTTAATGTTCATGTACATTGTCCTAAAGCCTTCTCTGGTATATCATTTAAAATAAATAAATGTGCATAACAAAAGAGGATGATGGTGTTTATTCTGTACAAAATATACAATACTGTAATGGACATGAAATGTTCTCCAAGTTCTGATTGACTCTTTCCCATTCTAAATGCAAATTCAATGTTACATTTTAAATGTTTCTCCATTTGATAAGCAAGACAATGCAATTGCCATGCAACTTAGTTGTTATTATCAAAGTTGCAGCAGAAAGTAAGAATGAATATAACTTAAAGTGGGAAGGGAATATTATACTGATGTTGGAAAAACTATGTTTTCTTTAAGCACACACACACACACACACACACACACACACACACACACACACACACACACACACACACACACACACACACACACACACACACACAGAGGGGGGACTTTAAATATTTTCAAATGTCTGCTTGTGGTCCAGTGCAGCAAAACTCAAGATGGATTTTGAATGAAGAGTCATTTTGGCATTCATAAAGTTACTAGGAATGTTTATTCTGATATTAATAGCAGTTGGAGCATGTTCAAGCTGTATATGCAAAAAAATCTGTAATACAGCCTTTTAGTTACAATGCTATTTGTTACTGCTTAGAAAAGGACTTAGTTGGTGCAACTATATTAAAAAATACATATACAAAAACTTTAGAATCTAAACCCTAGAGAGATGCTGTATAATAACAGCTTGAAAGGGATATCCGCCTGAGGCTGTGATCTCAGGGACATTTACATGGAAAATCTGAACAGAAGATTTTTAAATAGATTCAGAAAAATTTAGTCATTTGAAATAAACATAAAATCCAATGCAAAATTAAACACATAAGCCTTTTGCATATAGTACATTGGTGAAAGTAAGTGACTTAACTCATTGCAGCAAATTGCTACTAATGAACAATTTCCCCTTTAAACAGCTGGTTGGTCACTCTGAGTTATGTCATCTTGTTTCTGTTGGTAGACCTACAAACAGGGTTTCAAACATTTACGCTGTGCAACATTAATGAAATAAAATATTTAGGCAAATAAATATTAAGATTGTGAAATTATTTACCAATGTTTTGAGGTCTCATAACTTGAATTTTACAGGCGATGAAAATGATCTGGCATTCGCACTGTGCTTCTATATACCATTTTGGACCAATGTAAAGGAAAGTACCTACAGTGTTTTACTGTAACATATACAGAGCTGACTTGTTTACCCGAATCAGGACACTATCCCTATGTTCTTGAAGATATTCCACTGGTGAAGGTCCCATCACCTTCACAGATACATTTTATTTATTTATTTATTTATTTATTATATTTATAGACTGCCCATCTTCCAGATGGAACTCTGGAACTCTGGAACAATTAGAATAAAAACAACAGTATAGAACAGCAAAAGAGAAAAGAAAAAACTAGTAAAATAGGAGGGAATCTCCACAAGAGGTGACGTAGGCGGCAAAGAGGAGAAGGGGGGGGTTAATAAAAAAAAATTAAGTAATGAGGACGCCAAATGCCTTTTTAAAAAGGAAGGTTTTCAGAGCTTTTTTAAAGGCAGGCAGGGACTGTGCAAGGCGCAACTCACTAGGGAGATGGTTCCACAAAGTGGGGCCCACCACAGAGAAGGCGCAGTTACGCATAAGCGATTTCCATGCCTCCCTGGGTGTGGCCACCCTAAGTGAGCGCGCCTGCGCCATTCTAGTGGGTCTGACCTCAGTTGACCTCTGGGAGATACGCTCCAAAAGGTACTCTGGTCCCAAGCCGTGGAGAGATAGAGACATACAAGAGGTTGCTGCTCTGTTGCTGCTCCCACAAATTGGAACTCCCTCCCACAGAAGGCCAGGCTGCCCACATCTTTGCTGCCCTTCCCCAGCCTTTTACCACAACTGCACTTCTGATTTAAAACGCCTTTTCCTTAAAAACAAGGTGCCTTAAAAATTGCTGTCCAGTTTTTTAAACGGTTTATCTGAAGAACCCCCTCAGCCACGCCCATTTTCAGCCATTATGGCACTTTTTCTTGCGACGGCCAGTGGGGTGGTGGTGTTTTTTTACATCACTTCCTGCGTCTCCCTTTTAAGCGATTTGGTTGAATTTGCGGACATACTAAGTCGCTTTCCCCTCCCTTGCCCCCTATTCTTAGCCTTTTTGCTTTCAGAAAACACAGAAAACTGAATCATACCACCATGCCAGGACATTTACCAACTTTGTTATGCAAAAGTTTCAGCTCATTGTCACTTAACAGAGCCTTGTGGCGCAGTGCTTAAATGCCTGTACTGCAAGTAAAACTGTGCTCACGACCTGGGTTCAATCCCCGGTAGCAGGCTCAAGGTTCACTCAGCCTTCCATCCTTCAGAGTTCGGTAAAATGAGTACCCAGCTTGCTGGGGGGGGCAATGTGTAACCTGCATTCTGTAATTAAAATTGTAAACCGCCCAGAGACTACTTGTAGTAGTATGGGGCGGTATATAAGCAGAATACTTTGCTTTAAGCAGAACACTTTTAATTTCATTTTCTTGGTTCCTTAAAACCAAGTTTTAAAGCGGTTCAATAAAGTGAGAACTGGAAAGCCGATTGTTAGCTACCCGCTTAAGCAGAATCACTATAACAACCAAGTGACCATGAGAAAACAAAAGGCAATTCAAAATAAGAAGTGGCTGCTGGCAGAAGCGGGGTAGTGGTCATTACCTTCAAACAACATGTCTCTTAATGACTGGCTGCATGACTGGGCTTTTATAAATGGAATGTTGTGCCTTATTGCTTTGAATGTATTTTTGGTGGTGCTGCTGTCTACCAAAAGAGTGAGGCATTAGCTTGATCTTTTTAAAAAGTATTTATATGCTTATTTTTTTGGCTGTCAGTATTTTTTTAATGATGTGATCAACTTTGGATACTTCTTAAAAAGAAAGGTGGGGTAAAAATATGTTAAATAAATAAACAGTATGTGCATTTAAACAATGTGCAGGTCTTTAAATCTGCTTGTGTGAATGATGCAAATTTATATTGACTCATTTATCTGTACAGTATCTACTTTTGTAGATAAATTGTAGGGGTGTTGTGGCTCAGCAGACTAAGGCTCCAAAACTGTTGACTGCAAAGTCGGCAGCTTGGCAATTCGAATCCCGGGTGCCACGCAACAGATCGAGCTCCTGCTGATAACGCCAGCTCCGGCCAAGCTATCAGTTGGAAGGCATGTAAATCAAGTAGATAAATAGGTACCACCGTAAAAAGTGGGAAGGTAAAACAGTATTTCCTTTCAGCCATGCTGGCCACGTGGCCATGGACTTGCACAACACTGGCTCTTCAGCTAATAAAATCAATTAAGCTCGGCAAGTTCTACTTCTGAGGAAACAGGTTTAAGATTATTCAGCATGAAATGATGTTTTTTTAAAAAAAAACAATTATTACCTTCAAATGGTAATTTTCATCCTTTTACATATGCAGTTATTTAAATTCTAAACAGATATCTGCCACAGGAAAATTTAAACATTTAGGTTGTACACCATATAGTTTCTATGTAAACCATCTAAACCAAATGGCATTACTAATAAAAAAGACAGAAGACATTGATAACCAGGAGAAATAATTGTATGAAAACATACAATTAAACAACATACACTTGAGTAAAATATTTTATGACTTGGAAAAATATTATATAATTTAAGTTTCCTCCCAGGCTTAAAAGAAGTTGATACATAATATAAAACAATTCTAGTTGTTTTGTGAGACTGTCATCTACTATATCACACACACCAAAGTCATCCAAAACAAATTATTAATCCTCTCCCCTGACTGTCTTTTTAAACAATATATGTACATGATGTTTATGCTGGGTCAGGCTTTAACCTATGTGTGAGTATCAAATCTGTAGCTGAAAATTTATGAGTAGTACTTAGTATTTTAGATTTATACATACATACATACATACATACATACATACATACATACATACATACATACATACATACATACATACATACATACATGGGTATTTTCACAGTCCATGCAACAGCTAAGTGTAATTGATATATGGGGAAATTTTGCCTATGATTCATGCATATGAGTTCACAGAGTCTCAGATGCTCAATGCTTATCTAATAAAACTCTAAGTATTTCAGAGCTATCAAAAAACATTGTTCTGATGAAATAAAATAATTTCATGCCTTTTATTTAATGCTAATGCCATAATACTTTCTTTTTCCTAAGATGTGTTCTGAATGACCTGCATAAATTGCATCAGTTACTATGGATGCCAGTTGTTGATCACCAGAGAAACCATGGTAGTGAACAAAAATCCAGTGAATACATTATATTCATTAACTTTATAAAAGCAGTCATTTGGGTCCCTCCGGGGAGAAAGGCGGCATAAAAATAAAGTTATTATTATTATTATTATTGATTATAAAATAGCAGTGTTTGTCATGCTGTTGCTTCCCATCAACATCAGAACAAAAGGAAAATAATTACTTTGACAGTAGCATGTACAATATTTTAAGAATCCTTTAGCTAAATCCAATGAACAAAGACCTAGGAATTAAGTAGATTTCGATTATCTGTGGTTAATCAATTCCATCTATTTCCATTCACCCATTCTAGTCTAGGACTAGTGTTGGCTCATCCCTTAGTCTTTAGTTTCATTCCCTAAATAATTTTCTAAATAAAGTGTATTCTGCTTATATACCACCCCATACCACTTCAAGTAGTCTCTGGGCGGTTTACAGTTTAATTACAGTATGCAGGCTACACATTGCCACCACCCCCAGCAAGCTGGGTACTCATTTTACCAACTTCAGAAGGATGGAAGGCTGAGTCAACCATGAGTCGGCTACCTGGGATTGAACCCCAGGTCATGAACACAGTTTTACCTGCAGTACAGGCATTTAACCACTGTGTGGTTAAAGTGATTATGCAAAATTAGATAGGTAGTTTATTTCGGGTATACTGAATGACATGTTCAGAATGAAAAATGTGACCAAAAGAAAACCAAATTTTTCAAATATATATATATAATTATGTTCAGCTGTGCAGTCTCTGTTTAATTTTTATGTGAGGATTCCTATGTTAGGTGGAGGCTGGGAATATGACAGGTGTAGCTACAAACTTGGAATAGTTTGTATTTACAGAAGCACAAGCTAGTTACATTTTATGCACAAATATTGGCACACAACCTGTGCAGTTTAGGGGTTCACTAGAGAACATATCATGTAATGCTCGTGCGTGTGGATTTGTAGGCATGTTCTTAATCTCAGCTTTTGAAGTACAATGGGAACCTTATGCTATCACTGTACACAATATAGTGCTTGCTATTTTGGACCATTGCTGTGCGTATTCAGGATCATCAGTAATGAGTGACCCTGCCACAAATCTTTTTTGCTCATTCATATAACTCCTTCCACAATCCATTGCCTTGTCTTTTACTTTTGTAATATTGCCATACCATGTATGTGCCATTGTAGATTTACAGTAGCCAGAATCCTACTGGGATTTAGCTCTGAAATAAGTGAAATCTCATACATTGCAGTACCAAATTACAGTCAGTTAACAAAGTGCTGATTTGCACATCTGGTTGTGTGACTGGCACACAAATAGCACCTTGTTAATCAGCTGCAATTTGCTACTCTGAAGTAAAAACCTAATAATTTTACTTCATAGTTTCCTTAACCCATCTAGCCTCACTCTAGATTTTATCTACTTTTTGTCTTCCACATCTGATCATAGGATCAGAGTAAAAAAAGCTATGCATTTTTGCATGCTTATCTAAATCAAGCTCTATGGAAATCAACATAACTTACTCTGAGTACATATGTTTATCATCAAGAAATTGTATGGAAAATAATTGTTCCATTATTTTGGGAACAAATATAGCCAGGTAAGCAGTTAATGATGTAATAAAATTGCTTGCATTCTGGCAGAAGGCCAAAAATATACATATTTTACAATTCAGCAAATAAAAATTCCAATATGGGTTTCCAATGGGTGGGTTTCATGAAAGCTACTATTGGCGTCATATTTAAGCTGCAGTCTTTGGAATCATGTTTAAACAGTGGCCATTAAATAATCATGAATTTTACACATTAGCCATGGCTAAGTATGGTCAACGACCTAAAATTGCTGTAATTTTTGTTTAGATCTTTGGGAATAGGAAGGCAAAGAGCCATTAAACTGGAAAAAAGTGATGTAGTTTAAATCAGGGATACAAAATGTTTATGTAAATTCTGGGGGGGAAATAAAAACATATTCAGAATACTATTTGGAATTGATTCTTCCAAATCAGTGGCAAAAACTATTTTACTAATTTAGAAATACTAAAATGAAATTCAAAAGGAATGATATGAAAATTGACCCACTGTAGAGACAATAATTGTTTCTGCTATGAATGCTGCATGACTTTCTGAATCACTGAACCATCCTTTACAATTTAGAATTTTATTTACACTACACCTTAGCATGAGATGCCTAGCCATTATGTCACCTTTCATGCCTTACCTTTTCCCCATTTGTTAATATATATATATTACGACTTATTTGATAAAGAGTTCTATAAAGCCTGACAGCTTGCACATTTTGTACATTTACAGCTAATCTTAATCAAGGTATTACCCAACCGTGGATTCTGGAGATTAGATTTTGCTAAAATTTAGACACTAGTTTTCTTGACAATTCACATTTCTGAAATTCTAGAAGTGACCACATCTGTTTGTGTCTTGCCTGGTGCATGTGCAAATCTATTTTAAATAAGAATATTCTGTTTTAAGAAGAAATGGCAAGGGGGAAGAGGAGAAAAATACACTGTATATGCTAGATGTGATGCTCCGGGGGATTAAAAACCAGTCTCAAACTATAATCTTTACACCTATCAGGCATTTGTCTTTTTCACAGTATTCTTTCCTGCTCTCTCCTATACACACTTGCACAGAGAGGAAAAGGGACTGAGGGAGGGAGGGGGAAAGGAAAGCAGAGGTATGTTTTTTGGAGGGCATAGGAATGTTATATATTATGCATTCAGATGCTTTTCTCTGACATATAACCTGCATTACACAATGATTTTAATTTTTCTTAAGTACAAAGTAGGTACAATGTGTGACAGAATTCTTGCTGTTTGCAAAATTAAAAATTATGTTTTTTTAATTATTTTGTTTTAATCTGGAGCATTTCTAATTCCATTTAGCTGCCTAAAGCACTTTATGGCTCAAATGGAACTGCTGCCCTCTTTGCCTTGCTATTTTCCCCCTTTCGGGACTCTTTATCCCACATCAATCGTGATTGATTGACAGCAACAGGTTGGGAAGAAATCTTCAGGGCACTTTTAACAACCGACTGTGGTGGGGAAGAAAGCGCGGCTCAGTCAGTGGGCGCATTAAGGGAAGTTGCACCTATTAAAGATGAAAGCTGGCCACTGTTTATAGCTCATCTAAAATACCAGCGTGTTCTCTCTCGCCCTCTCTTATTTCCCTCAGTGAAAACCGCCTTCTGGGAAGCGAAAATGTCTTTAGTGAAGCTTGAATTGTATCCACTGATAGCAGCATTTCAGACTAACCCTTAAATCCTATATAGCCAGAAGTACCTCCCCCTCCTTTCAATGCCGCTGACAAGCCTTTATCCTACCTAAAGGAATATAGGGTCTTGAGAGCCTTTGCTTAATTTCAGCGCGCTACATCATTTACATACAAAGTGAAATGTTCGCGCTCTATTTCTACGGTTTGACCGTTTTAACGTCGAGGCAGAGCGAGCACAGGATGCTTCGTGAGGGGGAAGCAAAAAGGGGTTCTTTCTTCCGAAACAGCAGCTTCAAGGAGTTACGGAAGGGCGACCGGCCCTTGTATTTGCCTTGCATCCCTATATATTAGAGCACATATTGAAACGATAAACACGAGGCCCCGAATATTTCATCAGGATTGTAAATATAGGCATTTCTTCTCGAAGAAGTGAGGGAAGGGGTGGTGGAGAATGTAATCTGGACTGCCCAGCCACCGTACTGGCCACCACTAGTCCTAGAAGGAGGATAATCTATCTAGCGATTTAGATCTACCAAGTTGTTTTTAAAGATTGTTATACATATCAGAAGAAACAGATCTGGGAAAAGTGGGTGATCTTCTTACCGGTCATTGAGCACGGCAGGTTCCCGCTCAGTCTAAAACTGCGAGGGAAACTGAAGCAGCTGCTGAACAAAACTTTCAGGGTCCCCCCCCCTCTAAAGAAAGTCTGCAAAACTAATTTCCCACAAAATAGGACTCAATTTCCGTTTAAGCAACTACCTCTTGCAAATCTCATTCAACCCCCCCTTCCCCTCCCTCCCCATGGCAGACGAAAATGACTTGCGCGCCTGTGTGCGTGCGTGTGTTTTCACCACACAGAAGCATTTTGCATCTCCTCGAATGGCACGCAAGGTCCTGGATTTTATTATTAAATAATATTGCAATGGTTAAGGGACAGGGAAGGGAGGGGGAAGAGCACCGATTCCCTTGCCCGAACGATCGTTTGTTTTTCTATCCTAACGTAAACTAGGTCTTGTCACCGCCTTTGCCTCTCTTGAAGCCTCTTCAGCCACCTGAGATAATACAAACAGCAAAGGGAATTAAAGTAGCTTTCCTCATGGACATCTTGTGTGCGCGTGCGTGTGTGTGTGTTGGTGGCTGCGACATATCCAGGAGTCTATTTAATTGTTGTGGATTCCCGCCTAACCCTGTGATTTGCTTCCCGCATAACATAGGGCTGAAATGCTTTCTCCCTGGACGCTCTATAAAGATTCCTTAGATTCAGAAGACCTTTAGGAAAGTGTCGAGTACTTTGTGGGAGCATTTTATTCTGACCGCCATCCCCTTCCTCAAGCCAGGACCCCGAGTCGTCCTCCGAGAGAGAAAAGGGACACAAGGGAGAAATTTTCTGGCTGCTTTGTTTTTTGAACCTCTTTGGGGCAGGAAAGCTCGGAGGACGAGATGGGGAGAGGGTGGGGAGGCGGGAATGGCGCGAAGCGGCCAGAAGAAATCCAATGCCAGTGACAGCCGCGCTGCGCAAACCGCTTGAAGCCCCACCGGCCTCAGGCGCTCAAGGACTCGTTTTCCACTCAGCGTTTAAGGCGGGAAATGGTTCCCGCGCCTTTCGCGCGCCCGCTCTCTTTGCCGCGCCTCACCGTCTCCAGGCGCTGCGAGTCTCCCCTTGGGAGGCTGCGCCCCAATTTTTTTCCAGCTTATGTTTGCTTTTCAAACTTTTAGGTACCACACAACATCGTTTTTCGGGGTTCTCATTTATTTATTTATTTATTTATTTATTTATTTATTTATTTATTTATTATTTGCTACCAGCCAGGCAAGAATTCCTCGAGGTTCCCAAACCAAATACAGCAATCTGGTAGTTATTTTCCCCTTCTCTTCCATCCAGTACAATAAGCCTCCAGACTCTTTCCTGTCTGATTGACACTGGGCTGTTCCAAGGCTCCCTCTCAAGGGGTTTTGGGGAGAGGTATTTCCATAGCTGTGGGGTCAACGCCAGAAGAAGAGATGAGGAGTGATGCTTTTTTTTTGTGATGTCATTTATCAAACAAATCATTCCTAGTCCTTATTTTTGAGGAATGAGAGAAAAATAAAAAAAGAAAGACACGGAGGATGCTGCGTTTGGTCACTCACAACCCTCCCTTCACAGATAAATTATGTGGAAGGTTACAGCTAAATTTTGACATTAGGCAAGAGAACTTTCCCCTGACAAATCTTTCTGCAGCTAGTCCATGGATATTCTCACCTCCCTTTCCATATCTGACATGACAATAGTCAAGTGATGAACAGTTGGCAGCAGATAGGTTGTAAAATACATTGCCCTCACTTGTAATGGCATGGTGAAAAAGTGCTCAGCAGCAGTATGCCATGTTGAAATTATGACAGGCCTCAAGCCAGGGCTAATCCTGGACCAGGGGCAGATTTACATTCCACCAGGAAATTTTCATTTCTAGTCCATTTGGGTTTAGATCTACTGCACTGGATTGTCTGCCAATCTTTGTTAGAGAAGCTACTGAGAGGCACTCAGGTCTGACCGGCACCCTGATCTGAGGAAAGCCTTTCCTGTTCTTTACAACCCGCTTTCACATAACAAAACATTATCCCAAGTTATCCACCTTCTAGATAAATACTGAGCTGCTGCTCCAAGACACCACTAAATTACTGGGGTATTTCTTTTCAGCTTTGTTTAAGCTGCAGCCCATTTCCTTGACATCCACAGAATTAAGGAAGTTCAAAACGAGAAAGGAACAACAATTCCACTGTTCTCTTAGCAGCATATAAGGATAATTTTTATAACTGGTTATTATGAAATAAATTGAACATATAACACGGAGTGAAAGTGAGCTCTCCTGTTGGAGATGAAAACTGCCTTGCGACAATTTGAGAATGGGAAAGGTTAAAGCATACATTTATTTCACTGAAAACCAATCTCAAAATGGTTCTGAAATAATTGTACATCCATCTAGTCAAGCAACAGAGATAGAGAAGTCTAATAGTAAGCCAGGAAAAAGAAATACTCAGCATTTTTACACCACATCACGTACATTGCCTCGGTAATCCTTGTAACCCTGCAATAAACTCAGTTCATATTATTATTCCCATATTGCTAAGAAGGGGAAAGCTTAGGATGGAGAGAATACCTTCCCTAAGGTCATCTTATAAGTTCAAGGCTGAAATAAGTTTTGATTTGCAAACCTCCCATCTCCTAGTCCCCACCTCACACTTCATAGTATTGCAGATTTATGGGGAGGTCCCACTGCACTAGAAGCTTACACCAAAGTAAGTATATTTAGGATTTCACCCTTAACCATATTATTATGGAAATTATCTTTCTGAAACAGACCTATTGGGAAGGTGAAGGGAGCAAGGAGAATTTTACTTGCCAATCCTACTTGCTAGTGGAAGAAAGCCTGATAGCTGTAACATGATATATTCATGCAGAATTTTCTTCATAGGTTTTGGCACAGCAGTATGCAAGGATGCATACCTTATTTTCTTCAAGCTGCTGGGTTCAGTAGATCTGTTATTTAATATAGGCCTAACAATGTTAGGCTGCCTTCCAACTTAAGAAATGGACATTTCATAAAGCCACATCCCACATTAGTGAATGCATTGCTAGGAAATGAAAAACAAGACTCAAATTTAGTCAAGCTGAAGGGTTTCCGTGCAATCAATGGGACAAAATCTCTTTTGGCAGCCTTAAACGGTTGCACCACAATCTTATTTTGAAAGTCCCCTCTGTTTCATAAATAACTTGCCACAGAAGTGTGTGTGTGTGTGTGTGTGTGTGTGTGTGTGTGTGTGTGTGTGTGTGTGTGTGTGTGTGTGTGTGTGTGTGTGTGTGTGTGTGTGTGTGTGTGTGTGTGTTGGGGTGCTGCCATTTCATTTGAAAAGCACAGGTTTGATGGTCTTTGGGAATACATCCAGTTCCACTGCATAAATTTTTAAACCATGTGTAGGGTTGACTCATCTGAAGATCATGAATACAGGATTATTTTAACTGTATGTACTTGTGATGGGAAACTACAGTTGTCCAAACCTTCCTGCCCTGGGTAGGCATGTTGCAATAAATGGGCATGCATTATTATCTCAGGTGCTTGTCTGCATGAGAGTTCCACTTCATTTCTGGCAGTAAATTGCTTTAAGTCAACAGAAATGGTAAGCCTCAGTGTGCTATCTGTATAATCTGTATAAGTGAAATAAAGCCTGAACCTCCAGGGACACTTTTTAAATGAACAAAGTGGTGAGGATAATGAAATTTTCAGCAAGGTGAAAAAAAGGGTAGTGGGTAATGCAGAGAACGTGTGCAGGGAAAGGGAGCCTAGGCCTTGTAGGATGTGCTGTCCATTTGTTCAGCCTCTGTTTCTGTGCAGGGCAGTAACAATTGAGTCTAGTAGGTCTTCTGTATTTGAAGATAAGTAGAGATAAGTAAGTCCTGACCAGGGTACTTCAAGGGCCAGATGCAGGGGAGTGGTATCAGGAAACAGGTATCTAGTCTCGTGTGCTCCCAAACACATTTGGTAGGAAGCTGGACAAGATGGGCCTTTGGCCTGATCCAGCATGGCTCTTCTTATGTTCTTATGCTCTCATGTTCAGTTGCCACCTCATTCTGGAGTTCAGATTAAGGACCATGTCCTGGGCTTATTCACCATCATTTGATGTATTTCTCCACCACCGTTAGCTTTTTGCCTCTTGCCGGGGTTTTGTGTGATTGTTTGACCTGTATAGAGAGTGATCTGTTTGATATTCTTGGTTTATTTGCTCTCCTTTGGTTTGTTGTGATTTTAATTATTGACTATTTATTTGGCTTTCATTGTAAACCGCCCAGAGTCCCTTGGGGGAAATTGGAGTGGTCTAGAAAAAATAAATAAATAACAATAAATAGATATTGTATTGGGTAAAGAGGAAAATTGTTATGGTATGCTTTCATATCACTTCAGACTGATGGTGACTCCATGAATTAGTGACCTCCACAATCTGTTATTCTTAGCAGCCCTGTCTGAGTCTTGCAGGCTATAACCTGGGATGAATCAAGCCGTCTTTTGTTGGGCATCCCCATTGCCTGCCACCATCCAAAGGGAGAGCACAAGTGTGCAAAGGAGAGGAGGTGCAGCCAAGTAGGAGCTGTTCTTTGTAAGTTCAGCTGGGCCTTGGGTGGCACCATGAGAGGGCCTGGAACAAGAAAGGTCACACCATGGCACTGAGCAAGCAGGAGGTACCCACTCTTTCTTGCTGACCCCTCCCAACAGATTCAGTTTTATCCCACCAAGCTGTCCAGAGAGAGGGTCAGAGAAGAGCTGTCAAGCAGGAGATGCTCCACTGTGCCCAGCTTCCATCCCTTGGTTTTCCAAAAGACAGTAAGCAATAGACCTTGGCTCTCCCATTCAAGGACTGCTGTTATTTTCCTTGTTTCTGAGCTGCTGTGATGCCCTCTGATCAACCGGGAGAGAAAGAGAAAAAGCTGATGAAAGGATGGAGGTGGTGTCGTCCTGCGCCACATCCTCCCCCGTGGCTGGCTGCCCTGGCAGGGCAGCACTGGACCCCGGAGGAAGTAGCAGAGGCAGCTCTTGCCTTGTCCTGCCCAGCGCCCACCCACCCACCCACCCCCATCTCTCTGATGATTCAGTGACAGGGTCTGGGTCCACTGCGGGGAAGAGGGCCGGGCTGCGCCCACTCCCTGCCCCACCCAGCGTGATGCTGCCCAGCCCCATCCCACCACAACCTGGAGCCGCCGCCGCCGCCGCCGCCACCGCCACCACCACCACTGCCAGCAGCAGCCTCGCCTCTCCAGGTCCCGCGTGGAGCGAAGCCCCGCCGGGCCAGGGTGCGTGCCTGTGGCCGGGTCAGGGCGAGGGGAGCAGCGGGCCGGGTGGTGGTGGTGGTGTTGGTGGTGCGGCTGCCGCGGGGCTGGCGCTGGGAGGCTGCTCGCCTGTGGTCAGTGCCGTGCAAGCTAAGCCAGCCCCCGGCTCACGTTACACACTCCTGTATTTATAACCTCGGCGAGGCGCTTCTTCCCTCGGAGCGCGAGCGTGGGGCCACCTCCTTGCGGCCGGCGGCGAACCCCGCGCCGGCTCGCGTGAACCTCCGAGGAGGAGGAGGAGGAGGAGGAGGAGGCCACGGCCGGGACCGCGGGAGCCCTGGATTCTTACCACCGCTGAGCGCACCCGCCGGGGCTGGCTTGGGCGCGGACTGAGCGGAGAGCGGAGGGGCCAGGCGCGGCGCGGATCATTCCCCTCCCCGGTGCGTGCCATGGATCACACGCTCTTCGGCTGCCTGCGCAGCCCCCACCATGCGCCCGGCCAGGGCTTGCACCCCTTCTCGCAGTCGGCGCTGGCCTTGCACGGCCGCTCGGACCACATGTCCTATCCGGAGCTCTCCGCGTCCTCCTCCTCGTGCATCATCGCGGGATACCCCAGCGAGGAGGGCATGTTCGGCAGCCAGCACCACCGCGGACACCACCACCATCACCACCATCACCACCACCATCAGCAGCAGCAGCAGCCGCCGCACCAACCGCCGCCGCCGCCGCACCAGGCGCTGCAGACGAGCTGGCACATCCCGCAGATGGCTTCGCCGCCGCCGCCGCCGCCTCCTCCTCCCCCGCCGCCGCCTCCCCCCTCTGCCGCCTCGGCCAGGCACAGCTTGTGCCTCCAGCCCGACTCGGGAGGTCCCTCGGAGCTGGGCGGGAGCCCCCCGGGACTGTGCGCGAACTCCTCCACCTTGGGCAACAGCAGCAGCAGCAGCAGCACCCCGACGGGCGCGGCGTGCGCTCCGGGCGATTACGGCCGCCAGGCGCTCTCCCCCGGGGAAACGGAGAAGCGGGCGGGCAAGCGGAAAAGCGACAGCTCAGGTAAGCCGTCGCCTCTCTCTCCGCGCCCAGAGAGGGAAGATGCCCAGGAGGGGAACCGGTGTGACTAGAGACGGTGGAAAGGACATGGGAGGGGAGGGAGGGGGATCCCAGGCGGGGCGCATCGGGCTGCTCCGGGAGAAGCCGGTGGGGATCTCCCGAGGATGAGGATGAGGATGAGTCGCTTTGGGCGCCGAAGTGCGTCGCGCGTCCTGGCGGGCGCAGACGCGCGACCCCACTGGGCGCAAGGAGCCGGGTCGTGGCTTCGGCTTGTAGTGTGGAAGAGCTGGATGGGGCCAAGGGATGAGCCGTGAAATCATTTGCCCAGACCTCTCCACAATCCAGAGAGAACTCTTAAAAGGGGCGGCGGCGGGGGGGGGATCTGGAATAAGTGTGCGTCTCTGACACCTGGACAGAGTCCTCCCGTCCTCTTTTCAGGATTGCCCCTTCGAAGAAGAGCAGCGACAAGTCAATGAACCAGTCCCGTTTCCGTTTAGGATTCCCTCATTAATTTATAACTTTTTCAATCGGATTAATTGCTGACTCCAGGATAATCTTGATCTTTGACTAGTTGAATAGATGAGGGCTTCAAAGCGGGGCGGAAGGAATGGAAGGAAAGGCCATGAAAATCAGTCGGAAAGATCCTTCAGATCACACATGCGTGCCACTGCATTGCGATGAAACAATTCTGTACTTGTTTCCTTGGGCGTAGAGATCAGTTTAAATACTTTGAGCTTCACTTATGAGTAGACATGCACAGAATGGTGCTGTAGGACAGGTTATATCAAGATGTAAAAGTTATACCTATGTGAAGAGATGATGGGGAAATGGATTCTTGCTTGGGAAAAGCTCATAAACTAATATATGTTACAAGCGCATGTTGACCACGTTTAATACATATATGTTACCTGCTATAAATTCTGGTTTGCACATTTTTGATCAAATATCTTGATATAAATCTATCTAGGTTTCAGTCATTGATCTAGTAAATAAATAAAACCACTGAATTTAAAGGAGAAAGTGTAAAAAAGTGTAAAAATGGCTATAGTTTTAATTCTTTGGCCAAACACATTCTGTACGAAACATATTGGTCTTATAATAAGAGGTTAAGATATACATAAAGACCAACATAACACAGGAGCACAAGAAGTTGCACTTAGAAAGACACAAAGTAACAGAATTTCCTAGATGTTATTAAAAATTCACAAAGCAGCAACTTTTACAACACAATTTCTTTAAATAGTACATTAATACATTAATTTCGTTTCTTTCTTTTTCCTTTTCCTTTATGATATTTTAGATATATTTTACACACGAACAATTTTATCTCATCTGCATTTTTGAACCAAATATTTTTTAAAAAATATCTTCAGTTTCTTATATTTCATTTCCCAATATTTCCCATAAAAACATGTTCTCCAAAACACAGTGTAATGAAGTGGTTACTTAATCCAGTGTTTTTCTCAGATTATATTTGTGAATAAAATGATCTTTTATCATTTCTGGGGAAAATATTTTCTCATTAACAGAAAAATAAGCAGTTTAACAATAAATAATGCAGAATACATTACAAAGGAAACATTAATTGTCTTTAAATATTAGCTAACAAAATCCTTAACTATTAACCATCTTTAGCTTTTATTGGCATCAATTCAGATGTTCAAAGTTGAAGTACATTGAATTACAGCAGAAACTATCAAATAATTAACCTGAAATGCATGTTATCTTTAGTCCAATATAACACATTCATAGGGACGGTTGTTTTTAATGTTCTAATCTTACACTCATGTCCTGTACCAAAGCAGTTCCGTGTGACTTATTTACTTATAATGTGTTCAAGACAAGTGCACATAATTATTTATTGATTAAAAGAAATAGGTATACATTATTTTAAAGCACGTTTCACTTTTTCATTTCCCTGAAATGAGGACTATCTTACATGTCTAAATGTATTTTAAAGTATATATTTCAAAAATGTTAAACCATCTGAACCAGGAATTAGAATGCAAAGTTTTGCCACACAAAAACCAAGCAGAGGGATTCACAAAATATACCTACACACTGTATCTTTACAATGGTATTGACAATGAAGAACTGCTACATATTTTAAAAAATCTGGCATTGGTCTTGTACAAATCTGTGGGTGTTTTTACATTGGAAATAGACTGAATACAAGTAAAAAAATAATTATTATTAATTGGTCAAATATTAGCGAGACTTATAACACCAGATGAACAAATTCAAATTTTGCTCGTGTCATGTACTTCTTTTCCACACACAAATAGGCCTTTTCTGTATATGACAGATCGTGGCAGAATCACAGGAAAACTGTCATCTGTTTCCAACAATCTGTGTAGGATATCACAAGAGGAAACACAGACATCAGGACTAGCAGAGAACTGATGACAATTCCTTGATGTGTCTGCAGTAGCTCTTGATATTATCTCCTGCTGACAAAAATGTAATCACTTTTAATGGGATAAGGTACAGGAAGAAAAACAATAGTTTGACTTCATTTGTTTTAAATGATTTGTGTTTGCTGTATTTCAGATCAGAAACTTCAAATTACCATCCAGTATTGACAATTTATATAACAATTCTGGTATATATTGAAAAAAAATTTGAACTCCTATATGGTCAATCCATCTGAGCAAGGACACCCAATGTTTCTTTCTCCACCCTCTTCCTTCTCCTTATCATCTCTAATATTTAGGTCCTTAAATAGTTGTTCTTTAATGTGACAGAAATTCTTCATTAATTGTCTTCTCATTAAAATATTTCCCCACATTTTTATTTCACAGTTCTTAAAACTATAATTTATGACTGAGGAAAAGCACATTGATAACATTATGTATCAGACGATGTATCAGAATATAAAGCCTGAACATTTTGGTGGATCTCTTACATATGCTGAATTCAAAGGATAAGGAAAATCTTAATTTATTTTATTCCTTGTTCTGGGGGTAAAATTCAGCATACAATAAACTCTTCTTAGATTATCTAAAACATCAAAAATCGAAACACCCAAGAATTGTATATAGAAAATCTTATTTTGTAGCATTTGGTATTAATAATGATTGGAGATTTAAGAGACCACATTTGAAATTCTTGTGGGCACTTTGTTGTTAAAAATCTCCCAAGGAAAATTGTGAAACTGAGTTGTCACACACAACTGCTGAACATTCATTTAGCATGGACATTGAAATTACCAATATAAGGACTACTTAAAGCTGAAGCTATTTAAGTCAGAGGCAGAAGAGGGAAATGGGTATCCTTCCTTGTAAAATAATCTCAAATGTATTTAATATATTAGTCCAAAAATAAATATATAAAAATGAATTTGAATTTGAATTAAAGATATACATACTCTACAGTATTTCCATTACACATCAAGAGTTTCCCTTGACTTCTTCTCTTCATTTATCAGCTTTTCCTGAATTATTGATTAACAAAGCCAAACAAAGCAGGAATACTAAACAGTGGAAATTCTGCATTCCAGCATCAAAACCTGATTGTAAAAGGCCATGATTTCACAGAATTAGGTGTAATTGAAACCACTGAATTCAATGGGATGTAACTTCGCAAACAAACAGACAAACACTTCAGGACAGTCTATAATGCATTCTTCTACCAACAAATGAACTTTCATTGGGGTCTTCAATAAACCCCAATAGAAGTTGTCCCACACTACTGTTAGATTAATTACACGGTAAATATTTTGTATAATATCTAAGGGATTGCTTTTAAGAAAAGATAAACATTCACCAACAGACATACTTAGAAGATCACCTGAAAAATGATTTGATAAATGTATGTTCATTGCATGGATTCATTGCTTTTAATCATTCACAATTGGTCTCCAAGACATTTCAATAAGCAAAATGAGCAACATATATACACAAAACAAATAGTGTGATTAATTAAACTTCTTATATTTTTCAACATGTTGCTAGCAGAAAAGGAAAACATGTTGATGTGAGTTTACCCCTCCACCTACACCTAGCCAATGTGTTAATTAATTGGTTTTGGTAATCAGATAAGCCTCATGGTTTAGCAATTAAACTGTACTACTCCAGTCAAGACTCTACTCACAACCTCTGCTCGATTCTGATGGACTCAGGTGGCTAGCTAAAGGTTGGCTCAGCCTTCCATCCTTCCAAAGTCGGTAAATTGATTACCCATTCCATCAGGGACGTAATACCTAGCCTGCACAATTAAAGTGTACACTTCCCAAAGTGCTATGGATGGAGTGTCACATAAGCAGCACACTTTGCTCAGTCACGAATAAAAACATAAAATCATGTAGATGAGAATCCAGATAAGCTACTTTAAATATATCCAATAGTTACAATCCAGAGAACTAGCTCTAATGCTCTTGGGGACATTTGGCTCACATTTCTTAAATGGCAACTCTCCATAGCATATGGCGAATTACTTCTTAAACTAACAAGACTTTTTAAAAAGTGTTTCAAGTGTTTGATATGGCATGTGGGAGATCGTATATTGTTCAAAGAAAATATAACCATCAGATCCCACAGGGCACATCCGAAGTACCGCCTGCCTAGTTTTGGGTGTGTCCTATTGTTTTCTTTTTCTAAATAGAAGATGAGTGTAGTGCATTACAAGCTGCCTTTGAAAGCCTATCCAGCTTCAAGAGTAGTTGTTTCCTATGAAATCTTGGAGTTTGTTTGCGACATCTGTAAACCTAAAGATTCCAAATTGTACAGCCTATTAGATTTTGACCTACAAGAGGGGGGAAATCCCTTTTCTAAATAACCATTTTCATAATCCATTATTGTTGGTTGCCTCATGGGATTTTGGAAGTTGTGATATATAAAAAAAGTTTTCGATATCCAACCCTGACCCATAGGCAATTAAAAATGCAATCCAAAAAGAAACACATGCTTTATCATGCATCAGAGTCAGTTGTGTTATTCTGAAATTCTTAACAGATGTAATAATATTGCATGTAGTGCCATACTGTATGTCTTCATTAAATTTTGATTGCTTGGTTTAATGAGTGGATTGATCAGTTTGGTACTCAGATGGTTTCAGATTTTCTTCAAAGCAATTCTTACTAAATCTAACCAACATGTTTGGTTCTACCATTAGACAGCATGAGGTGGTCTCCTTGAGCAGTTGATTTTGGATATCATGAAAGAGCAGCCCTGAAGTGGTTATTTAACATGTTTGATCTTTTTTTTTTACTGCCATTGGAAAATGAGAGAGGCTTACAGGACTTCATATCTCAGATGCCACAATTATTTACCCAGCCTTGGGTACATGGGACCTTGGAAAATCACAACAATATATATCTTTTTCAGGAGCAAATTGGGCTGATTCCACTAAAGAAATGCTCTACCTACGGCATTAAAGCAAATTCTATTACTTTTAGGACCTTTTCTCTCCAATGGCTCAACTTATTTGCAGTCTCCATTTTGCTCATGGATCTTCAACACGTGACAAACTGCTTCCATACAAAATAAAGCACAACTCAGCTTATTCAGTCCCACCTGTGGAGTTTCCAGGATATTGCATTGAAGAGAAAAATCACGTATTATCTAAAACAATGGTCCAGAGGTTCTTGGATGACTATTCCTAGAAATCCTGGCATCACAGCTGGTGGTGAAAACTTCTAGGGGTTTTAATCCAAAAATATCTAGGGACTCAGGTTGGGATTACAGCTCTAGAACTTTTACACAGACATCTCAATATCTGTGATTAACACGAGCATGTGATTCTGTGAGCAGAAACACAGTGACCTGGAGAGCTTCCTCTTGAAATATATGGAATTTCCTACCAATTAGACCTATTTATATTTAAAATGTGTGGCATTTCAGCAATACTAATATGAAAAACATGAACATTTAATTTACATATGTTTCTAAATAAGTTTAATTTATGGTCAACTTTCTAACAATGTTGACAAAGATTATTATTACCTAGTAGAAGATACTAATTTAGTAACTAATTTCATCATAAAGTGGATTTATAATAATTAGACCATTCACATTGTGGTTTGTCATCAGAGCTGCAACCCCGTGGATGGGTGCCTTGGAGAAAGCCCAACTGAATTAAACAGGATTTACTTCTGGTAAACATGGAAAGGAATAAGATGTTGCCTCTGGCTTTAGTGGTCCAAATAGCAACTTTGGGCTTCTGCAAGACATTGCATGTATCCAGAGTTATTTAAAAAAAAAAAAAAAGAGGGAGGGGGGAGAGCATTATGTTGCTCTAAGTGTTTCAAAAGGCTGTTAATCCAGAAACGTGGTTCAAACGATGCATAGGCAGAGAATAAGATTACTGTACATTATTTTGGATTGATTAACCCTAAGAAAGAGTAGTACAACAATTTCAAGCTGATTAAGGTTGCATTTTGCCATTCTGGAATTCAGATATCTAAAACTTTGATATCTGGGGGAAAAGAGAGACTTACTTCTGAGTAAACCTTTCTCGCTGTGCACTGAATGATCTCAGTTCCACATTCCTTTGTCTGCTGTATGGGTTTCTATTGTGTTGGCGGTTTTGGTGTGCAGTGGGAATGATGTAACCATCAGCAGCAAACTGCCACTAATTAAAGTCAAGCAGCTGATAATAAATGATTTCAGGGGTGTGCACATTATGCAATGAAATTATGTGCACCCCCAAATTGCCAAGGAAGCCTTTAATCTGAAATGATTTGCTACTTATGATGATGTTCTTGGTATTACACATGCAGAGCTGTACAACAGGATGTTTGCCATATTCTCCAGATCAAAGCAGAAGGTAGTCAGTCCACTGGACATAAAAGGCAAATGGAAAACGAGGGCATTTCCGTTTTGCTTGCATTCATCATGAATCTATTCATGATAGATTTCAGGCATAAGTGGTTTGGGTTTTATCTATTCATGTAGCTTGTAGTATCTTAAAATATTTCAGAAATTATGGAGCACTAGTTCATACCAGCCAGTAAGGCACCAACACAAAGCAAAGCAAAACAAATGGAAGTAATATTCAGATGCAACAGGACATTTCATATAGAGGTAGTTTGGCTTGCATAACAAGCTGGTGCTACAGTTTAACCCTGAGCTAGCATTAGATCATCCCTTGGTTGGTATTTCATAATTTTGCCTAACAGTCACACTTAAATTGATAGATAAGGATATGTAATGAATTACAGTATTTAAATATTTTACCTTGACTTGAGAAATCAACAATAATTTTAAGAAGGCATCAACAAAAATTTTTTAGGATTACAGAGAAAAATAATCTTCCAAGGGCTACTGAAGACAGGACAATTTGGAGACTGCACTTTCACGAGCTGATAGCACCTATCAACAACAGGACTTTTCACTTGCTTATGTAATTGAAATGTCATAATGGCAAGTGAAAACAGTCTGTAGAAATCTGTGTTCTATGAAGTATTGAAACATTTCTACCATAATGGTAAATGTCTTGCTGCAAATGTTTTTCACTGTATTACATTCATAAAGGTTTGGAACAAAACTACAGTGTGACCCATCCATTATGTACCACTGATTTTAATGATATGCTCTAATAATGTCTGAGTTTGTATATAAGCCTCTTATTTTGCAATGCTGTGAACAGATATCTCTATACAATACATTCAATATAATCTTATATTTGACAGTATATTGTACATTAAGTTACATTCTTTGTAGCAATAGCTAGGAATGTATTAACCAAATTTTCTGGGCAGCAGAAAATGCCTACAAAGATCAAGGATGTGATCCACAAAAGCAGAGTCTCCAGACACTCCTGTTTTTTGTATTGTGATCTTAAATAGGTAGGGGCATGGTGGCTCAGTGGAATAAGGCTCCGAAAACTGTTGGCTGAAAAGTCAGCAGCTCAGCGGTTCGAATCCCAGGTGCCACGCAGCGGAGCAAGCTCCCACTGGTAACCAAAGCTCCTGTCAACCTAGCAATGAGTAGATAAATAGGTACAGCCATAAAAAGTGGGAAGGTAAAACAGTGTTTCCTTACAGCCATGCTGGCCATGTGGCCATGGACTTACACAACACTGGCTCTTCAGCTTGAATATGGAGATGAGCACCGCCCCTAGAGCTGGACACGACTAGCACACATGCGTGGGGAGAACCTTTACCTTTACCTTAAATAGGTACAGTACTTCATTAAGAGACTTTTAATTACATTTAAACCTACTAAATAAACTTCTCATGTTTTAGAATCATGCTCCATACGGATGTAAAAGAACATCTGCTAGAACTCTGAAATATGATGAATTTTAACTTTTTCAAAATGAAAAAAATACAATGATTTTTTTGTGGGGAAAGTCTGGCTTGATGTTCAAGTATGAACCAAGATATGGGACATTGGTGACATGTTTGGTGGTAAAAGAGGGATGATGAAAATGTGGAAAAGACATGACAATTTTATCTATCTTCAGCAACATTCGTTATTTATAAACAAGTTCTTGTGGACTGCAGTTTATGTGTTCACAGAGTACAAGCCACTGAACTCAAAGAAACATAATTCCCAGTAGACATGTATAGGATCACACTACTAGATGAATGTCCAGTTTTCTTACATTCAAAAAGTGTTTAAAGCTTTTTTTTTAAGCTTAAATGAGGCTGGGGTGTAAACTGTGTATTATGCACAAATACTTACATTACTGTACTATTTGAGGATGGTAGCATCTGTTTTTACTTATTATGTTGACTCTGGTTTATACTGATTTTGTCTTCCCTGTTATATTAATATGGATTTATGTACAGTATTTGTAGTATGTGTGCGCTTCAATAATGTCTTTTGCAAGGGAAAGCAGGCCAAATAGTTTAACAACAATAGTGTGTCTTCAGCTTCAATGCTATATATATCTATATCTATATACAGTGGGCCCTCTTATAATAAATGGTTCGTATAACATAAAATCTGTACAACATAAAAATTCCAGAGATAGGGGAAGTTTGTTTAACAGAATTGACTATGGGGCAAATCTGTACAACATAAAAATGGTCGTGATTAGAGATTACTCTATTTTCAATGCATTTCTATGGGAAATTTGTATAAAGGAAAATGTGCTTAACAGAATTTCATTTGGAACGAATTAATTCCTTTATACAAGGCACCACTGGTTTATCTATCTATCTATCTATCTATCTATCTATCTATCTATCTATCTATCTATCTATCTATCTATCTATCTATCTATCTATCTATCTATCTATCTATCGTGATAAACATTGAGGTAAACCAGCATAATATGAGGATTTTGTAGCATTTATTAAATTGACTTACATAATAGATGAACTTCTTTTAAAATATGGTACCAATTATGTGGTGGCAGTAGAACCAAGTCAATTCCTTTTAGCCCAGAAATATAATGTTTGTATATTCCTAATAAGCGTGTAACGCAAGAAACCACAAATAGGGATATGGAACAGTCCTTATCTTCCTTGCTGTCTTCTGCCTCATTAATGGTGAAGTGGCTTTTAAAAATTAAACGTTGGTACTCGTATTGTCTGGAAGCATATGCTGTCCTTTAAGTTAGCAATGGTACGTGTCCACCCAACACAGACCCCGTCTTTCCATTTGATTGTACATTTGGATTTGCAGCCCCGTTCATTAGTTCCAGATTCCTCAGTCAGAAATTTGTACACCCACCTGTGAACATTCCCTTGGTGGAAAATAATTGGGTGTGCTTAGGACAATGGAACTACAATTTAAGTCAGAAATCAAGCCTGCTGCATTAGCCAAGCATCATTGAAAACAGCAACAGAGCGTGCTATGTGTAGCTAATCATAAACCGAGTGTCGATCACAGAGTTGAAAACCAGTTAGTCTGACTTCACTTCTCTGAATACCAGGAATGAAAACTGGGAACATATGGATACCATCATGAATTTTGTAAAGAAAGTTGAAATTATTTTCATTTTAATATATTACAGCAGTTTATCTACTAAATAAATTGACAAAGACAAGCGAAAGGATGACATACTATGTGCTTTCACTTTCAATAAAATGCTAACCAATCTCCCTCACCAAAGATATTTCATAATGAACTCAAATATTCATGGCATAAAAACAATCATCTTTAATAGATGTACCATCTAAGTCCTTTTTTTAAAAAGCAGGGGAAATGATCTTAATAATGCATACTGCTGGATGCATGGAATGAGAGTGCCATCTTCACAGAAAAATAAGAAGACCCACGGCGAGGCCTGCCTAGTACAGCATTCTGTTCAGAGAGTAGCCAACTATTTGGTTATAAGAAGCCCTCAATATGGACATGAGTGTGGCAGTGCTCTGCTATTCTTATTCCCATGGAACAGTTATACAGTTATACAGATACCTACTGCTTCTGATGCTGGTGGTACTAATTAGTACCTATTGGCAGCCTCACCCTCGTAAAAATCTGCTGATATATCTTTTAAAACTATATAAGTTGATGGCCTCCAGTGGTGGCAAACCTTCAGCACTCCATAATGTTTTGGACCACAGCTCCCACAGTCCTTTGTTACTGGTAATTTATTCTCAGAATTCTGGGAGTTGTGGTGCAAAATATCACCACCATAACAGTAAATTCTACAGTTCTGCCATGAAGAAGCACTTTGTTGACCTGAATTTGCCACTTTTCATCATTAGTGAATGACCTCAGAGCTTGTGCAAGAAGAAATGGAGACACCTTTCTGCCTACAAAGATTTTGTATTCCTTCACCAAGTTGAAAATCCCTCAATACTGTAGGTTTTCTGCACTGTAAAATTGCTTCATCTCTTTGCTCATTTTTGGGTGTCTTTTTCTATAACTTGTCCCTGCCCGCCTTTAAGAAGGCCCTAAAGACCCATCTGTTTAGGGAGGCGTTTGGTGACCTTTCATTTTAAGTTTCTTTTTTTTTGCCTCTTTTCCTGCCATCTTTGCCTTCTCCATTGCCACCTCCTGTGTCATTTTGTCCTGTCTATTTTATTGTTTTTATTGTTTTTACTTTTCTGTTGTTAGCCGCCCAGAGTTCCCTCCCGGGAAGATGGGCGGGATATAAGCCTCACAAATAAATAAATAAATAAATAAATAAATAAATAAATAAATAAATAAATAAATAAACTTCTATTTAGTAAGATAGCTTCTGAGCTTCAGTTAATAGAAATGGGAGTTTGCTTTCCCCCCCTGAGGAGGCAGGAGAGAGAGAGAGAGAGAGAGAGAGAGAGAGAGAGAGAGAGAGTCCATTCATTTATACTCCCTAGGATTTGGCAATAGGATGATTCTTGCTTCAAAAACCCACATATTCTAGTGAAAGAAAGCAATATACATCCAGTCATGTTTACTTGTGACAAATGGGCTTAACCAAAAGGTATATACTGTATTTTTCTGCCCTCACTATTTTGGTCCATGCACTCGTAATCTTGAGATTAGACTACTGTAATACTTTCTACGTGGAGCTGTCTTGGAAGTTAATGCAGAGGCTCCAGCTGGTACAGAATACTGCGGCCAAATTAGTTTTAGGCACCAAAAGATTCCAACGTATCACCTCAGCGCTGGTACTGCACTGGCTGCCAATCCATTACCGCATTGATTTCAAGGTTTTAATGCTGACATACAAAGCCCTAAATGGCTTAGGAACTTCCTATCTGTCAGAATGGCTCCCACCCCAAAGTTTGGCCTGTGTCACCCGTTCATCACAAGCGGGTCATCTGAAGATGTCAACACTGAGGGAGGCCTACAAGACAACAAGATGGAACTGGGCGTTCTCGGAGGCAGCCACTACTCTTTGGAACAAATTTCCCTTAGAGATCTGCCATGCCCCCATGTTGCTGAACTTTGAAAACATTTGAAAACATGGTTGTTCAAATCTGCTTTCCCTGGTTACTGTTTTGCTGTTCCACTGATTTCGTCTGCCCTTAGCACATCTTATTCACTTTAGACTTTATGAAGGGCACTGACATACTATGTTTTTATTTGCATTTTTAGTTTTGTATTATGTTCCTGTTGTATTTTATATTGTAACAATTTGTTTTATGTTGTGAATGACCCAGAGTGGTCTTTGGCTAGATGTATATAAATTGAATAAATAAATAGATAAATAAATAAATATAAATATAAAACACCCCCTTGTATAAGATGACCCTCACTTTTTCATCCCAAAATTACAGTTTCACAACTGTGTGGTTCTCTCTCAGTTCCATGTATATAAATTTTACACTAAAATATAGTCTTATACATGGAGAAGTACTGTACAGTATTAGGAAATTATGTAAAATGTGCTTTATATAGTAGGAAAAATGTATAAAGTGCAATTATTGTTTGAAATGTCTTAAGGTTTATATTTTTGGGGAAATGTCATAAAATATATGTGAAATTTCATGGGTTTGGAGTGGGGTTTGGTTACCGAATATGGAGCTGCGGTGAAACAAGTATCTGGTGGAATTATGCATACAATGAAAACGAATGACAAATTTTCACATCTTTTCCACCAATTTAACCATGTGTATGTGTGTGTTGCGTTGTTAGAGTCATGACCGGCTCTTCATGACCCCATGTCCATGGAGTTTTCTTGGCAGGAATACTGGGGTGGTTTGTCAGTTCCTACTCTAGGCGCCTACAGCACCTGTTATTCCCTGGAGGTCTCCCATCCAAATACTAACCAGGGCCGACCCTGCCTAGCTTCCGAAAACATTAAACTGGTTGACCTATAATTTCCAGCTATCCTCAAACCCACTCACCCCATAAAAACTTTTATGTGACAGTAACAGCTATTTAGTCCTCTGGTACAGAGACTAATCTCAAGGACATTTTTTTTTACATTTATAAGTTGCAGAATGCCATCCTTTGCCACTACTGTTTCCTGCAGGTCATCCTTTAGTATGCCTTTAACTCTATTAACATCCAGTAGCCCATCTATCTCCCTAACCAGTTTTTTTATGCATTTAAAGAATTATTTATTGCAGATTTTGATGATTTCACCCAAATCTCCTTTCCCATTATTTGATCTCTGCTTACAGTTTTTCTTTTGTTCTCCTTGGTTGGGCATGACTTCCAGAAAAAGAGAGATTATTTTATTCTAAGAGCTCTCTCATCACTGCTTGATGGCTTTTCATGTTCCTCCCTTCTTCAATTTATGCACCATCCACTGCCAAGAATATGCTTTCGCCAGAGATTAAGGATGAAGATACACAAAGTGATTCCAGCCAGCTAATTAAACAGAGGTCTGATTTTTGTTTTAATTTAAATCATCTGTAGTACTGTATCTACCTAAAGCAGTCCAGCAACAATGTCCCTACCAGCTCATGTCGATATCTGTATATCAGCAATCAGCCAAGTTATTTTATCATACATTGCAGATAATCTCAAAACCATTCATCCTCACTGGCAGTCAAAACAGAATAATTTAAAGAATTAAAACATCCATAGTTCACTAGTCTTTGGTGTCCTGTAAAATTGTTCTGCATAAGACAGTGGTGACATTTGTGAACCATTACATTCAGTGATACAGCTTTCCAGAAACAGATGGTATCTTATATCTAGCTGTCTTGGAAACAACTACTGAATTTCTGATTCATACATCCCAATGATGCAGTCACATGCTACGATAGTTATGTCTGTGGGTTCTTTTTCCACAAATCTGGGGGTGATTCTATGGCTTAGTCTATAGTGATCCGTTTGTATCCCACTTACATATGGAATAACTTTGTGAAACTGGATATTATGAAAATCATTCTCCACTAAGTCTACCTTAGATTTTAGAACACAGACTCAATAATATGCTGCATTAGCTGATGCATTCTTAAATATGCGGACACTAGCACATATTTAAGAGTGCATAAATTAATGCAGCATAGATTAATGCACAGTCACACTATCTGTATTACTAGATTCCAGAGTACATGTACTTACTGGGGGGGGGCTGTGTGTGTGTGTGTGTGTGTTGTTACAGTCCTGACTCCTGACTGACCCTTCATGACCTTATGTCCATGGAGTTTTCTTGGCAGGAATACTGGAGAGGTTTGCCAGTTCCTAGTTGTCTTAGACAGTAGCAAATCATCCAAATATATATTTGGATCACTAGAAGATTGTTATCTACCATGCTTTATTGGGTAGAAGATTGTTAACTAACATATTTTACTGGGTAGCAAGATACTATTGAAAGATTTCATCTTATTTTTCTTCTCAAATAATTAAAATTGTTATAATTTAATTGTAAAACATTAAATATCAACTATAGAAAATGTATAGTTAAACTAGAAGAACAATAAAACATTAGACAACAGTGAGTGCAAGTGAAACAATACAAGTAGTAGTGACAATGAACTGAAAATGAATAATAAAACAATATGCTTTTGTCACTGGGTGAAAGGATAACATTTGTGCTGATGATATTTAGTTTTTTGAGAAAAGAAGAATAATCCCTTCTAGCGTGCTAGTTTAAACTGGAAGATATAGCTCAGTAGTAATATAGTTTGATTTCTTTAAAAAGTGTTTTGTGGTATAAATTAAATATTAAATCCATTTTAAGTCCCAGCTTGAATAGAGCAGTTACTTTCATGTTGGCTAACAAGTCTCATTCATTTCAAAGGATCTAGCCTGGTTGGGATCAAAACAGCATTTTCATTTAACTGGTAATGGCCAAACTACTAAATGTAAGTGTATATTAGGGTAAATCCAAGTGCTCTTCAATTTCATACAACTTGCAGTTGTGTGAATGAAATATGTACAGAGAGGAGTCTACTAGCCTCATCCTATCTGACATTACTTTGCTTGTGCAAAGAAAATAAGAGCTTCTTCTATTTCTAATCTGTACTGCATAACATTTTACAAAACTCCTGACCACAAGTTCTGATTTATGCTGCATTTCTTAGCTTTCAAAAAGAATGGTGCAATGTGTGCAGATGAACACTGGGAATGCTGGAATGGTGGGAATAATATGACAACATTCAAATATGATGATTAATCAATGTGTTATGATTGTATATTTTTCTTGGGCAAGGAAACCTTTGGTGCTGTAATTAGAGTCTGAGAGTCATTTCTTTCAGTACTCGGGCAGGCTTTGGAATTAATTTTGCTGCCATAACTATAGGAATTAGGGCTCATTGTAGGCATTTTCTAGGCCAATACAATCCGTATTTTATTTTATTTTATTTATTTTTTTGCATTGTTGAGATTTCATCTCCCCACCCTACTTCCACCTCCATTACTGCTGCCTTCCAATTTTCAGTTTTGCTTTTACTTCTCATAGTAACACAACTTGGAAGGGAACTGAATATTTGTGGTCAAAACTTCTTCCAGTCCTTCATGCCTTGTCATTTCCAGAATAGATGACAGTGCTGTGTTTTGTTGTACATGGAGTGCTTTTAAAGAGGGTTCAATGGTTTATCCGAAATACAACTAATAGGGTTCTGGCTAGAATGAAGATGACAGATTCTATTTACATTTTACATAGGCCATCTGTTTCTTTCTGGGTCTGAATTAAGGTGCCAAAATTAACCCTGCCCAATTACTTCAGTCCCTGAAGCCCTTTTCCATGTCTCTCTGCTTTTGCATGCATGAAGAGTAGGTACATGAAATGGAATGTGGCACCACCATGATGAACAGTCTCCCAGTCGTAAATTTCTTGCCTGCTTGGTTTTAAAATCTATCCTCCCCAGTGGGCCTTTTTGTCCATGCTGTTGGACAGATATTGCTATGTTGTTTGATTTGTTGGCATTCTTTGTACTTTTCATAGAGAAAAATGGAGAACAAACACAGGAATAAATAAATAAATAAATAAATAAATAAATAAATTGAAAACAAAGTTTTGTAATAGTCTACCTCTTAAGACTGACCTAGTTATGAGAGCAAGCAGTAAGTTAAAAATATGCGAGGCAATTTTTCTATTTTTCTCCTTTTTTGCCTTTGTCCTTTACCGGTATGGCTTTTGAATGTGATTCTTCACATTGTATTATATGTAAATATAAGCATATAAGCTATAGAAGCTCAATTTGAAAATATGTACTCCTGTTTAAAATTCAGTTTATCCTGCTTTGTTTGACAGAAGCAATAAGGAATTTCCCAACAGAATTATATTCAGTATTCATAAGGAAAAGATAATAGAAAGATTCCCAGTGTGGTGTGGTAGATGGAGTGATGGACTAGGACTCTGGAAAAACAGGGTTCAAATCCCTACTTGGTCATGGAAGCTCACTGGGGGAGTAGAACTGGTAAACTTATCCTTAAGTATCTCACTTACATAGCAAACCCTTTTAAGATTTGCTACAAGTCAGTTCCAAGCTGATGGCACAGAACAACAGGAATTCATAAGGAAGACAATCATCAGCACGAGTGCAAATTTTCATACTCTTGAACATCAAACCATTTACAGTAAAATATAAAGAGATTCATATAAATAAACAAATTAAATTATCTGTTTAAATAAATATCTTTTCTTGGATTAATTAGAATTGCATGGAATCCCAGGTGGCAGCCGTATCCAGGGCAGCATTCTGCTAGCTCAGACTAATCACCCTTACCTCGACAGACATTCCCTGAGGATGGTTGTGCAAGCACTGGTCATCTCAAGGATAGATTATTGTAACACTCTTTACATGGGGCTTCCCTTGACCCTTGATTGGCGACTGCAGTGGATGCAGAATGCAGCAGCCAGACTGGTGGTTGGTGTGGGCAGATATGACTGCATCACCCCCATTCTGGCTCACTTGCATTGGCTACCCATTGCCTCCTGAATAAGGTTCAAGGTATTGGTTTTGATTTACAAAACCTTCCATGGCTTGGGACAAGAATATCTGATGGAGCATGTCGTCCTAAGGTCAACATCAACCCGGTCCACCAGAACATCACAGTCCCTCTCTTTTTGGGTCGCCACTCATTGGGAGGCGCAAAAAGCCTCACCCCGGAATTGTACCTTCTCTGTGGCAGGCCCTACACTCTGGAATCATCTTCCGAGTGACATTAGGATGGCAGAGCCCCTCTTAGCCTTCAAGAAGCTATTGAAAGCTTGGCTGTTTAAGGCCACCTTTGGCGATCGAGGAGGTTGATTGGTTTTGCTGTTTGTTTGTCTGCCTGTGTTTTTGCCATCTTGCCCTTGTATTCTTGGTTTTTTTGCATTTTTAATTGTAGCCAGATACCTAAACTACTGAGGTGTCCACTAGGAACCAGCAAAAATGTCTGTGCATCTTGGACCTCCTCTGGCATGGGTTTGTGGAGATAAGATTCTATGAACCCATATTCTGAGTGGTGCTAGTCTGAAATAAGCAAGCGCAACAGACTTCCTTATAATAGGTGCATTCCAGAGACAAAAGTGCAAACAAGTCTGCTTAATTTCTACAAGATTACCACATACACTGTTATGTGCTTCACAGCCAGATCACAGTGATTTTTTTAAATGCAGAAGTATCTTCTATGGTCTTAAATGCAACAGTAACCTCACAACTAGAGTAGCTCCATTAAATTAATGGGGATTTGGTGAGTCAGCTCCTCTAGACGTTCCACTAATTCAATGGGCCTCATCTAATTGTGACTTAGTACAGCTCTTTGGCCACTGTTTAATGGAACTCCCTTTCAAGCAACTCCAGTTAGCATAAACTGGAATTGCCATCAACTTCAGTATGATTTTGGATGACACTTAATATCCAATGCCCGGGTAGAATTACACATGCTTTGATACCATCAATTTCAATGAGATACAGGTGGCCAATTTCATTAGGATCAGATTGTGAGAGACTCAGGTCTGAAGACCGTAGCTGAAATGAGAATTAGATCATACAAATTATAAATTGGTTATTCTGCTAAAAGTCCCCTGAGCACTTTTTTTCCATCTCACAAACCCGCCACACAGTTTGGCACAAACTGAAATTTCAGCTCAAGAGGCTTCTGTTCCAGGACAGAAATAGCAGAAAAAACGGAGTGTCAGGATTGAGATGCATTTGCACAGTTCTTTCAGAGACATTTTTACAGCTTTTTGTCTGAGCTACACCTGGCTCTAGCCAGGAATAAATCACCTAATTTTTATGAATGCTAAATTAATCTTACTTATAAAAAGCCAAAATTCGGGATACTTTTATGAAATGAAATAATAATCTTATGGGGATCAGTTTAAGATAGTAAATCAAGACATTATCCAAATATAATAAAAAAGATTTCACAGATGTTTAAGGCCTACATTGATTTCTTGTAGGTACCTTATCCAGTTGAGAGAGATTAAGTAAGGAAAGAACTGAAGCATAATCTTATTCAGAGCAGACACATCTTGGGTAATAATTGATTTATTGCCAAGTCACTTATGAAACTTATCAACTCTCTTATCTTTTTGCCTATTATCTTAACTCTGTGCATTTTAACAGCTGTACCCTGTAAAATATTATTTCCAAAAAAAGAGAATAACACAAGATGCTTGTGCTACCAAGACTAAGTATAGGCAATTGTGGGATGAGGGTACTGTAGTTACTGGTACTTCTTAGTTTACATGAAACTTTTGGCTCATGATTATAAATTGTTAGTATGTTACCTCTGAACTACATATGTGTTTAAGCAATTCAGCTTGTAAATGAAGCCTGTGCTTTGACTAATCATAAAGCAAAACAAGATAATTCACAAAATGAGGATGGGAAAGAATCTCATGCTAGGCCAAAGAGACATCCTTACACTAATAATATAGTATGACTATGATGTGGTTAGGAGTCTCCACATCACAGTCATACTGAACGTAGCCATTCCTTGCTCACAACAGAATGCTGAAAAAAGTACAGTGTTAAATCAAAACAAAATAAGTGCTGAGAAACACAAATAACTCACTGGGTATCGATCACTGGGAAGCTTATTGCGCATTGTCTGTGATGCTAGAGAATTGAACTGGTGGTGGGGTTAAATGAAAATGGTCATCAGACGTTGTTTTCATAATTAGACCTTCAATTGATAAGAACAGAATATTTTTAAATTATCACGTTTTCCTGGGTGGTGGTGGAATGAAAGGGTATTTTAACTCTTCTTTCTCTATTTTATTTATTTATTTATTTATTTTGATCTTGCCTCTTTCCACCGTGCTCGTTGTTTTAATTGTTTGTTGTGTTCTTAGCTATTTTAGCTATTTTAGCTATGTTTTGTGAACCGCCATGAGTTCCAGATCGGAAAATGGTTAGAGGTATATAAATGTGTCAAATAACTAAATAAATAAATAAATATTTGATTCACCGATTTTAATAAGTGATGGGAGTTCAGGAACTGGTTATAAAAACACTTTTGTGGTTTCATCAATATTACAATAAGGGAAAGACAACCATAAATAATCACAAATTTTCAGACGTTGGAAAGGTGTTCTTTTTTGTGTGGAGGGGAGGCCAAAATTGTTAATAGCTGAGTGGGGATTCTGAGATTTGTAGTCCAAACAAATAAATTCCCTAAGTTCTGGTAAATATAAACAATGTGATCTAAGTATGGTGTCCAAATGTATAGTAACAATATGCACAAAGATATTTTAAATAATGTTCTCAGAATTGTTGTATAATTTAATTTTGCTGCATAGAAAAAGAAGTCAGATTTTGCTAATACTAAATGATTGCAGCATAAATACATAACACTGATATTTAAAGTACATTTTCAATGCTTCCTGTTAATTCCGGTGCTGTTTGGCAATTTTTTGTGGCATCAAGGCAGTTCGGCCAATGGCTGGAGAAATTTAACGAAGAGGCAGAGATTATTAACTATTATTCCAGTCAACCTACCATTTGTTTTAATTTGGGTCTGGTTTGACTCTCAGTGTTACTGCACCTGTTTTCATTTTTGGTTTAGACCAACAGAGATTTGGTAAACATTTTATATCAACATGCAAATATAAGTGCTTCCTGGGTGAATAATGTGTATTGCAGAAGTAAGTCCCACTGTTGTTCTTGCTTTCTTATTCCATAGCTTTTCAATTCCTAATTCTATTGTGCTCTAAATTGTTGGAGCAACCTTGTTCAGTGCTTTCTGCACTATATTCAGATCCATTGATAGCATGGATTTCTATTGCCTGTGAAGAAATTTTATACTAAGGGGATACCTAACCTGAGCCTTTCAGCCCCTTTTCCAGAGATTTGCTTTTATTCATGTTTGCTGGAACAATTATTATCATGGAATAGTTTGTTTTGTCCGCGTGTAACACTATTGCAAGTATTCTTGTTGTTTGTTTTGCTTCTTTTTCAATATTTCTTGTTTGAAGATGGAATAAAATGTGTTCCCAGTCTTTTAACAGGTACATAAAGATGACAACATTCATGGAACAATCCCTTGCTTTGTCATACATCTATAGTTGTTACACATGCATCTATAACACTATTCAGCAAGACAACCCCCCCCCTTTTAAAAGACTGCTTCATTTCTGGATCTATGATGCTTTTTGTTTTCACATCTTCTGATTGTAGATTTCTCCTTTCTTTAAAAGACTGTCACATAAACTGCCGAAACATTACCACTCCATTCTGTCAGACATTTCAGCTCTACTGTCCCTCGTTTTTTTAGAAAATGTTTTCATCCTGGCAGTCGTAGCAGACTTTTCACTGGCCTTGTGCTCATGGCATTTTCCTCTCATGTTGATTTTCAGTCTGCCCAGCCTCCTACTTTCTTATCCTGTCATTTTCCAAGTAAGGTGGCTTTAGACTTTTTAAACCAGTCTATGCACCTCCTTAAATACTTACTTTGGAAGGCTTGTAATTGTCTATGCCTATGTACTTATTGAACTTGCTGTCTGCTAATGGGCAAGCAGTAGTAAATGTAAAGAAATAACTGAAAGGCTATGCTGTTGAAATAATGTTTTTATTCACTTCAGTATATTAAATAATTGAGAAGCTAGAAAGAGCTGGCAGAAACATGGAAGAGCAGTGGAAAAATGAGCATGTAGCCCAAATATTAAGGTTCTTACGGATGGAAATGATCTCTGCCAGGTTTACAAAACACTTTGCCCGTCATTCACTCAGTTCCTCACCTTGAAAATGAGAAATCAGCTGAGTTAAAGCACCTGATGGGAAATTCACTGTTAACACCTGACCCGTTTTCACCACTCCAACTGAAGCAGTGATAAGGCTTGATAGCTCAAGCTGCAGAACTAATACAGTATGTTGCTGTTCCTCCATGCCGCTGGGAAGGCTGCACATCAAGAGTGAGAGAACTCTTACATCTTGAGGGCCAATTTCCAATCCAGGAAAGTTCTCAAGGGCCACCTTCCAAGGATGGGTAGGACTAAAAACCAAGATATGGAGTCAAAAACTCCAACATATTTTAGCTTGACACCAACTAAATCTTAAGATAGAGAATTCAAACTTTTACAAGAGGAATGCCAGTAAACACAAGCTGGGAATCCACTAGGTAATAGTATGATGGGGAAGGAGGCATGGCCATCTGGGGAAATGTTCAACTGGGAATCTAGAATGACCAAACACAAACCATGGTTCTAACGTTTCTAGTGGCAGTCCTTGCCCTGGATGCTGTGCTTTATCCTGGTTTTGAAAGGATGGCAGTTCTTGCCACCATATTGCTGCAGTGAATTAGGATAGAAAGGCAGGAAGGGGTTCAAAATGGAAAATAAGGCCAATCTGTTAAAAAAAGTGTCTTCCAGTCTCAAACAGAAAGCTGCTAGTAGGACCAACAGAAATAAGAAAAAAACCCCACTTTGCTCTATTCCAGGCACAGGTCATCCACAACACAACGAAACCATCTCTGTCCCATTAACAGGACTATAGGAGATTGAAATGGATCTGCCTAATCCACCTCACCCAGGAGCTCTTAGAGCTGAGAAGACATTCCACACTCCAGTAATTTGCCCAAACGTGAAATATTTCAGGATGGCTGGTAGTCATTCAATGAGGTAGCATTCAAGAGTGGGTTGTTGTTTTTAATGGTGGTCTTACTACTGCCTCCTTTAAGCCTGCAGGGAGGCATTCATGACTTCACCAACTCACTTTGCCGGTCCTCCCTTGGCTGTTTTTATGAGCCAGTAAGCACAAGGCTCCGGGACGCACATGGCAGTTCTCACCTCTCTATGGATCCTATTCATATCCTCAGGCTACACGTTGAAACAGATCCATCATCAAGGGGCAAATACACAAGCACAGGACCAGCATCTACTACAGTGTATTAGTCCAAGCAAATCCAAATGAGTTTGCCATGGGGTTCACGAAGACAAAAATTTTCAGATGTTCTTCCTTGATTGTCCTCTCGTGCAGCGCTATCCTATCCCCTGCAATGTTGAAAATCAATGCTTCTGCCTCACCAGATATAAAGACAGCATTTTGATATCCCAGATGCTACTCAGGATCTGGGAGAAGTACAGATGAAGAATGTTGGGTCTATCTTAGAATCCTGTAAATTCATGTGCACCAGTTAACCAATATCTGTCATTGTGATGCAGAAGTAAATGTTGTGCTTCATCAGAAGCTAGCATATATTTTCCAAAAGACCAGTTTTGCAGATGTTTGGCTAAGAAACTAGACTTTAAAACAAAATTAATTTGAACCAAATATTATTTTACTGATTGGATTTCATTGCCTGGTCCAATCAACAGCGTGACTTATTGTGGAAACCAGCAACTGCCAAATATTGTAAATCTGGCTGTTGCTACTATAAACCTCCCCCCTCCGACTAATGATATAACTTTTGGAATAATCATATGGGTCTCCTTGGGGTGGTTAAATAATCTACAAAATACCACCCGTTTTCACTGAAGTTCTGATTTTGGTCGTTCCTGTCACCTGACAGTACAGTGCATGATGTTGCTATTTAACCAGGACATTGCCAATTTGACGCTTCAGAAGAACTGCTGAAGATTCTGGTCTTCTTCCTGTGGTCTAAATTTGACCTATGCATGACCAACAAGTTTGGTATATGAACAATTTATTTTGGCTCTCTAAGAGGCTTAAAATTAATTTTAATATTTCATTGCTCCTAGGTAATTTTCCCCACTTGTAATTTTCTTCAGCTAGAGGAAACCTTGGTACTTTTGCCATATTTGAAAGATTCCAACCATAGGTGGTCGGTCTGGGGGTTGTGCCTTATCCCCAAATGCTGAAACAAGGTGTGTTCTTGCTCAGACTGTTAGTCTAGCCCAGGGGTGCCCAAACTTTTTGTAAGGAGGGCCAGATTTGGTGGCTGAGAATGTGTCAGGGGCCGGTTGCTCCCCAACCCTCCAACCCCACTGCAAGCCCCACCCACTGACCCATAAGCCCCACCCACTGAGCCCTTGCAACCCCACCCTCAGGAAGGAAGGCGGGGAGGGAGGGAGGGAGGGAGGAAGGTGGAAACCAAGAAAGGAAGGAAGGAAGGTGGGGAACAAGGGAGGGAGGGAGGTGGCGACCAAGGGAGGCAGGGAGGAAGGAAGGAAGGTGGGGACCAAGGGAGGGAGGAAAGAAGGAAGGTGGGGACCAAAGGAAGCACAGGGAGCCGTGGCCACAGGTTGCCCCTTGGAAGAGGTGATCTGTGTGACCTTGCACCCCCCCCAAGCTCCCCAGTGGTGGCGACGGCTCGCCCACCAGCCCACCGCAAATCTCCTTGGTGGTGGCAGAGGCCCACTGGCCTGCCCATCCCCACACTTTCCCCTGTGGTGTCGGTGGCGGCAGACTGCCCATCCGCCCAGCTGCCCAAGCTTCCCAGCGGTGTCAGTGTTGGCAGAAGATTTTAAAAAAATGGGGTGAAGGAGGGGGAGGGAGGGGTGGGCCAGCCAGCCGCGGGCCACTCAGAATGGCCTGATGGGTGGGATTTGGCCCCCGGGCCAGACTTTGGGCAGGCCTGGTCTAGCCCAAACTTAAGAAACCGAGATTGATCCAAACCACAGTTGTCTTCCTTATCAAATGAAGTGATCACATATTGTTTGTTGCTGGATTTGTCACAACATATATCACTAATTGATGCTTTTGAGCTGTGGTGCTGGAGGAGAGTCTTGAGAGTCCCCTGGACTGCAAGGAGATCAAACCTATCCATCCTGAAAGAAATCAACCCCGAATGTTCACTGGAAGGACAGATTTTGAAGCTGAGGCTCCAGTACTTTGGCCACCTCATGAGGAGAGAGGAATCCTTGGAAAAGTCCCTGATGTTGGGAAAGACTGAAGGCAAAAGGAAAAGAGGACAACAGAGAATGAGATGGTTGGACGGTGTCATGGATGCAACCAATATGGATTTGACCAAACTTTGGGAGGCAGTGGAAGATAGGAAGGCGTGGCGAGCTCTGGTCCATGGGGTCACGAAGAGTCAGACACAACTGAACAACTCAACAACAACAACAACAACATATCACTAATAGTCCATTGGTGGTGCTTTAAATATGAGCAATCTGAAGTATTAACATATAATCTCATTTTTCAGTAGTTGGGATGTTACCTTTCTCTATTTATATTTATTTATTTATTTATTATTTATTTAGTACACTTGTATCCTGCCCATCTTCCAGATCGTAACTCTGGGCGGCTAACAATAAAACAAAACAATAGAAGACCAAACCACAGATTGCAGTAAAAAGGAGGGGAAGCAGACCCTCCAGTGGAAATAACGCAAGCGGCGGGGGGGGGGGGAGTTAAGTAAGAACTTAAGTAGAAAGGTCACCAAATGCCTCCTTAAAAAGGTGAGTTTTCAAGGTCTTTTTAAAGGCGGGCAGGGACTCTGCTAGGCGCAGCTCACTGGGGAGATGATTCCACAGCGTGGGGCCCACCACAGAGAAGGCGCAGTCACGCGTACGTGATTTCCGCACCTCCCTGGGTGTGGCCACCCTCAGTGAGCGCGCCTGTGCCATTCTCTTGGGCCTGGTCCCAGTTTATCTCTGGGAGATACGCTCCGACAGGTACTCTGGTCCCACGCCGTGGGAAATTCCCACTATGGATTCTTAGAAAACATAGTGAGAATCCTGTTTCAGTGTAAAGAGAGAGCATGTAGCTGTATCTCTGAAATTCAGAGCATCACCTTTTACTAGGAGCTCCTCGTGCGGTGCTGAGAAGAACCCAGCCTGCACCAGCATGGTGTGGTGTGTGTAGATGCATATATATGTGATGTCCACATAACCAGTAGTAAATCTGTCATCGCTGACTGGCTTCCATTTCCTTTGAAATAAACAAATCACGATTATACTCTTTGAAGCTGCAGACTGCCAGGAAACACAAAAGTCACTTTTGCTTCATCTGCTGAGATAAAATAGTCAGTAAGTGGAAATGAGCTGCAGCTGAAGGAGTCCCAGTCTTCCCACACCTGCTGGAAAGTACAGTAGATTTCTTCACAGCAGGAATTCAAACAAACCTCAGATCATTGCATTTGGTGAAAGTGAAGTTGACTAGCCAAAGGATAAATTGTTGGGCTTTCAAAATGACTAAAATACAGCCAACTGCACTGGAGCATAAGAAATGTGAATGGAAACCTGTAAAGGGAAAGGAATCAGAAAGGGAACCCAGCTAGGGCTGTCACTTTCATTGAGTTAGCTGCTCTTTTCGTTGCACTATTTTTGAGCCACTGAATAGACATCTGTGTCATTCACAGGAAAAAAATATAGTGTTCTCTCTGCATAATGACAAGGACCAGCAGTATCAATAACATGACTAGCAGCTGTGTTGATACTAATAGCCATGGGTAGTACTGGCAGTTTCCTGGGTGCCTACATATACATATTTCTGCCCTGCATGCTTGTGAAATTAAATTGACAATATATTCCACTTCCTGCTTCATCTAGCCATTTTGTATAGCTAAATACTTCATTTATCTCCATTTCCTTTGCCAGTTTTCACATTGGCACAATGTATAGTTTAATAAGTTTAATACATTCAGTAATGGCAGTTCTGATTATTTTGTACCCAGTTGTTGCAAAAAGACATCTTGGTGTCCAGCAATAGGAATAGTATTTTGAATGGAAAGATCTCCCCACCCCTCCATGGTGTAACATGCTACATCTGCACCGCTTTCAAGGATAAACAGCGGGAAATGTCTAAAACTACTTGTTCATGATTTCATCCTGAATCAGAATAGGATACTGCAAGTTATTTAGTGAAATATGTGCTGGATTACAAGCACATGAGCAAGTGTTCAGGACATCTGAGCTTGTATTTTGATGGACCATCTGTAGCGCCTTGTAAAAACCCAGAAGCAAGATTTTGTAATGCCCAGGAGGGAGAATTTCTGGCCTCTTTAGAGCTCTTCCATGCACAGTGTATTTTTCACAGTTTGGGGAATGTGCAATCCTTCTTTTGCAATCCCTTTTTATTATTTTTTAAATTTTACTTTGATGTAAGACCAGCCTTTTCATTTAGTTTTCAAGGAAGTCTCGACCTAGACATATTAAATGAAATTAATTTATAAAATAAGATGTTCCTGTGCTGGAAAATTATTGTGAGATTAGAGATCCCTAGCTGTTGAGCATGATTGAATATCCTTTTTGAAGTGCATGTTCCTGCTTTCAGCTCTCTTGCACTACAATGCATCACTGGTGACATTATTTTAAAAGTGTGAAAGTTATTGTTAAATCACTGTTCCAGAAGATGAGGTACACTAATGAGTACAATAATCATTCTGCACATTCTTGGAAAATATTAAGACCTCCCTAGATGTGAAGTTAGCAAAATTATTCCTTCAACTTCACTGTGCTTATACAGTAGGACCCTGGTATCCGCTGGGGATTGGTTCCAGGCCTTCCCGTGGATAATGAAAACTGTGGGTAAGAGAGAACACCTGCCCACCCACCCCCAAACTGCTGTTTCCTGACAGTAGCTTACTTTATGAATGCTGTTTTGAGACAGTAGCTTGCTTTATGGCTGCTCTTTGTGACAGTAGCTTGCTTTACAGATGCTATTTTTGACAATAGCTTTCTTTACAGCTGCTGTTTGTGACAATAGCTTGCTTTGTGGCTGCTGAATTATTTATTTTTTCTGCCAACCGCAGATAACTGAATCAGTGGATAATGAATCAGTGGATACGGGGGTCCTACTGTACATGGGCGGCAGATAGGATGAATCAATGAATGAATGCATGCATGCATAAATAAATAAATTTGGGCAATAAACATTTCATAACAATAGGTGATGCAGCTGGCATTAAAAGAGAGATAAACACTGTGCATGACAAGAGCTGTCACAGTGTTTCGGTGCCATCAGAGATGAATGCTGCTGGAGAGAATATACCCAAGATTTCATTTCTCTGGCATTTGCTCACTGTGTGTTATATCCATTTAAGGGTATTTATTTATTTATTTATTTATTTATTTATTTATTTATTTATTTATTTATATTTCCACCAAACTTTGCTGTGTTTGTTGTGGGCATTACCCCAATACAAATCAATCTGTATTTTCAATCTCCTTAAAATAGTTAGAAAATAAATGTAGAAAAGGGAACAGGGAAATCTAAATAAGCACAGGTGCACTTCTCAGCATGTCTGAAACAGATCTTTTGGTGGCTTTGGACCATGTCTTGGGTGATTTATTTATGTAATAGTTAAACCTCCTTATTTCAGGAAGGAAGAAAAAAAGTAAGGTCCATTAAATACTTAGCACTACCTTTTATGAACTGTACAAGGTATTGGCCACATGACCACAACAAAGGGATAGTTATAATTTCAACTCTGCATTAAACCAAACATATAAACAATTTCTTTTTACCACTGATGTGTTTAGCAAAGCATCTTTAATATTACATACCGGGCAGCTGTTAAAATAGTTTGATTCTTACTCAGACTTTTAATTCGTTCATGGGGAGGGGGGGAGTTGCCATTATGACATTTCATCTGGCTTCTTAACACAGCATCTCTTTTTAATTTTTCCAAACCAGTATCTTTAAAGGATTATACAGTATATGCAAAGCCCAACTCTGGCTGACGCTAAAGTAATTAAGTGCCATAAAGGTATCTGATCTTAAAATATGAGCAATACAAATTGAAAAATGCAGAGTGCACTGATGCTGAAGAGTACTTTTGAAAAAATGCATTTAAGCCAAGTGGCCTTCACTCTGTTCAGATGCAATACCAGCTTTTATTTCACACACAGAATATTTTAAGTGCAGACATGTAAACATGGATGCATAGTGTTTGCAATTTGGTGTGTCATGTCATTCAAGCACTGAAGCTCTCAGCTGAATGTACAATAAAAAAGAAATCATGTGTACTTCTGTGTAATTTATGAAATGAGTCTAGATAAGGAACTGCTGTAGCATTGCACCATAGAATACAAACATATTTCAGTATCTTTGTTATTACCAAGACCATTACATGCTAATCAAGTGCAAGTTTTTATATTCTTACTGTCAAGAACCTGGCCACATCTAGCTGTTAGAAGAAAGTAATTGAACATCTCCTACACATCTCAGCATGAATAGATTTTTGTCAATCTTTTGAAAAGGCAGCATCTGTGTGAATGAATCTACCATGTCAGCAGATAATCCTAAGGGTTTGAATGACCCTACACTGGACTGCTATTTTACTAAGCTCAAGGATCCCATTTATCTGGGCGATCTGCAGGTTCACTTTACAATTTCTACCCACATGATGAAGTCATTCCTGAAGGCCCAGTGAGCCCAGGCTCAGACCAAATATGAATATACTTAGGAAGTGAATACGCTGAAGAATTCACCAAAAACCTTAGTACAAGAACAGACCTAAGAGTTGGTGTCGTTCCCAGAGTGATGTCTGCTGTCCTTTTAAAAAGAATTTAACTCATACTACAATATTTCATTATTTTACGGTATATGAAATTCACACATCCCCCTCCTCTCTCTTTTTGGTGTGCAGAAACTGAAAGAAGAAAACAAGACTGTGGTAAAGGTAGAAGGAAAGTCTTGAGTACTGGTATTGGATGTTAATCTTGAAGTATTCTGGGTTTCAGGGTAACTAGATTATTTTAAAAGCATGGAACAAATGAAGTCAATTTTTTCTAAGCCTCTGCATGCCATGCCTCTGGACATATGTCCAGCATCTGTAATTAGAAAGTATTATGCATAGGTTTCATTATTTAATCAGACATCTGGAAATTAAGCCAAAGATGCCAAAAAAGTTCCTGCTGATTAAAAAGAGAATTCTCTCCAGTACTTCAGCAGCTAGACCAATAACATGAGCTGGAGAGGAAGAATGTGGTCTTTCCAACTATGTCAGCTCACCTGCTACTTCTTGGAAAGATGAGATCTGCATGTACCTACAAAGGGATAAGGAAGTTTCAGAGAGGGTAGCCATGTTAGTCCTTTCAAGAACTGCAGGCAAAAATCAAAGAAAAACAAAACAAAGGCACAAAACATGTGGCACCAATAGACTTTCATATTTTAATGAAATGTTTCGTGGACACGTCCACTTCTTCAGACATATAGCAACAAAAAGGAAATAATATGATAAGGAGAAATACAGATGGTCTTCATTCATTTGACCTACAACTTCTTGGACAAACCTTTGGTCAAGATACTGACCAAACACCACAGATGATGACCATTAAATGATGATAATCAACAAGGTTTTAAAAATTCAGTTATTAAACTGATCCTTGGATGGCTTGTTTCAATTCAGTTTTCCATACCGTAAAAGAATATAGCTTGATTCAGAGGGAGCTTCTGTTTTTTTAACTCCTCAACACTCAACTTATCAGGATCCCCTGCACCCTCTGCAATAGTTTGAGGAGGGGCTGCCAAGGAAAGAAGTGTGTTGGAGAGCTGCACAAAACTTCATGTGATCTCAACTCTGTGTCTGTATTTAATATTGCTTACCTGGACTTCACTTTACATTCAACAGCCAAGGTTAGAAGCAGTGCTAATGCATAGCTTAGCATTATACGAACATGTCACAGTCAAATGTGGTGTCTCTCCTTCCTTACTATGGCTTATGAGGAGAAGACTGAATATTATTTTGTTTGTGTTTTCAACAAACCCTATTTGCATGTTCTGCACTAGCAGGGAGTGTTGATGTTCATTATAGTTTATTGTACTGGTGGGCAACCTTCTGGTTTTCATCATCCTTCTTCCGGCCTACAGAGCCCCACCCACCTTCTTCACTGACACCCGACCAGCAGAGAATGAATTACTGTATAGTTTACCAGAAATAGAAGCAGAGAAACAGCAATCATGCTTAGGATTACTGAGAGGGAAGCTTGCAAGGCACTTCCTTTGGATGACCCCTGGAGCATTTGTGTATGTCTTGTGTACGTGTAAAGGGTCATGGGACATTTGGTATTTTGCTAGGCACTTTAAAGGCCTTCCAGCCAAAATGTGACCTAGAAATATGAATATAATTCTACATTAATATGGGACATTTAATCATTAATACATAATTTAAATTAGAAGCATGGTGTTAATAATTCATAAATTAATATAACTCAAATACAATGCAACATTTTACAGGCCTCTTGGGCTGTATCTATATTATGATACAGTTTTGATATGACCTATTTAAATATTGATTCCCATATGGAAATTATTTAACAAAAGTTTAAAAAAACGCTAAATATTTTACTTTCCTTAGTTTCTAGCAAATACCATTCTCAGTTTGAGAGAGAATGTCCAGGAATATAAGCCATGAATATAGGGATACAATACATTTTATCATACTTTGGGGGAGCAAGTATGTATGTATGTATGTATGTATGTATGTATGTATGTATGTATGTATGTATGTATGTATGTATGTATGTATTTATTTATTTATTTATTTATTTATTTATTTATTTACTGCCTATCTGGCAACATTTGTATTTATTAAGCCAATTTCCCCACATCATTGTACATTTATAAATTTTGTTGAGTAATTCAGCTCGTAGCAAAAACAAACCTTGTGGTGACTCTTCCCCCTGCTCCACTTTGTGAGATAATGTTATATCAGGATTGCAGCTTATTTTAACTCTTGAGTGCATGGAAAAGCAACAGGACAGTTATAAAGATCTTAAACCAAAGTGACATTGATACACAGAAAATTAACATTCTATTTCAAATGTGAAGCTATTCACCAATGATCTACTTACTCCAGCGTAGTAAGGTATTATTTATGTTTCTTTTCCTTTGCTCTTCACAATAGGAAAGTGTTGCCTATATGGTGAGATGGAGAATTGTTTACACTTACACACATGTGTATGCACGCACACCCACACCTCTGCTGGAAGGATTCCCAGCTGTTCCATCCACATTGGAGTCATCAAACTCTCACTGCCTGTTGGAAGGAATATTTTACACAGCTGCAGTAAGGGTTCAAAACTGATCCTTTCCTAAGCAAATCATTCCTCCCTCCCTGAAAATTAACAAGGAAGAGACATTCCATAGTGTCACTGAAGACAGGAAATGGTGGGGCACCTGCAACCACTTTATGGCCTCTCCTCCTGCCTCAGTTGGACTTTCCCCAACTGATTTGGGAAAAGTGTGATTTTACAACACAGAGAAAAGGCATAAAAACCACAAAGAAAGTCCAGGAGGCTTTAAATGTACTAGTCATATTGTGTGGATCCATCATTAAAAAGTGAAATACCAGCGTTTTGCATATTCTGCACAAAGCTGTCTACACCATGAATTCAACAGAACTGGGGATTTCTAATGTGTTAATTTGGGTGGCATTCCATTGTAAGGGAACCTTTTGCTTATTACAAAGCAATGCTCATCTCAATGTTAGGATGTAAATCTCCTGGGTTTCTTCCAGGAAGAATGACTTCTATGTACAGACAGTTGGAGTTGCCATGGGGAGCCCCCTCAGCCCAGTAATAGCAAACTTTTACATGGAACACTGAAAAACAAGCTCTGGGTGTGGTGCCCTTTGCAACCACAGTCTGGTTCCGATACATGGATGACACATTCGTAATTTGGAGCCATGGTGAAGATAAACTGGAAGAATTTCTAACTACCTCAATAATATCTACCCAAATATACAATTCACCATGAAAAAACAAATAGAGGGAAAACTTCCATTCTTAGATGTCATGGTCATATGCAAACTGGACCTCCATTTAGGACACAAGGTCTACAAAAAACCCACCCACACAGATCGGTATCTACATAAAAATTCCAACCACCACCCATCACAAAAAAGAGGCATAATCAAAATACTTGTAGACTTCGCAAACCGAAACTGTGAAGCTGAATTCCTCAACACTGAACTCAGCCAACTGAATTGGGCCCTACAGGCAAATGGCTACTCCAAAAATGAAATCAAAAGAGTCATAAAACTGGAAAAAACAACAACAACACCAAACTAAAGAAGAAAAACAGTCCCCAACAAACAAAGTATTTCTGCCATACATAAAAGGAGTCATGGACCGCATTGACAAAGTGTTGAAAAAACACAACCTACAAACAGTATTTTGACCCACCACAACAGTACAACAGATGCTATGGTCAGCAAAGGACAAAAAGGAACCCACTCGCCACTGCAGAAGTATACCAGATACGTTGTAGTTATGGCCAGGTATATATTATGACCACAAAGCGCAGCATCGAGACCAGAATCAAAGAACATGAAAGACACTTTAGACTAAAACAACCTGAAAATCAGCAGTAGCTGAACACACCCTGAAACAAACTGGACATGAAATCCTCTTCCAGGTCACAGAAGTACTGCATAACACTACCAATCACTATGTTAGACTACGCAGGAAAGCCATTGAAATCCACAAACATAAGCACAATTTCAACAAAAAAGAAGAAACTCTAAAAATCAACAAAGCCTGGCTTCCAGTACTGAAATTTGCAGTTTGCAAAAGGTCAATTCTTCTGCATACGACAAGTTTCTTCTTTCCCACAACTTTAAACAACTCCATAATCTCACTCTATACCCCAGAGCACAGAGAGAACTCCTAGTTCCCTGAGCTCCTTGCCTTCTGAAGATGCCAGCCACAGAGTCTGGTGAAACATCAGGAGGAAAAACTTCCAGAACACGGCCAAACAGCCTGAAAAACTCACAACAACTATCTCCTGTTAAATGTAACAGATCAGCCAACTCCTAAATACTGTATTTCAAAGATAAGCTTTCATGCAGCATTGTACATAATTACAAAATAATGGAGGAGCTGCAAGCTTGGAGAACAGTTCACCCAAATATTCATGTGGTATAAAAGGTACACCCATGTTCATCAAAGGCCTCTTGCTAATAATCAGAGCTTGGAGTATAACTCCTAGAATCTTCCAGTCAGTAATGGAAAGTCTGAGGGCTACACTAATAATGGATATTAATGATTATCAAGGAATCAAGAGACTATTGCCTCTGGTGATGATGCATACCTCCCATCACTCTTTCCTGATACCAGTTGTAACTGATAATCAAATCATAACCTTAATTTGCCTTTAAATGACACCATCACTCCAGCAAACCTGGCCACCATATTGCATTGTGGTGTCATAATATTTGCACCATGGTCCATGGGTGATTCAGATCACTTTTGGAACTGCAAGTTCAAAAAAACAGCAACCAGGTTCTGCATCACTGGAAGAAGTACACACCACTAAGCAGAAAAAAGAAGCAGCGTGAATCACTACAAAGTCAAACTGCAGTAAAAACAACCCTTTCAGTTACTAGATGCTGATCAAGAGACAGAGAGTTCTTGTAGTTCTGGAAGGACTTGACAGAGAGGCTGTAGAATTATCACAGGGGAAGGTAGTTGCACAGTAGCACATTTCAATCTGCCTATGTTGTCAACAACACATCAACCCAGGGCCCTGCTGTTAAGAACATGCCATGCTAGATTAGAGGTGTGTGCATCTTTGTGCTTTGGACTACAGCTACCAGTATTCCCTGGGCTGCACATTCAAAAAGCACAACACTGCACACCTCTAGACCTGGATAAGTTTTAGTCAGGGTGGTGGACCATAGAGATCTTAAGTTGTGTTGGCATTCCAGAAAAGAGCCTTGTATCATTATTGTAAGGATTGTAAGGATATTTAGGGATCAGTTTGTTCTTCGAGAAGGATCCAAGGGCCCCAGAACTAAGCATCCTGTAAGATTCAAAGGAATACTTTCATCCATGATTGGACACAGACCTGGAAACACTGAGGACTGCTCTGTGTTTGAAGGGCTGTCCAGTCTAAGTCTGATTTAAACCTAAACAATTGTTACCTTACAGGTATCACAATCACAAAGAGGAAAATTAAAGACCTTGTATTTCTCTCTCTACAGCTGGCACCTGGGAGCAGATTCAACAAGCACACGGTCATGGTTACAATATTTCTCACACTGATGTGTTTTAATTATATATAAATTATAAGCATTTTGGAATGTTCTATCACTATTTCTCAGCAGCCAGGTGGTCATTAGCACTAACACTCTGCTCCAGTCGTTCACATAAATGATTCAGCAAACCAGCAAATGATATTTACACCAACATGTATTGGCCAAATTCATCTTTATATGTGTCTTGCAGGGAAACAATGGCATGAATTTTATTGAAATAAAAAGCTGAAGGAGTGCTTTAGATTTGAGAAGGTTTGGGTCTGGAAAATCAGTAATAAGGTTGCTGATGGATTATTTAGAGTATAGCTGCATATTTGAATATAGCACTGTTGCACAATAGCTCTATACGTATAAAGCCAAGAAGGGCTAGCACATGACTCAAGGCCATGGGAAAGAACTGAGAGAGATTGTTCCAGCTTTGCAACAAGGGATGTGTCAAGAGTGTGGTTGTATCATCTCCTCTGGGTTTGAATGTCCTTAGGCCCAGAGGAACTAACAACTGGAGACAGCCCAAGTCACATAGCTTGTTTTATCCATCTGTATTTTCTCTGGCATGTATCTTCCAGGGAATATAAAAATAAAATGTTGTGCTGTCAGAAGAAATGTAGTGCATGTTGCACATCTCTGTGTGCAACAACATAATTTCCATGGCTAGCTGAAATGGGAAGGGAAGTGTTAATGCCACAATGCCACCATTTCTAGGAGCGAAGACTGTGATTGCAGAATGTTTAGGAAGCATTAATGCTCAAGTATTAATCCAAGGGCTCCACGTTTATAAGTCAATGGCTGGACTTGCTAATTACTTGCAATGAATATAAATGTCACAAATAAATAAGCAATGTAAATGAAGAGTATAGTCCTTGGATTAGAATCTCTGAATCTCACTGAAGAAGAGCCAGGGGTCAAAGAACTGTCTTCATATTTATTTATTTTTATTCCTGAACACACTGGACAATTTTGGCAGAAAACTAAAGCAACTGGAGTAAGCCTTTGACAAAAACTATAAGATGGTCAACAGTCTCGATACTTTATTTACATGATCAATTATCCAAAACTAAACTTACAAAAATACACTCAACTTTTAATTTGTTGACATATTTTAATGAGAAAGCTGGAGGGCGAATGACCCTAATGGGGGTTATGTTGGTGCTGTGCCAAAGCATGATTTATGCCTGTGATGAGTGATTCTGGTGAGCTCTATGCCACATAAAAAGTGCAATCTTGCTAAAAGAGCAAGCAACCAGCCAAGAGCAAAAGTAGCTGTGTCCTGAAGGTATGCCAATCCCCCACAGTCCAGATTAAAGCTACAGAATTCTCAATTAACCAAACAGGAAACGGTGTACTTGAAATTTATACAGATATTGGAAACACAACAAAGAGACTTATGGCACTTTAAAGACTAACAGACTGATTGTGGCAGAAGTTTTCATGGATTAAAACTACCTCATCAAATGCAAAATATTAGACTAACAAAATATTGGACAGCTGTTGAAGTGAGGAGTGCAATTGAGTGACTCATTATTATTAGAGTTTGTTTGTCTTAATTTGGATACGTGAAGATGGGTTCTGAAAGGGGTATAAAGGAATTCAAGGTTGTTCCATCTTTGAAGCTTAGCAAAGTCTGGTACCACTCAGTACTTGGCTAAAATATCAAATACTCACATCTCCTTGGACTAAGGACAAGACATACTTCACTTACTTGTTTAAAGTGGAGTCCTAAGCTTGTTTACTTCTAAGTACGTTTTACTTGATTCATTGGGTCTTGCTTACATAGGATTGCAGCCACAACATTTTTAATTCTAACATACTATTTGTGATGGCTACGTAAGCACATCCAATCTCACCTGGTTTCGGAAGCTAAGCAGGCCCTGGCTAGTACTTGGATGGGCGACCACCAGGGAATACTAGGTGCTGTAGGCGCCTGGAGTAGGAACTGGCAAGCCACTCCAGTATTCTTGCCAAGAAAACTCCAGGGACATGGGGTCATGAAGAGTTGGTCAAAACTGTAACGACACAACACAACACAACACAACACAACACAACACAACACACACACACACACACACACACACACACACACACACACACACACACACACACACACACACACACACACACACACACACACACACACCATGATGTTATGTGTTACTTGTTAACCGTGTTGGGCATGCCGGATTTCCAGAGCCAAAGTTGGTTTGAAGTAATTTTACAACTTCAATAAATGTAAAGGGGACAAAGACATCTAACAAAACACAAACTTTTCAGCAATTCTGAAAAAAAAATTAATCTGTACAGTTTTGTGGTTCATACTCTTCATGTAACACAAAAGAAAGCAAACAGTCAGAAATCATATACAGCCAAACTAACAACTCTGTTATTTGTTTGTCTGCTCTTGCATATGTCTGGTGTAATTTTTTTTTGCTTATTATGCTTTCTATTTCTTGTGATCATGTAGTTATGATAATTACAGCCCAATTCAGTAACCACCTAGTAGAGAGGAAGCTCTATTGAACTGAATGCAATTTACACCTCTGTAAACATAAATGTGACTTCATAGTTCATTATGTTTGGAATTTTGGACATTTATAAAGGCTTATTTTGTCTGTATGATTGCTTTAATGACTGTAACAACAAACTGACCAACTGACTGTTAATTAAGCATGGATTTATGAACATGGGTTCTTTTTAGTACATCTACTGTAGAGTATTTTTAATTATTTTGAACTATGGACTGTTTAGTTATTGTATTTGTGAAAGAGAAGACATTCGGTGTTTTTAAAAGGACTAAAACATTGTACAGTATTTAACAATTATAGAAACAACTGGAAGTATCATTCTTTAGGGAAAAGAAAGAATATTAGCAGAGTAAACTCACTGTTCATTGAAAACATTGATTTGATTCAGGCTGATCAGTCTAAACATCTCTTTACAGCAGCCAATGGGCCATGATTTATCTTTCCTTTGATGCCTTCTAGATACAAGAATGGGGTGGGGGGTGGGCCTATATGGCCTTGATAGGGGACCCACATCAAGAAGAGCCACATAATCCTCAGATAAAACTGTGAGGAGGAGTCTGTTCCATTCATCTAAGTCTTCTAAACAGTCGTGACCATTATGTCTTTTAAAAAAAACTATTACCCTGTTTACAATTCAGGCCCATCACCATGCACTCCTACAACAGGTACCCATGTGTAGTTATTTGAGTTATTTTTAGGGAATGTTATGCCTTTTGGATTGGAATGGAAAGCAGGACTATCCTTTTCTGCATCTTGAAATACAAAGTTATGTTTGGAAGGGAGTGTCCAACATCCTTTGGATCAAAGAGGCAACAATTCACTTTGAAGTATTGAGAAGTTCAATTTTAAAGGAAAAGAAGTAGATATGCCTGCAATCCTATACTCATTTACCCAAGTGTCTAGGACCAAACCTCATTAAACTCAATTAGACTTTTGGATGCTTTCTGAGTCCCAATATGTTCATTAAAAGGTTATCATATACTAATAGTCTTGCATGACTAGGAAGGGCAACAAATGTGTTACTCTTTGGCATGAATGTTAGCAATAAAAACCTTTTTCAGATGTTTAAACGATTCATATTTTACAACTCTTTTTATTTTGACTTCTCCTAAAAGACAGGTAATTCCATTTAATTGCATGTGGCAAAGTACTTTCCACTCCTCCTTTTCTTTTATGGTGAACGTTACACTTCAGGGCGAAGCTGTAAAAGTAAACTGTGAATGAAATAGTAGAATATACACACACTGGCAACCCTGTGGATTACTAAAAAAAAAAAAAAACACACACAAAACAGATAACGTCTGGGTATTTGCTAAGCTACATTTACAAGCACAGCTGGCCCTTTTAGGTTTTGTTTTAAGGGTTAGTGAGACACATAAAGTATGTGAATAGAGAATATATATATAGACATGTGCATATATCGGTGATCCATTGTACAGGAGGCTGATTCTTTTTTGATTTTCAGATTTTTATTTATTTATTTGCATTTTAGTTAGTCACAATTTTACTAAATTTCAAGTATTGGATAAACCATTGGGAAAAATAAAGGAAACAGAAAACAAAGTCAAATGAAGACTTTAATGTAAAAGCATGCATTAAAGGGCAATTGTTTCCCCTTGACTTGCTCTCCACAACACTGCCAGCCAAATTATTTCATTTCCCCTTATCAGATTATCTGAGGGCATAATGGACAGCTTGCTTACAAGGTAAAAAGCAAAGCAAAGTGTTCTGCTTATATACCGCCCCATACCACTTCAAGTAGTCTCTGGGCGTTTTACAGTTTAATTACAGTATGCAGGCTACACATTGCACAAGTAGGATAGCTTATACAATTTCCAGTCACATAGTTAAATAGGATTCTGGTCGTTATTATTCAGATATGGCTGATTGGGGTAATATTTTGGAAACTCTTAAAGGCATAACGTCTTTCCTCATATGGGATATTTTCTGTTACAGACACAAAAATGTTCTGTTTTATGGTTTTTCTTTCTTCAGTAGGTCTTTTCTGGAAGTAAATTCAGAACTTAAATGTACCCCCACCAAGTGATTGGACTCGTATTGCTTCATTTTCTTTTTTAACAAGTTTGTTAATAAAGAAAATGCATTTGGCTTAAATTAGTTTCATCATATTTCACTATAACTTATCTTGGGCTGCTCATAGACAATCTGTAATCCAAGCAGCCCAGAATACACGAAAGGCAAATACTCATTTTTTCTTTACCAAGGGGGGGCAATTTGTACCTGCTGCTATTCAAGTTTTCAAGGCCAAGATATTGCCTCAATTATTATATGGTATTCCAACTTGGATTCTAGGATTCCATCCTAGCATGGAGAGTGTCCTTTCAACATTTTTAAGATCTATCCTTGGAATGCCAAGATGTGTTCCTGCAGCAGGTCTTCGATTGGAGACTGGCATTGCATCACTAGAATGTGTTGCTTGGATCTATGCTTTTAGATACTGGATTAAGGTATCATATGCCAATACCTCAATGGGATATCTGCATCTCTTACAAAATGATGTCCACAAGAGCTCATGGTTTAAAGTTTTTCCAACTAAACTGCATCTGTTAGGGCTATCTATTGACTTTCTTAATGCCCATGAGCCCAAGACAGCTAAATCTATCATAGAAAAGCGGATTAGGGATATTGACTTTCAGCACTCTATCACAAGTGCACAGAAAACTTGCTCTATTCTGCATTTTGCTCGATACCTGGAAAACCTGACTGTGCCCAAATATCAGCATGTTTTCTCAAGAGCCCATAGAATCATAGAATCATAGAGTTGGAAGAGACCTCAAGGGCCATCTAGTCCAACCCCCTGCCAAGCAGGAACCCCCATCACAATAATTCCGACAGATGGCCATCCAGCCTCTGCTTAAAAACCTCCAAAGAAGGAGACTCAACCACCCTCCGCGGCAGCATATTCCACTGCCGATTTAACTGCCTTCAATCTGCAATTTTAGATGGGCGTTACTCTGATGTCCCTTATGAAAACCGATTGTGTCCTTGTAATAACAAAGAAATTGAAACACTGAATCATGTCCTTTTTGTATGTGATTTTTATAGAAATGAGTGTACTAAATGACTCAAGCCCATAATGAGTGTCTTCCCAGGTAGGACGCTGAACTGGTATTTAAAATATTTATTAAGTGACACAAACAAGGGTACCACTGAATCTGTGACCAAGTTTCTTTTCTTTGCCCAAAGAATATGGAAGACAACCTTGGCCTCTGTTAGCTCTTAATATAATTATGAATTGCACAATGTTTGTATTATTCACTTTTACTACCTAAACTGTTTTAACTATCTTAAAATTTTGTAATGGTTTTACTCTTTTATCCTTTTAAAACTTCATGTATGTATTTTTACCTTATTGGTTGGGCCTGTGGCCGCAAATAAAGATTGTTGTTGTTGTTTCATTACTGAAACTAATGTGACCAGGTAGGCAGAGAGGTGTCACCTGTGAGCAACTGATGAACATGGCATAACCATGAAACTGAGCAGTTGACCACTTTTAAACACCAGAAGGAAAATTTTCTCGCTTTTGCAAACTGCAAATAGGAAAAGGAGGTCCAAGTCAGAGAAGGAACTACTGCAATTGAAGTAAAAGTGAAGCAGTCACTGTCTTCTTTATAGACTCCTTCCCCATGCTTTACCATTACCACTTGGATGCAAGGACCCCAGGCGAGGTGATGTAGATCAAAGACCTGTTGAAGTATTTCATAAATTTTTGAAATTGTTGCTAAAACTGTTCTTCATCATACAATGCATTTCCCCGGCCTGAATTGTCCTCTTTTTTTGCTCCCTCTATGCTTACTTTCTATGATCTGCACAGCCTGTTCCAGGGCTGTGGTTCAAATGAATGAGGTTTGAGTGAAACAAATGAGTTGCAAATGGAAAATTCATTTGGAACTCTCTTGCATGCATTCCCCATTGTTTTTTCAACTGATACAAATGGGGCCAATTCATTGCTTTTCCCATTCCTTTTGAATCCCTACACATATCTCTGATTAGAATACTCTTGGTGTGAACCCAACTTTTAAGAAGAAGAAAATGCTATGTTCTTTAAACAACACTGCCAACTGACATTTTTAATGCTTCTGGGATCATCCCAGATGCCTCCCATGAACAACCATGATACTCTGTAGAGCCTTACTAACTACAATGCAACCTTTATGCCCCCCGCTTCCCATTCGGTATTTCATCTTGTTAGGAAGTGAGCTGACCTGTACAATGTACAGTCCCATCCTTCTTGTCATATAACACTGCTGCTGTGAAGCACAGCTGAATTGTTGATACAGGCTGCCATTGTCCTTCATGTAATGCTACCTCCAGGGCTGGCTTTCAGAGGAAAAAGCAAAGTAATAAAGAAGCCCTAAAGAAATTCAACCTGTCTTAAACTTTGTGAGTGTTTCAATTTTATTGCTAAGTATGGAAAACTTAAAGCCTACATTCCTTGGCTTACACGCATGCTATTTATTATTTTCAGTCAGATGGGAGCTTGTGCATTTGAGGAAGGAAAATAGGAAACTTAAAAGCCAACAACAGCTACATTAACTTGAGTACTGGGGGGCAGGGGAGAAAAGGATGCTCTTTGTAGCAACCTATGAGAATAAATATTAATCTAAAACAGGACCATTCTTACCAGAGGTTTAGAACAACTATTCAGCTGTCTATGTTCTGTAGATTACTTCTCATGTAGCTATCGAGTTATGACTTTGTTCCTCAATGTGAACAGTTCTTTGTCTTCAACTCTGAAAATGTGTGGTTTTACATGGCTTTGCTAGTGGCAGATTAAATAGTAAAAGGTGCCCATTCACTCAGTACAGTGCAGTATATCTAGCTCAACAATCCCATTAGCAACAAATATTCATCTACCTGTGGTGGACAACAGGGAAGGTATTTTTGTTTATCACATCTGCAACTTCCAAAGTAGGATTGAATTTCTTGAATGTTGGACAAAGCCAACCAATATTTCTTAGTAATTCCTATGAATTACTACTAAGCAATGTGATGCGGTGGCCAAGAAAGCCAATGTGATTCTTGGCTGCATCAACAGAAGCATAGTGTCTAGATCAAGGGAAGAAATGTGCTGAGTCGTTACAGTTGTGACAGACTCATCATGACCCCATGTCAATGGAGTTTTCTTGGCAGGAATACTGGAGTGGTTTGCCAGTCCCTACTCCAGAGAAAGTGACTCTATTCTGCTCTGGTCAGACCCCACCTGGAGTACTGTGTTCAGTTTTGCGCACCTCAATTTAAAAAAGATGTTGACAACCTTGAACGGGTCCAGAGGAGGGCGACCAGGATGGTTGAAGGTCTGGAAGAAATGTCTTACGAGGAGCGGGTTAAGGAGCTGGGAATGTTTAGCCTGTCAAAAAGAAGGCTGAGAGGGGATATGATAACTACAGTATGTTTAAATATTTGAAGGGATATCATATTGAAGAGGGGGCTCTTTTGTTTTCCATGGCTTTAGAGACTAAGACTCGGGGCAATGGTCTCAAACTACAGGAAAAGAGATTCAATTTAAACATTAGGAAGGACTTCCTGATGGCTAGAGCTGTTTGGCAGTGGAATAAGCTGCCACAGACGGTGATGGAGTCTCCTTCTTTGGAAGTTTTTAAGTAGAGGCTGGATGACCATCTGTTGGGACTCGGGAGTACTTTGAAGGAGGTTCCTGCGTGGCAGGGAGTTGAACTGAATGGCCCTTGAGGTCTCTTCCATCTGTATGATTCTATGATTCCTTACCTTGTCACATTAATTTTACATTGTTTCTTATAGGCTAGTACCAGGCAAAGCAGTGTAGAATCCCTTGTGGCATAACTTCACAGAAATAGGAAGAGTAGGTGGTTCAGTCACGGCAAAGAGCCAAAGTATATATTCTGAACAAGCATTTCTTATGATGATTGCCTGAAACCCCCTTTTTTCCCTATAAAAATCCCTGCACAAGGGAAAGGCAGAGATATTACCTCTTTCCAACCTGACAAATAGTTTCCTGCCCTTACAGTACTCCTCATGAAGGCAACTATAGGAACTCCTTAGGAAGAAATACGGGAGGAATTAATTCAAAGAGAATAGAAATGGCAAGCAAGACCAGTGAACAGTGTCTACATGCCTGCAGATTTTCTAATCTTTACTAATTCACATCTGAAGTGTTTTATTTTTGTCTAAAATTTTGAGCTGTGGCCTCTGGTACTGTCAAAGATTTTAGCACAAGTAAGCTTCTGAAAGAACCTTTTATGATTAAGGTGCACAAATATATTACAGATTCTAGAACTTAGAAATTTTAGGACTGTAGAGTTGAAAAAGACCCTTTGGATCACTGAGTCCAGCACCTTGTTAGGGAGGCCCATTGGGGAATCAATCTTGACCTAAACTCTGGCTCTACAGCCAGGTAACCTAATAATGGAGTTCTCTCATCATTTTCCTGTGAAGTTTTATTTATTTATTTAGATTACCATAAGAAATAGGGAAAATGTATTTTGTCCCCAAACCCTTGCATTTTGTGAAAAGACGTGTGTGTGGGTGTGTCAAAGATAATGCCATGAGCTTTTTTTTTTTTTTAAAGAAAACATCCCAGGCTGTAAAAATGCACCAAAACTGTCCCAGTGAGAACAAGACTTCTGAAAATGTTTGTTCTCAGCATATCACAAATATTGCAGATGTGTATTAGAATGGATAAAGGTGATCTTCTATCTTATCTAAAGAATAAGGCAGCTGAATGTCTAGCTAATGTATAGAATTTAGAAAGATTGTTTCCACTATTTATATATAAAATTACACTTTGAGTAAAACAATTATAGCACTTAGGCATAAAATAAAATATAGTACAATGTACAATATAATTAACAGCATTCTGAAAGCATCAACGTACAAGCTAAAGTATGATGTTTTTCTAATCGTAATATGACTTAGTGTAAAACAGTTTCTTTTATAGTTATTTAAAAATGCAAAACTTGATTTCAATAGTCTTGTTGTCTGGAAATGGCAATGTTTTCCATCCCTGTTCAAAAAGACACAAGTTTTTTTTTTATTAAAGATAAAACTTGTGTATCTTGAAATACTGAATAAGATCTCAGTTGCAACAGCTTATTGAAAGACAATGTAGTGAATGCCAATGATGTACTCAAATTGAGAGAGAAGGCAGGGAACGGAGAATTACTAGTAGAGATGGGCACGAATTTAAAAAATGACGTTTTGTTTGTCATTTGTCATTTGGAGGGTCCGTTTTGGTTCGTTTCCGTTTTTTGTGAATTTTTGCAAAAAAAATTGTTTTTGTTTTGTTCGTTTCGTTACCGTTTTGTTACCAGTTATTTCAATTTTTTGTGATTTTTTTTAGCATTTAAAGCAGTTCACTGTATTGCAGTAATGGAAATGAGTCGCACGACAAAATTTCCGGTGTTTATGTTCATTTCGTTTCATTTGGGAGACAAAATTTGTTTGTTGTTTTGTTGTGTAACAAAATTTAAAAACGGAAACGGAAACAAAAAATTGTTTCGTGCCCATTTCTAATTACTAGAAAGGTAAAATGTTTGTGGAATTCAAGAAACTCATCATAACCAGTTCTCTTTACAGCGTATTGTGATGACATAAGTTCAGTTCAGGTTTTTTAAGAGTCTGAAGAATAGTTGCATGTAGAGAGAACTGCTCTTTCCCATCATCCATAGTTTTGCTGCTGTCCTACACATTGAGGACAATGAGTCTGAATAAGGAAAACACCTGTATACAGATAGATAGATAGATAGATAGATAGATAGATAGATAGATAGATAGATAGATAGATAGATAGATAGATAGATAGATAGATAGATAGATAGATAGATAGATAGGCTTTCCATGTGAGACAGGAGCCTGATTTTCCAAAGCTCACATAGATATTTTCACAGGTAGTGCAAACTGTCCTTCTTGAGACTTGGGGTCTCCATGCATAGGAAAGTGATGGCTGAGATGGCGAAGGAGGTGGAATTAGAGCAGTCAGTTCAGCAGTTGAATATTCTACATGCTTTCCAAGGTCTGGGCAGGGCTACAATTAGGTTGGACTTACTGTATGGTAATAAAGAACTGAAAAGTCAGCCAGGAATTACAAAACCACAAACTGGGCTTAACTAATATTCCTCAATGAAAACTGCATACAAAAATAGACCAGCCCAGAACAAAATTCTTTTTTGCTTGTCAGGCAGCATGCATTTGCCTTTGCCTTTTCCCTATTCTGTCTGGCTTCATTCTTCTACAGTACAAGACCAGTCTTTTACAGGAGGTAGGTATTCCTTCCAGAGTGGAAGAGTTACAACTGTTTTCCTAATTCACATAAAACTGTTAACTGACAGGATCTTCCCCTTGGCAACTACTGAGACTATCTTTGCTTTGATACATTCAAATCATATACCAGGTTCTAGCTGAAGTAGTTGACTACAGATCCGATTTTGCACATTATCTTACTGTATGATCAAAAATCTGTGATGCATTAATTTGGATGTTGGGGGTGGAGTTCAAAGAACCATATACTAATCCCCAATTAAGCTGTGGAACTCACTGGTGTCGGGCTTAAGCCACATATTTCTCTCCCCCCTCATTTATCTCCCAGGGGTTTTGCAAGACTAAAGTAGGGAGAAGGGACACCCAGTGGTGTGTAGTGGGTAGGATGATGGTCTAGGACTCTGGAGAGCAGGATGCATTACATTCATGGAAACTCACTGGGGAGTGGAACTCATAAAATCACTCTTTAAATATTTCATTTATCTTAAGAGCCTTATAAGGGTTGATGTAAATCAGTTCTGACTTGTTAGCTCAAAACAATAACAACAAAATAGGGTGGAAGAAAGGCCTATTTCTGTTTGATGCTTTTTGGTTTGTGACATGTATACGTTTTGACTCAGACTGATCCATCCTGCCCCATTTTAAAGCTGTCCCACACCTTTTGGGTACAGCAGTAGGGTTACAGTTTTTTTTTTCAGTGTGGTTTGGAGCACTCATAATTAGCCCATTTTGTAGCCCATGTGGATAGTTCACATCCAAAAGAGGTGCAGTCAGTGTTATCTGAAGTGTCAACCATTTGCTGGGTTGTAGCATTGAAAAGAATGACAGGAAAAAAAACCCTCCTCTATTTTCATCGTCTCTGCTGTTTTAAATTGTTTAATGTATTTTCCTATTGATGTGCTACTCTAGATAAATTAGTTACATTGGCAGTATTATTAAACAAATATTTATTTATTTATTTTGAATATTTTACCTGGCCTTTTTCCTTGGAAAAGAACCGAAGGCAGCTTACAATATTGAAGGACAATATACAACCAAGAACATTTAAGACATATACAAGTTTAAGAACAATGAATTTGAAGAGGCATCTTATAACAAACATGAAAAGGTTATTAAAGCTGATAACAGCATGCAAACAATGAAAAGAAAAAATCCATTATGAGAAATGGAAATTAAAATGGAAAATGCAGGTATTATTATGAATTCAGTCTAAGCAATAATGCATGGAATCCATCTAAAAGTCACATAATATATCCTTCCATAAAGAATGGCAGTCTTTTTCTCTTTATATACTAGTTGTATTTAAGATCCCTTTGAGCATTCTACAGCCTTGAAGAAGAAACAATACTTGAAAGCAAGCTAGCATATTTCCCAATATTTGTTCCCTACTTGACTTTTAGTTTAATCAGAAAGAACACATGTTTTAAAGAAAAAAATACTAGCAAAAAAACCACGCTTCACCTGATCAATGCATTTTATAAAAATGCACAAGTTAGAGTGTGTGCGGAGAACAATACATACTATACATAATGCTTTCTGTTAACCTCAGGTGTTATGCAGCACATGTTAATACTTAAAGTATTATGTGGGGAAAGGGAGTGTATTACGGGGCCCTTTCTGACTTTTTTCTTCTGCAGCTACACCTACCATTTGGCATAGGATGTAGGCGATAGAGGGAAACTGAGGGTTTTTTGCCTCAGTTACAACAGCTGCAAAACAGATGGGAAGCTGACATGAAACTGCCAGAAATCCCCTCCAACTTTTCCACCCATTTTCCACCAAAGAGAAAACAACTCAGGTGATGCTGAACATAGATGCAGAGGGCTGAAAGAAATGAAATATCCCAGTCTTGGCTTTCGCAAACTTTGCAGTAGATGGAATTCCAACACAACAAAATTGACTGCTTTGGAAAAGAAAACAATCAGCCTTTATACCAAATCTGGAGAGAGTGCAACCAACTTGTTTTGATAGAAAACAATTGGGGAAAGAGCTGCGCACAATTAAAGACAGTGGAAGAAAGAGCAGTAAGATATTTGAAAAGTTGTTCATCTGCTAAACCCACATATTTTCCATAGCTACTGCTAGTAATTTCATGGTCTTATTTGCTGTTGGCTATTAACATCTACCCATTAAAACTTAGTGCAGGAATCATTCCTTTTATCTTGGTTTGAGGGTTCATTGTGTCTGTGTCCAGGTTCTGAGTGAAAATGAAGATTGTCCATTCCAGTTGTATCATTTTCTAATAAAGATTTATTCTTAACTGCACACGTGTCCTTCTTTTGCACAACCAGTGCGATACATTCTGCGTGCTCCATAGATTCAACATTTTTCTTAAAGATAAATGGATTACTACATGAACTGTCAAACATTTCTGTGGGGAGGTTTTTGTCTGGGGAACCTATTAAGTGGTGAAGGACCCCTGACCGAAGCACTGGCTCCCACAACAAGGGTGCTGAGCCCATTGTGCCACTGGGTTCTCCCTCAAGGGTTGCCACCATCTCTCCCTCATCCAGTCGGTATTCCCCAGCCATCTCATGGGTCTAACTTCCACGGACCACGATAAGGGTTCCACTGGCTGCCACTCTCTCCTCTCACTCTCCCATCTCTCAACCGTCTGAGTCCCAACCTCCCTCATCAACGGCTTTTTCTTCTCCTCTTCGTCTCCGCTGTCACTAACCCATAATGCCTCCTCTAATAATTCTACTCCCCCCCTTTTCCTCTTCCACTAATTTATTATCCTCACATTCTTTTCCTATTAATTTATATTCATTTTCATCATCTTTTATTTTCACATTTTCTCATTCAGATGGCGCACCACTGGCTTCAGCTTCCTTCTCTTGATCCTTCTCGCACTCGGCCAGGAGTGTGCCCCATACCAGCATGTGACGCTCCATGGTTCTGTAGTTTTGCCACTCATAAACCAGGCTGGCTGTTCAAGGCTGTCTCCTGAGTAGGCAGGTTAACAGGATACAAACCAGAAGAACTGCATCTGTCACAACATTCAGAAAGCTGTGATGGCCTTTAATAGCTTAACATATGTAACATTCGTCAGAGTGCCTCTCTCCAAGAATATGTACCTGGTCAACCCAATCCTCTCAGGCTTCATTATTGACAGTGACTACCCCAAGGGAAGTAAAAGCAAAGCTAAACTAAGTTAGCACTTAAAACATTAAATGGGCAGTTTACAATTCATTTATGCAAGCTACACATTGTGCCCCCCCAAGCGAGCTGGGTACTCATTTGACCAACCTTGGAAGGATAGCAGGCTGAGTTAACCATGAGCTGGCAATTGGGATTAAACCCTGGGTTCTGAGTACAGTTATAGCTGTAGTACAGCTGTTTAACCAATGCACCATGAGGCTCTTAAGTAAAGGAAACCAATACGAAGAGTTGAGTGTTTTTTATTATTTGTTTTATATCATGACAACCTCCCCAAGTACTGATTTCACAAAGTCAGCTGGTATATAAACTAAATAAATAAACAGTAAATAAATAAATACTTTAGATATGCAGTCATACATGTACTGCAATGGAATTGTCATTGATCAGCATGTGATCTCCTAATGATAGGTGAAATATTTTGCCTGGCAGTGATAATGCACATTTAAAAAATATTTTAAGCAATGAAAATTCTGCATCTGCTTAATCCAAATTCCCTCCTACACTTCAAATTATTTACATTTTGACTAATGAATTCATAGAAGTGAAACTCTCCGTAACAAGTACAACAAATATTTGTGTCATTCTTTACAATAATTATAAGAGTATTTAGTTTCCAGATTAATGCACACAGTACCTTATAGAATAATATAAAAGAGAGGAGAAACAGGTTCCTAATATATCATTATAACCTAAGGAGTAGGAGAAAAGGAAACACAGAAGCAAGGGTAATAGAAGAACTATAAACACAAATTCAGTTAATACAGACTTGCACTGAGAACTGTATCAGAACTGTGCTGAATATTTTGCTTAGAAAGGAAGGTTTGGAGACATTTTTCGAGACTCCATCCCTAAACAGCCCTGAGATGACATTGATTCCAATTTGTGTTCATTTCAAAATCACTCTTGGCAGCATCTGTAGCAACATTTTTTTCTTTGTCAGTAAATTTCTGATCCAACCAAACAGGGATCACATGGCCAGTGTCATGGTGTCATAATATCTAAATGTCTGTCATATCTGACTGCAAGATGTCTTGGAAATCCAGTGAAGCATTGTTCTCTCTCAGACCAAGCCGCTTTCATGCTGCTTGATAAAGGGAAGAATGCTTTTCACTGGGGGCCAACATTGTTATGAAACATTTCCTCCATTTTTGTTCTGCACATATAAAAAGGCTAAGATATAGGCTCCATACAGAAAGTAGCTTTTGGAGAAGGAATTTGAAGGTATAAAGAATGCTGGGATGTAGAGGTGGCTCATAATCTGAGGAGGGAGTGGTGAACCCAAGCATTCATAACCTTCCCTTGTTTAGACCACACAGAACATATGAGAACACCATGTTGGGAGGGAAAGCTCCAGATATAAAGTAAGGGAAACATGCATCTGTTGTGGCTATTGAGACCTTGAGGTTACTAAGAGGGTTACTTCACGTCCATTCTTGTCCCGGGAGGAAGTTCGTTGTGTGTTGATGTCGGTTGCAGTCACATGGTCTTCTTGCAGTTCTGTCCCTGTTCCCATGTACGCACTGGTGTGGTTGATGATACTGGCATGACTGTTTCCACACGTTCTCGTTCTGTGATGAGATGTGAAATTCCATGCCTTTGTTCTCCATTTTTTTTACCTGACCTTCTGTTTTTTGATGTTTTGATTCTCCGAAGCCTTGCCTTCAATGTGTTACGGAGCTAAGTTTGAGGCATTTGTCTTTTAATCTCTCTGCACTGCGTTGCTGACTCCATTGGGAATGTACTGGCGAATGGCACTTCGCACTCCTGCCACTAGATGGAGAATGGCACGTTGCATGATGAGCCTTAGCTCATGGGCACTCGTCTTGGAACGAGAAGTGTGACAAGCAGATTCCCAAGGCCAAGGAGGGGAATCTCTCATCCTGCTTAAATTGCAGTTCAGGGGGCGTGGTCGGGACGTACTCCCCTCATCCCGCCATGGACGTGCAGTTAGATTTCTTCGTACCGGTCCCCAGCAGGACCATGAACAGTGATGAGATGGACGTGAAGTATCAGCCTTAGAATGGAAAGCCAAAATACATTGTAGTTTGGGGGACACCCTTTCAGAACTCCGGTATAGTTTCTAAGCTTGAATCAGAGAACTCTCGCCAGAATCTGATTATTAATCCAAATTTAGGTAGACCCATTAGATCAATGGTTAGTAACCTTGAGTCCCCAGATGTTTTTGGACTAAAATTCCCAGAAGCCTTCACCACTAGCAGTGCTGGGCAGGATTTCTGAAAGTTGTAATCCAAGAACATCTGAGGACCCAATGGTGGGAAGCATAGCAATTAAGTCAATGGAACATACATAAATTTTGAGTCATCCAGTTGTCATCAATTCAATAAATCTACTTTAGTTAGGACTAGTTGTGAAGTTCTGAGGATAACAACAGAAATACTTATTAAAGTTGAGACTTCTGTGAAAGCCTGATATTTGTGGAAACCAAGTCACTAAAAGTTTTATGATTCTGTTGCACAGGCCTTGTTCCCAAGATTTTGTGGTTAGTGTCTAACATTTCTATGTACCTTTCCAATTTTAGAATTTATTTTGTTTGCATTAGCTTTTTATATGCCCTTCTTCTCTTGCCGTCTTGAATTTTATAATGTGTTAAAATAGGCAGAAACTTTCAAATTAAATTAGAGTAAATATAGTGTAATATTTTAATTCATTTAATAGCCCCAAACATTCATAATAATAAAAGTCAGTAAGCCCATAGGTAAAAATTGTGATGTTTAGTGTAATAATATACTGGGCAACTAGTGTGGCCCATACTTTTCAGTAATTAAAAAAATAGTGTTCTTGATAGTGTGATCATGAGAGATATTCATTGACTAGTTATCCAGACTAGTTGGAACAATTACATCCTGCATCCTAGGAAAACACAGCATTTTGTTTATTTGAATATCTTTTTTATTCTTCAATAAACATTTTTTGTTTCTACCTACCTAGATTTGGGTAAGAAACTAGCACAAGGAAAAGAAGAAAACAATGCAAGTGTTCATTACTGTTGATAACAACTAGTGTTAATGATATGCACGCACATGAATCTTAACAAGCTGTAATTTAACTCTAAAGGCAGTTAAGTTCTTTTATAAAATTGGATCAAAGTTTTTACCTGTCACAACATTCTGTGATATTATCAGTAATATTGTGTAAAGAGATTTCATAACATGTAGAAGAGGTCTCCTGTGTCTCAGCCAAGACACATACAAGTGAAAAGTCATAAAGTCTACACATTGTGTGTGTGGCATGATGTGGTTGCCATGCTGAACAATCCCAGCATGGTTCAACCTAAAGGTCTTTGCCAGAAGCAAATGACTGAAAACACACACATATTCGGTGATATGCAATAAAATGGCAATCTAGACTTTACCCATATACCAGTCTGCCAATAAAACCAATGGCAGCTGACAGAGAACCTTTGGCCAAAAAGCTGTTATGGCATAACATTCAGTTAGTTAATATTCATCAATGGCAAGAATGTCTAAATTGCGAGCTCCCTCCTGCTGTTTAGGTTTCATTTGCAGTATCCTGTCGAGCTGACAGAATGTCACTTGCTATCCATTATGTGTAATAGTTTAACTGCTAATTAAGGAGATGTCTTTTCCTCATGACAACCAAGCTACCCAATAATGAAACAGCCTGCTTATAAAATCTTGCAGGCTTTTCTTGGACACATTTCACTGAACTTTACTTCCTGAATGTGCATTTTGTGCAGGATAAGGAAGAATCTGTGGTATTCCAGGGTCTGATATCCTTCTTCTTGAGGAACGTCAGAGCTGGCCATCTGAACACACAGTTAAAATGTCTGTGACTGTATACAGACCATCCCTGGGAAAAGGGAGATTGTGGGAGGCACATGGCAGAGCTTAGAAAAGTTGGTTAGTTGGGCTGCAACTGCCATGATTTTGCCAGTGACCATGCTGGTTGGAGAATTCTGGGATATGCAGCTCAGGAACTAACTTTTCCAAGCACAGGAACAAATTCATAAAGTTAACTATTGACCTACAACAATTTGGTTCTTTGTTGGGAAAATGCATCTCCTTCAACAGCAAACTGCCTTCAAAACCAACTACCCTCTTCCTCTCCTCCCCTCCCCATCGACCCTCACCCCATCTCTGTCTCTATGGGAATTTATAACCCGACTTGCATGCAAATACGCCTACATACAGCAGCCAATGAATAGTTGGTATGAAACGTATTTTCCATTACATATTATATTGCACAGCTCATTCTGCTGCTACATGTCTGAAGAAGTGGACATGTCCCCAAAAATGTTACATTAAATTATGAAAGTTAGTCTTTTAGGTGCCACATGTTTTGTGTCTTTTGTATCTTTTGTTTTGTTTATTTTTCTTTGATTTTTTGCCTGGACTTTATCAGCAGTTAAACTTTGACATTAAATGCCTAGCAAGTTGCATTTCACCAGCTCAGAAAGATCCTGCATGAAGCTTAAACAACAGGGAATGTGAGGGATTTCTTCAAGTCATGAGAGATAGTGATTAACCTGCATTTATTCCCATAAAGGGATTTCCCCAGTGATGTTTGTGACAGCACAGCAATCAGACTTGCAAACATAACCCAGGCTTACTTTCTAATCCTTAGTCATAAAACATTTAGCCATGCTAAATGTAAAAAGCATAGTACAGGAAAATCAGGTGTTATGACAAAAGGATGCTGTTCCCCAACTGAGAAAGTACCTGTACAAAAAATATGGATGACATATTATCTAGTTTGACCATTAAACCAAAGAACTATGGCAGATTCTGGCCTACTACTAGAACTCTGTCCTACTACTAGAACATGATTCTAGTCATGGAAATCCATTTATCTTATCCCTTTGTCCCTAGTTCTCTTTATTCTACACATTTATTTTGAACTCTACAACATTCTTTTGGGTTGGGATGACTGTTTGACTGACAGATACCAAGCAATGCTGCCTGTCATTTTCCAACCATTTCATTCATACCAGGAGGAAGTGGTAGTGGTGGTGGTGGAGGTGGTGGTGGTCACAGGCTGAAGGTACCAGTGGTTCCTTCTTCTTGTGAACTACCATGTGATTCTGTAAAAGAGGGAAGACAGCTGGATGCATAGACTCATTCTTGGGGACCACATACACAATTACCATTACGATTGGATCTCAAATAATCATCCTACATCCTAGGGCACTTCAGATGTTTATCAGACTGCAGCACTCCTCAGTTGTAACCTTGGCATGGTGAATGAGGTCCTGTAGTCTGAGATGGGAAATACACCATTAATTATAGCTTGTTCCTGAGACACATCTCGAGATAGTTGCTGGTACAAACAAATCCGCATGTCATTATTCCATCATTTTAGCTTGTCCTGCTTCCTTGTGCTGAAACATTAACTGTCATCCTTTAGAAAGCCCAGAAGTCCTAAGACAAAGAAGAAGGTAACAATTATATCATGGGCAGGAAAGGTCCTGCTGTAATCATAAGCCATCTTTGGCTATAATTGTCCCTTTCATTCTTCTGCAAAGGGAAGATCTGCAGAGTCTTTGCTGAGAGATGTCCGATAGCTCTTAGCAGGCATGCACAGCCTTACACTGGCACTTGCAGAGGAGAGTAAGGGTGGAGCTGTCTGGCTCTATGTGTCACCTAAGATGCCAATTTAGCCATTGCAGCTACACATTCAGTAAAAGATGAGTTTAAAGCAAATTTGTACACAATCCAAAACATATAGAGAAAGAGAATCTTTTTAGGGGGTTATCACAACTGTCTTCTGTTGGTGACCTTCAAAAATCTTTCCCTAAGCATATTCTGGTAAAGTGCTAGGTTTTCTATTTATACATGCCATAGAAGAAGGACTTTTCCTTTGGATTCTAAATCTTGTTTAGATTCTATGAGCATCACCTGAAACACTTTGCATGTTATAGATTTTAATTTACACTACTTGCCCTAATACACACTTGGTTCATTCTTTCTAAAATGTGTATGTTAACAACATCATGCTACAAGCCTGTAAACTTTCCACAGTAGACATTTCCAATACATTACGACTTGCAGTAACAATGAAGGCCTCAATTATTAACATCAAAATTAAGACTGAAGCATTTTACACTGTTCCTCCAGAGCAATTGCTTAGCTTGAATGTAAATCAAATGTATTGTCTGCTTTAAGGAAGAGAGAGATCTCACTGTCGTTATTAAGTTCTGCGTCCAGCATAGTATTCTCAGGCATGCCAGTGACTCATCCTTCAACGAAAGTCATAAAGAGACTGCTTATGGGCTTGTCTGCTTGGACGTTGATGCAGGTTTCTATTTAAACCAGCAGCTGGAGTGTGAATTTATCTGTGACATTTTTAAGATGGTTGATGAAGCCAAAAGTTGACTAGTGATTCTCATGCTGAACGCTAGCTAATTTTGGATTTACAGCGTATGGCATATTGTAAGATTAGAAACAAATGGCTATAAAATTCAGGGTGGAGGGTGGAGTAATCTGATATGAGTGTCCTAGTTTGATTTAGGGCCCCTTTGCACATCAGGATTTTCCTACATGGATATAACTTCCAAAAATTGCAACAAAATATTACATATGTGTGCATTTATCACATGTCAAGGAGTAGAGGTTTTTCAGCAGTTGGTTGTGATATTTATTAATGAAATTAATAATGCTGGAAAATATTTAAGTAGACACATTTAAACACAATATTGAAGCTGTATGTACAAACAGAAAAGAGATTCAATGAAAATCAGAAATAATGAGGCAGTGTTTAAATGTTGATGTGGGGTGGGGCACTGACCCTTAAAGAGCACCCTGTATTATGGTTTGCTTTGATTCTCTGAGAAAGTTAACACCACAAAGTAACTCTATGAAGTACACGAAAACAATAAAAGAGACACAAAAATCTATTCATCCGAAATATCAGACGTCCAAATGAATATTCAGTTATTCAGCCTTTTCAAGGAATGCTTAGAAAAATAATAGTGAAAGCAATGCAATGAGAATGTTATAAGCATTAAAGGCATCTTTAAGCGTATCTCAAATTGAGCTTGCCATTAGTATTTATATGGGATAATGTGTACCATCACCACCAACCCCCTTTTTTCCATGATACAGATAACCTAAGAAATGATGGCTGTAGGATGATGATTTGAAATCCAAGTGTAATGGTAATTGTGTATGTGGTCCCCAAGGATGAGTCTATGCATCCAGCTGTGACTTGCATTTCTAATGGGATGTGTACATTTGTGAAATAATGTACTGGATTGAATCCAAACTTAACATGTTCAAAGAACATTCATTAAAATCAATGGGACAAATGAGTCAGGACTAATTTTAGTGAGTCTGGTCCAAGTATGTCTATATTCAACCCATGGTAACTGGATTCTCAATTTATTATTTATTTATTTATTTTACAGCATTTTTACCCCACCTTTCTCCTTGGAAAAGGACCCAAGGCAGCTTACCATAAAGAGGGCTAATATACAGCCCAGTACAATTAAGATGTTCAAGAATTGAGCACAGGGAATTTAGACAATTGCAAACAATTGGTGGCAAAATATGAATTTAGCCTTCCTTTTTCCATGGTGCAGTAGTGGACAGGCTGCTCACTATTCTCAAAATGGAGTAAATCCTATCAATTCTGAACATATGTTAAATGACTACAATGTGAACACAGAGAAGCATGTGCAATGCGGCATGGCAAATACAGTATTCCTAATTCATTGATGCCTAGAGGAGACCTATCAAGACTGAATAAATGACAGGAGCAAGCCACAATATTGGTAGAACACCTCCTGGATGAAGCTTCCTGCTGATGTGTGTGTGTTGTGTCATTACAGTCGTGACCAACTCTTTGTGACTCCATGTCCTTGGAGTTTTCTTGGCAGGAATACTGGAGTGGCTTGCCAGTTTCTACTCCAGGTGCCTACAGCACCTGGTATTCCCTGGTGGTCTCCCATCCAAGTACTAACCAGGGCTGACCCTCCTTAGCTTCCGAAATCAGGCAAGATTGGATGTGCTTTTGGGCATATCTGTCCATAAAGTTTGCTCAGATTATTTTTGTCTGTAATATTAATTTTAGTTTTATTTGTAATCCTTACATCCCATTAAAGTATGTGTTTGTCATAACTCTTGACACTGTTCTTATATATATATTTCAGATTCTCAAGAGGGAAACTATAAATCTGAAGTCAACAGTAAACCAAGGAAAGAAAGGACAGCTTTCACCAAAGAGCAGATAAGAGAGCTGGAAGCCGAATTTGCCCACCACAACTACCTCACCAGGCTGCGGAGATATGAGATAGCAGTAAACCTGGATCTTACTGAAAGACAGGTATGAAAGGAGAATAAATCATTCCTATTAGTTATCCTTCCTGTGTAATGGAACTGGCATAAATCTCATTCATGAATTGTTGCAAGCAAAGATGTGAGCATAGGCATTTATTACTATGCGTTAATATCAAAAAGTTGACCTATTGTGTTATGCTAGACTCAAATTCAGTACAGTTTTGTCTGATGGCTTTCTACAGGTGGACAATTTCGTCATTGCCCTTACAAACAGACATGCAAATGTGTGGTATAAAATCAAACTTTAATGTGGAATTTATATTGTACAGTGGAACCTTGACTTACATGCTGCTTGACTTGCATCATATTTGACTTGCAGCAAGAAGGGGCCCGTTTGACTTGAGTCTCAGGCTTTGACTTACAGCGCAGAGCCCTGGTGCAAGGCACCAGAATCTGGTGGCAGCCACGACCCAGCATCGCGGCTGCCGTCTCCAAACTGCTCCTGCCTTCTTCCGGCAGTGGTGGCTTTGGCGAGGCCATTTCCGAGCACCTGGAGCTGGTCCTCAGCCTCACTGAAGCCGTCGCTGCTGCCGGAGGAGAAGGGCCAGGAGCTCGGGGCTGGCCTCACTGGTTAGACAGTCGGCTGAGTCTTGTAAAAAATCTGGCTGCAGAAGTCTGGTCCACAATGGAAGCATTTTAATTGGGGAGCTGTACAGTTGTGGGACTCTAATGGTAAGCATAGAGTTGTTCAGAACTTGGAACGTCAAGTTAAAAATCAGTAAAACTTAAATGTTAGACATTGTTGCTATGAACATTAAAAAGTGGAGGCGTATAACTTGTGGACTATAATTCCACTGCCTCCTCCTCTCTTTGAAGAGACATTTCATTTACATCCCTGGAAGGAATCCCCTATCCCAGTCAAATTTGTGTTAAATTGCTGTTTTCGGGGGTCTTTTTCATCATCTAGAACAGATTAATCCACTTTCCCATTACTTTCTATGGAAAATGTTTGTTTGACTTAAGACATGTTTGACTTATGTCTAGACCTCCGGAACAAATTAATGACGTAAGTCAAGGTTCCACTGTATCTATATTTTCTGAATAATATCAAAGCTCTCTTTGAAACAGATACTTGTAAAATCAGTTAGCACATTGTAGCAGCCATGGAGAATTAACAAACTTTGTTCTGTACCTTTCGGAATAGAAAAAAAAAAGTATTTTCTACATTTGTCTTATGCTTTAAAAAATCACACTATGAATACATTTAACCTTTTTTCCTTCTGTCCGCTTTATTGTAATCTTCATATTTTCCATACTCACAGTCTAAAAACTTTTATCATTCCAAACCAAAACTAGTGAAAAGTTTGGCCTATAATAATGTAGTGAGGTGTTACTGTGGTTGTTCAGGATATATATGTCTGTATGTCTGGCAGCTACATTTCAGTGTTCAGGAAACAGCACCTTTCTGGTCCATGAATAACTTAGAGGGAACTAGTCTAGTTCTAGGAAAAATATTTCCATCATTCTCCTGGTTCGGCTCTGCACTGCTTTGCTGCTCTGAGCTGCTGTCCATCTTATTTTCAAAAATTCATACCATACAGGGAACATTATTCTAGATAGCAAAGTGCCTTTGTAAGGTACTAAGGGAGCAAAGAGGTATTGCATTGAGGCCAACGTTTCTTAGGAAAAAAGGACTTACCTCTGTTAAATTTCATTCTGTGTTTTTCAGCCCAGTGCTTGACCCTGTCAAGATGTTTTTGAATTTCAGTCTTCCAGGGTATTGCCTGTCCCATCTAATTTTGTGTCATCCAAACATTTGATAAGCATTTTCTCTATTCTTCATCCAAGCCATTAATAAAAACACTGAAGAGCACCCAGCCCAGGACTGAGCCTTGTGGTATCCCACTTGTTACCTCCTCTGAAGGAACCATTGATAAGCACACGGAGTACTATTCCGTTACCAAGTATTTATCCACCAGATCGTTGTTTTATCCAGTCCACATCTAGCTAGTTTGATAGCCAGAATACCATGGGATACTTTATCAAAGGCTTAATCTATTACATCTACAACAGGCCTACCATCTACCAGAGAGATAACCTGATCAAAAATGAGATAAAATTAGTCTGGCAGGGTTAGTTCTTGACAAATCTATGTTGGCTTCTAGTTATTACTGCATTGTTTCAAGGTGCTTGGAGAGTAAAAGCTTGATAAATGTAATCTGCTACAGGTTTTTCCTGAGAGTGATATCAGATTGACAAATCTGTCAATCTCATGTTCCTCCTTTTTATCCTACTTGACAAATCTATCATCCTCTCTGGAAGTATGGAGAGCAACTGCTTCCAGACAGTACAGATTATACTTGGACATGCACATAGCTCCCAACCTGTTTGATGCCCAAAGAAGGGCACAGTGACTGGGGGTAGCTTTGTCCTGGGCCCTTTTGGAGATACTCCATCTGATGCTTTTCTGTGTCCATGCCAGTATTTCTACTGATCTCCACGACACTTACTTTTCTTGAATATTAATAGGCCCAGGTCAACTTAATTCTCATTTTTCTAAAAGTTAGGTTTTTGATGAATGAAAATGGCTTTAACTAAAATAATTTTAAACTGAAAAAGCACCTAAGCTCCCTCTAGTGGTTAAATTTTATTTAAATTAAGAATTTAAGAAGTAAGAATATGAGTCGGGGTAGAGGGTATGGCAATATTGCCCAAAATCCCATAGAGGACACAAAATACTTTTTCTGAGAAAATAAAAATTGTGTTTTTAAAAAACTTTTTTCATTTTTTAAAAGATTAAGAAATGGGGTGCCAGGGCTACTAAAGTGTGCCTGGGGGTTGCTTGTATTCCACAGGCCACACATTGCTTACCCTATTCCGTGCCATTTGGATACCATCATTGCCCAGAAGGATCGGCATATGATCATCCATGCTGTCCTGCACTCTGCAGTAGACAAATAAAATAGTGCTATGAAGAATTTACAGTTCCCTACATGGCAGAGGGCAGTTTTAATGCACCAGGATAACTACATATCTAGTAGTCTGATACCGTTGCCATGACTCCTGGGATTTGTAGTTTGGTGGAGGATCTGGAATGCTGGATTGCATTTCAGGAGAGTGTTGTGTACAGTGGTACCTTGTATAAAGGAAATTATTCATTCCAAATGAAATTCTGTTAAACAAATTTTCCTTTGTACAAATTTCCCATATGAATGCATTGACAATGGATTAATCCCTAACTGCGATTGTTTTTCTGTTGTACGGATTCGCCCCATAGGTGATTCTGTTAAACGATTTCCCCCTATCTCTGGAATTTTTTTCCTTTAAGTGGATTTTCTGTTAAACAAACCACTTGTTATACGAGGGCCCACTGTAATTCTATAGCCAAGAATGCTGAGGAGGACATCACAAAACTGCAAATTCCAAGATCCTGTAGGATGGAGCTGTGGGAGTTAGAATGGGACTAAAATGTTGTAAGTATGTTGAGCAAATACACTCTTGGCCAAAAACAAATATTGATACATGTTCCTTCACTGCTGGCAAGAAAAGAAGCAAGTCTCTTGTTATAATTGCCCAGAGACTTGACACTGGATACAACAGATTCATGGGGTTACTGTTTTCAGATCTGTAAGATGAAGCACACTGGATCAACGGAATGGTGAGACGCTTTCTGGGTCCCAAAGGCAGCTCTTCAAAGGTTCGGATTCAATATGCTGCCTATGGAGTGGGGCTGCTGCAAAATCTGAGATATGTCTCAGGACCATACGAATGAGAGAAAGGCAGCCTCCAAAACTTTGTAGCCAAAGCTATTTCTCACATTTTCTAGCCTGTGTTGCTGTAGTAAACACTGGGGAAATCTGGAATGCAAAGATAAGCTCTTACCTCATTTTCTTTTCTTCATTTTTTTCCTGGAGGAGACAGAGCAGTTGTGTCAAAATAGTTTTCTTGATGCTGTGTATTGGTGTTTGGGGCATTTAAAAAAACTCTAAATGCAAATAATGTGCTCTTTCACCACTGGTTCCCTCTTTAATGGCTTAAAACAGTGGTGTCCAAACTCTGGCCTTCCAGATGTTTTGGACCACAACTTCCACAGTCCTTTGTCATTGGCAATACAGGCTTGGAATTCTGGGAGTTGTGGTCCAAAGCATCTGGCATGCCAAAGTTTGGCCATCCCTGGCTTAAAAGAATATCAGCCCCTCTTTGCAGAAAGCCATAGTTCAGTGTGTAGAGCACATGCAAAAGTAGCAGTTCCTCAAAAGACTCAAGAGTCCTTCTGAACAGAATCAGAAACATTGCATTTAAGAGTCACTGACAGTTAATGTAGAGAGAGAACACCAACCTTAGATGGATCAGTAGAGATGGGCAACCTTTTTCAGTTTTTGTTTTTTCATTTCATTACGGATCTCCAAAATGAAATGAACCCTTTTGTCGCAAGCAAATACATTGAACTGTAATGAATGCTAACGAAACAGCAATTTTTCATTTTTGTTTTCATTTTTCATTTCATTACATAACGAAATGAAAACAATTTTTTTTGCAAAAAATTCACGAAAAATGAAAATGAACCAAAATGGACCCCCTAAACGACAAACGACAAACAAAATACCATTTTTTGAGTTGTGCCCATCTCTATGGATCAGTGCCCTAAGCTAATAGCAGCTAGCCTCTTATGCTCTGCAGAAATATCCTAGTAAAGAGGTGGGTGCAAGATAGTTTGGGACATGCCCTTAAGACCTCTTGAGTAATTTGCCATAGACCAGTAATTATGATTTCCAAATTTCTAATAATATCAATAATTAAATATCTTTGTTTCCCTCCCCCACCCCAACAAAAAAATTAAGTTGCTGAAAAAAATGCTTCCAATGAAGTATGAGTTGCTTGTGGCAAACCAAGAATACATAGGCATGGCAATGGGTGGTGGGTGGGATGTGTATCCTGCATAATTACTTGTACAGTAAACCACTCAGAGTACTTTAATGCTGTGGGGTGGAATATAAACATCATGTTGTTGTTGTTGTGGTGGTGGTGGTGGTGGTGGTGGTGGTGGTGGTGGTTGTATATTGCTTTAGTGGCAGGCAAACATTCCTGGACTTAACATGTACTATTCCTTAATTCCAAACTATTGTGTCTATCCTCCTAACCTGCAAGGTTTGCATTCAGTAGTTGCTGGTAGCCCTCAGAACAATTTTAGTGAAAAGGAGAAATGTAATCCCATAGTTCTAAATTCTGATAATCCCTTTTCTAAGAAAATTCTGGAAATTCCACCAGGTGATAATTACAGTATTTATCTTCAACTTGTACACCCAGCGACAGTGACCACTTCAACCTCTGGTAGCCAATTAATGCACATGTAGTTTAGCCCTATTTAGCTGAATGGAGTGAGGACTTGGAGTCTGCAGCCATGTCAGACTTGTTGTCCAAAGGGCTGCACAAGTGTAAGTTTTACCTGTTGCCGGAATCCTGTGAGAAGATGGATTTGGAAATGTTTTAACTATGGTCATGCTAATGATGTCCTCTGTTCTTATCACCGGTTCTCAAGGCTTAGGGAGCTGGGAAGGTTTAGCCTTCAAAAAGAAGGCTGAGAGGGGATATGATAGCTATGTTTAAATATCTGAAAGGATGTCATATTGAAGAGGGAACAGATTTTTTTCCATTGCTTCAGAGACTGGGGCTCGGGGCAATGGTTTCAAACTACAGGAAAAGAGATTTCATTTGAACATTAGGAAGAACTTCATGAAGGTCAGAGCTGTTCGGCAGTGGAATAAGCTGCCATGGAGAATGGTGGACTCTCCTTCTTTGGAGGTTTTTAACCAGAGGCTGGATGGCCATTTGTCGGAAAATACTGTGATGGGGGGTTGGACTGAATGGCCCTTGAGGTCTCTTCCAACTCTATGATTCTATGATCTCCAGTATCTACAATTTGTTTTGTTCTTTGAAGAAAGCATAATAAGGTATCCCTAAAACCGTCCTGAAAATTCTCTTTTTCCTCTTTAAATAACTTCTTTTCTTCACTAGTTGCTCAGCAATCTGTCAAAGTCCTAATATACAAATAGCAACTACATATTTGGAGTGGACCTAGATACCTTTCTCATCTTAATAGCACTCAATGAAGTGTTCTCGTATGCTTCCATGCTAACCATAAATGAGCATTTGATTTGTTCAACATGCATATTAAAGTGATGCAATATTGTACCTCTATGCTGTTTCCTTACCTCAACTGATATATATGTTAGTTGAAAATTAAAAACACCTGGAGCTCTGAACTGCTATATCTACTGTCTGATAACATAGAGGTCAATAAGATTATAATCACTTCTAAAGATAATGCCTATTAGTCAAGAGCAGCATTTTGTCTCATATAGGTACTCAAAGGAAAGGAATTGGAACATGGTCCTCACAGGTGACAACTATGCAGTGCAATGTTCTTGCAATTGTGAGAATGTCTGCACACATACAAAAGTGCTGTTTCTGTACATTATCTGTTCCTGTGGAAGCTGTAGGGCGAAAAACATTAGTTTTATTTCTACTTTATTTAAGAATATCAAAGACTACTGCAGGGGGTTCATTTGTATCTTTCATAGCAAACGTGCAGTCCTTCTGTGTTCTGTCTGGTTGTCCGGATGTGCTTAATTTATGAAAAGGAACATTTTAGCAAACTATAGGCAACAGATTAAGAAATTAGTAAATGCCTTAGTAAATTATAGAGGTTGTTGAAGCATGGGGAAGAGCTTCTGTTCATTCTGGCACTGAGATATGTCATGGAGTTAGAAATTTTCTCATTAATGTATCTCATCATGTTGAGGCAGCCTATCAATGAGAAGAAATTAAGTTAGTTCTCTTTCCATATTAGAAACCCATCAGAGACATGGTTAAACTCATGTATTTGTATTTTTATTTATTTTAGAGTATTTTTACCCTGCCTTTCTCCTTGGAAAAGGACCCAAGATGGCTTACAGTAATGAGGGACAATATACAGTCCAGTACAATTAAGACATGTTCAAGTATTGAGAATAGGGAATTGAGGGACATCTTATAGTAGTGTTGGTGAACCTATGACATGGGTGCCAAAGGTGGCACTCAGAGCCCTTTATGTGGGCACTCAACATCACCCCTTCACAGCCACCTGTATTCAGGTTAAATTGCTGTATTGTCACTTTGCGGAAAATTAGTGGGTTCTGAATCGCAGCTTGGACACTCAGTCTCTAAACGGTTCGCCATCACTCTCTTACAGCATAACACTGAATTGGTTATGTTCTGTGTCTCAGCTCCATCTTTCAGACAAGATGCTGTAATAATTCTTCATGTTCATCTTGTAATGCCATTGAGCGTGAAATTAGTAACTGAACAGAACTTGTCTGTTCAAAGGGATTTTTAGTTTGATTAATTCTCATCTGCCTAGTGAAAACAAGAATGCTACCCCTTGATGGAGCTGGGATCTCCCTTTATGCAGGGTTTAACTGCATCTTCACTGTCTGCATGGCAATCTAACCTGGTCTGGAAAGTTCGGGAACCTCTTGGCAGCAGGTTCTAAGTGCATGGGAAAGGGCAAGTGACCATTCCAGTGCATGAATGGAGGACCACTTGCATGTCATTGGATTTCTTCTCCATCCATGTATTTTGGGGAAAAATGCTCTGCACTAAAAGCAAGCAGTGTTCTGCTTATATACCACCACATAGTGCTTAAAGCACTACAATTTATTTATGCAGGCCACATCCCCCCCCCGCGAGCTGGGTACTCATTTTACCAACCTCAGAAGGATGAGTGAACCATGAGCCGGCTACCTGGGATTGAACCCCAGCTCGTGAGCACAGTTATAGATGTACAGCAGTTGAGCCTTTGCACCATGAGGCTCTACTAACTTTTAGCCTTATACTGTGCTGAGATAAAAGGAACAGTAGTATACCTCTTGCCTAGAAATATGTGCAAAGAAGCTATGCAAAGATGGGAACTATCTCATTCTAGCAAGACCAACAATTAAAAAATACTTTGTGAAAAGGCAAGGTTGCAGCTCCTTGTGCTAGTCAAATTATTTAATTTGTTAGCATGAATAGATATTCTACCTAGTCAGATTAAATTACAGGTACAGTTTATATATGCATGCCATGTAATTATCACTCTTTTATAGCTGCTAATTATGAAAGACCCAAAGGCATGTGATATGGGACTTGTGTAAACAGGATCTTCTACGTTTTTAAAGGATCTTACCCATCATAAGGAGATGACCATGGGCAAGAGTGGGAAAGCAAAGAAGAATAAAGCAGAACAAAGTGGCAAGAATTTGTTGACAACAGAAACGAAAAAGGCAACACTACTTGAGCACTAAATGTTCAAAAGAATTCCATTAGTTTAATTTTTTCCCTGGCACATTTAAAGTATATAATCTTTTTCAAAGTCTGCTGCAAAACAACCATAAGAGAGCAACAAGCATATAAAACAGCTCTAAGACATGTGGGCTGACATCCTAGCACTGAATGCTCTTCCTGTTAAACAGACATGTCCAGGATTGCATTCTTTATTATATCCTTACCCATCAAACAATGCTATAGAATTACTAAAATAAATTATAGTATTAAAATGTAAACATGACCCAATATTTATTGTGAGAACCGGCTAGCTCAGTGGTTTAGCTATCTGGTTGGAGAGTCAGAGGCTAGGAGTTTGATTGCCCTCTGTGCTTCTTGTGGTAGGAGCCAGCTTTGGGCAAGATACTCAGTCCCAAAATGGCCCCAGAATAAGGGAACGGTACACCAAATCTGTGTATTCCCTACCTTGAAAACCCTGGGAAGGATCAATGTAAATCAGGACTGACTTGATGACACACAGTACATACATATACTGTACTGTATTCTGTGTATAGGATGATAATCCAGTATAATCCAAAAATTGTTAAACTCAAAATGGAGGGCTGTCTTATACACGGAAGTAAGTTGTGGAGAGAACTGTGTGGTTGCGAAACTGTAATTTTGAGTTGGGGAAGAAGTGGGGGTCGTCTTATGCATGGGGGCGTCTTATAGATGGAAAAATGCAATACATTGTGACCGCTCCAAAGAAGGAAGGAAAGACACTTGGGATTAAACACTTGGGATGTATCTATAGTTGTTGTTGAAGACAAAGCTCCTGGTGAGGTTTGGGTTTAGTGAGTCGCTCAGTGGCTCAGGTTTCTTGCTGAGGAACCAAAGGTTGGACGTTCAGTTCCCCACTGCGCCCATGATGATGCATAGGGTCACTTCCAGATCTGCAGTACAAAGGCTGCTGCTGCTGTTCCCAGGTGGACAGGAGAGAAAGCTACTCTTTCCAGGTCCACTCGGGCTATAGCCATACCTTGGGAGTTACCAACTAGGCAGGGCCATTTTGAGTGCCAGCTTCCACAAAGAAGCTGCCAGAAACACAAAATGTTCCAGATCTCCACTCCTGATGGCTGCGAGTCTGTCTGCAGATCTGTGTCTGGCAGCTTTCACTTACTCACGTGAGCTTGTTTGTTTCCTTAGGAGGCAGTTGCAGCAAGCGCTTTAAAGCCTTTTAGACCCTTGAAAACCTTTAGGCTGTACAGTATAGCGTTGTTTTTTTCTGACCAGGTACGCTGTGTGATTTCTAAACTATAAAACCATCTATTAGTTAATGAGTAGATACTCCACCTGCTTTTTCAATACAGGAGTATTTTATAATGTGTTGCTGGGAGGGTCAGGAAACCACCATACTGGAAGGAAAGATGACCAAGAAAAAAGGGTGTTTTGTTTTATTTGGTTTCTGAAACAGTGTCCGTTTCCTGCAGTTCTGGCCTTGGAATGTGAGAGCTGGTCCCAGTGGAAATGCCTGCTGGAGCTGCCTACAACAGAGACTGTCAAACTCAGTTTAAGCCTCATATTCATGCACACAAACACACTATTTTGCTGCATTTAAAGGAAAGTCATTCTGAGGGAAAGAAACGGACCACAATTCCTTTTTTCTCTTCTATCCCTCCCCATGTTTTTAACATGTCAGGCATGATTTTTAAAACAGTAAGGTGAACTCTGCACTGACATCTCACACAACTTTATTGGCTTTGTTGGGGAGCTACTTGCACTGAAGGGAGTCCAAAGTTTGACCCTGGGAAGAAACAGATTTGATCAGGCTATTTCCTTTCTGTTGCTCTGGATATTCTGAAACACTGTCTCTACGCCAAAACTCATACTGTATTCTCCTCCACTCGGTTCTGTGGACTTCTTCGCAGACATGGTCAGAGAAATGTCTTTGGTGTCTGGTCCGAATAAGATCCTTGACCTGAGGTCAATTATTCCTCAACCTATTTAAGCAACAGCTTAATCATCAGTCTGGGAGACCTAAATACTGACCAAGTTGTCGACTAAGGGAAAGGAAGCTATGCTTTCATGCCAGTGAACAGATGTGCCTACCAGATCACTCCATAACTGCTGAGATAGAAATAGTTGCTGATGGTGTAAGAGCTCCTCTAACATCAACATTTTTCCTTTGGTGTGTGTGTGTGTGTGTGTGTGTGTGTGTGTGTGTGTGTGTGTGTGTGTGTGTGTGTGTGTGTGTGTGTGTGTGTGTGCATGGGCGGGCGCACGTGTGTGTGCATGCATGCATAATATTAAATCAACAGCTTATTTAGAGAACTGTAACCATCAAACCACGAGGCATTTGGAGTACTGTACAACTTTATTCACTTTTGTGAATAACTCCAACTGAATTACATGTGCTTTACTTTTTAGCAGATATGTGTGGTATCAGTCAGATATGTAGTGAATATCTAGATTAATCCACCTCCTGCTTCTCTGTCAAATCCACAAACAGTTTACAGAAATTTGGCTGTCACTTCAGAGGGAAAAGAAAAATTCTCTTAATTGATTTTTGTTTCCCCCTTCCTTCCTTCCTTCCTTCCTTCCTTCCTTCCTTCCTTCCTTCCTTCCTTCCTTCCTTCCTTCCTTCCTTCCTTCCTTCCATAATTGTGCTATGATGATTAAGGGATGCTCTGGATTATTTGCTGCACACTGATTTCAGATTATTACAGATTATCACACCACCAGTCAACCTATTTTTAGAAGTGTTTGCCTCAGCACACCAGACTATGTCAAGCATGAATTCTCACTCTGGGCTTTTGTGACAGACAGAAAAGAGAGGGAGCAAATAACATATCCAGCCAGGCAGTAACAGCAAAACTGATTTCCAAGAAAATGTGTCAGATCTGGAATACAGTATTCTTTTACAGCAACTCTCCTAAACAAAGGAGTAACATCAACAGAAGCAAAGTATCTATTCTAGAATGTATTTCTTAGAATCCTTTACCAATCTAGAGTCTATGAAAAGTCTTGATGCATTATAGCCCCATTAAGATCTAGTATAAGCGCATGGCTCCTGGTGGATACCAGCCCTGCTTACCCATTTTTAGTTTGTCACAGCCATCATTTCCCTCATCATTTTGGTTCTGCAGTTTCCTTTGAAATACCAGCACTGTCCATATGTAATTTGCAGTATGAGGTGTGATAGATCAATTAAGGCTCTTCAGGCTGTGAATGTTTGTTAGATGTCATCTTAGCTTCGTACACTTAAAATTATTTGAAAAATAAAATCTTCATCATTCTTGTGCAATCCACATGTCATTTTAATAGCATTTGCAAATTGCCTTCAGTAAATATGTTTTTGGAAATATAGTATTGTACATTATATTTAAATGACTAGTCTACATGAATTGTCAAGATTGTATTAGTTAATATTTAGACTAGAATTTTAGTTTCTTCTCCTGGTAATATGATTTGGATGATGGGTCTAGTCCAATTAGCCATAATGAAGTCAACTGGGACAACATGGTTATGAGCAATTTAATTCCCATTGATTTAAATGCTTTAGTGGAGTACTTCCCAAATTTGGATTCTCATATGTTCTTGGACTACAGTTCCCAGAAATCCTGGCCACCACAGCTTGTGATGAAGGCTTCTGGGAGTTTTAGTCCATGAACATCTGGAGTCCCAAGCTTGGGAACCATTGCTTTAGTGGTTAAAGTATTTGATCAGAGTGATCACTAGGTTACCTTGGGCCATATCATACTCTCTCAGCCTGATCAACCTCAAAGGATTAGTTGTAAAGCTAAGGTGGTGAGGAAGAAAGCCATGCACAGTAGCTTGAAGTCATGGAAGAAAAAGATGCAAAATTAACAAATAAAGATGCAAATAAGTATATAATGAAACTGAAGCATTAAAATTAATTTGCATTCAAACCTAATGTGGCTGGGGAAAAGTATGGTCCCTAGAATTATTTTTTTCCTTAATATTTTTATTTTCAGTATATAGCCTGACTCTCAAGCAAGCTGGCTTGGATATACAGGAACTCTGTAAAGTGTGGATTTAACAAGAATGCTAGAGAATTGATCTTTAGAATTCACACATCCTTCCTATTCCTAAAATGCAACAGGATCGTGTGTCAGTTCCATTATTGACTTGTCATGAAATCCAAAGGAAGTTCAGATTTCATCTCCCTAAACTTGATCTCTGGAGGAAATAGCACATGAAACATCTTTCACAGGTTGTTATATTTAGCGCATGTGATAAATGCAGTTCTATGCTATTTCTGTTTCAAAGTATAACAGTATAGGTTGTTCTTTATTTAAAAAATATCAACAGCCTCAATGTATATAGTGAGATTCACAGGAGGCTGGATTTTAACTGAATAAATGAAATGGAGTGAATAATAAACATGCATTTTGAAGCTTATTAACTAGCGCTTGAGAAGTTATATACTCACAGCTCAAAGGAAAATATAGTTTTTCATCAATATGAAGTTTCTCCTCATCTTAATGTTATGCTTTAAAAATACTTTAGATAACCTCGTTTTTAATGCTCAGAATAATGGGTGAAAATTAATGAAGAGCCCACAACATATAATAACAAAATGGAGGATAGGCTGAATTAATTTAACCCATGGGTTAAAATATATTATAGTTTAATTATAGTTTAGAAGAAATTTCTATAGATGCTCAGTGAAACTGGGAGATACCTACCTTTTTGTTATTATGGGGCAGGGAATGAGGAATACAAAGGGAAGTAGACTCCACTCTTTATGTCATCAGGAATTGGTGTCTGCATAAGATGCGGCCAGTGAATTTCTTTCTGAAACAATCTGAATCCCTATCAGCAAGATTTGAAACCTTGATTGTACTGTGTTTTGTATGGATGCTTGCCATGATCTGCCCCCCGCCCCTGAACAATTCCACTTCTAAAGCTTTCTCACAGTATCTTTTTCCCCCTTCATGGTTTAAAATTAGGGATGGGGAGAAATGAATTCATGTCATATAGGGCTTTCTTCATGAGGTTTTAATTGAGGGGTTTTACCAGTTCGACTCCCCACTCTGGCGAATTTCCATGGCCAAGCAAGGATTGTGAACCCAAGTCAGTACTGTAGGACCTCCATATCCACTGAGTCATTAACCACTGATTATCCATGGTTGGCAGAGGAAAAAATTAAATAAATAATTCAGCAACCGCAAAGCAAGCTACTGTCACAAACCGCAGCTGTAAAGCAAGCTACTATCATAAAACAGCAGCTGTAAAGCAAGCTGCTGTCACAAACAGCAGCCGCAAAGCAAGCTACTGTCACAAACAGCATCTGTAAAGCAAGCTACTGTCACAAAACAGCAGGTTTTTTTGGGGGGAGGTGGCATTCTCTCTTATCCATAGTTTTTATTATCCACGGGAAGGCCTGGAACCGATCCCCAGTGGATACCGGGGTCCTTCTGTACTGACTTGTCCTGATCTCTTAGGGCCTTTTCACACGACCCCTAAGATCCGCTGGCCACTTAATTTCGGACCAGAGATCTTAGGGGTTTGTCGCTGTTCCTGCGTTCCCACCCCTCCGCACTCCTGGCTGCTGGCTGCGTGAGGGGAGGGAGAAAAAAACAGGAAGAAAAGAGACGTGGCTCACCTCCATTCTGCCTCTCGCTCTTGCTGCGGCAACATTCTCTCTTAAGTAGCTCTTAAAGGGGCGGGAGCCAAAAAACAACAAACATAAGCGAGGAGAGCCCCGCACTCAATATCGTTACACCGCATCAAAGAATTTTCACCTCCAGAGAGCAGGTACTTGAAAGGTGCGCTGGGACACGCTAAAGTGGGCGTGGTCACACTTAATTTCCTGTAAACTCCAGAGCTGGTGGGGAAACATTTTTAAGCTCCGGAGCTGGGATCCATTTTCCCCGGAGTTTAGGGGTCGTGTATAAACACCCTTAGTCTACATACACCACACTGGCCACACATGTGACTAGAGGAGCAGAAAATTTGTCCAACACTTGTCTACACATAACTTGGTTCAGGGGATTTATTATTGGATAAGCTTGGCTTTACCAGAGCCAGAGCCAGCAATTTTGGCATATGCAGCAATTAGAAGGGAAATTTGGTTACCCTTCCCTGTAATAATCACCCCATCATGTTCCATCCGTAATATTCCTAAAAAGAAGTTGATGCTTTTATTTAAAAAAGGAAAGTACATAGAAGGTGCAGCAGTCTGTCCTACTTACATTCATAACTGCAGGTTTACCTCTAGATTTCAGGACCCTCTAAGTGTTGGTGCCGTTGGACAAAGCCCTGGTTGCTCCAGCCACGTTATGCCTCTAAGCTGCTCGATATGAAGGAAGGTGTTCATTGAGAACATATGGCAATGTATGCTTCAGTTGCACTGAGTTTACACAGAATACATCTAGTCCAATGTTGTCTGTATACTGACCAATCTCTGAATTCTGATTTGGGAGGAGAATCTTAATATTGCATTTGCAACATGCGTTCTGGATATTGCACTGTGGTTTCTTCCTCACATTTTAGCTACTGAGTGAACTCCACTCAATCTGGGTTTTTATACCAGTGTTACCTGCCTGTGAGCTGCCTTAATCCTACTGTACATGCTAGGAGCCACCTTAAGAGGAAAATAGACTAATTAGCATTTCATATTCATAGCCTGAGCCTCATGGAAATAAAAGGGAAGAGAAGGACTCACAGAGAAAGGGGTCGTCTCATCTTACACATAACACTTCTTAATTTTGCCAGAAGGCATCTAAATTTAGAGGAAGGCTCAGATGGTTTAACTTATGCTTTCTTCCAGGCCTTGCGTGTATGGGCCAGCCAATGTAGATTCCCTCAGATTGACTTAGACTCCCTTAGGCTTACTCACTTCCTTAGACTCAGAGGCACTTGCCAATTTGCACCTCTTTTTACATATGACCTTTGCAATTTGGGCCTATTATATTTCAAGCAGTTTTATCTATTTTTCCATTCTCCTTGCCATTCCCCTACAATCTAAAATAAAAATACAATTACTCAAACACATTTGTACTCTTAGGCAGAAAGAGCATTATTAGACTTGACCAGCCATTTTTCTTCTTCTTCTGTAGGATATTGCTATAAAGCGTCTTTCCTAAGATTTGTCTAGACTGCTATCCCATTTCCATAGCCTTATATCCTTAGAGATTATTTGCGTTATTGCATTTTTCCCTCTCACAAGAGTGAATTCAGCTATCCTGGGTTTAGACATGTGATAGTTGCCTGGCGTTACAGATCAGCCTATATACTACAGTACCTCAGCAATCTGTACTGCAGTGAAAAGTGAATAACACATGTCACTTTACATGGTCAGATTAATATTTATCTTTCCCATTATTCTTAGTTACCTTGTGTGCATTTCCCATATTCTTTTTTCTTCCTTCATCTTTTTTTTTTGTTGTTTAGCTGTAACTAGTAGATATATAGTCATATGAGCATTATACTGTTGGGCTAACTTTTACAAGAAAGCAAGGTGAACTGGCAAAATTAAATTTCTTTATTTTATTTTATTTTATTTTATTTTATTTTATTTTGTATCATTTCTGGGCTACCTTTCTCCTGGTGAGGGGACACAAGATGGTCAAAATGTAAAAACCAGTAATTCTAAAAATGTGGTATATTACAGATTAAAAGACAGTCAAATTACAGTAATAATTATAATGCATTGAGTAATTTAAGACGTCATCAAAAAAGGAAAAAAGGAAAGAAAAAAGAAAAGAAAAAGAAAAAGAAAAAGGAAAAAGAAAAGCAAACACAAACACAAACACAAAACACCAGAATCCAGGGACTCTGTCATAGTTATTAAAAGCCTGTATATAAATAAGTCAACTGAAATGGCGGTTGAATCTTGCTTTGACTCTAGAGACATGATGAAAGGCTAGCCTAGAAGGCGCAGAGCTAGCAGATATCTGACATTAACAACCCAGTCCATCAGTAACTTTACACTCCACTGCCTCCAGAATCTGCTAGCTGAGGTATCTGCCTCATTTTACCCACTGGTAAAGCAAGACTTGCTCATGGTCAACCACTAGATCATGTAGTGGGTTTAAAGCTGTAATCCACAGACTAAATGGCTTTGGAGCATTTGGTCTTAAAGAAGTATCAATCCATGCGTTTTGTCTGCCTATGATTTCTGTTGCCTTGCACCAAAGAATGGGTTAATCTTACTTCCAGTGCAGAACCTTCAATGGCCTTCTTATATTTCTTCTGGCCCTTGACTTAAGGGTACTAATCTCTGCCTAGCGACATTTTGACTGCACAGTTGACCTTTCATATTGTTTCCCTTCATAATCATTGTGGATCAGCTCACTTCTTCTAATTCACTACCTTTCCCAAAACATGATCTCTCCTTCTGGACAAGGTGGTTATTGACTGTCATGCCAATAAGTTACAGAGTCATGGACAGTTCCTCACACACGCATCCACAAAAGTTTACGCCAAATAAAACATGTTACTCTTTGAGATGTCACCAAACTCTTTGCTTCTTTCCTTACAACAAACTAACACAGCTGTGCCCTTCAACAAGTTTGAAAAAGAGAGTGTAGAAAATGTATGCCTTGGAAACTGCCTAAGGGCTTGGTGGAGATAAAATAAGATTCACCCACATCTCAGCTGAGTTTAATGGGGCTGTGCTTTTTCCAACATTATGTTTGACATTGCATCATTTGTATATTTGAGTGATTTCAACACATCAGGCAAGATAACATTTTAGACAAGGATGCAGATGGCTTTAGAAATCTGTAGCAAGCATATACAGAAGTACATTCATTCACATCTGAATTTCTTTTGGCTTCTAGCCACGTTCTTATGGTACACTGATCAACTGCTCTATATTGTTCCATAAGCACTTCTCTTATGTAGTCCAAATTTAATCTCATTATTTCTTCTGATGTTTTGTGCATGTGTGGGAGCATTTATAATCTTTACATGAAAAAAACCATAATATTTTGCAGAGAAACGGATCAATCCACAGGGCTTAGTGAACTTGCTAGATTTGTATCTAAATGATCCTCCAAAGCATTATAGCTTGGGTATTAGCAATAGATCACTGTTTTACTACTGGAAATTCATTATGAGAAGTGACATATGCAATTTATTACAAAGAACTAGATGTTGAGTACAAAAATTATGAGGCCTTTGACACAAATTTTGTGAAAATTTTTGACAGATGGCATACCAGTATTTTCTAACATCAGAGCAGTTAGCAATAAATGCTTTTCCTCCTTATATTAGGTTTATTTTATTAACCTCATTTGGGGGGGGGGCTCTGATGTATTCTTTTTGAAGAAATATGTGCTGGATAAAGTTTAGAAGCTTTTAAATTGTCCTGAATCACCCTGTCCTATTTCCAGGTACTGTACCTAAATTTAATTCAGTCACAAAAGCAACACACACATGAAAGAAATCTTTTTTTTAGCTTTGCACAGTTTCATGGAGCAAGAATAGGTGTCAAAAATCAAAGTTCAAAATTTCACTGGGTTTGCAGTGCAATTTAAATTTATTTCTGAAGCATAATTTTGCTTGTTAAAGATGTAAGAATGTGTACAAACTTAGCCTACAGAAATATTGTGGCTCTTGTAAATATATTGTAATGTGTTGCTGGTGTTTCTTTGTAAAGCCCTGAGAGAAATACCATTAATCAAAGTCAAGCAAAAAAAAAAATCAACAAATTCCCCCTCTCCCTAGCTTTCCGTAATATAGACATGTCTAGCCAGCTTTTGTTTAAGAAAGCCACATTTTGGATATTCAACAACCACCGGGAGCATAATTTGTGTTATAGAAATGCTTTCTCATTTTGAGTTTTACAAATGAACCTCTGTGCTCTGGCACTTCATATCAGAAGCAAGCCAATGTGTCACTTTCTAGATGTTGGTGAAAATAATATTAACAATGGCACATTGGTTAACACAGGCAGACATCAGAATGCCACACACACCCCACCCAATTTCAAAAAAATTACTTGTGTGCATTTTATACGTCCTTGCTAATATGGAGAGAGCTGTTGCAGAAAAGGAACGTCTGATGACCACTTGGAAATTATAAACATATAAGAAGAATCCCACAAAAATTCACATAAAGAATTCTTCAGATTGACTCATTCTAAATCCTGTCTCCCAGTGCCAGTTTTATGATATTTATGCAAGATATCCTAAGAGAGGCCCCTTGACATGGAAAACATACAATATGCAGACAGCCAGTTTTCTCTGACAGTTTCATATATTGAAATTTTTGTGCTGAAGGGAAAAATGGTTCCAGAGAGACTGGGCTGTTATACATAACTTAACAACATCCTTGGGCCTTGTCTGAGAAGATTCTCAGTCATACAGGTGAGTTTATCTGGAAGTTGAGTCATGTCAGCTGGACTTCTTTTCTTGAGAAATTGAAATGTTTCGCTGCTCATCCAAACACCTTTGTCAGTCTCTGATGAAGCTGTTGAGATGAGCAGCGAAACATTTCAGTCTCTCAAGAAAAGAAGTCCAGTTGCCATGACTCAACTTCCAGAGTTCTTGGGCCTTGGCCGGCCATTGATGCAAATCTGCAAATTTATTACCTCAAATGGGCACAGAATTGCAGAAAACCTCTGTATACAAGCACACATCAACAGGGGGACTTTTAGAAGATATTACTATAAAAAGAAACATATGACATGACAGCATAGTAAGGAAGACTGAGGTCAAGTGACCTGAGCACCTGACTGCTGCTCACCCTAGTATACAAATGCTAACAGTTGAGTGGTGACTTACCTTACTATCTCTCCCTCTAAAACACGATCTAATTTTGCCACTCTATATGCTGATATATGTAAAATGCATCCAACACAATTTAAATGTATTGTTTTCATTTATCTTATCATTTTTATTTTCTGGTTGTTGTATTTGTTATTGTTAATTATGCTTCCGGTGTGTTTTTGTTCTAACCCACACAGTGTGGCTTTTCGCAAGATGGGCAGTATAATGCAAATAAAATAACATAAAATAAATTAAGTTGGTCTTTGACTGGACAGCACTTTGGACAGAATACCGCCCTTGGTAAAGGTGGAGCCTTGTCTTCTCTTGCTGGGAGAGTGGGAAAAGTAATAATATCCTTGAAAGCAGTATTGGTGTACTTTCCTTCTATAATAAGATTGGGCCTATAGAAAAAGCAAACGACTAAGAAGAGGCAACAAGGAGAGAAATGTAGGATAGAGTTACCTAGTCTCATGTTTTCGCACTGAGACTCAGATATTTAATCGATTCTCTAGGTCTCAGGCTTTGGACTCAAAATCTCAAAACCACTAGTCTTTTGTTCCCACTGCTGTTAGACTCTATAATTCTAACCTGCTATTCAAATGGGGGTATACTGTAGTTTCTTTTTTCACATTTAATTTTTATATCTATATTTTATAGTGTATATTTGAATATTGGGTGGTTTTTATTTTACTTTATTTTTATTATCTATTTTTTCTTTCTTACCTTACACTTTTTGTGCACTTACCCTTCTTACTTGTTATTTATATTGGGAGCTGTGTAACAAATAAATTTCCCCTATGTTTGATCAATAAAGATTTATCTTATCTTATCTTATCTTATCTCAGGTCACCCTAAGGCTTGGGGTTCATCCTCGAGTGCAGCTCGTGCCATTTAGACATGCCCAGAAATCTCCTTTGGTGTGTTGAATCCTGTAGTACAGCTGCTGCTGCAACACACATTAACCTTTAAAATCAGCATAAACACTTGAGACTATAATATCCGCAACATTTTGCATCTGTTGTGAAAGAAGCTGCCTTTAAGGCCCCAGTGATAGATTTATCAGGTTGTGGAAGCAGCATACAGATATTTCAATATCCCATGACCCCGTGATGACTGTACATAGTCAATTTATCATGGCTGCTACACACCACTGTGGCCACCTGCTGCGTTCACTGTTAGAGGCCTGGGAATTTAAGGACAGTCTACTCAAGTGTTGAGCTGGCCCCATCTTTCTCCTCCGCTAATAGGGCCAGTCCATGTGCCCATTCTTACTTTTCCCCTCCCTGAGTGGTAGTCATCTTCTGTGGGGGTGGGGGTGGTCCCATAAATTCAGTCCTGCTCAGCCATGTTTTAAATGACCTGCCAGTGACTCTGTGTTCTTCTTCTTTTGTTTATGTTGATTCAAAGGTAAAAGTTTGGTTCCAGAACCGACGGATGAAATGGAAGCGGGTAAAAGGAGGACAGCAAGGAGCTGCAGCCCGAGAAAAGGAACTGGTGAATGTGAAAAAGGGCACGCTTCTCCCCTCGGAGCTCTCTGGAATGGGTGCCGCTGGCCTCCAACACACAGGGGACTCACTAGCAAATGACGACAGCCACGACAGTGACCACAGCTCAGAGCATGCACACTTATGATAAAATGGAAAGGAATCACTCTTCTCAGGAAAGACATACTGACACATCAAGCCTTCTGTGGACATCCTTCATGGATGTAAATGACTTTCTGGCTATTAAAGATAGCTTTGGACTTCCAGTGTCTGCTACTCTTGAATTTTTTTAAAAAGAAAATAAACAACTAGATTCTGTAAGTGCCACACCTTAAATGTGCCTTGCAAGTGGAAGCAAAAGATGGGCTCGCTTTTGAACATTCCAGTTGTGTCTGCCGTATCAATGGCAGCAGGCAGGTATTATTTCTTTTTCTTTTTCTTTTGCTTGCACTGAAAAAAATGCCATTTCTCTCAACAAATATAATATCCTGAAGGAGGAAAAACACAGTGCCAACACTGTCTTACAGTGGGTAAGAAATGTATTTTAACTCTGTATATATCTGCTTTAAAGCATTTTTATTTTTCACTCATTTTTAGCAATGCATTCATATTAGCTGATGGCCATAGCCACTCATGAGAATAAATGGCTTTCTCTTTCTCCCTGTCTCTGTTTTTGTTTTGTGTCCCAAAAATGTATAATACAGGCAGACATTTGTGTTCAGAAAGAGGATGATTTAAAAAAAAACTGCTAGGGAAACTCCTTGTACCACAGACAAAACAAATCTTATGTTGCATCTATTATCAACTGCTGCTAATAGGAAACTATATTAACCCTTGCTCCTGGTTTTTTTTCCCCTTACCTTATAGCATCGGCTTTTTTAAAAAATGGGACAATCCTGTTAGAAAACTAAAAGCCAATCATCCATTCATATTTAGAATTTATTATCATTTACCAGATGCTTATGATGGTAGTTGCGGGTCACAATCAATTTACACTAGAACAGCCTTGGGGGTGGAGTGGGGAATGGTAAAGCTATTTGAAAGCAATTCAATTTTAGATAGCAATTGGCATTATATATTGGAAATACTTTCCCCCTTCCATAATTTCGTGAAAGTCTCCTATTTGTGTCATTAAAAACAACAACAAAGAAACCAGGCCGAATGGATTGTTCTCATTGGTGGTGAAAACTAGAGATGGGCACGAAACGAACAATTTTTCGTTTCCGTTTTTTTTTTGTTTCATTACGTAACGAAACGACAAACAAATTTTGTCTCCAAAATGAAACGAAATGAACAGAAACACCGGAAATTTTGTCGTGCGTTTCGTTTCCGTTACTGCAATATGAGTGAATTGCTTAAAATCCTAAAAAAATCACAAAAAATTGAAATAAATGGTAACAAAATGGTAACGAAACAAAGGAAAACGAAATTGATTTTTTTGCAAAAATTCGCAAAAAAGGAAACAACCGAAACGGACCTGACAAATGACAAACAACAAACGAAATGCCATTTTTTTTATTCATGCCCATCTCTAGTGAAAACTGACTAAAGATAGCTCTGTATTAAAAAAATGCAGGGGTCAGGGGATTTCTCTCCCTCTTCTAAGCTTTTGTATACATAAAAAGAAGTAATAAAACCAAAACTTAACACAAAACACTGATTGTACTTTATAAAGGAAATGTTTAATAAATGATCCTTTTGAAATAATCTTTGCTCTGCTTTAGAGTTCTTTAGAGTGTGCAGTATCAATACTGTAATTTTTGTTCTAAAACTATAACCGTGCTTGCCTTAGGACTGGGATGGGCCTTCTGCCTTGGTACGTTGGGGAAATTCTTTCCTATAGCAAGAAAAGCAACCCTCGCTTAAAAAATAAAAAATAAAAAAATAAAAAAATGGCAGCCAAGGAAAATAAGAGCTATGCTAAACCATTTCCCCAGATCTGAGACTAATATTAAATGGATATTTTTGTTGCACTAAAATTGTGGAAATGGAGGGGGGAAATGGCAAATGTTCCGCAGGAAAAAAGTGAGGTAAGCTGAACAAAACTATTGCAGCTGAAGGATTGCTAAAAGGCATAAGCCAATGAACACATATAATAAAACGCAAAGATGCTTTAGTAAATATGTACATTAGGCATCTAGAGTATTGATTGAAACAGAGGTAGACCAATGCCAGTCAACAGACTGAAAAGATCTACAAAAATTTCACAAGTTAAGCTTCCAAGTTTTTTTTAAAAAACTTTACAACCCTTGAATACACTTTAAATACTATAGACTGACTGATTTTCAACATTTTTCTGCTACCTTTGTCTCAGCTACCTTCCTCTATGTAGAGATGTTTGATCCACATTTCAAAGTAAACAAATTTAATTTGATGAATATGAGGATTGCAGCATGATTGTCCTGCAAGTGCACACTGATCTGAATTTTGAGGGGTTTTGGTTGAAATATACATGTTTGGGTATGAAAATAAATGAATGGATGTTCAAACAATTACAAAAATTCAACAGCTGATGTGAAACTAGATAGAAAGGATTTCTGACTGAATAGATGTACACTGACTGATTTATCCAAAATATTCAGTTAAACATATTTTATTGTCATATAGCAATTGCTGATTATAACTAAATCATTGACATTAACAACAATTAGAGATCAAAAGCAACCTGCAAGAAAGATTATTTCATCCAGGGTGTTAGTCTGGGCTAAAAGGGTGGCAGGCTATTTAGGGTTCCTCTGTGACTGAAATCAATGGAGAAGTCTTTTGGCAGAGGTGGTGTATGGCAGAGTTTTACAGGTCAACAAAGCTACCATTGTGGTATAGTTCCTCTCCATATTTCTGTTCCTTCATACTGGTCAGTCTGAATGCTTGATCTGGACAACTTTCCATTCACAATAGCATATAAAGGTAGCAATGGTTTGAAAGTGATGGATGTAGTAATAGAAGGCCTGTGGTCACCATAGGATAGTCAGATGGTCGGGGGATGAAACAGGTAAAACTACTTAAATACCTTATGTACCTTAAAAACCTGACTACGGTTGCCATAGACACCATATAATATAGTATTTAAGGTGGAATGAGCCTATAAAGACATTGATTCAAACCACCAGGTCAATGCAGGAATCCAAAACAGACCTGCCAGATGGTTGTTCAGCTTTCTATTGGACGTGAATTGAAGGCACACAAAGATGATGACAATGATGACAATGACAATAACTGCTCTCCTTGCCAATACAGCTTCTGCAGTTTGTGCCCTTATATTGTACTAGGACTTGAGCTCAAACATTGACCAAGCATAGAAACAGAAGAGATGCCAGTGTTGCTGTTCAGTGGTAAAACATATTTCTAAGATGCATTTTCCAGTGGTTCAATCTCTATATGATTCACTCGTAAATTTTACTCTTATTTCTTAGTGTACAACCCCCAAACAAAAGCAAGCTAAATTTCTAATTGTGGACCTGTGAAACCCCTGGCAGGAGAAACAAACATAGCTTAAGGGCTGAGATAGGGCAGGTTCTGTCTATACAGGTAGCATCTCATCTGCTTCTGGCCCAATGGTAAAATGTACTGGAGGGACAATTCTAGCACTGATTGATCAGCCTCTTTCTTGCTTATTCTCATGCCTTCTCTCCTATGTAGTGGAGCAAATATTAGGAGAATTCCAACACTTAACTGGATGAAATGGTAGTACAGCTAAAATACCATTCTAGTCCTAACTAGGATAAACCCAGTGCCCCAAGTGTTGATTTACCATTTAGCAATTGATTCTGCTGCCAGAATTCTGTTTGCACAACTCTGCCCAGGTAAGGCTGATGATGTACTCAACCATGGACTTCAATTTAAAGTATCCTATTCTCCTCCCTGTGGCAAGGCATACTTTAATAGCTGCCTTGGGTCCCTTCTGGAAGAAAGGCGGCATAGAAATAAAGTTTATGATTTATTATTATTATTATTATTATTATTATTATTATTATTATTATTATTATTATTATTATTATTATTATTATTATTATTATTATTAACAACTCCAACTTGCTTCCATTGGCCCTGCCAGCCTAGATCCACAGCCAAAGACAGGGATAATAGGAATTCCATTCCAACCACATGTTCTTTTCACCTTAGAAGTAAGTGGCACAGTGGTTAAATGCCTGTCCTGCAGCTAAAACTGTGCTCATGATCTGGGGTTCAATCCCAGGTAGCTGGCTCATGGTTGACTCAGCCTTCCATCCTTCCAAGATCGGTAAATTGAGTACCCAGCTTGCTGGTGGGGGGGGGCAATGTGCAGCTTGCATACTGTAATTAAATTGTAAACCGCCCAGAGACTACTTGAAGTGGTATGGGGTTTTATATAAGCAGAATGCTTTACGCTTTTATATTGGCCTTATAATAGAGAGGAGATCATTTTAAATAGAGATTAGAATACTTTCCTCATATTTATTTCTTTACCTGTTTTCCATCGGGAAGGATCCCTCTCAAGAGATGCAAACAAAATGATCCTTTTGAAGAATTCCTTAACCTGCTGGCTCTAGGATTCTGGGAACTATACTTAAAAAAAAACTTTGGCCAATGTTGGAAAAGATTTGGCATTGTTCTTATAATAGTCAACCACATGTTTGTTTAAAAAGCAAATAGTTTGGGGTGGGGATCTAGTTTGGAAGTATAGACAAGAATGTTTCTATGTCACTAGTGAAGCTCCCATTGGTACAAAAAAATAACAACTGCTGGATAGCTGTGGCATAGGTCTTTAGCTGTGGAGGCAGAGTTTGGGCGTTTGATTCTCCACTGTGCCATCTTATGAGGAATTGGACTCAGTGATCCACAGTGTCCCTTCCAGCTCTGTAGTTTATCATCATCATCATCATCATCAAACTGTATAACTTATGTATGGACCATCAAGTGTAGTGTCTGTAAAGAAGACACAGTAGGGAATCAAACTCCCAACCTCTGGCTCTGTAGTCAGATACGTAAACCACTGAACTATCCAGTAGTGCACTTCGGTTCTCATAATGTCTAGATTCATCTCACTCCCTAAACGAAAGCCAAAAGCACTCATCAGGACATTTCCTGTCCCTTTGGCAATTTTGAGCAGACCCTAAGACTGAAACTGGAACTGCATCTGGCAAGTTCTGGGGTCAAGGTAGGTGTGTGTGGGCAGTTCTCTAGATACACATTTAATCCCCAAAACTTCTATTGTCTTTCATCCCCCTAAAACACCATACATTGCTAACTTACCAAGACACTCTTCTGTCAACTCCCTTGAAAAGCAAACTGCAGTATGCGTGTTCTGACATTTTGACTGCAAGACCCGCTTGTCTTCCTGACAAGGAAATCTCTGTATACTCAAGCATGCAGTCCTCGCTTGGACGGACGATGGCAAGTACGAAGACCCTACATTACAGTCCTGTTGAAGATTTTCACAATCCTTGTGCTGATCTGTTTCTTTTACCACTTGCGATGAAAACTGAATTGAGATTGCTGATGCAAAGTCCTAGAGAATCATTTGAAGAATCATGATTGTCTAGCAAGCCTGGAACTAAAGGACTGCGAACTCTATCTTAAGTTTTGAGAAGATGAGGCCCTATCACACACTTTCTTTGAGAGATCAAAAAAATCATTTTGTAAAATCTTGACTAAAAGATTCCTCTTTGGAGAAACCTGTCATGTCTGTGAAGATTCCCAGTCACCCAGGTGAGGTTACCCAGGAGTTATGGTAACAGGACATCTTTTCATGTGAGATTGAAATGTTTCACTACTCATCCAAGCATCTTCGTCAGTCTGATGAAGTCCAGTTGCCAGGACTCAACTTCCGGAAGAATCTATCGTGTCTGCATCATATATCAAGAATTATTCAGTACATTGTTTCCATTTTCCTCTACTTATATCCCAATCAGGTAATATATTCCCTGCTGCTCCTTCGGTGTTCCAATTTTTAAGATATATTTCCCTGGCCAGAATCTTGCCAGGTTTGAACAAGACAAACCCAAAATCACATTATTGATGTGCTGGCTGGATTTCAGACATTTTATACTGCCTAACAGTGAGTACTACTTAATGCTACAATATTATGCACTACTCTGGGCAGTCAATGAAAAATATACAGCCAATATAAAAGGAGGAAATGTCTATAATACATACAATTATAAACAAAAAGGAGACATTAAAGCACAACAAATAATCCAAAGACAAATGATGGTAGTGTAAGATGAATCTGGATCCTGCAACTACCTTGGATAAATTATCTCTTTTAATGCCGTCGTCATAAACTCAATTCTACATTTGATTGTATTGTACGTTCAGAAATTCAACAGATGGTGAGCAAGCTGAAGAAGCTTCTTGTGTTATTTATTTTACAATAGCATTCTGGCCCCTCTGATTTCTTCAATCTTACAGAAAGAATCTCTTGTATTTTCCCTTCGTTGTTGTACTTTCTTTACAATTAAAATTATATTAGATATTTATTCCCATGTGCCAGTCACTGAAAGGTTGCATTAAGCATCTGGCCCTTTTTCTGGCACTTTTTATTTGCTTTTCATCTATTGTTATTGACTTTAAGGGGTTCCTTAATATCCATTGATGCTTTTCAAATAAATAAACAAACACATCTCTTGTTAGTCCTTGCTAATATTGCTGGCTTCCTTCTACAATTCTCATTTACAGTCAGTTGAATTTAATCATGCAAATATGTTAGTTAGTTCAACTTTAATAAATTTATCAGGAACATTGTTAAAATATATTTGGCACTTTGTTTTAGCATTCATTTATCTTCAAGTTTATACAACCTTTTTTGCATTAATAGTTTATAGTCTGCAGCAAAGTCTTTTCCTAATTTTGCTTCTGCAGAGAGAATAAAACTTCTCCATATTTCACTTCTGATTATATAGTCTACTTGATTTATAGACTGGCTACAGGGTGACATATCTGTGTACAATCATCTATCAGTTTGGTTGCTTGAAGACCGTATTTGTACTATAGAAATAATTGGTTTCACATAATCCTATGACTAACGGTCTTGCTTAGTTTTTAACTCCTAAGCCAAATTTTAGAATTCCACAGCACAACACTTCATAATCTGAGTAAAAATGTTATATTCCCATCCACTTTAGTTCTCTCACAACATGTATTGTAGTGGGTAAATGTTCCATTCTTTTGTTTTATTATTTCATACTTACCTTGATTCATACTTCTGATACTTCATTTTCTAATTATATGCACCGTGCCTTATCAGACTATTCTGTCCACATCAGGAAGTATTGTCCTTTCAGGTTTAACCCATTTGTTCTACAAGGAACCATGCATTTGCTTTTATTCTTTGCTTTTCTCCAGTAGATGATTGACGGCTTCAAACCTGGGAGTCTCATCTTCCTAGGGTTTTGGATTATCTCATAATGGGGTTTTAAAGTAATCAGTCATTTGTCATTGCCTTCTTCTGCACAATACTAACAAGAGTTAGTTGGCATGCCACTGTCATTGACTCTGATGGATTCTCTGGATGTCATTATCCCCTACTGTTTCTGCCCTTCCAAATTTATATGTCTGAACCACCATTGGAACCATCAATCACCTTCTTTTGATGTGATCCATAATTGTCTTCTGTTGATACAACTGCTAAAGAGGATCTTAGTCTGGTGTTTCTCCTTTAACTGTTGGGTTACCCTTCTAGGAGACATATGCAACCTCTTTACCACGTTAATGTGTACATGCAAGATGGTTTCTGTAGGGTGGACTAAGTTAAATGAATCAATTAGTCACAAATGGACTGGCTCCAACAGATATCAGAAGGAAGAGGAAGTACTAAAACGCATAGCACTTCAAAGACAAATGGATTTGTTTGAGTTTGAGCTTTTGTGGATCAAAACCCATTCCTTCAGTATCTGCAGAAGTGGATTTTGAACCACAAAATCAAATCACTTGGCATGGGATCTTATATTACCCCCTCAGCATCTTTTAATTTTCAGTGTTGCCAATATGTGGAAAGAGATTAACATGGCTGCTTTCAAAACGTTTATTTCAGTAGGGTAGCTGTAGCATTGGATTTGATGGTCCATTCTATGTCAGTTTGATTGAAATCAAGAGGCTGCCAACCTCAGGGGGATCAGATACATCCATTTCAGATTCAGCCCCCTCATAAGCCTGAATGGTTATGAGTTTTCAGTGTTTGTGAAGAAGAAAACATAAGAAATTAAAAAGAAAGTATTAGCCTAGCCCCTTCATATTGAATTCCCGGGCCTCTGTCCAGTTATCTCTCTTGGGTCAATATGTATTTTCGGCCTGGGGGGAATGTGCATATATAACATTGGAATAGTTTGAGATGCTGGAAGTAAATTTAAACCACATCTCTGCTGTAGATGCTCGCACAATGTTAGAAATTCATCTGAGTGAATTCAGTACACAGGGACATGATTATTTTATTTTATTTACAAAATGCATTAGGTTTTACTGAGGGCTGGACATGTGACGAAGTCCATGAAGCAGCTACTAATTTCAGAAGTCCTGGCAGGAGGCTGGAACTAAAACAGAGAAAAAGAGGGAAGGGGCGAGGTGTGATCTGAGACACTGTTTCTGCACAAAGGCACAAAAGTTCCATCTGGATGACCTTTCCCCTTCGTTGTTCCTTCAATTGCCTTTCACCTCTCAGGGGACCCACTAAGTTTATAGGCAAACTCCACGTACTCTCTGGGAGGACCACAAAAAGAAATTCATTCCCATGGGTGATAAGTCTCCTTATTTGTAGGAAGTTTTCCATCTGGAGACAAAATTAATGTCACATTAGTACATCCAAGTCTGTTTTCTTCCAATGTGTATATAGTGGTTTTTATCTGTGTCTCTGTGTGTATGTGACAGCTTAATAAAATTAAATTTTTGGACACAACACCCAGAAACCCCTGCCAGCATGGCAAGTTCTGGAAGTTGGAAGCAAAAGAATGAACTCTCAGGCTTTCTGACCAGGTTTCTCATTGAACATTATGGAAGAATGGAATTGGGGTGGGGTGGAATAAGTAGACAGATATTAATTTTGCCAACCCGTTGCAATTCTACTTGAAAGTGAGATACCCTTCCATTCAGTATTCTAGCTAAGTTAATCAGACTGCAGCACATAATACCCAAATAATACACCAACCTCCCAACAATCCATCAATATATCCCAACACGGTGGTCGTCCCGTCGGTCTGAAAAAATCTTCCGAGTGAGATCTGCCTTGCAGAGTCCCTTCCTGCCTTTAAGAGAGCTGCTAAAACCTTGCTTTTTAAAGAGGTGTTTGGCGACCGTTAATTTGATTTGATTTAATTTATCTTAATTTAATTTTTTTCCTGGGACAATTAGAATAACATTGTCTTGGCGGTGCTTATTGTTTAGTACAGTATTTTAGTTGTGTTTGTTTAATGTTTCGATCATTTTTTAAAAAAATCTTTTTATCTTTTATATATTGTTTTACTATTTTTTTTATATTACTGGAAACTGCCTGGAGTTCATTTTGGAAGATGGGTGTATATGGATGTATAAATAAATAATACAAATAAATATTAGAAATACTCTAGCCAAAGTTATGAGTGGGAATTTGAATGTGTGGTGGTGTTTCTTCCTTCTCATGACTACAAATGCCCCCCCGCGCACCTTTTCTGAGATTCAAGAGATCCTCAGGAATGTCCAGGAGCCTGTATGAAGAACTGCAGTTGAAGAACAGCATTCCAAGACTCCTGTGGGACTTGGCCCCTGCATTGACTTCAGGGAGCTACAATGCTGGGCTGCGCTGGGGTGAGAAAATCCATGTACAAATGGACTTTCACTCATGCAAGTATAGATCCACACACCTGCTATCTCCACCACTCACTCACTCACTCACTCACTCACTCACATTTGCATTTTTATGCAAATAAAAATGTTACCAGGCTGGATGAACACCTTTCGTAGGAACATATTATGGCACCAGAGTCAGTTCTGTCCTTTTGTTTTACTGGCCAATTTTGGAGGGTTTCATTAGTCTTAACAGTTATACACATGTTGCTACTATTTGTTGAATCCTTGTGGTTGCTACAATCACCATTTTTGTTTTCATTCTCATTGTCTTGACTGGTGATGGTAGCAGCAGTAGTCCTGGCTGCCCTCTGGAGGCCAGATTTCAACATTTTATTTTAAAGCACACTAGCTGAGTGATAGTCTTAGGTAGAAGTAGTTTCTCTTTCAACCGCTTTAAATGTAGGACTTCACTAAGCTTTTTTTTTTTTTTACCTCAGCACTGGCAAGCACAAGGCTGAACAAAAGTGGCTAAACAATTTAGAGTGTCACCGTGTTTACTTGTAGGCCGTCCCTTCTCCCCTTACACGTTTTGAGAGGGGCTTCCTAAACACTTACAACTTTAATTGCATGGCTCGGCAGCTGACAAAACATTTAAGTGCATCGTTGCCAAGATACATTTTATCTTCCATATTACCTCCGTAAAAAACTGCACAGGAGTCGATGCATTCCAAGGCAGGAAAGAGGCCAAACCTAAATATGACCCATCAGTAACAGAATACGATATTTCTGTGATTCTTATTAATGCTTACACATACGCAATTTCAAGAGGAAATGTTTGCATGACCTTTTAATTCGTAAAGCATTCCAGCTGGAAATCAAAACATTACATGATTCTTATTGCTCTACACACAAACGTAGTCGCCTAAGCCATTTGATAGCGCCATGAAGCCGTTTCTGAATGAAGCCTCCCAGAAGCAGTTTGCAAATGAAGCTGCAATTCAGAAAATTGATTTCATTGTGCTCCGAGCCTGACGCAAATGTACTACCCAATCTTATGCTCATTTCAGGCAAGGGCTTTGGGGAGCAAGAGGATCAGGACGCGCATATAGCTGCCATTTATACGGATACAAAAGGTTGCAGGCCTCAGGATAGGATTTGCCCCAACAGCTCAGAGAACAAGCTGACGCTGACCAGGAAGCCCTTGGAGGGTTCATTCTAAAGGACATACCATTTAGACATGCTTAGATGTACTCCTGTCTTTTTCATGACTGTACATACTTCAAAACTGATGCTTCCACTGGAAGTCGCATGCTACCTTTTAAATTCATTGCTGAGACTCAAGAATATTTTGCAGTCGCTATCGATGCTGCTCCTTCCCCTAATCCCAAAGGCCTCCATCGAGGTTTCAGGTTCTAGCCCTGAAATCTCTCAGAACAGGATGCAGTTGACAAGGAAACTCTAGCTTTTAGGCAAAATGAGGCAAGCACAGAGCATAGATCTAGGGTTCATAAAGCAGCAGCAATTGGTTAAATTATTGTTTATTACAGTTGTCCCCCGCCCTTTCACGGTTCATATACTGTGGTCCCAGTATATCACAAGTCTGCAGTATCCCTTCCTGGGCGCGTTGGAGGCCCCCAAAGTGCTTCCCCGCAAACCAGAAGTGACCTCCGGATCACTAAAAAGCACTTTTCGGGCCTCCAAGGGCCCAGAAAGCCCCCTGCAGGCCCATTTGGGACAGCACCAGGCCTGGGGTAAGTACAAGAGCCCCCAGAGCCCCCCCAGTCCTGACCCAACCTAGCATCTGCATATTGCAGATTTTCAATTATCACGGGTCAGGTCAGGTCCCTAACCCCCGCAATAGGTGGGGGTTTACTGTACTAGATTTTTTGTGCCAAATAGAGCACTTCTGGGATTTTCTGCCTCCTACACCAAAACTACTTGCCTTGCTTTTGGTAGTGTGTGTACATGTTGTAAAGGCAGGGGATCCCATTTATTGTTCCACTTCAGGCAGCAAAATGTTTACATCTGCCCTTGTTTCCCAGTATTCAGGGATTAATTCACTGGTCACTACAGCAAGAGCTGGAAAGAGAGACTTTTAATCTGTGGCAGTGACGGCAAACCATTTTGAGACTGAGTACCCAAACTGCGATTCAAAACCCACTATATTTTTTGCAAAGTTCCAATACAACCATTTAACCTGAATACAGGTGGCTGTGAAGAGGCAATGTTGGTTGCCCATAAGAAAGGGCTCCAAGTAATAGGTTCGCCAACACTGGAGTACAAGGTCTCATATCTCACGGCCTTTTTTCAAGCTGTAGAAGGTGCATGATTCCAATTACTACTGGGGTGGGCTTCATTAATAGTCCTATCTTTGATCCTATAGTTTGAGTGCTGAATGGGGCTTAAAGAGTAGCCTTGTAGCTAGATGGACAATATAGAAATCTAATCAATCAATCAATCCCAGTAAGCAACGCACAGAGAAACTCAGCCTTTGCATTGTGGATTTGCAACTACTTGGCACAAAATCATAAGGGGGATATTTCCACATTGAAACCTATATCAATGACATTAATTTCAAAACCCAAATACAATGAATTTGCTATTCCATTGTTTTCATTATCTGGCACGAGATAAGAAAGAGCGAATCATTTTATATTAGAGTAGATTTTAACAGATGTTCATATGCAGTTGCTGGATTGCAGAGAGGCGGGGGACGTCAAACTCTCTTTCCATTCAGATGTCTGTCTTGAATTTCTCACAGTTTTTGCAGACAGTTTGGCGGGTTTCCAGCAAACATCGTTGGCTGTCTGGTATGAAAAATGCCATCTGTAGTATATGGAAGTCCTGTTATTAAAAAGAAAAAGGAAAAAGTGGGCTGCTAATTATTCTCTGGGCAGGTGCTGTTAAAATGAAGTCATGTGTCAAGCATGGTATAACCTTGGAATTGCCTGAAATTGCCATATTCTGTTGGGGAAAGAGCTCGATGGAAAAACAAAAAATAGGATGAATGGGAGGGTTAAAGCAGGGAACTTTCTTGATATTACTACAATGATATGCTGCCATACAGAATGGAAAGTTCTACCGTGTGTGTGTGTGTGTGTGTGCGTGCGTGCATGCACACACACACACACACAGATTAATAAACTTTGAAGATGTGGGTTGCTTCAAATGTGCAAGCTTCTTGACATGGAGGAAGTTTCTCATTCATTTTCACAACCTTGGTTTCAGTTCTTTTATACTCCAGCTGGAACTTCCAAAGGAATGTCCAGAATTTTGACGTAAAGCTATTGCCTTTCTTCCCACCCTCCAGGTGGTTCGACAAGAAATATGTTTGTATAATGGAGGTCCTTCCCAGTCCTGAGATGTTTTCCCCCTATATTTGAAGACTCATGGACAGGGTTTAAGATAGGGAAAATCAAGAATATAAAACTTATATTTAAAATTTAAAAGTTTATATTTATGGCACTGTTACCTGCTTTGGATTGCCAAAGTTGATTGGTCCCTCTTGAAGGCTAAGGGCAGCAGGAAACTTTTAGAAAACATATTTCTTTCTGAAATGTCTTTCTATTGGCCAAAACTAGGCATTTTGAAAAACTCCTTTGAGTAAACCATCTCTCTTCTACTGACCTAGAATGGCCAATCTGAGGTCAGAAACAGGTAGAAGCAATAACTAAACATGTCATGAGAAGAGCTGCTCGCTTAAGAGGTAAGAGATTTTTTAAAATCTTGATACAAAGTTTCTCCAGGTTCAAAAGCTGCCAATTTGCCACCTATTCTTTGGTGACAGGTTATCTGGAGGCAACTGTAATTAATTGTTCAGATAGCTTTCTAACCGAACTGCTAGTGGCTAATCTAACTCAGAATGCCTTGACAAATATTTCAGTGATTTTTAAAAAAATCTTCCCTTTTCTTCTGTTCATTCTTGTACTGCTCATACTGCGACCAAGTGTTCAGTGGTTTTCAATCTTGGATCCCCAGATGTTCTTGACAACATATCCCAGAATTCCTGGCCAGCACAGCTAGTGGTGCAGGCTTCAGGGAGTTTTAGTCCAAGAACATTTGGAGACATTTGCCTTATTGTTTGTTGGCCCTATGTGGAATGCTGCCACTTTGGAAATAAATATAAGGAATCTTCTTGACCTCTAAACATATGTAGGAGTGCAGTGGTATATTTAAGTCTTATAAGGTCCTAGGATCTTGTTGCTATTAGGGACTATGCCACCATTTGCTCCCTTTCAAGCTTCCCTGAATATAGTTGCCATCCTCATAGTAGTTGGGAAAGGAACAGATTTTCCAAGGAAGGGTATATCCTGTTGCAAGCTCTCCTCTTAGTACAAAGTATTTTAATGAAGTTTGGACTTAAATTGGCAATTAAGAGACGTTAGCCATAGGGAAAGGAAACAAAACTCACTAAAACTCATTTTATAGCACATCTTGATCCAGTTTCCTTCCTTCCTTCTTTCCTTCTTTCCTTCCTTCTTCGCAGAGGGGTGATCTCTTTGCCAGGGTAGGGGTTTGCAATGGGGACGACAATGTTGGAGACCTACACTTCCAAATGTACTACTAAACCTCTGGTAGGATTTTTGCCAACCACAAACAACACTGTCTGGTCCTCTCAGTTTTTTCTTCTTCAGTCCTGCCTTTCTGTTATCACAAATTAAGCTCTAGGGTTCTACTGAACCTATTCTAATAAGGCAGTGCTTGCATTTTTGGGGGTTCACTTTTCCCTAGCTGTATTCCATTTGCATCTGGATATTTTCAAATAGCCGCCATCCCTGAGGGAAGAATGTTTTGCTTTCCTTTTGAAACTGGGATGCAGGATTGTCCCTTGTGTTCTCAACATGCCAGGATTTGAATTTTTCCAATGACATGTGATAATGAGATGTACACAGAGGGCTGAGCTTGAGGCACTACTGGGGCTGTTTCCTTTTCGGCAATGCCAGATTCCTGTTCAAAGTTACAGTGGATTCCTCCCCTGCCCCCCCCCCCAAAAGATGAGCACAACATGAATAAAAGAAAGCCAACATGTGTGGTAAGACAAGCAACCTTGCTGAAGCAGGAACCAACATCTTCCTAAAATCAAATGCAGACTGCCCACAGATAAACTGAGCAAATTATCTCAACAGCAACGAATTTGGAGAGAGAGAGAGAGAGAGAGAGAGAGAGAGAGAGAGAGAGAGAACATGAGCAATTGAGAGAATAGCTGGATCCAGGCATTAGTTATATCTAGGGCTGCTGTTTTGCAAATTCACTTTTTTGAGACCACCCACACTACGCTTATCTACTAGTAACTCTATTTGTATGTACTGAAGTGTGATGCAACTAAAACATATATCAGAGTATCCTCTGCTTTTGGACAACAGTTGAAAGCACAAGAATCCTGCTAGAAAAAAACAACTGGGCAACTCTTAATGAATGGCTCATTGCCATGTTATGACGTGAACTCCTGGGTCAATCCACCGGTAAAACTGTGCTGTGGAAAAAGAAATGCAAATATTTGCAAGTGAAACTCAGGGTAGGGTAACTCTATTTCTGACTAATTTGTTCCATTCTTTATCTAGACAAAAGTCCATTGAGTCATTTTGAGGAACCACCTTCTCCTTGTCTAGCCTACTTTACAGGGTTACTATGAGGACAAATGGGGAAAGCCACCTATGCTGAAACAACCTGTAGCTCTTTGGAAGAAGGTCTAAGGATGAAAATGCTCAAGTTTATTAGTGTTGATCCTGTGTGTATAATATGGGCTGAAAGGGGAAAACAGAAAATAAAAGCAACTTACGAGATATAGCGACACAAATCATGTACAAATGACTCATCTTGCAAGGGTGTAGACTTCTCAAAGAGGCTTACAAAATAATCATTCAGATGCTCATTTGTCTGCTTATAGAACAGTAAATATGGGGCCAGCCTGGTCTCATGTGAGAGCGAGTTCCAAAGATTGGAAGGAGCAACAGAGAAAGCAAACCTGTGAAAATGGTGGGACTCACAGAAAGGTCTCTCCAGATGACCTTAACACCTAAGCATTTATTTGCATCGCTGTGGTGTTCCTGCCTAACAAAGCTGCATGATGCCCATTTTGTTTTACTGAGTTTGAGTTTTCATGCATCTCCTAGACCTGTGGGCTGCCCTCCCATATGGTTTTTGCTCATTCGGACAATGTTGCTTGTGCCCTCAACATCCCTAACCTTTTGATCCAGCAGCTTTGAAATGTACACTGGAGATCGCTGAAAATGCTGCAGCCATGATCGGTTCTCTCCCTGGTGGTTTCTGTCACTTTGCGTGGTTGACGCTAAAGAGAGCACCATGTCAATGAAAGCAGCAGCCTGTCTCAAATAATCTGTCAGCTCTAAAATTTCAAGAGCAACTAGGCCTGAATATTTGCTTGGATATGTACAATAAAGCAGGAGGCAACAGTCTGAGACAAAAATGTCTGCTGCTTTTGAACAATGCTTTTGAACCACGTCATTCTTCATCTAGAGAAGGCACATCTATTTATGCAGCTAGGAAGGCGACTAAGAATTATAGATATGTTGCAAGAGTGAAGTTATTTCACAATGAATTAAATTCTTATTTTAATATGTTTGGGACCTCAATATGTTAGAACGGTTACTTCCAAACAGAACTGCCAGGACCACTCGTTCATCTCAAGTGGGGCATTTGAGGATGCCAACACCGAGAGAGGCCTGAAAAACATCAATGACAAAATGGGCCTTCTTGGTAGTTCTCTCTCATCTATAGAATAAACTGCCCCCAGATTTATGCTTGGGTCCCACACTTAAAATCTTAAAAATTCAGTTAAAAACCTGGCTTTTGGATAGCTTTCTCAGAACCTTAATCTTTATCCTTCTAATGCCCAAAAATCTTTTCTCCGCCTCTTGTTATTTATAATTTGGTTTTATTTTTACAGTATTATCTTACTTTAATACTGAAATTGACTATAGGTATTTTATTTTTATGGCTATATTGTTTAATTTAAAGTTGGTTAATTTGCATTTTATTTGCTACTGTTTGGTTTTTATAATTTCTATTTTGTTATATTGTAAACCGCCCAGGGTGTGTGGTGGCTCAGCGGACTAGAGAACTGAAACAGTAGGCTGCAAAGTCAGCAGCTCAGTGGTTCGAATCCCAGGTGCCACATAGCAGAATGAGCTCCCGCTGTTAACCCCAGCTCCTGCCAACCCAGCAGTTGGAAAGCACATAAATGCAAGTAAATAAATAGGTTCCACCATTAAAAAAGTGTTCCATGCAGCCATGCTGGCCACATGGCCATGGACTTGCACAACACTGGCTCTTTGGCTTGAAAACAGAGATGAGCACACTCCCCCCTGAGTCGGACACGACTAGCACGCATGCACAGAGGGAACCTTTACCTTTTTAAACTGCCAGAGTAGCCCTTTGGCTAGATGGGCGGTATAAAATCAATCATTCATTCATTCATTCATTCATTCATTCATTCATCCATTCAATCAATCAATAAGGTCTACTCTGGCTTATACTTTATATTAGGAGAACAGCTGAAGAATAAGTAATTAGTAATGCTCCAGAAGTCTGTTCTTGGACTTTTCCCTGGACTTCACCTACCTTTCACTTTGAAAGGAACTGAAAAAGAATATATGTAAGAGGGGAGACGTTTAATAATTCTTCAATAACTGTTAAACAGCAGTATTGATCTGGGTTCTTTATGGTATGCAGTGGGCAACATCAGGTGTTTGGGAAGACAAGTGTATGTTTCAGGGGAGAGGGGGAAGAAGCCATTTTATTGCCACTGTTCCATATCTGAGATTTCTCCCCCTCACACTGAACAGCACTACTGTACTGAGCCTTCAGTTTATTTATTTATTTATTTATTTATTTATTCTTGTATTTATATCCCGCTTATCTACTACATGTAGTACTCTAAGCAGCTAACAAAAGCAATACATACCAAATCAACAACAATAGAATACATCAGATATAAAGCATAAACAACATAGAACTATTAAAACAACAAAACATATAAAAATCCTCCTGCGTCCCAGCATGCGGAGGAGCAAATTCTAGCAGAATTAAAAATAGATATGGCAAAACAGACTAATTTGGAAGTGGTGACGAAGGCGGGGAGGAAAAAAAAAAACCTTGGTTCTGTCTTCAGACCAAATGAAGATTTCAGCCAAGAAATTTAGAGTCGATTAAGAATTGGAAGTGCAGCAAGGATGGAACGCTGTTGCTGCCGCCCGCCATCTTGCAATTCATCCGGTCTAAAAAGCCCTCCAAGGGGGCAGAAGCTGGAGGCTCATCAAGGACCGGGCACACCTCTCAGCCGACACAAACCCCAGGTGGAACAAAGGGAGGGAGAGGGTCCTCAGTGAAGAGTCCAGCCAGTCTAAAAAGCCCTCCAAGGGAGCAGAAGCTGAAGGCTCTTCAAGGGCCAGGCACACCTCTCAGCCGACACAAACCCCAGATGGAACAAAGGGAGGGAGAGGGTCCTCAGTGAAGAGTCCAGCCGGTCTAAAAAGCCCTCCAAGGGAGCAGAAGCTGAAGGCTCTTCAAGGGCCAGGCACACCTCTCAGCCTACACAAACCCCAGGTGGAACAAAGGGAGGGAGAGGGTCCTCAGTGAAGAGTCCAGCCGGTCTAAAAAGCCCTCCAAGGGGGCAGAAGCTGAAGGCTCTTCAAGGGCCAGGCACACCTCTCAGCCGACACAAACCCCAGGTGGAACAAAGGGAGGGAGAGGGTCCTCAGTGAAGAGTCCAGCCGGTCTAAAAAGCCCTCCAAGGGAGCAGAAGCTGAAGGCTCTTCAAGGGCCAGGCACACCTCTCAGCCGACACAAACCCCAGATGGAACAAAGGGAGGGAGTGGGTCCTCAGTGAAGAGTCCAGCCGGTCTAAAAAGCCCTCCAAGGAGCAGCAGAAGCTGAAGGCTCTTCAAGGGCCAGGCACACCTCTCAGCCGACACAAACCCCAGGTGGAACAAAGGGAGGGAGAGGGTCCTCAGTGAAGAGTCCAGCCGGTCTAAAAAGCCCTCCAAGGGAGCAGAAGCTGAAGGCTCTTCAAGGGCCAGGCACACCTCTCAGCCTACAAACCCCAGGTGGAACAAAGGGAGGGAGAGGGTCCTCAGTGAAGAGTCCAGCCGGTCTAAAAGCCCTCCAAGGGAGCAGAAGCTGAAGGCTCTTCAAGGGCCAGGCACACCTCTCAGCCTACACAAACCCCAGGTGGAACAAAGGGAGGGAGAGGGTCCTCTGTGAAGAGTCCAGCTGGTCTAAAAAGCCCTCCAAGGGAGCAGAAGCTGAAGGCTCTTCAAGGGCCAGGCACACCTCTCAGCCGACACAAACCCCAGGTGGAACAAAGGGAGGGAGAGGGTCCTCAGTGAAGAGTCCAGCCGGTCTAAAAAGCCCTCCAAGGGAGCAGAAGCTGAAGGCTCTTCAAGGGCCAGGCACACCTCTCAGCCTACACAAACCCCAGGTGGAACAAAGGGAGGGAGAGGGTCCTCAGTGAAGAGTCCAGCCGGTCTAAAAAGCCCTCCAAGGGGGCAGAAGCTGAAGGCTCTTCAAGGGCCAGGCACACCTCTCAGCCGACACAAACCCCAGGTGGAACAAAGGGAGGGAGAGGGTCCTCAGTGAAGAGTCCAGCCGGTCTAAAAAGCCCTCCAAGGGAGCAGAAGCTGAAGGCTCTTCAAGGGCCAGGCACACCTCTCAGCCGACACAAACCCCAGGTGGAACAAAGGGAGGGAGAGGGTTTTATAGTCACTGTTCTCTCTTCCACTGCCTCCTCCATGCCCAAAAGAGATGCTGTGTTACACTGCGCTATTAAATCAATCTTGACCCAAGGGTAGTGAGCTTTTGACTCCCCAAATCAACATGTATTAACATTGCCTAGCCTTCCCCTCCTGGCTTCACGCCAACTTATTTCTGACGCGTCCTGATCTTCCTCTCCCTTTGAGACTGCATGATATTGTTGATGGCCAAAAGATTAAGACACAGAAGTCTCAACTAGAGACATACTGACAACCTGGTCAATCTTGTTCAACTAAGCATTAACTTTCCTTTAAAAAAAGTTTGGCCCATGAACAGAAATGTTAATTGGCTTTGCTTGGGTGCCATTTTACCATCACTTATACTCTTGGGCTGCTATAATTTATTTTCATGCTTAAGAGAACACAGTAGATGGTGCTTGCAGCTTTGGGCCAGATAACACGAGACAACTTCCCATCCCCCAAATTAAACACACGCATTACATTAACATTAGTTTTATTGAAGAAAAGAATAGGTGACTGCCGGAGGAGACCCTGGAGCTCTCTATATATCTCAGCCAGTCACACTGGATTAAAAACTTCAACAATTAGATCCACTAGGCTGGGAGCTCCCCCTCCAAGTGCTGCTGGCTGTTCCTGAATGGTCAGCCAGCAGTCCATCTTCTGGAGTCTTCCCTATGGCACAAAGAGACCTGCTGGACCACAGACCAGGCCTCAGGTTAGTAATTTACTGAGTGACCATGGCTTCTTGAAAAGTGATATGAAAGAAGAGTATAATATAACATATCTTTATATGAGTTTACATGTTTATGATTATGATTATTACCTCTTTGAGTACATTGTTATTTTTATTTCATTGTATTAGACATTTGGGATTGGGTGTTGTATTTTGTTATTCTTTTGTTATCTTGTAATTTTTGCATTTGTTAATTTGTTGCAAATTTTCCCAGTGTCCATGGTGCCAGATGGGCAGTATTGAAGTCTAATAAATAAATAAATAATAGCTACTAAATGTGTGGATCTCAGGAACTGGTGGGGAGCTTTACAAAGAGCAGTACCAATCAGCCACTGCAATATGGTGTTGCCATACAGGTTGGCTCAACAGCTCAGTGAGTTACATATCTGGCTGTGGAAGCAGAGATTAAGAATTTAACTTCTTACTGTGCATCCCAGGAGAATTGCCAGCCTGGGCAAGTTGAAAGGTCCCAGCATGGCCCAAATAAGGGACTTGGAAACCACTTCTTAGTAATCTCTACCTAGACAACTTGGGAAAGGATCACCATGAGTCAGAAATAACTTCGTGGTATATACATTTAATTATTTTCTAAATTTAACCACCTATATGTTGTGCATAAGACTCACTCAACAAATCATGATTCTTTTCAAAAACAAAAAGTGAGGGGAACCATTATGATGGACAGATGACTTCAGAGCACTATGAAGATTCTCGAAAATTGAGCCAATGTTTATTGGATCAGCAGGGACCATCTTATTTGCAATTTTTGTTATGAATTCTACATGCATATTTGTGTTACAAATTACACTCGAGAGAATCAGTGCCATTCTGCAACTGAATATATTCACCTCCTGAAAAAGTGCTTCTGATGAGCGCATGGGGGGAAAAATAGAAAAGTATTTTTGGCTTATTTTTCAAAGCTGACCACATGCTATTAACAAGTCTGTGGAGTACCTAGAGAAATAATTTAAGGCAACTAGGGTACATAATCTATCAAGTGTCTTTGATAAGAGATAGTGTGGAATCTTGGTGGTTCTACTGAACCCAAGATAGAGAGATAGAGAGATAGAGATAGATAGATAGATAGATAAAGAGAGAGAGAGAGAGAGAGAGAGAGAGAGAGAGAGAGAGAGAGAGAGCGTCTAAGAATGTACAAAGGCCAAATAAATTCTTTATTCTTATCCTTAAAAATCTCTAGCTCTACGTGTTTTGGCAAAGCTTTCATCAGAAGCAAGCTCTCTTTTTTTGGTCTGTATCAGCTTCACTAAAAAAAAGAGAGAGAGCTCCCTCCTGATGAAGCTTTGCTGAAACACATAGAGCTAGAGCATTTCAACGACAGCAACAAAGAATTCATTTGACCCTTGTACATCCTGATACTTCTTCTCTCTTTCTATAATTTGGACTACAACGGGTGTACCAATTCCTCTATTTTGCAGTTTGGTTCTACTGAGCAACAGTTGTGCCCTCTACCCCTACTCAGCCTCTGCTGGTGAGCTTAGCTTGCAACATCTTTTAGGAACTGCATAGGCACAATACTTTTTTCATGCACAAAGCCCCCAGTTACTTGCTGCTGTGCATCTGATATGGGCAACTTAAACTTGGCCCTCCTGGCATATAAACAAGCCAACAGGATGCCACTACCTCATGTGATACGAAGAGCTCATCAGTATAAATCAGTGTCAAAAGAAAGACTACACATTGTTCATATTTGCATCACCTCTGTATCATTTTCATAATGGATACAATTTTCAACAAGTAAGCAATCAGTAAGAAGGGGTAAGAAAACCACTCCCAGAGACAAACTAAAGCAAAAGAAGGTAAAGGTTCCCCCCGCACATGCATGCTAGTCGTGTCCAACTCTAGAGGCGGTGCTCATCTCCGTATTCAAACTGAAGAGCCAGTGTTGTACAAGTTCATGGCCACGTGGCCAGCATGGCTGCAAGGAAACACTGTTTTACCTTCCTGCCTTTTGCAGCAGTACCTATTTATCTACTTGCATTTACATGCTTTCGAACTGCTAGGTTGGTGGGAGCTGGGGTCATCAGTGGAAGCTTGCTCCGCTGCGTGGCACCCGGGATTCGAACTGCCGAGCTGCCAACAGTTTTCAGAAGCCTTCGTCCACTGAGCCACCCCCAAAGACTATAGCAAACTAAAGCAAATTGTTTTGCTTATATACCGCCCCATAACACTTCAAGTAGTCTCTGGGCGGTTTAGTTTAATTACAGTATGCAGGCTACACATTGTACACTAGGTATTATCTTTAACACCAATCAAAGGCTGCGCGTGATAAAGTGGTGGAAGACACTTGTTTATCATCCTTAGTATTTTTTCTAATCTCTGTATCTTGCATTTTATTGCATTTTATTCTGTCACTGATCATTAGAAGGTAACTGCAAGCCTATTTGCAAGACTGACGGCTGAGGCACGCATTTCTGAGGAATCCCATTTGATGGAGGTGGAAAACATCAATCTTGAAGAATATGCATTAATGTCAAGCTTGACCCTCTGTTTCTGTGAGGAAAATAAAATTTTTAGGCAGAGCTCAAAAAGTTACTTTTTTTTCTAGGACCTCTTGAATGTGATCCAGATGTAGCTATCTGCTAGGCGGAACCAAAAGCTATGATTCGAAAGTAACATTCTCAAGTCTTGCTTTTCATAAACAGGTACTGTATTTATTTATTGGTCAACTTTTAATTTGCTTTGACTTGCATTTTAAAATCCCAATTTCCTTTAAAGTGTTTTAAGCCGCTTTCTCCTATTTTTGTTTGGAACTCTTCCTCTTGATACAAACAACCATGATTCCATGTGAAGAAGAAAGGTGAGATCTAGTTTAAAAAAAAAAAGAATCACTATATGCATTACATTTTGATCTGTTAAAATTGTTACTGGGTCAGAAATGTACTCCTGAGACACAAACACATGAGAAAGATTCTCAAAGGAGGGGATTGTTTCCCTTTCTAAATGGCACCTCATCATCTCTTTCAAGATCTTTAATGTTTCATAGCCAAAAGAATAAAATAAATGGATTTCCATAAGACTGCTTCTCCACCAGAGGCATCATACAGACTATTTCAGAGTATCATTCTGCTTTAATAAAAGGCAAAATTGTACATTTATATTAAAGCCCACTTTTGTCATCAGTTAGCATTGGATAAAATCCCAAACCTCCAGACTTTCCGGAACTGGTAAATAAAAACATATACAGACTGTCCTTCCACATCTTGATCACAGCTGCTGTCAAAACAGTCTGCTGCTCTGGAAGAGTTCTTCCTAACAAAATATAATTGAGTAAATTCCATCATTAGGATGGTGCTTTTTGACAGCATTCCACTCTTCCAGATCAGAGCCGTTAAGCAATGATGTGCAATCTCATTAATTATTTTGGAATAACAGTGGAGAAGAAGATTGTGTGTCATCCTTAGCAGCTAGGGCTATAAACCAAAGCATTCTTTCAAGGAAGTAAATTCTCTCAAACAATAGTTGGAACCAGCCACCTGGACAAGTTTACTCACTTTTTATCCCCCTGCTGCAGTGGGAGACACTGTCTCACAGACAAACTATACTAACAGATGATCAGAAGTTCTTCTGGAGGTTGAGTCATGGCAAATGGACTTCTTTTCTTGTCCCAAATACATGCTAGAATATGGAAGAAATCATCTTGGCTTGATTTCTGTGTGTTTGGGTTTTATTAGGCACCTAACTGGGAAAGGTAGCATTGGTGTAAATGAAAGAAAAGAAAATAACTTGCACATTTGATCTAAATTTCTCACTAGGTAAATTGGGATCTGTTTCAAACATCCTCTTAAGTGTACCAAGCACGAAGCTATATGGTACTCATGGAATAGTACCTCCTCCGCCAGACATAATTATATGGCCCTACATTGCCTTGAAGATCAGATAGAGAATAGGCAGGATACAGACCAAAGGAAATGTTATCTTCTAATCTAGGCAACAAGCTTATATTATTTTATTTGATATTTTATTATCTCATAATTTTCCTATCCGCTTTGCAGTTAAATTTCTTTAGTTCTATATTTCTTTAGTGTTAAAATTTGTTTGGGGTTGGAGCTAAAATAAAATTAATTGCCCTTAAGTCAGGCTTAAAATCTGAGTCTGGGCTGTTGTGGTTTTGTGTTTTAAATATTATTACATTTAGATATTGTGGAATATTGTGGTTGCCTTGTGGATAAGATGGGGGAAAGCAGGATTCAAATATTTTCAATCACGAGTACAAGACAAAAGGAAAAATAAATGCAAACTTCATGTTTGAATATCACATTTCAAAAGAAGAAATATATCAGATTGCTTAGATTTGAAACTGCCAAATGTACACTACCACACACTATCTTCTTCCAGCAGATTCACGTGCGTGCTGCAGCTTTTGAACACGATCCCATTTCCATGATTGTTTGCAATAGATACATCAGGAATACTTGGGCTAAATATAGGACATTAGCAAATGGCAACTCACACAAGCCATGGTGGCCATAGCTGTTAATCATGTGCAAATTAAAGGGATGGAATTAGATACAGGTTTAGACTGGCTGCTAAATACTAAAAACATATGACACAACTGTGATTAGCTAATAATCAGATTGGACCCCTTTTGCAATCACATGTCACCATTATGGTTCCAACATAAAATAAACCAAAATCAGCTGTGTTCTGATTGGCATGCAGAAGGGGGGAAAGCCACTTTCTCTTATTAGGAGTATATGCAGATGTTCAAAGTAAGATGCCAAAAGTGACATTAACTATTATACCTTGTTTTGGAGGGTGGTGAGGCCATAGAAATTTTACCCCCTCCCCAAATTTCCTAAAACATAACCTCACCGTGTTTTGTGTAAGATTTTATTATTCCTAAATGGTAGTTCGGAAGCTAACTGGGGAGGGATTGGGGGCATTGCCTTCTTTTAAAAGTGTGTTTAGAAGCAAATATATTAACACATTAGTAACCTGTTTCATGTATAAAAACCTGCTGTTTGTACAAAAACAATGGCTTAATGTGCTGACTTTATAATTTTGTTAAATTATTGTTAATAGAAACCTGTTGGCTTTAAAGAAATGACAGTTCAAACTCAGAATAGGTTCAGAGACAACAGCAGTGTGGTTACATTTAATATTACTTTAATGTACTGCTGAACTGACAATGCATTAGAATTATTTTCTCCTCAAAATACCTAGTTATTATTTATTATTTTAAGCTATCCCCCATATTTATATATAACTTCAAATAAGTCAACCAAACGAGCCCTGGCTTATGTCTGGATACAATTTCACACTGCAGTGAATTGCTGCCAAGGCAAACGGTATTGCCCAACCCATTCTGAACCTATCCTAAGTCCCTTTATAGGTTTATTATTTAATGCTGCTGCAGAACTCTGAAGAGACCCAAACAGGAAGTGTCTGGGTGTTTTCTGCTCATAGAGTGGGTGGGACAGAGTTCTTTAGAGAAAACAAAAATATGAACTGCCTGCAGATCACATTGGGCCAGTTCCTCAATTTCCTCTCAGACTTCAGTTTCCTTGGATACTAAAATGGTCTATTAGTCAACAGAAGAATCCCAGCCTTTAAGACCTGCGAAGCTTTGTTTTACAAAGAAAAACACAATGTGAAGAACACTGTGGTAAATGGGCATTATTTTTCCCATTAAAAAAAAATATAATAATCTTAGAACTGCAGAGGTGAAAGGGACACTATAGATCAGTGGTGGCAAACCTTTGGCACTCCTGATATTTTGGACCACAACTCCCAGAATTCCAACCTAGATTGCCAATGACAAAGGATTAGGGGAGTTGTGGTCCAAAACATCCGGGGTGCCACCACTGCTATAGATCATTAAGTCCAGCTCCCTTAATTTCTGGCTCCACAGCCAAAAACCTAAACTGCTAACTTGTAAATTCAGACTTTCATGTCTTAATAAATATATGGAGATTCTCTTTCTGGAGCATAGTGCCAACATTTTGCCCCAGATTTTGCTCACATGTAGCTCAATATCTATTTTGCATCTACTTTTTCCAAATTCTGATTGTTTAGAGCCACAAACAGATCTCTACTACTTCTTGGAACTGATTCCAGAGCAGACTTAAAGAAAATGAATGTCCTATCACAAGCAAAATGTTGGGGTTCCTCTGTTTATAATTCAGTGGGGCAATCTTTATTCCATCTGAAACAATTAAGTGTCTTGATTCCCAAAGGCATTTGCACTGAGTGACTATATCCACTTAATTTTCATCAGGGGAATTTGTGAGAAATCATACCCATTATGAAAAAACTCAAAATGTTCTATGTAAGGGCCCCTTGTATAAACTGACATAATGCAGTACTTCCCATGTTAAGATATTTATTTATATGCTGCACCATTCATGCTGGAGTATTATTTTGGATGGTTTCCAAAAAAGGGCAAATTAGTACCGTCCTACTTTGTTGTACTTTTTATTGAATATTTTACAAGATTTGCAATGTTAGATATTAGAATTATATTTTACAACTGTTAATAGTTACTTTAGTTAAATCTTGAATTTTGCTAAGTACAGTACGTGAAACTGGCATACAATGATGGTGATAAGTTACAGTTATTAATGTCTGTTTGTAATCTATGGCAATTTTTTCTGCAAACCTTAATTTACATATTATGCACCTTTATTTCTGTTCTTTTCATAGCATTCCATATTCAGAGTGCATTTTTGTCTTCTATATACTAATTTCTAGAATAAACTATCAACTGTGACTGGAACTACAAGATACTTTTACATTAGCCTAGTGCAGTGACAGTGAACCTTTTAGAGACCGAGGGCCCAAACCGTGATTCAAAACCCACTAATTTTTTGCAAAGTGCCAATATAGCCATTTAACCCGAATACAGGTGGCTATGAAGGGGTGATGACGGGTGCCCACAGAAAGGGCTCTGAGTGACACCTTTGGCACCCATGCCATAGGTTCGCCAACACTGGCCTAGTGAGTTGCATGGCAGCACCTTGAAAAGGACTATACCCAGAATCCTATTGGGGATTTATCATTATGCTAGCACAAGGAAATGTGTAACCTGTGGTGGGAAATAGCCACTCATTAAGGAAGTGTTAGTTGCATCCTTTCAAGTGTCTCTGATCACACTATCAGCTTTGCTGCCATAATTTTTACAAGATAAATTCTGGTCTGTACCTCCTGCAGCCTGTTTCTACTGATAAGAGTATAGTGGGCCAAGTCCAACTGAAAAGATCAGTCAGCAAAAGAGCACTAAAATGGGGAACTGCAAAATTATACCCACAGGAGATACAACCTGCAATGTTGGGCCATAAGCAGTACTTCCCTAAAAGTATACCCTGCATATCAACTTATTGGCAAGCAAAGCTGTACTATCTCAGGCATATAAAGTCAATAAATGAGGCTTAAGTTTCTCAGTTGTGTTATGAAATATTCCGCCCATGGGCATGTGACTGTGATTAACACTGCCCATCATTTTGAGGGCAAACCAAACCTTTCTCTTTGCCAGGGCACTTAATCTGCTGATCCAATCTGTCCAGTTGGTTCGGATCTTTCTTTTCTTTTCTTTTCTGAACTGGAATTTTATGCCCATCATAATTTGTTGCCTGACCTTAATTGCACATTGCCTTGCTGTCCCTAAGGTTGAAGGTGCATCGATTTTGTTTTTTTAAAGCAGCACAAGTGGGCAACCTCGCAGTGCTGCCCTTCTCCCTTATGCCACAAAGCTATAAAATCAATTATGTACCCCAGTCCTCAACCAAGCCCTTACTGGCTCGAAACAAGCAGACAAAAACAAAACAGTGCAGTATGCTTGCGCGAAGACTGCGCGGGTGGCTTGCGCGATCCTACTCCACATAGCTCCACTATTCATTAAAATCCGCCTCCCCAGCCACTTCTTCGTTAACTCCCCGGAGACCTTCTCCAGAGACGCCTTATGGATTTCCCTAACCGGGAAGCGAGCCTCGCACCCCGGAAAACTCCTCCCGCGGGCCCGCCAATGCGAGGAAGGGCCCCCGGGAACTCCTCCCAGGCGCCGATCGCCAAAGGGCGTCTGCACTTGACCCGGCATCGGAGGCCGCTTCCCTTCTGTTGCCTCGCCGGGTCGCGCTTGTTTCCAGGCGAGGGGGAGCCTTCATCTCCGCCCCTGCTCGTTCGCCGCCCGGTCTCTCGCTCAGAAACAGACGGCACACCTGAAACGCAGGCGAGCCAGGCATGGCGACGGGTTCTTTCTCCCCGGAGCGAGCCTTCTCCCTTTCCCGGCCACTCCGCGCTATGTTTTACTCCCTCACTCCCAACGAGAGCTCCTTCCGCAGCGTCGAGGAGGTGCCCGATTATGTGGACCAGGTGAGATCCCGCAGCCGCCTCGCCCACCATCCCGTTTGCCCGTGGGTGGAAGAAGAAGAAGAGTGTGTTGGGAAGGGCGCCCTTGGAAGAGCGGCGCTGAGCTTTGGAGGTGCTTTTCCTGCTTTTATTGCCTAGGTGTTCTTGGACTGCAATTCCCAGAAGCCTTCACTACCAGCTGTGCTGGCCGGGGCGTCTGGGAATTGCAGTCCAAGAATACCTGGCTACCCAGGATTGGGAACCACGGGACTAAGGCATGATTACCCGTTCACACGTTCGTCTAGATCCGTATCTCAGACTTGAGAAAGGAAAAGCGTGCATTAAAGCAGCGCCGCCGCCGCCCGCCCCTTCCCTTGAGGACACAAACTACTTATATTGTCGTCTTTAGAGGACTAGTGCAATATATTGGGGTTTCTCTTCCCAAATTTGTATTCTCACAACCACGAAGTATCCAAGAAGTATCCACATTTTAACCCCCAATTTTCAAGAAGTATCTATGTTAGTCGGTCTCAGTGTGTAGGTAAAATTAAAGAGAGGATAGAGGAGATGGGGAGAAAAAGACAAACCTATTATTGGGGTGGGGTGGGGTGGAAGATCAACATTCTTCAAGTTCATTGTAAGGGACAGATTCATCTGTGATATACGCCTAGTTCAAAGTAAGTCATATTGCTATCAATGATGTTTACTTCTGAATAGGTAGCTATAAGACTGCTGTTGTTCAGTGGTAATTAAAGCATAGTTAAGCTGCTTACTGTAAGTAAAAAGAGCTGGTGTTAGAGATGAGATGGGAAAAGCAAAGTGTTTCCCTGTACCAGGGAGCATCAAAAAGAAAGAATGTGAGAAAAAAGAAAGTCATATTAGCTAACTTCAGAATATCAGTGTAAATCATTGGTGGGGAACATTCGGCCCTCTGGATCTTTGGACTGCAACTCGCAAAATTCAGAGCCAGTGATAAAGGACTGGGGGAGTTGCTGTCCAGAACATCTGGAGAGCCAAAGACTTCCCTATTTGTCTCCTGCCCAATGGAAATACATGTATCTTTCCCATTGTAAAATGAGTTACACCCAGGTAAAATGAGTTACACCAAGATAGAATCTAGTGAACCAGCTCTGTAAAACATCCAAGCTCCTTGTCCTTTTTAATAGTTATTTAAATTTTTTAACATTTTCTAATGGTGGTGTGCCTCGTGATTTTTTTCATGAAACAAGTGTGCCTTTGCCCCAAAAAGGTTGAAAAACACTGATCTAGTGAACCAGCTCTGTAAAACATCCAAGCTCCTTGTCCTTTTTAATAGTTATTTTTAAAGTAGCAACCGAAGCAGACGTACTGATGATGATGATGATGATGATGATGATGATGATGACGATGATGATGACGATAATAATAATAATAATAATAATAATAATAATAATAATAATAATAATAATAATAATAATAATAATAATAATAATAATAGAACTACTGATCTGGAAGGGATCTATAGATCATTGAGTCCAGGCCCCATCATGGAGGCAGAGTGGGTATTGAACTGCAGACCTCTGGCTCCGCAGCCAGTCCCCTGACCTATGTCTCTGATTTTTCATAATGTCTGTAGGTGTGGGGAAGGACATATTTTTCAGACACAGAGAGGGGAGGAGAGGCTTATGCCTATGCTTCCTAATGTGATGGAGTCTCAAATTGCCTAAAATTGAAAAGGGGACGTTTTAGGTCTTGATTATAATGAGTAGTAAAGATGCAAGCCTCCTCTCAGCACACACATTGGTTGGTATCATTTAATAATAATAATAACCATGTGCTATGAAGTCAGTTCTGACTTATGGCAACCTTTCTACGGTTTTCCAGGTAGAGAAACCTCAAAAGTGGTTTCCCTGCTCCCTTTTTGTGGGGGCATATGAGGACTACATTGTTTGCCCAAAGCTACACAGCTGGCTTTTCTGAGATGTTTTGTGGGGAACTGAACTCCCAAACCTCTAGTTCTGCAGCCTGATTTCTAACTCACTAAGTTATCCAGCCACCAAAAGATATAGCTTTTGAAGTCTCTTTACGTCACGTCAAAAAAATCTGTAGGCATGGTTGCACTCCAAATCACAGAACTTGGTATGAAACAGATAATACCTATAGAGATTTCTTAAGGCAATTAGCTTCAATAAGTTAGACCTTTTGTGTACTAGTGCAGTGGGATTTCAACCATTGTTCATGATTATAATATTTCCCACCTGGTGCCTTTAACTGTTTTAAAAATGAGATGTGTAGCTACGTCTTCCATATTCTGAGAATGTTTGCTTTGGCTGTAGATGGAGCTGAATAGGACTCCTGAATAAATGTGCACAGAATTGCATTGTCAGCCTTACTTATAAAACAGTGAAGTGCTTATGCAAGCATAATTTATTAATTGAGATATACATGTGACATAATATAGGAGAAGTAAAGTAAGAATGTGTACTCAGGCTCAATTTATTAACAGAAAATTATGGCAGAATATTTGTTATATCATTGACTCTTCATCTTGTTGTTGCTTTTCCCCATCTCATTTCAGGCAACTCCTTTGTTCATTACCCTGATTCTTCTGGAGCTTGTTATTAAGTGGGCCCAGAAGGGACATTCATCAGCTCGGGTCAATGATAGCATAGCATGCCTTTCTGCAGGTGTCCTGTCTCGACTTCCCGAGTAAGTCTAGTCAGTTGCATGACTTGTGTGATTCAGATTTAGGCGGGAGGGAGCTCCCCACTTACAAGTATTGTGCCTAGAGAGCTTTTGTAAACGTGACCTGAAGGGAAAATGTGAAAAAAAATGAACAGGATTTTCTAGACAAGGTTTTGTTTTGCTTTCTTTTCCTTGCAGGATTTATCAGAACCAGTGTCTTGATGTAAATTATTTTGTTCTCTAGCCCTGTAAGAATTCAAGCAGTGAAATTAGGGGCACTGTTCTTGGGTATGTGATATTGAACATCATCCACCCTGGGACATTATAAGAACCTGGGTTGTGAATCTAGGCAAATTTGAGTAAGCCCTAGCATAGGAGAAGCATACTTCAGAACAAACATGCACATGAGAGAGTGCAGGTAGATGTTGCTATCTTCTGGATATAATTTCCTGATGTATGTAAAACAATTTTTTTCTGAAGCCTTGTTTGAATTGGATGGGAAAGTTTGCAGTGGAATCCAGACTGGGATTTCTTATTCTTATGTGCCATCAGTTTGCTTCTTACTTGTGGCAGCCTTAATAGGACTTTTAGGATATCTATTATGGTTAACTGCAATAGAGGATCAATATACAGCAATACCAAACACAATAATAAATACTAAAAACAGCAATCAACACAATAATAAAAACACATAGCAACAAACTGGCAGGCAGTCTTATTTTACTGGTCACCCCCCCCCAAAAAAATAAAAACTACTAATTGTCACCAAACGCCTCTTTAAAAAGCAAAATTTTAACTTCTTTCTTAAAGGCAAGCAGAGAATCTGCAAGGCAAATCTCATTTGGAAGTTTGTTCCATAATGTTGGGGTGACCACAGAGAATGCTCGATTCCTAGTGATCATTTTTGGGCCTCTCTACATGTGGCCACCCGTAGTGAGAATGCCTGTGAAGCTCTGGTGGGTCGGCCCGCAGCTCATCTTAAGGAGATTCGCTCCGCCAGGTGTTCAGTTCCCAAGTCGTGGAGGGTTTTGAAAGTGAAAACCAATACCTTGAACCTTACTTGGAAAGCAACAGGTAACCAGTGGCAGGCGGGCCAGCACTGGGGTGATGCAGTCATACCTTCCGGCACCCACCACCAGTCTAGCTGTCACATTCTGTACCCGCTGCAATCTCCGAACAAAGGTCAAGGGAAGCCACAAATAGAGAGTGTTGCAATAATCTATCCTCAAGATCACAAGCGCCTGCACAACTATTCTCAGGGAGGCCTCGTCCAGGTATGGGTGAATCTGGGTGATCATCCGAAGATGGAAAAAGGCCAATTTGGAAATGTCTGCCACCCGCACTTGCAGGGACAGATCTGAATCCAAGACCACATCCAGATTTCTTATTCTATCTGCCAGCTGGAGGACAAAGCCTTCCAAGCTAAGGAGAGGGCCACTCTACCCCATAGAACAGGACCTCAGTCTTCTCCAGATTGAGTCTGAGCCTGTTTGTCCTGGTCTATAACATGACCGCATCCTGGAAGTGGTCAAGGGTCTGCACCGCCTCCACTGCAGAGGTGGCAAAGGAGAGGTAGAGCTGTGTGTCATCAGCGTACTGATGACAGCATGCTCCAAATCCCCTAATGACCTTAGCCAGAGGCCTTATATAGATGTTAAATAGCATTGGGTAGATGGTGTGGTATAGAAATCTAATAAATAAATAAATAAATAAATAAATAAATAAATAAATAAATAAATAAATAAATAAATGTGCTCTAAGATAAAGGGATAATGGTGTTTGGTGTCATTTCACATCTAGTAATGATCTGAGACTCCTGTTTGGTATTCAGTTCTTTTGACATTTGGTTCTGTAAATAGCAACAATGATTAAAGGAAACAACTAGAGAATGGCAGACTTTGGATTTGAGTCTTGTTCTGAAAAGGTAGGTCTGCTTAGTTGGGAAAGAAAATAACAGATAACAACATAATTATCACATTTGATAATCGCTTAAGAAATCTTGGCTAATATTTAATCCTTTAAGATGGATGTGTCCAACATGTGTGTGTATTTCATCTCAGCTGCTTTCCCCCTAGATCAGTGATGGCGAACCTTTTAGAGACCGAGTGCCCAAATTGCAATTCAAAACCCACTAAGTTTTTTTGCAAAGTGCCAATACAGTAAATTAACCTGTACACAGATGGCTATGAAGGGTCGATGTCGGGTGCCCACAGAAAGGGCTCCGAGTGCCACCTTTGGCACCTGTGCCATAGGTTCGCCATCAGTGCCCTATATTCTCGTTCTGTAATTTTTCTTCTCCAGGGCCCCTCTGAGACGTCCCCCGCTCCCCCCTGCACTCCTCTGAGAAGCCTCGGAGCAGCGGGGTGGGCGGCAAGAGGCGATCGCATCGCCCCGTGCCCCCCCAGTGCCGAGGCTTCTTGGAGGAGCACGCGGGGGCCCCCGCCGCCCTGCAGTCTCCATTGGATTGCATTGAGCCAAATGCATTTCAATGGAGACACCCCGGACGGTGGGAGGTCAGATCCCCCTACTGCCACCGGCGCGCACCGCCCCAAGACTTCTCAGACCAGCGCGCGGCGGCGGCGGCAGGGGGATCTGATTGCCCCCTCCCCGCTCCCCAGGCCCCACCCAACTTGCTTCCGCATATCGCGGAATTTCAGGCATCACGGGTCGGATGGGTCCTTAACCCCCGTGATAGGCAGGGGGTTACTGTACAGCACTTTGGGAACCTCCAACATCTTTTGCAATCTGTAGTTTTTGGGACTTTCCCTCCTTATGGAGGGTGCCAATGCTGGTTTTCTGCATACCTGTCAGGTCTGCAGTCTTTCCCATGATTGTGATTCCTACTGAACCAGCTTGAGAGACCATTTAAAGGCTCAGGAACCCATTGCAGCTGTTATGGATTTCATTAGCTGATTAGAGTGGGATACTTTGAGCCTAGAATATTGAACCTTTTTACACTATTCTAATTTTCTGAGATTGTGAATTTGGGGTTTTCATAAGCTGTACATCATAATAATCACAAGTATACCAAAGTAAGGCTTGGCATATCTTGCTTTGTATGTAATGAGTCTAGCTCATATATTAGTTTCACCTTTTGAGTTGACTTACTGAAATAAATGAACATTTGCACAATATTCCAATTTTTTGAGTTTTACCTGAAGCAAAAAAGGAAGGAAGGAAAAAGTATTTAGAAAAACTAAAATATGAAGTATTGAATACCTCATCTGTCATATCAGTACATGCATAAGTCTCGATCACATATGTGTGCTTTCCCACATGTATACTCAAATTCAGATGAGTTAACCCTTTTATAGCACAAAACATAGTTCACTCTGCAAATAATTTGGGCTTGACTTCTGAACAGAATTTAATCCTAGCTTGCAGTATTTTTCTGGAGGGCAGGCACCAACAATAAATAAATAATTTTATTTGAATTATGCAAGTTAGTCTAACATTGCTACATGTTCTAAATGAGTTTAGAGGCAGCAGAAAATACTGAACAAGGCAAAATGGCAATACATTTTTACTTCCAAAAAACCAAGTGCTTGCTTCCATTAGAATATCAGTCAGCCCCATTTCAGCAAATGCATGCTGAAGTAACCCAACAGAAACTGTTAAAATAACATCTCAGCACAGTGCAGTATATCTAGGGAAATCGCAGTGTAAATCATTAACAGCTGAGGGTTAGATTAACGCACTATTGATGGTATCCTCTCCTAGGGACTTATTTTAATTTTCACAGCTAGCAGCAGAAGTTTACCACTTCCTTGGAAAGCTTGTGCTTAGTATTAAAATGGTGAGCAGTTGTGAGAGTTCAGTTCTGTCCTTAGAGCATTTTCCCCCTCAGACATATGATCAGAAAGGAGTTCTTACATCCATTGGCAGGACGGAAAAACACTGATCTCAGTCTTTAAGCGTGGGATATTGGTTGTGACGCTATTGAAGATATAGAAAGACAAAGGATGGTTATACTGCTGCTGCCTTAAACATCCCCTTTTCCACCCTGATGCCTCCCCAGATGTTTTAGAGTAGACTACCACTGCCATCGGCTATAGTCAGAATCACCAGTAATGAAGTGGGGTATCAGGTCACTTGAATGTTTACATCAAAGTAAAAACCCAGAGGTGAAATCCAATAATACTGTAAGTCAGCCATAAGAGAATGCCTGTTGAATCAGTGGGATCTTGGCAAATCACCAAGATCCCAACCGAAGGTTTCATTGATTCAATGGGCCAATGGATTGTAATTTAATTAGCAATTTTAGCAGCCTAGTAAGTAAAGCTTGGGTAATATGGGATTGGCAGGAAAAGGGAGAGGTCAGAGAAGTGGAGAGGAGCACCTGGGCTTGAGCATGATGAGTGAGGGAATCTTTCGGTTTTGTGTTTCCTTCTGCCCAGAGAGGAGTGCCTGGAAGTGGTGCACATGTTCAGGGAGAGAGGCTGTGCTCTTCCTTTCGCATAGAAGCAGCAAGCAGGTCAATGTCCCTCTGGCAGCACATTTTTCTCCTTTTAAACTCAGCCCTCGAGGTCAAAATCCAGTTACCCTGCCCTTGTCATGACTCTGTTATTCCATTTTGAATTAAAAGAAGCAGCAGTGTAAAGTGTTTACAAAAATATAAGAGGCATTTAAAACTCATGGAAATTACATAGAACAAATATATTGCTTGTCTCCTGTTGTGTTACCAATTCAATCACAGTTTTTCCCAACATTTGTCATTTAGTGTAGTGATAGGTCTGTCGAGGTCTAGACACATGTTTCAGTTTTTGAGATTCAGTTCTAATACCCTAAATGTTTGTTCAGTTTGTTAAGAATCTTTGTTTTTCCATTTAAAAACTGAATGAACCTTGAACTTTGTGGTCATCATGGGTTTGAACTATAAACTTGCCATTAGGTGTTTTTTTAAAAAAGCTCTGTCCTTTACAATAAAATAAGAGACAGACCAGTTATTTTTTCTCACATCACTCATTTGATTTCAGTTTCATGGGCATATAGGAATATAGTAAGCTACCTTTGATATGAAATCAGAGATCGTGAGTAGGGCGAAAAAATTCTTCAGTCTGAGGCCTTGGAAAAATTTACTCTGTGGTGTAATGGAGCATGATATGATAGTCCCCTCCAGTTAACTCGGTTTCTTAAATCCATAGAAATAGTGCTCAGTGTAACACATAGGGCCTTTTCACACGACCCCTAAAATCCGCGGCAAATGGCTCCCAGATCCGGAGCTTAAAATTGTTTCCCCACCAGCTCCGGGTTTTACAAAAAATTAAGTGTGACCACGCCCACCTAAGCGCGTCCCAGCGCACTTTTCAAGTACCTGCTCTCCGGGGTGAAAAATTCCTGATGCGGATGTAACATAGTGAGTGCTGGGCTCTCCTCGCTTCTGTTTGTTTTTTTTTTTTTTTTTGCCCCCTGCCCCTTTAAAATATACTAAGAGACTGGAATGCTGCCGGGAGCAAAGCGAGATGGCAGAACGGAGGTGAGCCAGCATTCTTTTCTTCCTTTTTTTCTCCCTCCCCTCACGCAGATAGCAGCCAGGAGTGCAGAGGGGGTGGGAATACAGGAACAGCAACAAACCCCCAAGATCTCTGGTCTGAATTTAAGTGGCCAGCGGATCTTAGGGGTCGTGTGAAAAGGCTCATAGATGGTATCCAGGTCCATTTAAAAATGCAAAACAAAGCAGTACTAGTGCAGAGGTTGCCCTTATCACATGTGACTAGAAGGCTCCAAGGTTAAAAAATATCAAAGAAGATAAACTATTTTTGATATATGACAGGCCAAGTATATCACTGACCTTATACCTTTTTATTTACTGATAAAGATAAAAACATACTGTATTAGGTAAATGTTTAATCTTATTAAAGCTAGCAGGAGTTAGAAAGGATACAGAACAAGACTGAGAATCACTTAAAAAGACAACAGCGGATAAAAATGGATATGGAGCTTATGACAAACTGCCACTTTAGATACATTAACCTTGAAGAGACAAATGATATCAGGAGGATCTTTGTCAATGATATGCCTTGTGAAACAAAGTTCCTCAGGGGTTCCTCAGAAGGTAACATATGAATTACAAAGCCAACATTAGAAATTTGGGAAATACATCATCATTGTCATCGTGTTTTTAGAACTGCATCACTGGAAGGCATGCAGTTATGAAGTCCAACTCCTGTCAGGGAGGCACAGTGGAGAAATTTCTAGCCTCTGGTTCCATAGCCAGATCCCTTAACCACTAAAAGTTACTTGGCCGTTCTTTCTTTGTCTCACAATACAAAAAAGGTTGTATAAAGTAGAAAGAATTAAATGTTTCCATTCACTGATAGGTCTTATGTAAAAGCAAACATCACATTTTGTAGAAATGTTAACTTGTCACATTGCTGAACTTTACTGCTTCATTTACTTCATTATGAACCAATTTGTTAAATTGCTGATGGAATGCTTGACCCTAACTGTGCACATCTGGCTCCACACACTGACTTCTGACTCTGACATTGACAGAACACTATCTGAACCCTGACTGGGAAAAGGCGGGAAAAAGAATTTGAAGTAAAAAAGGAAGTCTACAGCAAAGCCGAGTAACTGGTTTTAGTCAGTTACTGGACTGACTTGAAAACAAACCTAATCCAGAAAGGTTTTTCCAGCTCAAAACTCCTTAAAGTCACCATATGAAAGTGCAATATATCTAACAAAAAATGGAGACAGGAGTTACTTAGTTTATCCTAGCTGTCTCATAGAGAATACTGTACTAAGCTAACCTGTTGCTCTGCTACATGATTTACAGTCCGAGGCTGTGCCAGGATGGAAGCATTATCATAGGTTAGGGTACCTAGATTTCTTTTTTTCCAGTGAGATTATTCTGGAGTTTTTCTTCCCTCACACCTTTCCATTGTTTATTTTGTTCCAGAAGCGTTTTGGTTATCCTGAAGCTGGTTATCCATTGAAGCTGTTTTGAAGTTTTTTTCTTTTTCATTTTTCACCACCTTCAATAAAATCTGAAATTTTATACCTGATTGATTCTTCTGAGGCTGAGGGGGTTGGTGCTACTAAAATCAGGTTTTCCTTTACCATCTACTGGGAGCTTTTGTGTCTTGTGAGTATTATGTGATGGGGGGTTCCTGCATGGCAGGGGGTTGGACTAGATGGCCCTTGAGGTATCTTCCAACTCTATGATTCTCTGACTCATAATGTAACAGTTTAAAATGTTAGTCATGTACTAATTTAATGACGTATGAGATGATAAGAGTCACATTATGCTGGGAAGATTAAAAGAATGCATAGGATTATATGTTTCATTTAGTGAATTGACACTGGGAAATTATGGACTGAAATCCTGTTGCACGGAATAAGACAATTTTTTAAGTTTCAACCCACTGGCAAATTAAGAGGACAATTCCTTGAGGGGGGGCACATATACTGTACATTCTGGTTTAGTTTTGGCCCCAAGAATCGTAGTAGGGATCTTTCATTCACCCATGAAGAATAGACTGAAAGTTACATATTTTATTATAGTAAACAACAGGATTTCTGCTGTGTTATGTCCTTTTCAGCCTATTATTTGGATAACCCAACAGTACAGGTTTGTGCATATATTGGTGGGCTTTGCTTTTGGTAAAAGGTGCTCAATTAGAACATTAAGTGTATGAAATACAGGAATGAGTATTAAGTATACGATAAAGCTTTTCCAAAATACAGAGCATGCCCTTCAAAATCAGTATCATTCTCCTCTCCAGGCAGTAATATGACCTACTGGTATTGATGCCCGTTTTCTGTGAAATATTTGGAAAGCTTCAGACAAGCTTTATTTGGATTCAGCCCAGTTAGCATGTAATGACAAATCATCACTTGACATTAGACAAACAACGTTTAGGCTTGCATACTCCCTTCCTTCCTTCTTTCCTCCCCCTTCTCTTTCATGCTTAATTACCTCTCAGTTTGTAAAAACTATAGTTTGCCAACCCATCTGAGCTATGTGTAAGACTACATTGAGATTTGAAGGAGTTGGGCTCTAGAGTCTGTTTGGAGCAATTGTTTTTTAAGCAGTGGTGCTGTTTCCTGTAATAAAGGGCTTGACTGGAGTTGGAGAATAGCATTCCAAGGATGTCATTTGTGCACATTGTTCTTTTTACCTTAGGTTAAATCATGGCTGCTTTTGCATTTTTGAGGATGGATGAGGAATGTGTTCGGCTTGCTGAGAGAAGGCCGGGAATAGAACTCCCAGCCCTTCCTCCACAGTTCCCCCACCTTGCAGAACGTTTGCCTTTGTATTGGAGTGTGAAAAGGAGAGGAGGCAGACCCTTGTCTGTAGCATGTCAGGCATATTTCAATTCAGTTCATGCCAACTCTAATAGGTAGGTTGACAGAGTAATAAATTGGGTATCAGCTCAAGTGCTGGTGCTGTTCAGAAAACAAAAGACAAGGGTTTTTTTTTTTTTCATTTTTGGTTCAAGGTTTCTAAGAGGATTCTTGTTCTTTCTGCTTTCTCACATTATACTATCTTGCTATTTTAAATGCACTAACAATTTCCACTTTCAAATGTTACTTTTATTTAATAAATTTATCTTCCCTGGGTACTTCTGATATTTCTTGAACCTGGAACATTAAGAGATATTAATGAGAATATCATCTAATTAATTCTGTTGTGATACTATGTGACTTGTAAAGTTTTACAATGTCTGAAGATTCTGAATATCCTAGCTTCACTTTAATTTGAAATATGCCATAGTTGGCGTTTTAGAATTTTCCTCAAATAGCAGTCAATTATATGCTGTTGTTTTATCTATCATATTATTTATTTATTTATTTATTTATTTATTTATTTATTTATTTATTTATTTAATACAACTTATATGCAGCTCACTACCCAAAGGCCTCTGTGCAGCTTACAATTAAAATGAACAGTTAAAACAGTTAAAACATTAAAATGACAATGGACAGTTAAAAAACAATGAAAACATTTAAACATGAAACACTAAAATTGCCATCAGGACCCACAATCTGTTATGTCAGTTAAAAAATATCAGAAACAGGAAGATTTTAATTGGCGCCAAAATGTCATCAGCATTGGCGCCAGGTGGATGTCACTTGGGAGGGCATTCCATAACCTGGGGGCACCTGCAAGCCATCCATTTCATCTCCTTGAGGGATGGCTCTTTCAGGAGGGCTCCCTGGCTAGATCTTAATTGCCGAGTAGGTTCATATGGAAGGAGGCAGTCCTTCAGGTACCTAGGTCCTAAGCCATTTAGGGCTTTATATGTTAAAACAAGCACTTTGAATTGGGCTCAGGCAACAACTGGTAACCAATGCAGGTTACGCAGAATTGTTGTGATGTGACCCCTGGCAGCCCCACCACTCACCAGCCGGGCTGCCACCTGAGCATCTAGAGGAAAAAGTGGTGTTACAAAGTACTTTCAGTGTAAACGTTAGGTACAGAGTTATTCTCAGGATCCTTATTGTGGAATGTTTAAACTGGAATATGGCAGTGAAAATTCTGCGTATGACCTGCCTTCTATCCCATTGAATGCAGGTAGCTGGCTCGAGGTTGATTCAGCCTTCCATCCTTTTGAGATCAGTAAAATGAGTGCGTAGCTTGCTGGGTTGTGCATGCAGTGCGTAGCCTGCATAACTGATGTGTAAACTGCCCATAGAGTACTTAAGCACTATGGGATGTTTTATAATCAGCACACTTTGCTATGATAGCTGTTGTGAATTTTTTGAGCCTATTTGGCCATGTTCTGGAAGTTTTTCTTCCTGAAGTTTCACCAGACTCTGTGGCCGTTATCTTCAGACAAACCTTCAGAAGATGCTGGTCACAGAGTCTGGCGAAACATCAGGAAGAAAAACTTCCAGAACATGGCTACATAACCCGAAAAATTCACAACAGCTATCAGATCCTTGCTGTGAAAGCCATTGAGAATACATTTTGCTTTATTCCCACTCCTCCCCCAGCTAAAATGTCTGTAAATCATGCAAAATGCTGTTCATGCAGTTTGTGCAAAATGCATGTCCCTTCCTTTTCAGAAGACCAGCAAGCAAAGACAGAGTAGCTGATTTTTTAAAAAAATGAAAAAACCACCTGACACTCCATTTTTGTAAGAAATAAACAAAGAAACAAAGTAAAGCTGTTGCAGTTTTATGTTATTTCCACATGATACACAATATACGCAAAATCATGGATGTGGATTGTACCAGCAAATATCTCCACTTAGGACAAGAAGAAAAAACATGCAGCTCTTAACCGTACGTGGATTTAAGTCTGTAGTATTTATAACCAAAATTCAGATTAGTCTTGTCTATTTTCAGTTTCTTTCTTATCGCAGGAATGAATGGAAGCTTTTGAATAAACTTTGTTTAACAATAACCCAATGCTAGTCATTGACCTGTAAGATGTGTTCCAAGGGAGAATAAATAAGCAATTGTTGCTTCAGATAATAGATTATCCTTCAACAATTCAAGCATCATATGTTATATATTTTAAATCCAAGGGTGAATTTAAAATTAGCAGATATTCCTTGTGTGGCTTGAAAAAAACAGCAAAGGTAGTATGGGTTTCACACTCTGGCTGAAACTTATGGAAAAGAAAGACTCAAGGGCAAAATGAAATTTCATAAAAATAAAGGAAATGTATCTGTCCATATTTCTGGATGTGCTGCAAAAGCATTATGATACGTACATTAACAAGGCCAAAGTGAGAAAACAGGACCCAGTGGCCACAATCCAATGCAGAGACAGGCATCCTTAAGTATTCTTGATTCAGTGGATCTTAAGTGCATGTTTCTGTGCCATGTATAATGGCCAACAAGTGATAACCTTCTATGCAGATATATTTTGTGTGTGTGTGTGTGTAATTTCCTGGTCAGTAATGCTGGAAAACTCTCTTCTTTTTATTCTCTTTTAAATGAGCACTGGTTTCGTTCTAGCCAGTTGTCTATATGATTAAGAATTCAGGCTAAGACTTGTGGTTGCCGTATGCTATAAATTGCAAAATGTGGTACGACACAGAAAAAATTATCTTTAACAATATTTAAAGAAATATGAGGCTCTTATGAAAATGAAACATCTTCCAGGTGTTTTGCTTTACAAAATGGCAGCTACACCTGTCGTTGAAACTTGCATGGAAATTCTTGGTCCATCCACTGCCAAAGTGAAGTTAAACAGATATCTGGAGTGGAAAACCAGGACAGCTGTTGGAGGGTTGTGAGTGAGTGAGGCACAGGTGGGCTGTGACAGCCAGGAGTGAAAGAGGTTTTCTTATCCTCTTTCCTTTGTTGTCTTGTTCCTTTTTTTAAACACTAAATTAAAAAAAAGTTACCACTGTATTTCTAAAATAGTAGTTTAGTGTTACCAGATTTTTATCATAGGGTTTCTTTGTTCCTTTTTATCAGATTACACACATACTCTCTCTCTCTCTCTCTCTCTCTCTCTCTCTCTCTCTCTCTCTCTCTCTCTCTCTCTCTCTCTCTCTCTGTGTCTGTGTGTGTGTGTGTGTGTGTGTGTGTGTGTGTGTGTGTGTGTGTGTGTGTGTCTATATAAGTACATTAAAGTTAAATTACATCTCATGCAAATTTAGAGCTCACTAAAGATCCCACTGTATTCATTTTATTTCTGATGGTATGCATTTATCACATTTTAAATCTTCCTTTGACTCTGTAGAGCTGCTTTTTATCATCTGGTGACTGGCAATCAGGCCTTCAGATGACATTTATTCTAAATAATTTGCCTTGCTTTAACTAATCTGAGAATGATAAAGGGAGTTAGAGAGAGGGAGCTGTAACAATATATAGTAACTTCACGCCTATTGTTTGGGTTAGGGACTCGACCCGACCGGCGATAATCGAAGATCCACGATATGCGGATGCTGGGTCAGGTTGGGACTGGGGGAGCTGTCTGGGGGCCCCTACACTTACCTGGCACTACCCCAAATGGGCCTCCATTGGCCTTTCTGAGCCTGCTGGCAGCCCCAGAAGCGCTTTCCAGTGATCCGGAAGTTGCTTCTGGTTCACCGGAAAGCAATTCTGCAGCCTCCGACAGGCCCGGGAAGGCCATTGGAGGCCTCAGAAGCGGTTTTCAACAATCTGGAAGTCACTTCCGGTTTTCTGGAAGTGACTTCCAGTTCACTGGAAAGCTCTTTTGGGGCTTCCGTCAGGCCCAGGAAGGCCATCTGCGGCCCGTTTGGGGCAGCATCAGGCCTGGAGTAAGTACAAGAGCCCAGAGACAGCCCCACCCAGTTTACCCCAGGGGACCTTTCCTTTTATATACTGTGGTCCTGCGATATACCAGGACTGCAGTATATGAACTGTGACTGGGCAGAGGACACTGTAGCTCAATCCTGGGCTCAGGTACCCAGCTCAAAGTTGACCCAGGCTTCCCTCCTTCCAAGGTCAGTAAACTGAGTATCCAGCTCGCTGGGAGAGATCAATGTGTAGCCTGCATCATTAGAATTATAAACCACCTAGAGAATGCTTTAAGCAATATGGGGCAAATATGTAAGTAGCACACACAATGTTTTTGCTTTAAAAGAGGGAAGAGAATGTTGAATGCATGCAAATAGATTATGAATCTAACTCTTCTGAACTCCCCCCCCCTCCATTTCAGTGTTTTCTCTAGAAGTGTTGAACTGACTACGTACATTTACACATGGGAAAGGTACAGACTTCTGGAGCTGCCATGGAACTCACCATGGACATGGTACTTGACATTCCTTGGCGTAGACTTTGGATACTACTGGTTTCACCGCATGGCACATGGTAAGCTTTAACTGCAGAGTTGATTTTCTTTTGTGACATGTGTATTTAATATGTTTTTAGAAGAACTCCTGGTAGACATGCTCAAGTGGATACAGATCTTACTCTTTAGTTTGTTGGATCTACCATGAAAGTTGCTGTGAGCTTTCAAGAATGTTGTTTTCCAAACACCTTCAGGACTGTTACCCCAAGCAGCCGATCTTTGGACATGGTTGTGGGAACATCTGAACTCATGACTGTTACTACAGAGATGGGCATTTCATTTCGGAAGGGGACTGGTTCTGAAACAAAACATGCCAGTACAGCTGGCACTCAGAACCCGGTGCCACCCTCTGGAACAAAATCAACCACTGTCTTACCTTGCTGTAGCTTGCAGTTCATGAAATTTCAACCAGGAAGTAGCCTCTGATGCATCATCTGATGCATGGTTGCCAGTCAGGAGCTGTGCAATGACATGCATGATCCTGCCTCCTTGTTCATAAATGACCTGGAGACATGGATAAGCAGTGAGTGGCCAAGTTTGCGGATGACATGAAACTTTTCTGTGTGGTAAAAACCAGAGAAGATTGTGAAGAGCTCCAGAAGGATCTCTCCAAACTGGGGGAATGGGCTGCGAAATGGCAAATGCGTTTCATTGGAGGAAATATAAAGTAATGCATATTGGGGCAAACAAATCAAAACTTTATCATGGGCTCTGAGCTATCTGTGACGGATAAGGAAAGAAGCTCAGTCCGGACAAGTCGGAAGTGTTGTTGGTGGGTGTTGCGCCTGATAGGTTAGAGGGCCATTCCCCTGACATGGATGGGGTGCTTCTGGACCCGGATCTTACCCTGGAAGCCCACAGCTGCAGAGATTATATCAACTGTGGATGAGTGGAGCCTGGCAACAGTCGTGCATGCACTGTTAACAACCAGATTGTACTATTGCTTTATGTGGGGCTGCCTTTGAAGAAAGTCTGGTGATTGCAACTGGTACAAAACTGGTCTGTGCGGCTGGTGAGTGGTGCCACCACGTGGACTCATATCACACCAGTTCTAAAGAATTCACACTGGCTACTAGTTGCTGCCTGGGCCCAATTCATAGTACTTATGTTTCCATATAAACCCCTAAACAGCTTAGGACCTGGTAATCTAAATGACCACCTTCTTCCATATGAGCCCATACCTTAAGATCAGGCCAGGAGACCCTGCTGAAAGTGCCATTCCTTAAAGAGGTGAGGGGGATGACATGTTGAAACAGGGTTTCTTGGTCATTGCCCCTCAACTTTGGAATGCCCTCCCAAAAGAAACCCACCGGGTACCGATGCTTTTGGCTTTTCAGCGCCCGGCAAAGACCTTCCTGTTTAGCCAGCATTTTAATTAGATAATGTTCTTTTAGTTGGGCGCATGAGCAGCAGGATGCTATTATTTGTATATTGTTTTAAACTGCTTGTTATTTTGATGGTTTTAATATGTTTTTATAGTTTTTAATATACTTTTATAAGCCACCCAGAGACCATTTGGTACTGGGGCAGCTAAAAAATTCTGTAAAATAAATAAATAAATAAATAAATAAATAAATGTTTTGTACATATTCCTCACAAGTGTGTTTTATACTTGCTTCAGAAGGCTTTTGACATGCTGTATATTTTTACCATTTCAGATTTTTCATGTTATATTTTCCTTATTGCAATATTACTGCTCTAATATAAAGAGCTTCCAAAATAAATTTTAAAACCAGAGTCTAAATAATTTAAAATGGAATTAACCTCAGTCATTGCCCTTTTTGTTATATCTGATCTTCCTTTAGTGAGGTCAGCTTGCCTGAAATTAGTGGGAATCTACCAAGGGTTATGCAGTTCTCAATTTCCTTTGTATTACATTTAAGTATTTCAGATTTTATATTCAATGGGACAACATTGCAAAGTCCTCGGATGTGTAGAAAAAAACGGTGCAGAATAGGTAGGAAATTATGATGGGCTGTTGAATTGAGTAGAAGGGAGGGGTAGGCTGCAGTTCTGATGGGAACAATGATTATGGAAAAAGGAATGGGTTCATATCCAGGCTAGAACAATGCTGGGAGGGTTTTGGAGTTAAGTCAAAGGGGAAAGAGGTGATCAGACATACAGCAATCCTATCGGGAGGAACTCCAGACTAGATTTAGGGAGATGGGTGGGTGGGATCAGGAAGTGCATGGGAGATGAGACAATAATGCTGAGAAGAGGGGAATATTCATCAAAAGGGGTAGCCAAGTTCTTGTGTGGGTGTGTGAGGGGGGATGTGTTTCATAAACAATGACATTAACTGTATTGGCAGCATTAACCTGGCCTTCCATAGTGTTCATGAAATGCTATTATTTTACATAGCACATAATTCAGTCAGGAAAACACACATTGGCAAAGAGAAAAAGAAAAACTCTTCTATTATGTATAGCAGGCCTGCTGTTGAATGCCGGATCCTTTTTAAAATGAGACAACTTCATTGTGGGCAATGTAATTTTTCCATGGTTCAAGACATATGTGACACTTAGTTGTATGATTGCATTTTGTGGGTTGTTTTTTTTAAACACAAAACAGCACCTGAGGTTATGATAAAGAGCCGGAAAAGTAAAGGGGGGGGCTGTTTTTTGTTTCTGCCATTTGTCTGCTCAGTCCCCTCACATACACATTTAAACCTGCTAAAACGTCAGTGTTAAATCTATTTTTTTCCAGGATAGGTACTGTAGACCATTATCTGCTTCCTATGCTCTTTTCCACACCAAAACCAAAGCAAAAACAAAAGCCCTCAAGAAGATCAATAAATGCATAAAATAGAGTCTTGATCTATATTGGGCAAATCTATTTTTAAAATCTTGTAATTGGCTAGTGCAGCTTAACCTTTATAAAAGGAAGATAAAAGGTTGTGTGCCCTTTTTTATTCTATTGCAGTTATTCTGGGGGGCAGGGGTTATATACAGATTACCAGGGATTAACATCAATACATTACATTTAAATTTGCAGTTAAATTGCAACATTCGCTAACAGATATGGGCAATTTAACTGGGATTTAATTTAACATAGGGTTGGTACATCAGCATTTTCTTCAATGACAATTTAACTGTTAGCTTTAGTGTCTAATCACACAGAGATTTGTCCGGAGTTGATGTGAATTTATCTCTTCTGCCCTGACATATAAAATGTTGCTGTAGTTTATACAAATATGTTTAATTATACATCGTACATCTTCCCTTCCTCCTCACTATTCTCTGCCATTATCAACAACCTCTTACCCACTCCTTTAAATGGTATATTCAAGTTCCTTCATAGTACAGTGTTTAAATGCCTGTACTGCAGCTAAAACTGTGCTCATGACCTGGGGTTCAATCCCAGGTAGCAGGCTCATGGTTGAATCAGCCTTCCATCCTTCCAAGGTTGGTAAAATAAGTACCCAGCTATGAGGTGGGGGCATATGTAGCCTGCATAATTAAATTATAAACCACCCAGAGAGTGCTTTAAGCACTATGCAGTGGTATATAAGCAGCACACTTTGCTTTTGCTTCTTTTTAAAAAATGCTTAGCAAGTGAAAGCACTGAACTTGCAAGACATGGAAGGAATTTTAAATTATTCAGCAGTGTGGGTAGGTTTCACAGAGCCATGTAACTCAGTGGTTGGTTGGGTTAAGGAGGTGAGAGGCATAGACACATTCATAAAGTCCATGGAATTCAGAGACTTTTAGAGATACCTGAAATTTATGTGAAATCAATAGCAAATATATTTAAATCTTAAGTCTGTGAAGATTCTCAGTCATCCAGGTGAGTTTATCTGGAAGTTGAGTCATGACTACTATAAAATGGAGGACTCACCCCTAATTTTCCTCAGAGTGATGAAGCTGCTTGGATGAGTAGTGAAACATTTCAATCTCTCAATAAAAGAAGTCCAGTTGCCATGACTCAACTTAAAGCTTAAGCAATTTTTTCAGTCATCCTTCCATATTGAGATGATAAAACACTGCTAATGGGAAGTAAGAAAGATCTAGAATTGCTAATCCTAATAGTCAAAAAGATGAAAGTGAAACACATATTGCACCTCAATACCAAGAAAAATAATAATGATAGTGGCAGAGAATGTGAAAGTCAGTGTTAAAATTAATAACAAGGTACATGTAATTGAAGTAGTAATGGAGTTTAAATTTCTTGGTTCTAAAATTAATCAAAATGGTGACTGCAACCCGGATATCAAAAAATGTATAGTATAGCACTTGGAAGAACAGCAATTATAGTATGACTAACATCTGGAAGAATAAAGACATCAGTCTTCCACTCAAATGCAGACTAGTTAATTCAGTCATATTTCCAATAGCTTCAAATGCTTGTGAAACTTGGACTTTGAGGAAGACAGGAAAAATATAGATGTATATGGATTACTATGCATCCCATGGACAGTTAGGGTTACCAATAAAGAAGTCCTAGACAGAGTTAAACCAAAACCTATCTCTAGAAGTCAAGATCACCAGAGAAAAACTGTTATACTTTCGTCATGTTAGCAAGTTAACTCACTCAAAAAGATAATTATGCTGGGATTGGTCGGTAGTTAAAGAAAAAGGAGTTGCCTAATGACTCCCTGGCTTGATACCATCAGAAGGGATTCTAGAATGACTTAGGGCATTTATACACGACCCCTAAGCTCCGCTGCAAATGGCTGCAAGCTCCAGAGCTTAAAAATGTTTCCCCACCAGCTCTGGAGTTTGCAGACAATTAAGTGCGACCCCGCCCACCTAAGCGCGACCCAGCACACTTTTCTTGTACCTGCTCGAGGAGGGTGAAAATCGCCAGGTCCGGATTTAATCTGGTCAGTGCGGGGCTCTCCTGGCTTCTGTTTGTTTGTTTTTTTGCCTCCCGCCCCTTTAAGAGAAGGGGCGGGAGGAAAAACAAACAAACAAAGAGAAGGAATCAGCACAACAGAGCTGGAGCTCCGGCAGCTTCTCCGAGATGAGTCTGCATTTTCCCCCCACTTTTTTCCTCCCTCCCCTCACGCAGACAGGAGCCAGGAAGTGCGGAGTGGTGGGGAGAAAGGAAGAGCAACGAACCCCTAAGATCTCTGGTCTGAATTTAAGTGGCCAGCAGATCTTAGGGGTCGTGTGAAAAGGCCCTTAGATGGGAGTTAAAGAAGCTGTAGGAGATAGAAAGGCATGGAAAGAATCGATCCACAAAGTGTCTAGAGTTGAACACGCCTGTACAAATAGAATAATTTGTGCTCTGCTTTAAAAAGCTTTAATGTTTCAAATGCACAGTCCCTCAGACATCTCAAGTCACCAAAAATGAATACCTATTTAATATTTTGGGTTATTTTCAAAGCTGAGGTACATATTCATCACTATGTTGTATATGAACAAAAATGTACCGTATACACTCGAGTATAAGTCGACCCGAGTATAAGTCGAGGCCCCTAATTTAACCCCCCAAAACTGGGGAAATGTATTGACTCGAGTATAAGTCTAGGGTGGGAAATGCAGCAGGGCCTGGCAGCTCCTCCTTTGTAAGCTGGGGGAGTGGTGTGTGATGTTTAAAATGACTTTTAGCCACTGACCCAAGCACTTGCCAGGCCCTGCTGCATTTCCCACCCTAGACTCCCCTGTGATGCAGAGGGGGTCATGAGAAATGACACCCAATGTTTAAAATGACTTTTAGCCACCGACCCAAGCACAGTGGCTAAAGTATTGACCCGCATATAAGTCGAGGGCCCCTTTTTTCAGCCCAAAATTAGGGCTGAAAAACTAGGCTTATATTCAAGTATATACAGTATTACAAATTTATAGTGAAAAGAGGGAAAATACAATGAAAGACATTATATATTTAACCCTAAGGCAGGTCGGTGTTCCTGAAGTGAGAAACTGAAATATGTTTTTGAGTTGATTCTGAAATATAGTTAGTTTATAGAAATAATTTTGTTAGAGCAATGGAGTGAATGTCCAGCTTCATGTTCTCCATAATGGTGCAGTTCATGTTTTTGACTTTGATTGGGTCCATACCTGTGTCTCAGTCATCCAGTTATCATAATGATCTTTAAGTTCCCATTGAACATAAAATGGGAGCTTTACAATCATGAAGAGAAAGAGGGTAATAAAAGTAAATAATAAAATAATTATAGTATATCAATGGCACACATCTAGCTATCATAATTCTGTTTTTACTTAACTTTGCATATGCTGTGTCCTGGGGCAGTCCTTCCTTTTTAAATTTCTGGTTATGAGACGTAAATTAATCTGTCAAGACTAACATGAAAAGTATGTGGGATTAGGATGAGGCATTGAAATGAGGCTTGCAAGTGCTGAGTTTAAGTCTCAGCAGAGCTATGGAACACATGGAATGACCCCATGCCACACCCGCGCTCTCAGCCTCAACTTCCTAAAGGGAAGCAAAATAAAAATAAAAATAAAAATGTGGAATCAAAAAAATGGCAGCAGACCTTTGGAGGAGCATTGAAATGCTTGGGGGATTGCGACAGAAAAGGCTCAAAGTTATCCTGGCTAGTTGATGAAACTACAATCTGATCCATTAAGAATAGATTAAATCTCTAGCTTTCATGGTATGAAGTTTGCCGTTCTTCTATGGGTGTCCTTTTGGCTAGTGATGATTAACACCTTTCTTTACCTTTTCAGTCATTTGTCTATAGAGACAGAGAGAAACAGGAAGCCTGATGTTGAAGTATCTCAAACAAGTTTACAGTTTCCATTTTTTAATTTTGGTTTAACCTCAGAGCCTGCAGAGCTTTGATGATGATGATGATGATGATGATGATGATGATGATGATGATGATGATGATGATGATGATGATGATGATGATTTACTAAGTCCAGACCAAGGTCTGCATTGTCCAGCTTGATAAACAGTCCTAAAGTATGGCAAAGACGGAGGGAGATTATAAACAGATGAAGGAAAAGGGAAAGTAGGGCTTTTTGGTAGTTGTACCAGTAATGAGAATTTCAAATTTCTGATAACTATTTCATTCTGCCCAAAGCTCAGAAGTGGGACAAAAGGGAAGAGGAAAGAGAGAAATAAGATGGGAGTTTTCACATTAATTTTAGTGTCATAATGTAAGAAATATAAACATACCCGTATATACTCGAGTATAAGTCGACCCGAGTATAAGCTGGGGGCCCTAATTTAAACCCCCAAAACTGGGAAAATTTATTGACTCAAGTATAAGCCTAGAGTGGGAAATGCAACAGGGCCTGGCAACTCCTCCTTTGTGAGCTGGGTGTGTGTGTGATGTTTAAAATGACTTTTAGCCACCTAGGCAAGTGCTTGAGTTGGTGGCTAAGAGTCATTTTAAACATTGTTTTAAAATGACCTTTTAAAAGTCATTTTAAACATGGGGGGGGTCAGGAGAAGTGGTGCACAATGTTTAAAATGACTTTTAGCCACTGACCCAAACTTGCCTCAGTGGCTAAAATATTGACCCGCATATAAGCTGAGGACCCCTTTTTCAGCCCAAAATTAGGGCTGAAAAACTAGGCTTATACTCGAGTATATACAGTAATTTTAAATTTATCATAAATATTACAAAAGCATTTTTAGTATGTATGCAAATATAATTAGATTGCTTAGCTTGTGAACAATTAGCTTAGCAACATGATCATTTTTCACTAACAAGGTACCACCTCTATACATGGTGTGCTTAATTGCAAGTGTATCTTATGGAGGTCTGTCTTGTGCCTTTTTATTATCATTCTTTTAATCCAAAGTCAGATTTCTTTTTGGTTCAAAGACAGGGATATTTTTCCAAGGATAGTGGCCTGTTTGCTAGATGACATAATTGATGTAAATGAATAAAACAAATTTCATCCTCTACACTGTTCATTCACTTCTTAAAAATAGCAGAGTAGACCCATGTTTGTGTTCTCATAATAGTCTAAAATTTTCCTTGTGTTCCCTAATATAAATGGGATGCATTCTAAAATGCCTACTGATGCTTATGGCAAATAAGGTAAATGGTGTGTAGGAAACTATTCAAATCATGGTCCTGTTAACAGACAGTTTTTACATTGGTTGTATTTGAATTTTCTGACCAATGGGCCTCATGATTTCATTGATGCCATTCAGATATCCCATATTTTGTTTTCCTAGACCATGACTTATTAAGCTGAACTTTTGCTTTTTGCTTTTTCTCTTTTCCTTTCAGTGTGCTTAACTTAGTAAGATCGTTCTTAATTTGATCAATCAATTGTTATCTGTTATGTGCCAACTGTGTTTCCCGTGAAACTTTCAAGTCAAGATTGTAGGAATTCTTGGTCTAGTTGGTCAAAGCAGGAAACCTTTTATTAAGCCAAGAACAGTGGATGTGGTGTAGTTTTCCTAATGACAACCTAGAAATTTAGAATGTGTAATGAATAAATACAGCTTCCATCTCAGCTGGCCTTCCATTTTAAGATTTTTTCCACCCTAGAGGAAATAATAATCTATTTGGGATTACTGTAGATATCCCAGTGTAGACTTTGGAAAGATTCATTGCATAAATTTTAAGAGCATTAACATTGCTATTTTAAGGTATTTTAGGGGATGAAGATGTACACTTTTATTCACAATTTTGTATAACTGTATTTATCCCTTCTTAAATTTCTAACCAGCTGTGAAGAGCTTTAAAATCCAGTTTTAGTCTGTAGGAATTCATGGAAACTACCGTACAGATTTCTAAAACTTTCCAGACAACAACATTTTACTAAAAAAGATATCTGTGAAATGTTGATGAATGAGGTTTTCTATTTCTAGTGGAAAATAACTCATTTGGAAATTTATTATTTTTAATATTATTACAGTGCCACTATAGCACTAAAACAGTTAGTGTACAAAATGATAATAACCAGAAGTGATTGCTCCAGGCAAGTGCTTGTACAGGGATTTGTTTTGGGTTAGTACTGGTGCAGAAGCAGCCTTCCCAGTTCTTTAACCTCCTTTTCTCTGATACTCATTGACTTGACCTGTTATCAAATGCCAGGTCCTACATTGTCTGGAAAAAGCCAAACTACACAATGGATTTCAAGGGCATAGTAGCCAGACTGTTTTCTATGAAATCTAGCCAGATAAACCTGTGGCTGAAGGAACATGTGTAATACAGTGTTCATATATAGGAAATATTATATTATATTATATTATATTATATTATATTATATTATATTATATTATATTATATTATATTATTTAATATAATGTTTTTAACTGGACGCGCCTTGCCACATGGCTGCAGAAGGAAACAGGAAAAGTAACAAGGAAAGTGTTGTGTCCAGTTTATCCATGTGTGAGGGTTCCTGATGATCCAGTAATGGTTCCGGCAAATATTGTTTATTAACAAGTGTCTCTTCAATATTGAATACACATTTATTCTTGTGTTCAAACATAACAGACTCGGCTTGTTCATTTATTTCTTCCAACATAACTTCTGCAAACAGGTAAATTTGGATTTTCCAAACATAACAACGTAGATTCATTACTTAACAGTTCCTTCATTTCCCTCTCATGTAAGGGAACTGTGTTGAACTGCCTTGCCCATGTTGCAATAGGAACTTCTCTCCTCCCACTTTTCCATGCTGGTACATTTATTGCTCCAGGCTCATTTCCATATACTGGCACAACTTGCACCGACCACTCTATGGGTAGTGGTGGCAAATGGCAGTCCAGTCTCTCTCCTTCTATTTGTCTGAGTTGCTCTATCTCTTGTCTCCCTTTTTAACTCTCTTGCCTTCTCCATCTTCTCTTTCCCTTTGTTCTTCTCATTGTCCATCATCCAGAACTCCTCTATGTCTCATCAATCTCTTTTCCACCTTCTTTCATCCTTAACTCGCCCATTTCTCTTTCAACACTTTTAACCATAACCTTGCCACACACAACTTCTTTCTCATCAGATGGCACACTTTCTTTCAGTTCTGTTTCTTTGTTGTCTTTCTCACACCATGGAGACAGTGTGAGTGAGGTTACTCTTTTTGCTTTGCTCTGCTTCCCAAAAAGCTGTCTAGGAAGTATGGGTTTGTGTTTCATCTGTATGGCAAGTAGGGTTCATTTGTACTCACATCCTTCTTTTGGATTTCCCATAAGCATCTGCCTGTCAGTATTGGGGATAGAATGTTGGAATTATATTTCCCATTTGTTTGATGCAGCACAGATGTTATATCATAGAATTGTAGGTCTAAAGGGATCCAAAGGGTCAGCAAACCCATCCTTTCTGAAGAAGGATATTTTGGAGCTATAACATCCCTGACAGGTGGCCATCTAACCTTTGTTTAAGAATCTCTAATAAAGACGAATCCATTATATTCAGATTTATTTCTGCTCATGACAGTTTCTGTCATAAGTACATGCATGGAAAGAGCCTTGCTGGATTAAACCAAAGGTCAATGTTCTGTTCCCAAAATGACAATTCAGAAAACCTAAAGAAAGTATATATGCAGAAATGAACTCTCCCAGCAATCAACATTCAGAAGTACAGTGCTTCTTGCACAGGGAGTGTTATGAAGTTGTCATGACTATTACTCATTGATGTTTTTACCCTCCATGAATTCACCTAACCCTGCTTTAAATCTGCCCAAGCTGGTAAACATGATGACTATATTTATGGAAGCCAAAACCTTACTATCAAATTGGAGAACAGAAACTAGATATAACATTGAATGGTATATTTCCAGAGATTTTGAAAAAAAAACTGTGACAAAATTTAAGTTGCATGCTGGAGGATTATACCAGATTTCTAAAATGCAACAAGGGAAATGCACTGGTTAGCTTAATGGCCATTTTGGATACTTTGAAAGCATTATTGAACCAAAGTGCTTTGAAGTATCAGCAAGAATGTGGGTGGGCAGGATCAGTTCATGAGGCATTTTTGGACTTCTGAAACAATGCCTCGGAAAACTTCTCATTAAAGACTTCTGAGCAGATAGAACAGTCATGGGATAATAAGAGGATGGTTAATGAGAAGGAATCAGAATGCCCATTCTGACAAATATATTTACCAATAGTCTAGCTGAGAGGTGTGTAATATGCTGTGGATATTTCTGAATAACAGTCATTTTCAAACTATTCTTAAACTGCAATTCTTAATGTGGTTACTGCAACAGACTCAGAAAATACCAAAATAAGAAACAAATCAGAAATATGCATCCCTTAAACATGAAGGCCATAAACTCTTATACCTTTACTTTGCTTAGTTTAAGACACATAGCTTTCTGTTTTAATTTTGTATATTTTGTATAGGTAGTATTTGTTTTCAGAATCACCATGAGATGAGTGTACGTGGCAGGTAGAAGGCGTGCCTTCAAAGAGTTTCCACTGCTGGCCTGGAATATAGAAGGAGAATGTTCTCATTGCTATCATGCCTTAAATTGCTATGCTTTGCAGCTGAAAGCTTCAAACCACAGGCAGTTTCTAAAAATCAATGCTTGAAAACCCTTGTTAAAAATAAAGATTTTTACATGTAGTAATTGAGCTGGAACATTAAATTAGCATGTATTGTGCCACTCTGTGTTGTATTGTGGGAGAATATGCATATTTTATTTCCACTCACTCTCTATGTACGCTATTTGAAATACAGTTTTAGCACCTGCATTGTCTCTGTTGAACTTTGGAAATACAGATTGTTGGGCAGAGCGATCTCATGTGTCTGCTGTATGGCCCCAGCAATTTATATGCACAGACTTTAAAAACCACAATAACAAGACTTCAGACTGCTCATATTTATACTTACTGGCATCACAGGGAAGAAGGTAAAGTTCAGTTTATAAAACCTGGGCAAAGAAGGATGTAACTTTTTCTCTTCTCCCTTGGGCTGAATCTCAGCTGAAATAACTGACAATTTCTGGCCTTGCAGGAGGAAATGATGAGCTAAGATAAATATCCAGATGTTTGCTGGCCAGATGGATAATGTTACATTCTGGAAGACAATGGTATACCTGTGTCTCCTGACAGGAAGTTGTAAACACACACAACCTTTTTATCTCTGTAAGCTCTTGATGAAAAAATGTTTTGCTTTTTTAAAAGTATGCAAATTTTTATGCGAGTCTATAACAGCTTTTATTAAGTGAGCCTGTAAGGAATTCATTCTGCATGGAACTAGTTCACAAACATTGGCTGTGTCTGTAAAGTTAATTTAACACCCTTTGTGCATTGTTTGTTGAAGATGTCTTCCAGAAATCCCTTTCGAGTACAGTATTAGGAAATAGGTGCACCACCTTTTCAAAAATTTCCTACAGCCTACTCTGATGTTTTAAGCTATTTATTTACAATGCTGAAAACCTTGACTGTTTTCCTTTTTTCACTCAGCCACACGGATTCCTTCTCTTCCACCTAGCAATTGTTCTGTTTCATTTCAAACAAATTGCTCAAAGCTGGTGCCTGCACATACAAATGACTAGGCTCATGTTTGGTCTTGAATAAAAAACAAATACAAGTTTTAACCAAGTTTTATTGAACAACATCTGCAGCTTTGAACTGGACAACTGACTATCTAAAGCAGGCCTGCCCAAAGTTCAGCCGGGGGGGCAAATCCAGCCCGTCAGGCCATTCTGAGTGGCCCGAGGCTGGCTGGCCTGCCCCTCCCCCCTTCGCCCCATGTTTTTTTTTTAAAAAAATCTTCCGCCAACACTGACACCGCTGGGAAGCTTGGGCGGACGGGCGGTCTGCCGTCACTGGCACCGCAGGGGAATGTGTGGGGGTGGGCAGGCCAGCGGGCCTCTGCCACTGCCAAGGAGTTTTAGGGTGGGCTGGCAAGCAAGCCATCTCCACCGCTGGGGAGCACAGATCGCCTCTTCCAAGGGGCGACCTGTGGCCATGGCTCCCTGTGTTTCCTTTGGTCCCTACCTTCCTTCTTTCCTCCCTCCCTTGGTCCCCATCTTCCTTCCTTCCTCTCTTGGTTTCCACCTCCCTCCCTCCCTCCCTCCCTTGGTCCCCCCCTTCCTTCTGGCTGCAGAGCTATAGAGGTTGGGGGTTCAATTCTCCACTGGGTCTCCTGCAAAGAGAGCCTGCCTTTGTGGCCTTGGGCAAGTTGCACGGTCCTGGAGGGGTCAGTGGGTGGGGCTTATGGATCAGTGGGTGGGGCCTGCAGTGGGGTGGCAGGGTCGGGGAGCGACCGGCCCCTGACACATTCTCAGCCACCAAAATCTGGCCCTCCTTAGAAAAAGTTTGGGCGCCCCTGATCTAAAGCAACTTATTTATCAGAGTAAATATATACTGCCCTAGTGCTACCTAAGAGCTTCCCTTCTGAACAGGAAGTTAGATGGAACAGGGCCTAGCCAGGCCACAGAGCCTTCCAGCTTAGGCCTTTCTCCCTGGTGAGTGATACTGAGGTATCTGTCTGTCAGGCAGAATTCTCAGAATGGAGTAAAATGGGCTACGTGGTCCAAAAATTCTGAGTGGCACATCCCTGGTGTCACTTTGTATTTATCACATGCATATTTCACCATTTCTCCAATATACTCTTCTCCTCGCTACATTTCAATGGTGACTGTTTGGTTAGTAGTATTGACAGTCACTAGCTCAGGATTATAGAATGGGTTTCATGGCTCAGTGAAGGCTATAATTAGTTCCATTAACTTCTAGCCCAGCACTCTAACTACTGCACTAGAATGATGTTGAACTATAATGATGGGGCATGTTAGTAGCTATCATTGGGTTCTCCCAGGGATGCAAAAGTGATACGAGTCTGCCTAGAATTTGGAATAATGAAACATCTCCCATAAATTATCTATTTTACAGAATAATTTTAACACTCGGTAATTACAGTTACTTGCATTATAGAGACCCCATCTGGATCTCTATACAGTTCTGTTCCAAACATCCCTGTTAATTAGACATCCTATTTAAAATGATGTGTATAAGACAGCTGTCTGGAATGGGAATAAAATCAGTATCTTTTTAAGGCATTAGTGTACAGTGAACTGCAGTTCTTGTTAATTGATGTTGAACTAAAGCTGTGCATTGCCGTCTTGACTATTGTATTATTGCAGAGTCCCACAGGCTGCCCTAACGTGAACAGTACAGAGGCTTCACATCCTGGCTCTTTTGATTCTTTTGTCTGCCCTCCAACCTGCCTGACCAGGAACAGGAACTTTCAGTTGAGAAAGATTTATGAAGCCCTCTCTAACGGGGTCAAGCCTGTTATATCATCAGAGGGCTCCTTCTTAAAAAAATAATAACATCCATCCACAGCTCTGTAGGGTGGCCTTTCTTGGTATCAGCATTATGTGTTTGTCTTAACAATCTTCCTTTCCTCCCTCAACAGCTCCACCGGGAATGCCCATCAGTTTGGTTAGGCACAGTAGTTCGGGATCTTGTTATCTGTCAGCCCTGTGTCATCCAAGGTAACTGATATGTCCGAGAGTTTCTGTAAACTTCAAAGGAACAGAACCCAGCATCCAGAGGAGGCAAGCTTAGATTTAGATGCTTGCTTCCACATCAGAAGATCTAAAAAGAAAGAGCCCGGTGTTTTAAAACAAAACCTACTTCTCAGTAAGTAGTCTAAGAAATAAACAGATTGAAGTAGAACAGTGTCCCAAATTGATTGCCAACCTTTAAAGAATAACCCAAGGTCAGTAAAATAAAAATAAATAAGTAGCAAAATGTAGATAGAATGGCTGCAAAGATACTTGATGGGATTTTATAAATAATGATAGATAATTTATCATATAGCAGTCTTCCTTGCAGTGCATGCTTAGTATTTCACCTGAAGTAATCAAGTGCATCCCTGCTTGTTTTAATTGCCAGTACATGAATGAAGGCATTTTTCCTGTGTTCCTGTGCCTTTTGTTTACTGCAGTTTCAAAGATTGTTTCAATTTTTTTAGGCATCCTTTCAAACTAAGAGTCCCGAAAGTTAAAACAACAATAGAAAATAGCATATTCTTGGGTACTTAGCCAGGGATTTCTGAGAGCTAATACTCCCACTCCTTTTTCTCAAATACCACGGGATTTCTAATATCTGCAAAACAGACAGGAACTTGGTTTTATGCCTTAAAAAAGGGATGGATTTTCCCCCACCACATAATCTGTAGTGCAATTACCAATAAAAATGTAATATTTAGGTACTTTAAATTGAGCAATCTGCAAGGGATTTTCCCCCTTTTTGAGTAAAACGCAAGCCCTGAAGTTTTTTTTTAAAGACAAAAGGAATTTACATCAAGTTTTGTAGAAAACATATAGAAATCACCAAAAGGGATTGGTGGCCAAAATGTGAGGTTAGAAGAGAGAGAGAGAGAAGCCCAAGAGTACTAACTATCTCTTGTAAAGCTCTTCCTTTTCCTGTGTGTTCAAAAGTTTTTGCAAACTCCTCATCTGATGCAAACCTTGATGGGTGCCTTGGAGTGCACATATATCATGACATGCACTGGTTTAACTTATATGTGAACTGGGACCCGCAAACCCTGGCCTTTTATTTGGGGGAAAAAAACATTGTTCCTGTGTGACTGGTGAAGTCAATACAGGTTGAAACCATCTTGCAGCAATTGCTATTTTCTATTCTAATTTCTTAGTTTGCAATTTTATATGAACTTATATTAAAGTAAACCCCAATGGGCTCAAGTTTGCTTCTAAGCAAGTACTGTACGTCAGACTCACACTTAATTCTGCATAGATGTAAAGGGACATGTACTGTTTGTTTACCAATGGCTGGTCATATACAAAATCAATAAATGATAGCATTTATAGCCAAAAGACATTGAGATTGAAACCATAGCTGGGTCATGACCAGGACAGGGAAACACTCCATGATTTGGTCACTTAAAGGCTTCTCTGTTAATTGCCATGAAAGCCATACAAGCTTGGAATATTTTGCACACATATTTCTTTAAACCCCTAAAAAAACACAGAATCCTTTTGCACAGATTATATTTCTTTAAATCTTTAAAAATATTGCAATCATGAAAAAGTTTTAAGCCACCATGCAGCATTTTTAGGAGAAAGATAAGGTAAAAATATTTTAAAGAAATAAAGAAATGTCCTGGTACCTCACACAGACATTTGAATAATTTATCAGGAAAAATGCTATCAACGAATATCTTTATTTGTTTTATGTTTTTATTTGTATTGATAATACATAATATCTTATGGCATCTTTCCTCTTAAATGGGGAAGTACAGCAACCATTTAATAGTGATCAAATTTTATTTTATTGTATTTTGAGGGAGCTAAAAAGATGAAATATTTTTTTGGTTGGATTGTCTAGTCCAACAAAATCATCCCAGTAATAGTTAAATACATGCATGTGTTTTTAAGTGCAGCTGGCCACATTCCTATCAAGAGCATGCTGGGTGGTGTTAGGGTGATAACGTTAGGGACCAAAACATTTAGAAAGACAATATTTCCTGGCCCTGACTTAAGGATGAACTACAACAATATAAAGCATGGTTGAATGTTATTTGTCTCACACTTCTTGGTTTTATTCCATAGTTGCTGGAGTTGCCAAAAGCAACTCCTGGCCCTGGTAAATCACTTGTTTCAGATTGTAGGGTATTAGTGGGATAAATGCCTAAGCCCCCTTTTCCTGCGTGCCATAGTCCTTGTCCGATCATGCTATCCCATTGCTGCTGTTTAATAACAGCAGATATATGGAACACATGGTTTATTGTCTAGCATAATGTTAACGTTCCATTAGAATAATGGTAACCACTGAGATGCAATAAAGTAAATAGTTGAGGGTTCTTCAATCTGATTTTAGGAGCCAGGCTTTATAAATATGGATGAGATGACAGCATTATTATTTGTGTTTTGACATTATGTGACACCACTGGCATCCCAAAATCCAGTGGTGTTTTTGTTTGGCTCCATTGCAATGTCCCATTCTTCAGCTGTTTGGTACCCCATTGAATGTACTGGTGACAGACTTTCTTTAGTTTATTAACTGTGGGATCTAAACCATTTGCTGCTCCCTCTTAAGTATGTAGTGTTTGTTGCATCCACACCACTGACAAAAATGAATCAGAGAAAATAAACCTGCAGGAATACCAAAACCATATCCAGTACTATTAATAAATGATCTGTGGGCATCCTTCCTAATCTGATACAGATGTGTAGGACCACAACTTCCATCATTCCTTGCCAATGGAGCCATTGTGCACAAATAAACCAAATCCCCCAAGTAGTATTGATAAGGGGGAATGACAGTAATCAGGGAAGATGAGTGTGCAAACAAGAGTTCGGGACTCACAACTCTGACTGCTTTATGGCTCATGTTGCACATGAAGCTGAACTTAGAGCTGATTAAGATTTGCAGATAGAAACTTGTTTGATAAGATAAAGAGCCCCATGTGATGCTGCTGTTTTAAGGAACTAAAATGCACCCGCTGCCTTCTGTCAGTTATGTACTTCCAAATGTGTAGTCTCTGTTGAATTTACTCAGAGATAACAAATTATTTGTGGCCTAGTCATGTACTGTTATATTAAACACTTGGGCCACCAGGAGAATTCAGCTGCTAAAGGCAATATAATTTCTAGAGATAGGCACGGAACGAACATTTTTTCATTTCCGTTACCGCTTGTCGTTTCTGTCACGTAACGAAACGACAAACGAAAATTGTGATGAGAATGAAACAAAACGAACAGAACCACGAAAATTGTGGTTGTTACGTTTCTTTTCCATTAATGGCGACGCACAATGAAATGAGCTGTTTTAAATGTTAAAAAATGCCCTGGACATCCGTAAAAACACAGTGATAATTATTTATATTGTCTGATAATACCTACCAGGGGGTTGGGGTCCTTAAAACGTTTGTTTTAGTCTTCTCCCATCGCGATGTATTTTTCTTTTCCTTTTAAAATGGATGTCGCCACCAGCCACAAAATGGAGGCAAGCCATGTGATGGGATCATGTTCAACCAATAGCATGCCTAGGTTGCAGACTGGGCGGGCAGGTCTGGCAGCCACAGAGGGCATAAAAAGCTCTGGCAGCCCCCGTCCTCCTTTCAGTCTCTGGTGGGAGTTAGGGTGGGATTGCTGTCTCTGCGACTCTAGCTTCAGTCCTGCAGCCTCCCTGTGTGTGTGCGTGCTGCGTACCTCTCGGTGAGTACCCTCCCTTGCCCTGCAGTGCAGTCACTCTGCGGCTGCCTTGCACCCTGGGCAATGCCCGCCACTGCCTTTGCAGCCTCCCTGCATACCTAGTCTATACTGTGTCTCTGCCAGCATCCTTTTTTTTAGTGTTTTCCCTCTGGTCTGGGGCATTGGGGGATGCCTGTGCATGGAAATGCTTTAAAAATCACGCAAAAAGCGGGTAGAAACGACAAACAAAAAAAGAAAAACGGTAATGAAGTTTTTCAAAAAATTCCCGACAAACGGAAATGAACCGAAACAGACCTCTCAACGACAAACGAAAAACCAAAACACAATTTTTTTGTTTCGTGCCCATCTCTAATAATTTCTCATAGTAAATCCAGGAGAATGGTTCGTCTGCACCCTTGAGCATTTGGTATCACTTGCATTTTCCAAAATATGATTTCTTAGGCATTTATAGTCAAAATGCCAAATTTACTAGCTTTTCTCTTGTGACAGGCAATTAAAAAGTATACTGGTTATTGCTAAGTATATTTATCTTTCCTTAGCTAGAAAGGCTCCATTTGTCTTCCCTGAGTTGGAGGGTCTGCACATTTTTCTAAGTGTCATTTCTGAATTACTAGTGGTGGCTGCCCAGAATTGCTGACATGACAATAAAAAGCCGCTAACTGTGTTATACACTTGACATTGGAAAGTGATCTAGTGCCAGAGAACTGTAAAGCAGAAAGGAAAGAGGTTCAGGCCCTATATACTGCCATGGTGTGCTGGAACAAAAAATTTCACACAAGAATTAGAGCTGGTGTTTTGAGAGGTAGTGGCATGCAGGCCGACTTCTGAAGGTTTACTCCTAAGTAAGTTTACTTACATTATCAGTGCTTCGTGTCAGATACACTGCCACCATTTTATAGGCTCAGGATGATATATGAGCTCGGAGGTTTGTGGTTCAGAACTTCCTAATTGCTGGATAAGCTCAGATGTTTAGGTATCTGGCTGTGGAGACACAGGTTGGGAGTTCAATTCCCTACTGGGTCTCCTTGACAGCAGCTAGACTCGCCAATCTATAGGGTTCCTTCCAGCTCTGCAGTTCTAAGAGGATGAAGATTTTGCTGAATAGCCTTTAACGTACCATTAGATCAGTTTAATGCCAAATTGTAGTTAGAAAAGATTAACTGCAGCGCTGTGTTAAACTCCTGTTGACAAAGCATGATTCAAAGGCATTGCTTGTTCTTTGGAGAATTTCAAAGACAATAAAGTGAATTTGCAATATCAGGGTTGTATCTTAGTCAGTATCACATTTATTTATTTATTTATTTATTTTTCACACTTATATACCGCTCCTACTTCCCAAGCGGGAACTCAGGGCGGTTCACGTAAAAATCAAAAGGAACAAAGACGATGGCAATGGCGGGGGGGGGGACTTTCAGCATATGGGCCAATAATAAAACTAACTCAGAGAAACAAAAAACAAACAAACAAAAAAAACCTCTAGTCATTTTTGAAGGCGTCCCTAAAAAGGAGGGTCTTCAGGCCTTTCCTAAAGGACACCAACGACGGAGCCTGCCTCAGCTCGCTAGGTAGGTTATTCCAGATGGACGGCACCACCACTGAGAAGGCCCGCCCACAAGTACTCGTTTTGCGGGCCTCCCTTGGGGGGACCATCTGAAGCGAGAGGGCCAATGATGAATGGGTGGGTCGGGCCCAATCTAATTGTCGGTGAAGCCGCTCTGCCAGATAGACAGGGGCCAAGCCATGGAGGGTTTTGTAAGCCAAAACCAACACCTTGAACCTTATTCGGGAGGCAACGGGCAACCAGTGGAGGCGAGCCAGGATGGGAGTGATGCGGTCAAAATGACGCGCACCAACCACCAGCCTGGCCGCCGCATTCTGGACCCGCTGCAGTCTCCGAACAAGGTTCAAGGGAAGCCCCATGTAGAGAGTGTTGCAATAATCCAGCCTCGACATGACCAGTGCCTGTACCACAGTCCTCAGGGAGCTCTCGTCAAGGTAAGGGTGAATCTGGGCGATTAACCTTAGATGATAAAAGGCCGACCTGGTCATGGCTGACACCTGGAGCTCCAGGGTCAGACCCGGATCCAGGACAACGCCCAGATTCCTCACTCTTTGTACCAGCTGGAGGGCGGACCCATCCAGACTGGGAAGAGGGCCACAGTACCCATTGGGGCCGCCCCCAAAGAACATAACCTCGGTCTTTCCAGGGTTGAGCCGGAGTCTATGAGTCCTGGTCCAGTCCAAAACTGCAGCCAGGCAACGATCAAGGGTCTGGACGGCCTCCACTGCACAGGTGGAAAAGGAGAGATAGAGCTGTGTGTCATCAGCGTACTGATGACAGCAGACTCCAAAACTCCGGATGATCTCAGCCAGCGGCTTCATGTAGATGTTAAAGAGCATTGGGGAGAGGGATGACCCCTTGGGCACCCCACAAGAGAGCATCCAGGGAGCCGACAACTCACCCCCCAAGCTCACTCACTGGGTACGACCCTCAAGGAAGGAACGGAGCCAGCCAAAGGCCAAACCCCCGATCCCCACCTCCGAGAGCCGCCCCAGCAGGATACCGTGGTCGACGGTATCAAAAGCCGCTGACAGGTCGAGGAGGACCAGCAGGGTAGAGCAACCCCTGTCGGCCCTCCTCAACAGATCATCGTGCAGAGCGACCAGAGCCGTCTCCATCCCATGACGCGGCCTAAACCCAGATTGGAAGGGATCCAGGACATGGTTCTCCTCCAGGAACGTCTGGAGACGCAGGGCGGCGACTCACTCGACAACCTTGCCCAGAAAGGGAACATTGGCTATGGGACGGTAGTTAGACATGTTGTCCACAGTTAGGCCAGGTCTTTTAATAATGGGCTTCACCACCGTCTCCTTCAGCAGACTGGGAAAAGTCCCGTCCCTGAAGGAGGCCGAGGCAATTAGCGAAGCCCGTTTTGGCATGCTCCCCCCTGCGATCTTAATCAGCCAGGACGGGCAAGGGTCGAACGGAGAAGCCGCAGACCTGCAGTGTCCCAGAGCCCTGGAGGCATCCTCAGGTGTAACAGGCCCGAACACAACGAACTGGGGCGACCGAGGTGGCCCAGTACCGGCCACGCCGGGGACTAGGTCAGGGCAACCGGCGTCCAGCTCTGAACGGATGGCCTCTATCTTGGATTTAAAGTGGGCTGCAAACGACTCACTAGTGAAATCACTAGGAGGAGGCCCAGGCGGACCAGGGTTGGTGAGGTCTCGAACCACCCGGAACAGCTCCGTGTGGCTATTCGAGGCCTCACCAATTCTCAGGGCAACAAAAGATCTCCTAGCCACCCTTATCGCTCGAGAGTAGTGACTGGTCAACGCCTTAACCGCAGCCCAATTCAAAGCCGTCTGAGCATTCTGCCATCTGCTCTCTAGCCTCCGTTCCTGCTTCATTGCCCGCAACTCCTCGGTAAACCAAGGAGAAGGGCGGGCTCGGCACCGGATCAGGCGCTTGGGGGTGATCCGGTCTGTTGCCCCGGCCACCTCCTCAAACCACCTATTGACCAGGGAGTCGACCGGATCGTCATCCAAACCGTCTGGTAAGACCCCCAGGGCCTCCGTAAACCGCACAGGGTCCAGGAGCCCCTGGGGGCGGGCCCAGATGGAAGGGCCCTGCCCCCCGCGGGGAGGGGTGGCGATTGACAGGGAAAAACTCAGCAGATAATGATCTGACCATGACATGGGACGGGACAACAAGCTCCCGACCCCTAGATCAAAGCCCATCTATCTGGAGGCAAAAACCAGGTCCAGGGTATGTCCTCCCTTATGAGTGGGTCCGGTGACAAGTTGGGACAGGTTCATGGAGGCCATGGACTCCATGAACTCCAGAGCTACTCCCAACATGTGCTGTTTAGAAAGGTCATACCAAATGAGAAGCAATGCAACCAAGAGGACTAATCAGAATCCTACTTATTATTTTGTGATTAAAAAAAGAAAAATATTTAAAGCTTTCTAGTTTGTCTCATTGTTCTCCATTTTGTCTTAAGACTAGTGCTCCCTTCTTAATTTCTTTTTAGCAGCATAGGATATTCTAAATCACATAATGAAGTTATGTGCCCCATAATAAAGGATACTCAGGATCATCTGTATTTATTTTCATTCCTTTCTCTTAAGAGTTTGACGCTTTAAATATAGCTTCTTTGGTTTTGGCAGTACAAAATGAGCACCAATATACACTTCCAATCCTCTGTAATTGGACCTTGTTATTCTCTTCCTTTCTTAAATTATTGGAACTGTTCTGGAAGGTGGGGTGGAATTGGTTTCTCCAAGGAATTGTCTCTGTTGGGTTGAATGACTCTTGCATCCAGCTTAGAAGCAGTACAAATGATGTAACCTTGCTTGTCCACACAAAAATACAACCATTTATCTAGTATCCCAGGTGTACACCCAGCAATTCTTAAATTACTCACTCCTTATTTTCAGCTCTATTTGGTGTTTTAGTTTTCCCACCTCTTCTTCCTTCCATATAGGCAGGGTTCTTGCCTGTTTGTTGATTTTCTTTCTTTAACAATCTTTGCTTTTATATGATATTGTACAAGAGTCACAGGACTAGGACTAGCATATCTCCAGCATGCTTGGTGGCTGCCTTGCTTATCTACATGAGCCGTTTGTTAGAAGAGGTCTGCGTAATTACATTTGTGGAGCTGTTCCCTGCATGGACAATTCCTGATTTGGCCAGGACTTCATTTGGCGCACTTCTGTAAATCTGAATACAGTGGTGCCTTGTAAGACAAATGCCTTGTAAGACAAAAAACTCGTAGGAAAAAGAACTGTCAGGGAATAGGCTGTTTTGCGAAGCATCCCATTGGGAATTTTTTGCTGTTAAAAATGGTTATTTTTGTCTTTATTCTAGCTTCCAGAACACATTCATCCATTCACAATGCATTCCTATGGTAAACCGCGTTTTGTAAGACAAAATGTTTGTAAAATGAACCAACCCATAGCCTCTGGAATGGATTGATCCATTTTCAATGCATTCCTACGGGAAACTGCATTTTATAAGACAAAATGTTCTTAAAACAAATTGACCCCTAGAACAAATTAAATTTGCTTTAAGAGGCACCACTGTAATGGGGATAGCAGTCTGCGGTATGACTCCACAACCACCCAGGTTGAGTCTGAATATGGAGGAGAGAGCATGTGAATAGGTGTGTGTCAGGAGTCAGCACAGCCTAGAATCCTTGCTATTTATGTGATGTGGAGAACATATTCCCTTCTTCTCTCACCCAAAGGTCTAACAGACTGGATGTATTGGTAAACTCTGTGTAGCTTGTTAGGTTATAGCCCTACCATATTTTCCAGACCTTTAAGCATACAGTTTTCTATGTGTCTCCTTAGAAATACACCTTATTTAGTGAAAAGGAGCTTACACTCAGGAAATTAGAATTTCACCTTAATTTGAGTCATGAGCCATGGTGGTAAATCCTAGAATGGATTTCTAGTGCATGGAATATAATTTGGTAAAATAATTTTTAGAATGATTTCAGTTCCATGACCATATGTATCTACGAATGTGAAGCACAAGACATGATTTTCAAGTAGGCTTGAACAAAGAACTGTTAGGCTACAAATTAATTACTGATTTTAATGCTTTTAATTTTTGTTCTCGAAGAGACAAGAAATACTAACGATGCTACTTTATGTCCATCTTTTACTTTTTTCTGATGTTCATTGTTTTCATTAGACAGTGGCTTCTCTCTTATTTCAGGGAGTTCGTGCATCACAAAGGAAATGTAGCTATGTTGAACTATGAATAAAAATTGAGGATGACACATTCCCATGACTTTGATTTGTATTATAAATGTCCTAATAATATTCTGTCATGGCAAAGGGTTCACACAACTTCCAGTGGAATTTTTCCCACACTTAAAATTTTTTGGCCACAATATTCTATTCTTCTGTTTCCTATTTTACAAGTTAAGGAGTTAAGTTAAGGAGAAAGAAGGAGCAAAGTAGTGTATGTTATGGTGTACAGTTTTAGTTGAAAAAAAAAAAAATTAAAATTGTTATATGGAGGTTTTACAGGTTATTTTTCTGATGGTGTTCTTTTGTGTTCCACATATTGTCTAGAATCCTTATGTGAACACAGGCCATTTACACAAGTTTCTGTCATTCATTCCACCAGTTGTACACTGGTTGCAAAAATGAGTGTTTTATATATATATGGGGATGAGAACTGTGTGTTTATGGGTTTTGTTAATAGGCTTTTGGGTGTTTTACAATGATGAGTTTGAATTGTCATGTCTCATGCTCAATTTCATATACAGTGGTCCCCCGCCCTTTTTATATACTGTGGTCCCACTATATCATATATACAGTACGTGGTCTATGGGACCCCAGAACAAGTCATCTGAGTTTCGATTACAGTGGACCCTCGTATAACAAATGGTTTGTATGACATAAAATCTGTACAACATAAAAAATTCCAGAGATATGGGAAATTTGCTTAACAGAATCCATACAACATAAAAATGGTCGTGATTAGGGATTACTCTGTTTTCAATGTATTCCTATGGGAAATTTGTATAAAGGAAAATTTGCTTAACATAATTTCATTTGAAACAAATTAATTCCTTTATACAAGGTACCACTGTAATTCTTATGGGGAAATTTGCTTTGATATAAGTGTGTTTTGGTTTCCAAGCATGTTTCTGGAACACATTATGCTTGTAAACCAAGGTATTAATTTACATCATCTTCACAATTATTGTTTATTAAGAATACTAGGGGACAAGTACATTTTCCCTTGCTCACCACCCCGGAAAAACTCATAAGCCATAAAGGCAGCTATTGCACAAGCTTTTGAAGCTTTTTTTGAAGGACATAATGAATGGTCTGAAAGTACCAGTTCTGCCAATGGAGTTTATCTCTAGGCCACTACGTGTAGGCATGCAAACTTAAAAAATAGCTAAAGAGTCTGAATCAAGGTAGATTGTGCATACTCTAAACATAGAACGTTCATTCTACATTACCAATTACTGACCAAGAACAATGAAAATTGTGCAAAGATACATGGGTATGGAATGCAGGGATGCACAGTCAGGTCAATGTAGGGGCTGCCATGTTTATTTTTCAGGTTGGCCTATAATTCTGTAGATTGGCCAGAATTTTGAAACTTCTTTATACTGACTTCTTTTATCTATTTATTTTGAATATTTTTACTCACCTTTCTCCTTGGAAAAAGATCCAAGGTGGCTTATAATAATGAGGGACAAATACAGCCCAGATATTCAAGTTAAGAACAGGGAATTAGAATTAGATTCTTTTAGTGAGTCAAGAAGCACTTCTGTCTTCTCTCCTTCTGAGGTCGGTAAAATGAATATCCAGTTTGCTGGGGGTGGGGGGGCAATGTGTACCCTACATAATTAAACTGTAAACTGCCCAGAGAGTGTTTGAAGTGCTATGGGGCAGTATAAAAGCAGAACACTTTGCTTTGTATGTAATAGGGTAAAATTTACATCTCTTTCCATTTTCAGAAACAGTTGTTTGTATAGATAGATAAGAAATGAAGCCGAGATGTGTAATGTGTCCAGTTATATACACATCTTGTCAGTCGTTCTGTAGGACTTGCTCTCTAGTCAATGTGGCTAGGAGTTACATGATATGAAACTGATGTGATTCAAGGTTGTTAGGTACTGTACATGACTTGAATTCCAAAGGCCAAGTCTTTCTTGGTTTTAATGAACGAGGTATTTGCAT